>OU565274.1:7290000-8522500 GCA_913789895.3 Seladonia tumulorum
AACTCTCGGAATTAATATTGTTGCTTCAGCCGAGGCGGCGCGCCTCTCATCGAGCGCGGCTTTTTATCGAGCATATCAGAGCTCCGTGAAAGTCCGACTTCGAAGTGGACCACTGCGGGGTCCACGGGTCGTGGAAAACACTCCGACTGGCGCATCGGTCATGCATCGGCGACAATGTTCCTTCCACGGGCTTAGAACTGAATTTTTACGATGAAAACGCGACGAGCCGGACCCCCTTGTTTACGGCCTATAAAATTCGGCTAAAACGCCGGTAAAAAGTGTCTATAAAATTGAAACGAGACAAAGGGAGAGAGTAGGAGATAAATGGACAATGGGTCCTGTCGCTGGTTCGTTAGAGCCTCGCGGAAAAACCCTTTGGGACAATTTACCCTTTCTGGTCCGGCGTCGATGCGTACTCGACGTTGACTTTCACATGGTTACTTGTTTTACTAGTTTGTAGTCCATTCGGGAATGTTTTATGCAAAATATTGTGACACGCTCTTCGAATCAAATGATTAAAAAATGAAATAAATGTCTAGGTAGCTCTCGCATCTTGCAATTAATTCAGGCAATTTTTATTTCGTATAAAATTCAATTTCTTGGTGTACAAGAATCAGATTTTTGTACGTGAACCATTTTTAAAAATAACGAATCATAAGTTTCTCTATTGTATTACAGTAGAAATTGTATTTTTCGGTCGTTTTACGACTTTCTCTCTGCCGTCTCTGCACGGTGCGTTCACTTACCACCGCATTTGAAGCGTACATTGCACAATGCTATCGTAAATATGTTTTCAAACGCTTCGGAACATTTGCATTCTGAAACCGGACATTTCATAAGCAACGACTTAACGAGCAGCTTAGTAAAATCGCATATGGAAATATATGCTCGAATTGTACGATGTTGTAGAAAGTTCCGCGATAAATGATGGCTTTGGACAGCGAAGGGTTGACGAACGAAATTTCTCCGAATTATCAAGTCCGTGTTAATGACGAGCCCCTGATAATAATTTCCCGTACGTGTTCGAGGATCGCGTTGATGGAACCTTCGCATCGAATCGATAACAGGATACGAAGGCTCCGCCGCGAGGCCAATTTGGGTCTCGCTGCAAAACTCTGCATCCATAATATTCTCGACAATATGCACTGTGCTCCCGACTAGCACGCTGTCATTCGTGCAAGCCGTTAATCGCATTCATTTTCGGAGCGGCAAGTTGCGGAAAACATTATGTTCCATAGTGAGCTAATTCTGAGAAATTTTATATTTTATTGAGTGACACTTCCATTCACTTTTATGGATTTTAGTGAAATCGTATTACTAATATTTCGAATAACTCTCTTACTGAGTTAAAACGATTCTGGTTCAAATATCCAGAAAATTGCGTTCGGGTGCTGTTTTCTTGCGACTCTTGCGTTCGCCGCAGCAATAATTTCATAGCGAATTAGATTAGCCAGCCACAGCAATTTGGCTGCTGTGCCGCAGCAATGGCCGCGCTTATTAATAGGCTTTCAATCGATAAAGTATTAAGAATGTAATATATTAAATATAAATATAATCTATATCAAATCGCACAAATCAACGAATAGCTGTATAAATGAAAGAAGTAAAGCGCGATCACCGATTGAATCCGTCTCGGCGATGATCAGATTAAGATTAGGGGCTTCGATCGGCACGGAATAAGATCATTTTCTAGAGATGGAAGATAACCCTAAGGCCATCGCGGAACTTCCGGCGTTTACGTTGACGGTATCGACCGGCGTTCGACTGGCAAACATAGTCGCGGAGCCAGTGCCTCGTCGAAAACATATTTTTCTACCGTTTAATCTCGCGCAGGGTGGCGCGCGCGATAATCGGCACCGAAATGTTTTCTGCTCAACAATGAGCATCGTTGTGTGCACGAGGAGAAATAGTATCGGGGTCTTACTAAAAGCCGGCCGATTGGTTATCGACAGCTAAATAAAGAATATCGGGCCGGCTCGATGCCGAGTGCCAACGCGCGACGCTTTATTACGTGCCTCTCCTCTCTCGGGTTTGGCTCTTCCGTTGCTCTTTAACACCTAGCCGATTTCCATTAATTTTCGGGTCACCGAGTGCCCGCAACTACAGCTGCCCTCTCCCCCCCCCCCTCCCCCACTCGAGACTCGATGGCTAATTTATTTCTCGTTCCTTCCCGACGGCCGGCCGTGTTAATTAATTGGGATCGGCCTCGTCGACTGCACGCTAACGAATCCACGCCGACAACTCGGGCGAAATTTTAGGCTGTTGTCTCGACACCGACGATCCGATTGCGATTAGTTTAAACTCCGACCAGCTCGATTAACGCTTCGTTTCGTTCATCGAATTATAAAAATCCCTGCCCAAAACGCGAACGCCGTTTGAAATTGATTTCCACGGATTCGTTGCAGAACGAAAGAGAAATGACTGAATGAATTTAACGCCTAGTTAAAATTTTAACAGGCTTGGATTATCTCCTTGAGCGACAAATAAACTCTTCCAAAATTAAAGAAATCATTATATTTTTCTACAATATAATATTTCGTCCCCGAGCGAAAGAAGAAATATTGAAGACAATTCTAGATTGTTGTCCCTAACATGTGTGACGGATAACTTTTGAAAAATTGTGTCTAAAGTGCAAACAGATTTTCCCATACTTCACTTAAGTGATCTGTACTGGAAGAAAATTATACTGCCACATGTTTAGACAGCATATGGTGTTTCCCGAGCGTGGCATAAGCAAGCCACAACAGCCCATAACTGTCAAGAGTTAGGTGCTTAAGGGTTAATGTGCTAACCTACCATGGTCCCCATTTGATGATCTCGTTTATTATGCTTGCAATTTAGATCCCACAGAGCGTCCTTAAAAGTCTATAAAATTGTATGAAAAACATAGTAGAAAGAAAAAATTGCCGTTTTAAAATTCGGACAATTTGTGTGAAGGAAAGAAGAGACGCCAAAGTCCTTTGAGCCGCGTGTTTAGGGCAAAGACATCCCCTGGCTGCACCAGCGCGACTGCATCGTATATTACGATCATTTATTGACAAGGGATCGTAGATTCGGTGGATACACAGTAGCGTAGCGTGATGCATAAGGACAATATATCAGATACTTGGACCAGGTCCCAGCCTTGAGGGTTTATTCTAGTAACCCGATGGTTTCCTTCTCGATCGTTGAATTTTTCTTGCAACCGTGAAACGCCGGACTCTCTGTGGAGGGGGCCAGCAAGTATGGCGATCTTGCACTGAAATTCCCGATAAAAATGATCTTCGTGTTGGTCAGTCGTTACCCCTCGAGAGGCAGATAATTTTATCGTCACTTTAATATCACTCACAATTCACCAAGAAGATCAATATTTACTTGTGTAAGCGAGCAGACTAATTAACCTCATGTTTTATATCACTCGCATTAAGCATGTGTTTACTCTTGTACATTGTAATCCATTTTTTCGTTTTAATTGGAATACATCGGAGAGAATCTTGTTCGATTAAAATGCTTAATGTAACTTTTTACATCCATGAAAGTGGGCATATTTGTTTTTGTGATTTCCAATACAAAAACCAAGCAAGTCTTCGATTGCCTTTTCTAGAAAAGTTGTACTTGTTCAATTTTTACATATTTTTTAAGCTCGTTCCAAGGTGCTCGATTGAACAAATTGTGCAGCGTCATATGTTGATTCATTCGGTGTGTTTCTGTAACAGTTCGGGAAGACGAAGGTTGTCAGTTTAATTTCAACGACCGGCTGTTAAATAATTATTTATAGAATTAGCAGGAGGACGCTTCAGCAAGAAGATCTTGTTCTTGCGAAGGCGTGCTCGATTTCGTAAGTGTTACGTCGGAGTTACGTGTCGGGCGGTGTCGTTTTTTCATCTTCAACTTGTTCGAGTATGAGTCCGCGGTTTCCGGTAGCCTCGGAGTTTCCAGTTGCCTCGAGAACTCGAGTTCTAAGCGTTTCAGTCGCCGCCACCCCGTTGAAACCTTCTATATTATTGGTTTTGCGTTTCACTCTAGGGTGCCAAGAACCTACCCCGAGCCACCCACGAAGACAGCTGCGGAGGTTTCTTCGTGCTCGTGGCAGAGAATTTCCTCGTGATGCATTAAAAATATTATCGATATTATACATTTAAGAGCCTCAGAAATATTAAAAATACTGGAAATATTGCAGTAGAGTGACTGTGTTGCTTTTCGCACTAATCAATACGACGTATAATCGAGTACCTTAACACGTTGATTGCCATGTCACTCATATGTGGTTGACGGAATTATTTGCCAAATTTTAAAATGAATTTTTATGCTAATATATTCATTGTACCAAATTTGATTGGGATCTGTAAAATGCAAGAAAGTTGGAAGAGTACTCAATATCACACATATAATTATTTTCAATTTTTATTTCATTAAATAACCTACTTTGTATTCATGGAATTTTTTAGGGTTCTGGTTTGGCACTCCAAGTGTAAAGGAGAACATTTTCAATATTTTAAAAAATGCCATATTCTCGACAATTCAATCGCTCTAATTCCGAAAAGTTGGGCGTTTCATCCGCGCAGCGAGGAAAAGCGCAACGGAACTCGAGGCAATTAATTTCGTCGTTAATTACCAAGTTTCCCAAGTAAATAAAGCGCGCTCTGTATTTTATAATTGAACTTTTTAAACTTGTCCCGTAAAAGCGGGGGAAATTATGATTTTACAGCGGCTGCATCGGTGCCGTTTCCTTGCAATTCGAAAGCTCCGCGTCTCTCGAGCCCCGAAAAAGCCGTGTGCCTGAATTTTTCACGGGTCCAGGTCGGCTGTACGATGCAGTTCAACGGCGAAATAGTTTTTCCAGCCTTGTCTCTTCCCCCCACCCCCCGGCCGAGCGAAAATGGCGGAGGGATGACGTTGATCCACGGAGCGGAAAACTGCTTGCGAGCGACTTTCACTGGGAACGAATGCCCCCGGTTCGCGTAAAAATCGCGGCAAAAATGGCGTTGGTTCCTTGGTACTCCCTCTGTGTCGTTGGGAACGTACACGATCATTGTTAACGCCACGATTAAATTGAGAAAATTGTTGCTCCGATTTTACGGGCCGCAAAAGTTAAAAAAGGAAAGGAAATTGATAACACATTTAACTGACACTCATTTGGGCACTTCACCATTTGATCGTTTGCAGATAGCTCAATTTCGATTCGTGGTTCATGCGAAAATTTGCGAACATCCTTGAAGCATCTATACAAATTTCCGCGGAGGTCCCGTGACGATAGGTTTCGTGGTTCTGCGGCGAAAAAATCGCAAATATCGTTTTTCTTCTGTTCGAAGGTGTTCGCAATGGAAAGCGAGAGTCTTCGGCAAAAGAACGGTTTCGTTCGCGTTTCAGGAGCTTTTTCAGCGGAATTCCGATGCCGAGTGGCTCCGACGAATCTCCAGACGCGATTGTATATTTTCATTCGGCCGATTTCCGCGGAAGCCATTTTTTCCCCGGGCGTCTTCCCCAGGATGTATACGTAACGCAGAGTCCGCGGTCGCGTCGAAAGTCGCTTGACTTTCATAAGCATGAAAGTAAATGTGTTCCCCTGTTTATCGTCGAACTGTTGTCTCGGCGAACCTGACAGTCTTATTATCGTACGTGCGTACCTCCTCGTTGCATGCAAATTGGATCGTAGCAGGCATCAGCCGTACGTTCATTCTTGAAATCTAGCCTTTGATCGCGGTGGGCGTTCTTGGATGATAAGTGGGCTGTGTCTAGGTGGAGACTCGGACAAGAAATCTAATTAAGCGAATATAAAACATTAATTATTATCCGTCGTCGATCCGTTGCCGAGTCATCTTATTTACAGGATGTGCTTTCTAATTGCTGGATCGAATTGCACGTATCCTCGATAAGCCCAAGGTGACAGTTTCGATTGTCAGTAGACCAGGAAAGTTTATACCAATACGCTGACATCATAATTTATTATTATCCACCGTCGATCACGAGTTACCGCTGCGTTATGTTATTTATTGTCGTGTACTATCTGGCTGCTAGATTAACCGGTTATATAAATCAAAGTGTGGTGGAACAATTTTTGTTAGCAACAAAGTAGGAAAATTTATACTGATTCACTGACCTCGTAGTTTATGTTTACACTCACCTTTGGTCACGAGTTACAGCTGCATCATTTTATTTATCGGTGTATACCTTCTAATTACTCGATTAAGTTACAGTGTGTAAACGACTTAAACTGTAAAGAAAAATTCACTGGCATCGTAATTAATTTTTATCCGTCCATCTATTCCTACATGTATTCCTGTTTACGACTGCGTGCTTTCTAATTGTTAGATTAAATCGTACAGGAACTTCGATCGACAAACGTTGCAGTAAAAGTTTCTATAAATTTATTGACATCGTATTTGGTTATTATCCATCGTCGATCGTGATTTATTGCTGTGTAATTTTTTCTTTTACGATCCTGTACTTTCTAATTTTTAGACGAAACAGCGCTTCCTCGGATCAGACCAGGTACACGATCATTTAAATTGGTAATAGGCTACGGGAATTTATACAAATTCACTGACACCATAATTAATCCACTGTCGATCACGATCTACTGCTACACCGTTCTGCTGTACTGTCCTCTACACTTTCTAATTGCCGAATGAAATTATGCTTCCTGAAGCATGAGCCATGCAACAATATCAATTGGCGACAGGCTATGGGAATTCATGCGAATTCTCAAGCACCGTAATTAATTATTATCCATCGTCGATCACGATCTATCATTAAGTCATCTTATTTATAACTCTGTGCTCTTTAATTAACCACACTAGATCGTGCTCTTTACGTCACTCAAAGTACAGTACAACTATTTCAAATTGTTCATCGACTGTGTGTAGAATTGCATCGGTTCTGTAATTAATTATTATCTATCTATCATCGTCCGCTATTACGTTAATTTATCGTTCTTCATAATTGTATAATTCATGTGCAGGATTACATATTCCGTAGACAAGTCGTAACTTAAGGTATTAACAAATTTTAATTTTTAATAGACTTAATAGAGTGTTTACACACATTCGCAGGTCTTCCATTAGTGTTATCGTTATTGAATTATCATGAGAATTTTTTCTCGAATGTTTTCGAACATTCTCGAAATAGTCATTAGGGTATCTTATCAATTTTTGAGATACAACCGTGCCCGAACTATGCGCAAGAACTGTCTGCTTTTGATATACATACACGGTTATCAGTGCATTCTGTAAACAATTTTTATCTGTGGTAGCATTATTTTATCGAAACTACACACGGAGAACTGTTTGTTTCCGATGTAATCAGCTGTCGATACATTCTGTAAACAATTTTAACACGTTGACTGCCATGTCACCCATATGTGGGTGACAGAATTATTTGTCCAGGTTTTAAAATAAACTTTTACGTTCATACATTCACTGTACCAAATTTAATTGGGATCTCTAAAATGAAAGAAAGTTGGAGGACTATCCAATATCATACATATAATATTTTTCAATTTTTCAAAAGCTTGCTTTGATTTTATGGAATCTTTGAGGTTTCTAGTTCGGCAATCAAAAGTGTTAATCCAGTATCGCGTTAGATTGTTCCGAGGAGCTTGGTGCACTCACTGCACAAAAGCTGCACACACGTGCTCTACGAACATTATTTGTTATAAAACAAATTATAACATATAATAAGACTAACCACTGTGCCTGTAAAAGTGATAAAATCTGTGTACACTATCGGCCATAAGTGTTTACCCACCTTCAAATTTCGTTACTATTCAAATAATAGGTAATTTTATTGTTATGAAAATGTCCGTAGCATTAAATCCTAATTATAAGGCTAATAAAAACATCCAAAATATTCTGTACATACACAATCAGGTACTGTAAATGAGTTTACAGCTTTTTATGAAAAACGACAATTTTGGAGTTCAGGTAAAGAAACCCATTTTTCTAAAATTTTTATAACGGTCAGTAGGGAATATGAACGCAGGTAATACAGGTATCTTAGTCTTCTAAAATTTCATACTGCATTAAGCTTTGATACAGTAAATAGTTGATTTGCACGTGCCTAAAGAATTTTGCGAAAATTTCAAATAATGTCAGGGAGAAAAGAATTATCGATTGAAACGCGCGCTCTAATAGTGTCCCATCATAGCATCGGAAAAAGTAACAGAGAAATAGCAAAGTTATTGAAGCTGAACCGTAGAACCGTGGACTACAATGTTAAAAAATATGTGGGTGGGTAAACACTTATGGCCGGTAGTGTACCTCCGTCTCGCATTATCTCAGAAATGACATCGTGCTTCGAGCACACAGTGCCACGATCTCTCTTCGTCGCATGAAAATGAAACGCGAGACTCCGGTTATCGCGAACAAGGTCCAGCGGCAATAAAATTGGTAGAAAATGGAGCCAGATAATTCCGTCGCGATAATCGCGCTCGCATAATCGGGTCGAGCGTAAAACCCCGGCGTCTGTGTTCAAAGAATCGGCTAATCGCGTCGCGGCGGATGCACGCGTCGCACGTGTCACTGCGCACACGTTTTTTCGCCTTAGTTTCGCGTGCAGATAACCACACGATTTCCCACCCCCGCCGCCGACAAAAGACCGAGTTTTCGCCGCTGATTCGCAAATAATGGGATCGCGGCCCAGCCGGCCAACTATGATTCTTCTTCATTCATGCGCGGTTCCATCGAGACGCTTTGCCAGCGCGCATTCTCTCTCTCTTTCTATAGTATCAGCCGTCGAGGGCCGATGCGAATGAAAGGAGCAATCGTAATTGTCTGGCACACGATGCTCCTCGGTGCGTGGCCCGAGACCCATTAACCCTTTAATAAACCTCGATGGGACATAAACAGTTGTTCCGAACACGATCTTCGGCGACCATCCGATTAGCGTCCACGATGCAAGTATTTCGTGGGAACAATTAAGATGCTACGGGATTTGCAGCAAGCGAGCCCCAGAGAAATGCCCTCGCTCTTGGAATTTGAATGTTAGTTAATGTTGAAATAAGGTGGTTAGATTGTAAGCAAAACTCACATCCGGGAATGTCGGGGCGTCGGCGCGGCGTCGCTTTGGCTGTTACAATGTATGTAACAACGCGAAAAAGCCATATGGAGTGTGCGTCATAAATCGAAATAACGATCGGGACGATAAAATGACGATCGACGTGAGACGAGAGTGGGGCAGACGTTAGTTGCACGTCCAGGTCCAGTTCGACGTAAGAGTCGGTTTTTAGGCAGGACATACCTGGAACATATTGTAATAAGTTCCCAGTTAAAACTTTTATGTTAAAGTTCCTTTTATTCGCTAACGCTGTGATTTATGATAAGAACAATACCATTCCTATCGTATATCCTCAACAGTTAATCCTGGCGAACTATTCGGGTAAGATCGGCACCCTCAATTTTTGTGACCCAAAGTGTTCTTCCGTTTCAGAACTTATTAAAACAGTGCTTACTCAATTTGAAAAGAGCGACCGCCGATATGTGCAATTTTATTCCGATATAAGGCGACGCTTTCTGTTTCGAAATACGTCCCGAGCCATCGCCTTGTATCGAAAGAATGCTGCAGTGAAACGTCGACGTGGGCACAGGCCTGGAACTCGCAGGAGTCCGAGGGTGAATAGAAAAATCGAGGAGCAAAATTTTTCTCGCGCCCGAAAAAATCGTTTAATGAGAATATTGTTTCCCCCCGATAACCAGAATATCGGTACGCGTAGGCGTGTGTGTTGCAGCGCGTAGAATATATAATTAGAAAAGGGGAGCATTAGTCCAAGTTAAGATATTCTGGGAATTCAGTGTCGTGCCGAGAAATTCTTGGCCCCTGTTTGCCAGGTTCAACCCTGTGCCGGAAGCTTATGCAATAGCGTGATTAAAAGAGGTCACCGTCGTTATATGCATCGCGCTATACGACAAGTGAATTTTCCATCGTCTTTACACTCGGCGACTCGTCGCTACATTGTCCCGTTGCGGTTCCGCAAACTTGATTAAAACGGGGGAGGAGGCCACGGATACTCGTGCAAACATCGATTTATCTGCGGCGGACTCCATTAAGCGTATATTAAAAACGACTTAATAAAATCAAACGATCATTAGACGCTGTTCGACGTCGCGTCGTATCGAGCTTGCGTTCTAATTTGAATTCATGCGCGTCGTAAATTCATAATATTCTCGCTACCGTGTGCAGCAGTAACTAGTTTCCGTCTTTTTCCCGCTGTTAGTCGAATTCCGTTCTTCTTTATGCATAATCTCGAGTGATTAGATCCCAGATTTTGTGCATTAAGAATGTATAAGAGACATTTTAAACACTAGGAAGATTAATTTGAGAATATGTTCATGTACTGTTATCAATTCATTAAATTGTTTGAAGGAGGACAGACACTTCTGGTTGGTTCCTGTTTATTACAATTGACGTAGGAGCGTAATAATAATAGCTGACGATCAAATTATACGATACAAATAAACTAATTATATCCATTTCAATGTACAAAGGTCTGGCAAGATGCGCACGTACATATCAAATCTGAAGGATTAAATCCTGTCCCAAAATTAATTCAATTGAAACAGTTAGTTGTTCCATACACTGTTAAAGATAATACTGTCAAACATGAAGCTTGAAAATTTTTTAGAAACAATCCGCCGTTTCTATTAACCTCGAACACTCCGAATAATTGCCATCCTGAGTTTATAACTTTGCTGATGGAAAATGCATAAAGACCGCCAGATTTTCTCGAAGGGGCGAATAATTTAGGGGAAGAAGAATCAAAGGGGGTGTCAATCGAAGTCCTGTGGATCGAGTTTCGCCAGCGGATCCCTCGGGAAGCCAGAAAAGGCGTCTTCGCCCCGGGCGTCTCGGTCACGAAACAACACTGGGTTCGCGAAACGATTTAGCACGCGACGACGCGCGTGATCTAAGAAGCGATCTCGCGATCGCGATATCCGTCTGCGCAGGTGTCCGGTGTTCTCGTGCGTGTTTTTCCTGCGCCGCAAACGACGATGATCTCACACAGTGACACAGTACGATTCGTCGCAATATTTCCCCGTAAACGGCGTTTCGCGCGGAGAACCGGCGAGCCTCGTGATTTTGCAAATGCTGGGTCAGGGGTTCGAAACGTGAGATTTGTCGGTGTTCCCACCGGAATACGCATAATGCAGCTCGGATCTGCATAATATCGAGCGCAGCTGCGTTCGATTAAATCGCCGACGGGCGATTACTTCCTCTCTCCGGCTACGTTTCTATTTTTCTTCGTCGTTCCCGTGCCATCGCACCCTGTCTCATTGTTCGATAAGTATCGACGAGTTTTCTGGGTCGATCGGGTGTCGTTCCATGATCGATCGATCGCCGTAATCTGCAAATTAAGGAGCGAGCAGAGAACGCTTCGTAGGAGACGTTCTGAAAATTCTGACAGTTCGGAATTTTTTCTCGGAAAACTGTACAGGCGATTGTTCTTAAATTTTGCAGGCTACTTTGTCATACCTTTGAACTGACAAATCTATTATTTTGACAAAGGAAAATCGTCGACCTTTCGTGAAAATAATGCAAAAGCTGTAACTCTTTCTAGAATGGTAGCGATTTTTCCGGGAAAAATTGTTCAATCTAACCGAATGAAAATAGTGTCACTAATATGACAGCCTGATAGTATAAACAGGCTATCTATGAACACTCTCGCAAAGTTTTAACGAAATCCAGCGCACAGATTTTTCGTGCAGAACAATTTCAAGCATGTGGTATCGGTGCAGTATTAACACTTTCACTGCCAAACTAGAAACCTGAAAAATTCCATAAAATCGAAGCAAGTTATTTACTAAAATAAAAATTGAAAAGAATTAAATGTATGATATTGAGTAGTCCTCCAACCTTCTTGCGTTTTACAGATCCTAATCAAATTTGGTACAATAAATATATTAACGTAAAAATTCATTTCAAAACCTGGACAAATAATTCCGTCACCCACGTATGGGTGACATGGCAGTCAACGTGTTAGCACCGCTCCGTAGTAGGTGTTCATTAGACTCCCACAACTTCCTTAATTTTCGGAATACATCGAAACGGAGTTTCTGGAGTATCTAGTAGAAAGATGGCGCGCCATCGAACGTAAAATATTTTCCTCGAATCGATCGAACAATGAAAAGCCACGAGCACACTGGAACGAGCGCGTCGTGCGCAAAAGTTTCCGTGGTTCCCGTAGTCTCTATTCGGTCCGGGCTTTTGTTTTGCGAGCGACGTCATCGTCGGCTCGCCGATTTCCGGCGCGTGGCCTTTTTATACCCTAATGAGTCCTCGTTCGTCCTTTCCCGTTTGCAAGGATACCGGAAGCAGCGTGACAGTTTCCGCGCGAAGAAGAAAAGCTCGGTCGGACCGTAGCGTCGCATAAAATCGATACATTGTCCGACAGTTGTGCAACACATTCCCTGTTCACCGTTATCTCTGTTGTCTTTCCGCCGTTCCTCGCCGCTCTTTTATATTATGCAGCCCGCGGGAAAGCTCTCCCGGATGGATTTCGGTCAAACGAGCAGTGCTTGGAAATCGGGCCGAGACAACGCGGCGACCGCGTTAACCCTTCCGTTCCGACCAGAGCGTATAAATACGTTCCGAGCTCCGAGGGGGCATTCTACTTCAGAGCATTAGAAAATAGATATTTTTCCAGTTGCATTTTCTAGGAGGATATTTCCGCGAAACAATTCCCGCGAAAGCGTTCCTTTCAACTCGCAAACGATAACGAAGTTATAGGAGCCAAGCATGTCCGAGGTAAGAGCTTGCGTGTTCGAAACAAGTGCATCGTGTTTCAACATGACTGGTAGGAAAGACTAAAGAATGCATCTTCTAGAAGGAGTCCGCGAAAGCATTTCTTTCAGCTTGCAACAACAACGAAGCTGTCGATGTCTGAAGCAAGTGCATCGCGTTTCTGTGCGACTGACAGGAAGAACTACACAGTCTTTACTCGATATATGTCCCAGATATCTAGCCGATAAAAGATGGTAATATGTTACACATGAAAAAGATTTTTTTCCCATAATGGCTCTACGAACCTTCAGCCTGAAATATATGATTCCGAGGGTGATAAACAAATAGTCAGAATATCATTCGAAATACAGTTCAAATTGACGTCACGCTCTACAAACATCACACAAGAATTTCACCCTACTGTCCGCCAGCAAGAGTCGCGTCACCTTTTGCTAACAGCGATCCGTGAACCTTGTCAAGGGTCTGCCAAGTTAGGGTTTCGAGGGTCTCCTCAGCTTCTGTCCCGCTAAATGGAGATGAAAGCCGAGTCCAGAAAATTGTTGCTGGCTCGTAAAAACAGGACACCTGCGGATCGATAGCATTCGGAGAAAAGCACGTCGGGGTGGACGTATCGGTTCGAACGGCTGCCGGTCAGTCCTCGCTAAGCAGCAGGTATATAATTGATCGACGCGAGCTTCGCCAACGTAATCTTGGCACGCGATGAAAACCCAAGGTCGTGGGCACGGCTCGCTCGCCGTTTCAGTGCCCTTACGTCATAGCCTGGATCCGCGGATCGGCTACCAAGCGAATTACGCCGTCCAGGCTTCCTGGTTGGGCGACAATTGCCTCCGGCGGATGAGGCGGGCTCACCTTAAGCCGCTTTTCCACGGGGAAAATCGCCGGCGTCCGACAAATCATTCTGTATCTCATCATCCACCCCCATCGATCGGGGACCGCACATACCTCTTGGTGTCACGAAAATGACTGTTCTTTGGCCCTCCAATTTTCTGCCCTGACGAGAGTGAAAGATTTCAGACAATGACGGAGGTGATTTTAAGAGTACTAGCCCTCGAATAGTGGACCTCTTTAATGACTATATATTTACCGAATTCTTTACATTGTTCTTTCGAAAGCATCTCTTCTAGACGTGTTGCTATCTGCTTCCTCAATTCTTGAGAGTGAAAGACAAGAGAAGAAATGCTTGGACAATTTTAAAAAATGATGGAGGTGATTTCCAGAGTCCTAGACCTTCAATAGTGGACCTCTTTAATATGACTATATATTTACCAAATTCTTTAAATTGTTCTTTCGAAAGCACCTCTTTTAGACGTGTTGCTATCTGCTTCCTCAATTCTTGAGAGTGAAAGACAAGAGAAGAAATGCTTGAACAATGAGGGAATGCTTGCAGGTGATTTTGATGAAAGTACTAGCCCTTGACTTCTTTAATGACTATATATCTACCAAATTTTTTAAATCGTTCTTAGAAGGGATCTTTTTTTCGTAGACGAGCTGGTTGTTCCATTGCTTTGAACGCGTTCCTCAGGGTGAAAACTGGCTTTCTATCTGTAAATACTGTAAAATTTTGGTTTCGTTCCTGTCTGTATCGCAGAATTTTTATGTTATAAAAATCACACTCTTGCCATCATCGCAGAAAAAGAAGTGTCACAACCACTTTCTCGAGTAGGCATTGCTCGACTCCCAAAACAAAACTCATACTCACCTGACTGTGCTGCACGCGCCAGCTCCCAGCATCTCGGCCTCGCCGTTTGTTTCTCTTTCTTTTTCACAAATTCTCGGAACATCCGTTACATAAACGTTCTGACACGGTGCCAGATCGCGGACGCCGAAGCGGGTAATACTTGTAATTCAAGCCTAACGCGTCAACACAGAGCTCTCCGATCGAGATACACGTATATCGAGACTTTGCGAGACCACCTAGAGTCCGTTGGAGTAGGAGAAACTAATTGGATGTTGTTTTCCGGTGTTACAGATATCGATCTACAAACCCAAATCGACGCTTCGCTGGCGATGCCCGCCACTTATCAGACGCTGGTCGCCCGGGCCCAATTGGCTCAGCAATGTTGCGTGTTGGCCGGGGGGCAGACCAGGATCTGCGAGAAGCTGGTGCACGACCAGCATCTTCAGCAACAGGGCTGGGCCGCCGTGGTGGCGAACCTCGAAGACATCACGCAGATGTTCCAGTCTCGAGCCGCTGTTCTTCAGCAGAGCTTCGCTGTCTATCTTTCGGAGAGGCAGCAGCACATGGAGCTGCTCCATAAGTGAGTACCGTCAACGACTATGTGGACTTTCGTGCGAAATAAAAATGATCTCAGTCTATTGTCAGCAACAGAACTCAAACTGCGAAAGAAAAACGATCCGAGTCTATTGTGAGAAACAGAAATCAAATGAACACTTTTTCTTAACGTCTTATCTGCCAGCGACTATTTCCCAGTTTTCTAAAGTCTGTGGCTGGGAATTTTTTAATAAATCCTTCAACAGCAATAGCAATTTCAATCGCGAACCCACAGCTCAACCCCAGTAACGTGCTCTAACAGTTTTACTCAGCATTATCGATGATTTTTAATTTTGGCACGGCGCAACGGTCGACAATCTTATTAACACTTTGACTGCCAAACTAGAAACCTCAAAAATTCGATGAAATCAAAGTAACTTATTTAATGAAATAAAAATTGGAAAAAATTAAATGTATGATACTGAGTAGTCCTCCAACTTTCTTGAATTTTACGGATTCTAATCGAATTTGGTACAATGAATATATTAATGTAAAAATTCATTTTAAAACCTGCACAAATAATTCCGTCACCCACATATGGGTGACATGGCAGTCAACGTGTTAATACTCTTCCGGCAGATAAAGCGTTAACCGCTTGCCTTACAATTTAATTCCAAGATTTGGAACATCTGTGCGGAACACGTTCATGAAAATTAGTTTCAGCAAATTTCACGGAAATCGGTGATTGATACTTCGATATTTCCGCTCGTGAGTGCTTTCCGCGCGCTAAGTTTCTGTTTGAAGACGCGTCTCGGCAAACAGACGATCTAATCCGAAGGCACGTAGCGGTGACGCAATGTCTACGGATGTAGACATAATTATGTTAACGTTGATAATAAACCGTGTCTAACAACAACCCGGCGTGGATCTGTATGCAAATACCTGTCGCGATAAGAGTTATTTCAGAAAAACCGAGAAACACATTTTACCACCTGGAAGACGTAGACTTTTTCAGTGTGACATTTTTGCTGTACGCGAAACGAGGAAATGAAAATTTTTCCTGTAGGTGCCTGTTGGCATGATTGGCACTAACAATAATTGTGTTCTGCCGCAGCTTCAACGCAGACCTGGGCATGCTGGCGAAGATCCCGATCCTGTCGGCGCTGAGGGCGCATGCCGAGGGTCTGCTGAGCCCCGAGGACCAGCCGAGCCAGTCCGAGAAGGACGCGGGCGGCCAGGAGGAGGTCTTCAGCTTGTTGCGTTGGATCTCGGCGAAGGACAATCAGAGCAGCCTCGAGCAAGTGGCCGAGCAGTGTTCCCGGGGTTTGGAGCAGTTCGACGAGCGCGTGATGGAGACGTTGAAGGCCGAGGTGAACGCGGCGATCGACAGCGCGAACAAGCAGGACATGAAGGAGATCAAGGGCCTGGGTGAGCGGCTGTTCGCGCTCGAACAACTGATGCAGCAAACCAAGAAGCTGGTACAGGAGCAGGGCGAGCTGGCGCAGGGATTCCTGCAGAATCAGAGCCGCGCCAGCAACCTCGGCGACGCCAGCGTGTTACCCGATCTCTGTACCTCGCATAGGCGCCAGCTGCTCGTGATGCTGCAGAACCACAACCAGCTGAGGGACATTCGGCGCAGGTGCACCAAGGCGAAGGAGGAGCTGTCTGTGAACATCTACCATCGGCTCAAGTGGATCATGTACGTGGAGAACAAGATGATGGAGGTGGACAGCAAGTTGATGATGTACAACGAGAGCCTGAAGCGGCTCAGGAGGCACCTGGAGGTGTTGCAGCAGATCCATCTAGCGCCGCAGATGTACATGAACGCGGTGGCCGAGGTGGTCCGGAGGAGAACGTTCTCGCAAGCTTTCCTGGTCTGGGCCAGCAACCTCGCCTGCCAACTGCTCACCGTTCACAGCGAGGAACTCGCCCGACGAAGAGAGTTCCAGAGCAAGTTCGACGGCCACTTCTTGAACACCCTGTTCCCCGGACTGGAGGACACACCGCCGCCGTTTGCCACCCAGGCACCCTCCGTCTTCGACAGCGGACTGCCCAAGGTGTGTACACAACTGGCCAGAGGATTCAAGGATGATGTTTGTACTGTACGGATGATCTTTACCTATGGTTATGCTGTTGCAGTTGACTGTGGACGATATGGAGTCGCTGAGGTCGCAGTTACCAGACCTGGCGCTAACTGTATCGTCACCAGACTTGAACAGCATCACGCAGTTCTTTTTGTCGAAGAGTCTCACCGACGCCAGCACCGATGGGAACAAGGAGAAAGACAGCAGTTCCATGAGAGTCGACGACGTAGCAGACAAGGAACAGAAACGAACTAGGGCTCCAATGTTATCTGACAGGTACCCGATGACTGAACAAAGTAGGCTGATAGTTTTCAGTTGGGGGCTTTCCACTCGAGACGTTCCCCCTTTTAATTCAGCCTCGAGACATTGCACGGTGCGGCATGCTGTGGATGTAGCATTACCAAATAATTGATCTACAGCAGAGCATTAAAGCCAAGTGGCACCATTCAGGGGGGTGAGACCAAAAAATATTTTCGACCTCTACAGCTATGTGCCAACCCACTGTGCATTGCCTCGAATGAGATGAACTGCGATAGCACAACAGATGTCCACGGTTTCGACGACTAACAATGACTTGTCTGACTGTAGGGGTGGCTTCGAATCGGAGACGGACACCGAGGAGTTCGAGAAGATCGGGCAGGGCGCGACGGACTCGAAACCCGAGTCGTTCGACGGCGCTAAGCAAATGCGTCAGAAACAATTAGAGGTTGGTGCCTCGCGAAGCGTGTCCCCTTCTTCCTCGACCTCGACTAACGTATCCCCGCTGAACTCGAAAGTCGTCGACCTGACGAACCGTTCGACCTCCTCGAGCGAGCCCGGATCCTTCCACTTCCCGAGCCTGTCCATCAGCGAGCGTCCGTCTCAGCTGAGTCCCCTAACCGAGTGCGCGGAGAACGTCGAGTCGAGCTGTCTGCTTCAACGCGCCGCGAACGATCTTTCCAAGTATAGCGAACAGCCGCCGCCGCCGCCGTCGGCTTCCTCGACCACGGCCGAGGAGCCGAGATCCCTAAGTCCGAATCCTTCGTCCTTCAACCCCCGGTCCGTGTTGTGCGACGGGCAGCAGCAGCAGCAGCAACGGCATCAGCTGTCCAGCAGTGGCGGTAGCAGTCCATCGGTCGGCGTTGGCGCCGCCGACTTCATGGGTACTGAGTTTTACATGGACGAGTCCCTGCCGAGCAGTCTCAGCGAACACCCTGCCGACGGACCGCATCAGGCTATCATTTCCCTTCTCCAGGTACTGGACGACTTACAGCTCGCTAACAGACCTCGTAGTCGTAGCCGTAAACGTTCCACTACCTCTAATTCAGAACATCCCACCGATGGTACACGTTCGATACTGTTTTGCTTACTCTTCTACCCTTCAGGTCAGACACGGGCCACGGTTCCACCGGCGGGCCGGTGACTCGTACACCACCCTCCACAAGTATTTGTACCGTCGATACCCATTCACCGGGGACATTCGTATTGTTCTTGTCTCGTACTAACGTGCACAGACCATGCTCGATACTAAAAATGGTGCTTAACGTCATTTTGTATGCATAACAGTTCTGTGGGGACAAACGTCTCGGATAGGAAAATGGTATTCATTTACATGTTCTAGTCGTTCATTTTAATCACACTGGAAACAGAGGATCTGTACATTTTCATGTGTTGTTTTTTGTAAAGTCAATTTTGAAGGAAGCCTCCGAAAGGAAAGATCACATCTTCAACTTCAAAGACGTCTTGTACTTTAACGGCAACAGCTCTACACAGCTCTAACTTCCTTGGTAACATTCTATGAATGTTGATGAAGAAGAAAATGCTGCTTAATGTGTTACGTTATGTTATGAACGCCGAAAATGTGCCAATCTATGTCGAAAACTAAACGCAACGGTAGCGATACAATGGGGTTAGCTCCAACCGAAATAATAGTCACCACGAACGTAAGATTATTAAGAATAATGAAATGAACTCTTTATTAGATTCCACCAAGTGTCCAAATACTTACGGACGGCAGTGTACGTCGGCCCCGCTCGCGAGCTCCTGTTGATCCTCCTGCGAGCACTCGTTGTTTGGTGGGGAGAGCTTCGTAGGCGTGGCGCAATGCGGCCGGGATGGTGGGGACGCAATGTCCGAGCGTGACTGGCCGCGCGAGCCGAGAAACCAGAGAGTGGGGAGTAGGAGTTCCGCCTCCAAGCGCATCTGTGCCCGTAGGAGCTCGTGGCAGTGCTCGCCAGCGCTCCTGCTAATTTTATGGCTTGTTTTCCGGAAGAAGACCCTTCAAACGCAATCGCAGTCATAATAGTTGACCATCCGAAGTGCCAGGAGTCTGATGAACAGCTATTATGGCCAGGCGGATCTCTTCTTTCGTGAAAAGGACTATAATATTTGCCAGTTGTTCCTGGTCCAGAGTCTGGCCACCGATTCGTGTCACCTTCATCTGTTCTCTGTGTGATCCTGCTCCCTCACCTAGTTCGGCGACCGTCTCTAGCCTCGATCTCTCCCCACTTATTTCCCCTTTCTCTGTGGTTTCTAGGTACTTTCGTTGTCATTGTCTTTCCTTTCGCTACCCAATCTATTAGCGCTGTCTTTATGCAAGTATGTATACCCAGACACGTCGGTATGTATCTCTTGCCTGCCGTCTATTGTTGGTGTGAACCCTCCCCGTCCCGTTTCCCCGTAGGATCGTTCGTCTAGTCCCCCTCTTTTCGAACCCCCATCACTCTCGTAGCCGCATATCCCGCCGCGTGTAAGTCGTGCGTGGGTGCGTGTGTCTTAATTTTTTTTTTAATTACAGGATAGCTGCCGTCGCACTCGTATCCCGTCCCCTCCAGTACCCGAAGTGTGACACACACACACTCACACACTCTCTCTCCCGAGATCTGTTCAATCACGAGATCGTTTTTTTCCGGAATGTTAGCCGGCCCTTGTCGTTACTGCATCGGGCACTGTTCTCCAGGGTTTTTTTTTCATTTTTCATTTGTCAGAACTGCCTTCCCACTCCGAGATCTAGTAACTCTTCCGCCACTGGTCACAATACAAGTCTTCGATGCTCGAGGCTGCGAGGAGTCCAGCGATCAAACTGCTCGAAAACGTTAACACACTGTCTATCTACGATTGTTTGATTGTCGTGCGCTCCTTGGATGAAAATTCACACATCTTTTGAATTCTGTACAAATTTTGAAATGTAAAATAAAATTGAAGGAAGATCTTTATTGTTAATTATCTGTGAGGAGTGCACGAGGGTTAACAGCCAAGGATTCTGTAATTAACTTCTCAATAACCATGGCAATTTCCATCGTGAACCAAGAAGTCCCACTAACACAATCTAACACTTTCTGTCGGGATTATCGTTCAAAAAGAATAGGTTTGAACTCTTTTTTTCATATAACATAGACATCGGGAACTGTACTAACAGAATTCTTTTGGTAAATAATACTTAGGTTCCGGATTTTATGCAGTTTTGACAACGATGAGTTAGTTCCTGTGTCTTGCAATTGATACACAAACTTTTTATTTTGCATAAAGATCCGGAGTCTAATAATGTGTTAATACTGGAACAGTTCAATGCCACCACATATTTGGACAGATTGCTTGTTTCCTCGCTGACTCGATCGTACAGGGTATATTGAAAATTATGGTACAAAATGATAGGAGACTGATTCTATGAGAAAAGGAAGTCGATTCTACCTTCCATAGCCCTGTGCTGAATAAATGTTAATCTCTTCAAGATCTGGATCCGCAAAATTTCGCCTCAGATTTTGGACTTTCTTGCGCAGAATCAGCTCCGATTTCTACCACGATTTCGCACCTGTATTCACACGTCCTTTAACCTTGCGAGTCCAAAATTGTGCACTGTTTCTCACGGATGTGTTTGGCGCTGGCCGTTTCAGGAGAACCTTGGCAACACGCGCGAGGAGGTGGAGAGGCTGCGCTCGATCCTGAAGACGACAAAGGCGCTGGTGAGCGAGGCGATGAGCTCGGTGAGCCAGGAGCTGGCTGTTCTTCGGGTTCAGTCGAACGAGGACAAGAGAGGCTTCACAGAGATGACGGAGCGTGTTGGCAAGGTGTTGTCCCTCTACTCGAGCGAGTACGAACGCCGTTTTCGGGAACGGGAGCAGGAGTTGATGATGGACCACGAGCTCGAGATGGCGGACGTGAAGAAGATGATCCAGAGCCGCGAAGAGGAGATCTGCACGTTGAAGAGGATCGTGTTGGATAAAGAGACAGAGCTATCGGAACACGAGCGTCTGATGACGACCATGAGACAGAAGCTGGAGTCCGAGCAGACCGAGATGAGGAACCTGCAGACGAGGCTTCATCAGCAGCTGGAGGAGGCGCTCGAACAGGCCCGCGTGGCCAAGGAGGCCACCGTGAAAAAGGCGAACGACGACAGGTTCCGGGAGATCGCGACCCTTACGAGTTCGGTGACCCAGTGCCAGGAGACGATTCAAGAGCTCGAGGATAAGCTCACCACCGCTAGGACCGATCAGCAGAGGATGGTCCAGGCCACCGACATGCTGCACATGGAGTACAAGGACGAGCTCGAGACGATCAGGGTTCAGCTGAACGACATCACCATGAACAGAAGCTCCAGCGACTCTTGTTTCGACAAGATCACGGCGAGTGTAATAACTTCTAAATAGCAATTAAATGACGTTTCGCGTTTGAGTCACACTAGCCACTAGTCAGCGTTGGGTAAAATTTTATTCAGATAATGATCAAGCGTAACAGATCAAATTGTATTTCTCACTAAACATTCAATCATATGAGAATTTGTTCGGATCAAAATATATTCGGTTAATCCATAATATATCCTCTTTTCATGTCTCGAGCTTGTAACCAACTGACTCGTATTATATTTATTCAGAATATTTCGAATAATGCCCAACTCTGCTACTAGTTTGGTTCCCCTTTAACTCGAAAACTAGCGTATATCGTACATACGGCATCTTTTTACCTGTTTTGGTGCGTAGATTTACCTCCTGAAGAGTATTCGAATGTATTTACGAATCACCCTGTAGTCTCGTAATCTTTTTCCCGTTTTACGTTCTTATGCAACAGTAGAGTTATGTTTGACGGTTAAACCTAGAATGAGCGTTCGTTTCTCCAGGTTCCGCACATGCTGCGTATGGCGTTTCAGATTTTGGCGCAGGTGAAGGAGGACTACGCGGCGATTCGGACGGCGGTGGAGGCAGAAAGGGCGGCCAGCATGGAGAAGATGAACCTGGAGCTGAAGATGGCGCGGCAGGTGGTGGACGAGAAGGAACAGGAAGTGAAAATGTACAAGATGCGGGAGTTCGCGTTGCTGGAGGAGCTGGAGCAGTACAAGACGACGATCAGACGGGTGACGAAGTCGGAGGAGTTCAAGAACGTGCCGGAGGAGATGAGCGTCAGTCAAATGCGGGAGGTGCTGAAGGGTCTGCGACCGGAGAAGGAGGAGGTGAACGTGTCGGAGTCGAAGAAGGTGCGGCTGGAGGCGAACGACGACCAGAGCTGTCTGTCGAGGAGGCTGGAGATGCTGGAGAACGACAACAAGAGGCTGAACTCGGAGATGCAGGCGCTCCGGCAGTACAGGGAGTCGGCGAAATCGAAGATCGAGGCGCTGAAAGCGGAGAAGCTCCGGCTGGAGGTCGAGCTGGTCAAGGAGAGATCGAGGAGGAGCTTCGCCGCTCGCGAATCCTCCGAGGGCCGCGAGAAAGAGATGAACGCTTCCGTCGCCGTGGTCTCCGAGGGCTCCAGCCGAGATGCAGCGACCAGCCCCGAGCCGCAGTGTTGCATGTGCATGACGCACTGCGGCTACGTGCGCAAGAAGATGAAGAAAACCGTGGAGAAGCTGGTGCAACAGAGACGCATCACCGTCACCAGCTGCGACCCCGGCGACAAGGTGCTCGTCTTCTGGAACCCCACGCACGAGAACTACACCCTCTACCAGGAGTCGCCCATCTTCTACTTCCTCAACACCGACTGCGTCGCAGCCTTGGATCTCGGCCCGAACCCCGACGGGCCGCCCAAGAGACTGCAGACCATCGTCGAGGTCGTCGATAAGGAGTACTGTCAGGCTAAGAAGGTGAGGTGGTTCTCTGCCACAGATTACGGAAATCAGTTTAATAATTAATCGATTCTATGTTCTCCCTACAGCGACGAGAAGTCAGGAGTTTCATCAGCGAGCGTCATTAACGAGAAATTAACTGTTTCAGTCCGAGAACCGATTCCGAGTGCCGCGCGGCACCAGGTTCTACCGGGTGCGCGTCAAGCCGTTGAAGAACGTCTCGAAGAGCATTCGAGAGGACAGCCATTCATTCTCTTACCATAGTCAGGTGCTCCGCGACGATTGAATTCACGTTCGAAGGCCGTGAACAACGTCTACCTTCGGGCCAGGGTCCGCCAGTTTGCGACAGACATCATCCTTTCCGCGACCATCCGAAAACGGATCCATCGGATCAAGGCCAAAACCTGCCAGAGCCTGTAGACGCATCCTGAACGCCTCGTCGAACAGGCGGATCATCCGTCGAACGGATCAACCGATCGACGAGAGAGTATGGGCCGCCGGAACCACGGCGTGCACGCGACAGACGATCAGAGACGATCAGAAGGAAGGATGCGCTGGCGTTTCATTGTGATATAAATCATTTTAAAAAAAAAAATCGAGTGAAACATATAATTGCCGAATGCTGTGGTTAGCTGTGAAGTGTAAACGACAATTTGTATTCCTTTTCCGTTTCATTTTTCATATATATACATACATATACACACGCGCGCGCGAATGGGTGAGAGAACGTGTAGAGAGAAAATGTAGTAGAGCTGAGAGCGAAAGGGATAATAATATTACTGATCATCGACGACGCGTTTCTTCTTGTAACTCGACAGGTCGAACGAGCGTTTAGAAAAATGATTGAGAGAACAAACGTGAGAGAGAAAGAAGAAGGCGACGGACATTAGTTTTTCACTTTAATTTCGGACACCGAAGCGAAACTTCCTCGTTCCGTGACTCGATTCGGAGCTATCAATTTATTCATTATTATTACTATATTATTAATTATTCTTACTATCTTTGCACTGTGCGAAGAGAGAAAGACACACAAAAACAAAAAACGCGAAAAGCGAAGACGAAGATGAACGAAGAGCACAGAAAAAAAATGATATCGTATAGTAGAGTAAGTTTTACAAAGGAAACCACAACAAAAGAAAAAAAAAGAAACGAACTTGCAGTTAGTGAAGAAAGAAGTAAAATCGCGAAAACGCAAAAAAGATAGAAGGAAACGGTAACGAATGCCACACGGTTACTTTCTATATACCGATTATACATATATTATATATGTAATACAGTATAATATATTATATACATATATGTTACATAACATATGTAATATATTATACGTACATATATATGTATATTAATATACGCGTGTGCTCTGTCGTACCAAGCGTGCAATATTCGTGTAGCGACGTCATACGTAGGTCCTAAGGTGGATTTTCTAACCGAGAAACCGAGCGATCGTAATGCCATGTTTGTGCAATCCTCGAGAAACGCCCTCGAACACGTTCAGAGCGAGAGAAAGAGAGAGTGAGAGAGAAAGCGAGAGTTTGTTTCACTCGGAAATGGTCGCGTTCTGCCGATTTTCGTTTTCCGGGGTGTCCCGTGGTCGACGAGGACCGTCCTCGAGCCGTTTACCAACGTCCGGTATCGGCTCATCGTCGATCGTCAACCCTAATCGTCGGGTTCGAGATTTTCCTACGATGTCGGTTCAAAGATGTGCGGCGCAACGTTCGGTAAACGTTCGACAAAAATGGTCTTAGTTCGACGAAACTAAGCGGAAACCCGCACCCGAACCGTTCCTAAATCTCCGAACCCTCGTCTGAACGGGTTAAGTTCGTCGGAAGAATGGCGGACGCGATCGAGGGGACCACGCGGCACTCACCTAACTTCGAATCGGTCATTTTGTCGGCGATGGATTAGGCCCTTTCAGGCCCCCGATGTACGAGACGAACTCTTCGTAGGAATGAATTTTGTAACGAAACGCGTACACAGAGCAGATATCCACACACACACACACACACACAAACACACACAAATATTACACAGACATAAGGATGTCAGGTCACTTACACATAGATCTTTTCTGTTTCTCTACCGATCCAAGGCTCGAAAGAAACGAGATCCGATCGAGAATATTGGGCGCGACACACGGAGAGAATGCGAGGACACACCGAAGTCAGCTTCGTTGCGACAGCTCGCGAGATCCTTTTGATTACCGATTCCGTAACCGTTTACCACTATTATCGTTTTCTCCGCGACAGTTTAAGCACTCATAGTATCGTACAATAGCTGTGATCGTTAGGCTCGACGTTTTCACTTCTACTTAGTCGTTAGTTAATCTTAATTCCTGGCGCTACGGCGAGCGACGCCTCGAGCGATCCGCTCGAGACCGATTTCCCCGGACCCTCAAATCTCTTTTTCCTCTTGGCGTGCGGGGAAAGAATCGAGAGCGGATCGAGAAAACAATTTCGCCGTCGATCGCCGGGCGCCGATTTCGAGTTCGAGCGACGCCGCCCCCGCGTTCACGGTGGCCCGCCGAAAAGATGCTGATAAAGTAAGATTAAAAAAAAAAAGAAAAAGACGAAGCGAAAAACTCGTTTGGTAGGCTGTAGCTCGAGCTTGTCGAGAGAACGACGCACCCGCTTCTGACATAGCGCCAACGTAGCTCATTTAACGATTCCTCTTTCTTCTACAGGCCGCAAGCGAAATTGCACCCGCGGAACACACACGCGCACGCACCGATTTAGCACGAATTCTCGGCCGGGGGTCCTCGGTGACCCCACCGTCTTGTCCTTTCGTAGCCACGAAACCGCCCCCCCCCCCTATGCTTCGGTCGACGTCCTGTCGTCGCGTCGATTCGCCGAGAGTCACCGTGCCGCGAATTCGAGCGGTTCTCTGTGGCGCCTATCAACAAATACCACCGTTGCTCGCAGCTGATTTTGCTTGTAAAGAGTGGTAGTCAATGTGATTTAGAACCGTTTCAGTAATTAACGAGCGATCGTCGACGATATCATCTGTTTCCGTTAGTGTTCAAGCCTCGAAGATCCACGCGAACTCGTGTCTCTGAGCTCTCGAGCGATTCAGTTGAACGAAGTGTTCGGAAGGCAAGACTGAAAGTTTACGGAGAACGTTCTACACCTTCGACAAACGTAGCTCACGATTTTCTTTTTTCTTTTTTTAACTAGAGTATTAGCGCCACGGATCTGCAGCATCTTCCAAACGAGTCTTTTATTTTCGACGGTTAGCTGTCGACTTCATTGCCAGAGCCACGCGTGACAATCTGTACGATTTCGTTACACCCGAGATTAATGTATGTTTCTTTTAAGGAAGTAGAGTGTTTAGCGATGACTTCAGACAGACACGACTTCGTATGGAGTTCCGTTAGTCGGCGAGCTCGATGAGATTCGATGGATTTGTTGTTTGCTCGGAGAACGTTCTTTTCACGCGCACGCGAAAACCGAGTGCATCACGCACGCAAACGACCCACGGTTCCTATTAGTCCAATTTTTCTTCGACCTTCGAAGGCACACTCGTAGAGCACTCTCCGCGCGCAGTTAGGCGAACCGACTCCTAGAACGTGCAACCTCTCTGTCCACTGTAGAAACGCTGTGCTCGACCGCGTTCGGGCTCGAGGGACGCTGCACGGACACTTAACCGCAACGTCGCTAGACGGTCAAACGACGTTGCAGCTTATACGTCGACAGCCACCTCGAACCCGCATCGTCCTTTCGCGGCCGGAGGTGGGACGATTGCTCCTCCGGTTCGTTCTTGAACCGGTCAGAAAATTCGGAAGCCTGGGAGGTCGATTTTTCGAGTCCTGAAACGATGAAATTGTTTAACAGGACGGTTTCATGAGTGAAGAGTTTGTTTTTTTTTTTATTATTGTTTTCTACTTGCCGAGTTTCTTTTCTCCCGACGGACTCGCGATTTTTCTGGGAGCAATCGGTCCATGTCCTCGACACAGCGTCGTCTACTGGTATAACAGTTTCTAACGCGTTGGAGGCGATTAGGTTGGTTGCAAGTAGAATCAAAGCCAGCGAATATACCCTCTCGAGGTTCGTCCCGGGCCTGGTTGCTGCGGAAGTCCGGCGATCAGCGCGGAAAAAAACTGGTATTTAATTTTTAATTTTAGTTTCGAAGTACCTTGTATCATATGTTCAAAAACCATTTTTTTTTTTCACCTTTGTCTATGAAAAATAAAAGAAAGTAGTGCCTTCTACAATGAACAACCGAGCGAATTTATTATCAAACGAATCGACGGGGGTCGCTCCAAGATGGCGACCGACGTATTCCGGAAGAACCATGTTGCAAGAGGCGAGATTGCTGTCTGCGAACTGTCGATTCGAGCATAATCGAAGACATTCGAAAGCTTTGTTACAGTAGAATATAGTAGAAGATCGCTTCTGCCGTTTTGATTGCAGATTCTGCTCGAGCTGGTTCCGTTCACGTTACGCGTACGAGACTCTCTGCAACAGGTTCTTTAATGTAATTTTCGTTGAATTGCTTCTGAATTTACAGGAACCAAAGAATGTAACCTCGACGTTATTGAACATTTCCAGCAGTGTGTGTGTGCAGCCAAAAATGTTCGATTTGTTTGTTTGATTCCGACGCTCTTTGCGCTCTCACGGCGCCTCCTGGATCACGATTCTCAATAAATCATTTAAAACGAAAGAAAAGCCAACGATCTTGCGCGGCAACCTAATGTTTTATTCGACGACACGCGGCTCCGGAGGACTTCCGGTCGGCGGCAGAGATCTCGCGGCGCGATCTAGAACTTCCGGGCGCCGTTTCTAAACGAAATCAAAATCGAAACAGACGATGTATAGGTTGTACTCTAACGAAACGTGATCGGTTCACACAGGGTGGCATGGGAGTTTAAACATTTTTGATACCGATTTCTCAGCGTCCGAAAAATTTCGCGGGAAATTCAAAAGATGCGGCTTGTAGCTCGTACGTCCGAATATCAAAGCAACGTGTGCCTGCAACGAATACGTTTATTTTGCGGAGATAGCAAATCTCGCGTAGATTACATAATGGCTGGGGATTCGAGCGCGACTGGGACGAGCTAATATTGCGGACGATTCTGCGTGTTTATTTTTCTAGCGATTCACCGAACGGAATCGAACGGGTTTTCTGCTCTTTGTCCCACGCCTACGAGAAACAGTGAACAAAAAAGAGGAAGAGAGATGATACCACTGCATAGTAGTACATACGTAGCGACGATAGAGATTTCTTTTACGTGTGACGTGTATAGGCGACGAGAACTATGTAATTCGATACTATAGAAAGTACTCTTTTTTTTTTTATCGACCAAAATTTCTACGCTTAAGGTTTCTATGCGAGAGAGAATCCGAGGAAGAACGAAGATGAAGAAGAAAAATGAATATATATATATAGATATATGTATATTGTATATTTACGTGCTATTGGGAACGTTAGGCAACTCGATTAGGTTCGCTTCAGCCAGTGCTGGGATTTCGTTCGATTTTCTTCGTGTTCCAGAGTTTCCACTTTCGTTTCCACGAGGAAGACGTAGGCTGTTCCGTCGAGAAAAACGATTTCTCGCGACGACTTAGGGATCCGTTCGATCAAGCAATCACTTTTCCGGGGAACAAGAGCACACCTAAACGGCTCACCTAAATCCGAGCACAGGAATCCACTATCCATCGCGGATCCGCGATCCGCGAGATCGCTGGGCAAACGATCTGGACGAGTGTGTTTTCCTAATTAAATAAATCATCTCTAGTATAACAGCTATAGAAACGCTTCGTCTAGAAACGTACATTCTGAGAACCTCGTGATCACACGATAGATCGGGAACCACTCGTCGATCGTTCGGCGATCGATCGCGCGAGCGGATCCAGCCCGTTTCCGTTTCCCGTCTCCATTGAGTTTCGCCGCTCGAGGAAATCGCGATCTCGATCCACGAGACGTGACACACCGTGATCAGGACTCGTGAAACCGACGGGGAAGAGTACCGCGCATGTAATCCGAGAAAGTGTAACGCAAAATAGGTGTATGATAATACATTACATAACGTGCATACAATTGTGATCGTGAGAGTATCTGTTACGAATAAAGAAATTACGAATAAACCACGTGATTCTTTTCCAACGAACTCTCGAGTGCTTTCAACCTGTCGACGTACCTACCTGTGTCGCCATTGTTCTCCTTCGGATCCTTCCATTACCTCAAAAATTAATTATCATTAATCTGCGCGAGAAATATCTTAAGCTTGAGCTGTTTAATTAATTTAACACTCCGACTGCCAAACTAGAAACCTCAAAAATTCCACAAAATCAAAGTAAGTTATTTAACGAAATAAAAATTGAAAAAAATTATATGTATGATATTGAGTAGTCCTCCAACTTTCTTGTATTTTACAGATCCTAATCAAATTTGGTACAATGAATATATTAACGTAAAAATTCATTTTAAAACCTGGACAAATATTTCCGTCACCCACGTATGGGTGACATGGCACTCAATGTGTTAAATACCAGAGGAATGGGAAATTGGGTTTTTCATTCTAGTCACGATCCTTTCTCTACTTCAAAAATGGATTATTCTGATGAAAAATTGAAAGTCTAAATAGCTTAAATAACTTTAATATTGAAAGTGGTCATGGAAAAATTCCCCTCCCGTGGTCTTTCTGTTTAAAATCTCAAAAAATGTAAATATTGAAAGGATTATCACTAGATCCTTGAAAATTGAATTTCTCAGGAAATGCCTCTACTAAAAATCGATTGGTCATGCATCTAAATATTCCAATAAAGGTATTTTCCGGCGGGAAGAACACACGAGCATCATTCAACAAAAGGTTCTTTATTCATATCAATCGAACGAACAATTCGAGATAGCTTCTTAACAGAAAGAGGTCCTTCGTCTTGTTAAACGTGATAATACTTTGATACCGTGTCTCATCAGTCTCTCTCTCGGATACACCTGAATCGAGAACAATAAAATAGTTTCATTCGCCACGCAGTTCCGCCGGTCTTTCCCTGGACAGGACTCCTAGCCAAGGAGCTGGAGGAATGAACAGCAGGTGGAGTCACCATAATCGAACCTGCTCCGTTCACCTCGACGACTAGTGTCAGCTCAGTCCCTCGAATAAACGCTTATCCGACTAAACTTATTTATCCCCGGAATACAACATCCGAGCTACTATAAAACCGTACACGATCCCCGGAAAGCTCGAATCCAAGCCGATCTCGACGAAGGACGAAAGAAAGCTCGAGAGCCGCGCGTTCCCTGGGTCAACTATACCGTGTTTTCTGATATTTATAATACAAATCAAGACCGTTTCGTTGATCTAATGATGGGTGACGTAGGTCTGCGTGTTCTGCTGGCAGCCACCAGGCAACAGGTTCGACGTGTCCTCCTCCGCGGAGCTGCAGAGCATGCCTACGAGAGTATAGTCGACGAACGGCGGCAGATCAAGGTCGCTTACGTCCCCGTAATTGTTCATGTGCGCGTTCCCGGTGTTCATAGTCATCTGCGGCAGCCTCGTGTCGAGGACTTCGCAAGTATAGTGACACCGGTCGTTGCTAGGGTAGAAGAAAGGCTCGGGGCTACTTTGAGATTGAATGTCCATCCCGTTCGAGTCCGGGAACAGTCTTTCCGTGGTATCGGGAGCTTCGTGGTTCCCATAGTTAGCCTGCAGTCTCTCGTCCAGGACCATTCGGTTCGTATTCTGGTGACATCGACTGGCCATCGCCTGGTTCTTCGACTCGTGCTCGAACATCTGACTGTAACCGTCGTAAGGGAACTGCTTGTTCTCTGCGGGACTGCGACTGGGACGGGCTTCCGGCATCTCGTTCTCCTTCTTCGGGTACATGTTGTAGTTCTCCATCATGGCAGGCGGCTGGCAGTTCTCCTTCGGGAAACAGTTCGGGTCCCTTCTGGAGGCCATCAGCCCTTCGTCCTTCTGAGGATCGAAGCCGGGGAAGGTCAGGCGGTCGTCCTGGCTCCAGTAGCCGCCTGGTTGCTGATCGTTCTTCACCGACCCGTCCACGAAGTTCTTGTGGTTTTGGTTCCGCTGATACTCCTGGAAGTTCAACGCGTTGTTTAAGTGGTTCTGGTTGATCTCTTTGTCGGGAACGAACTGGTTAACGGGTCTCTTCGCGCAGAACCCGTTAGAGTCTTTCTCCGGCTCGAAACCTGGGAACTGTAGCCTGTCGTCCTGCGGCATGCTCAGGTGACTGCTGCTCGAGTCCTCGCTGAGGAACTGGTTCCAGTAGCCGCCCTGGTCCTGGTGCTGCTTTATCTCGTACTTGATGGTCCCGCTACCAAGGTCGAGCAACGTGGGCGGCGATCTTGCTACGTCCTGAGAGTTCATGGGGAATTCCGGTCGCAGGGGTTGGTCCAGCTGGAATATCTCTTCTGGCTGGAACAGCTCGCCCGTGAACGACGGGAAGTCGGGGTAAGAAGCTTCTTGCGGGACCTGGACTGGTAGATTGTAGCCCAGGGTGTTCTCCTGGGGCTGCACCGGGTCCTGAATCCAATAGGGGGTGTCGTTCGGTGGCGTTTGCTGAGGGTACATCGTTGTTTGGTGGTGGTGAGATGGCTGGTACGTGGAGATGTTCGTTTGAAGGCCGCACATGCACTCGAACGGCGGGCAGGAGCATGAATATCCTGAAGAGAGAGAGACGAAATGTTTATTTTAATGTTCATGATGCTCAGTATGAAGGATTCAGTGTTTCGGAAGTTGCAACTAGCTGCAATGATTCGATTTTTTATTGTTTTAATTCTGTGGCATACCTCAGTTGAGCTACATAATTGAAATAAGGTTAAATCATCTTTAACACTTTGATTGCCCAACTAGTAACCTTAAAAATTCTATAAAATCGAAGTAAGTTTTATAATGAGATAAAAATTGAAAAATATTATATGTGTGATATTGAATAGTCCAACTTTCTTTCATTTTACATATCCGAATCAAGTTTGGTACAGTGAATATATTAACGTAAAAGTTCATTTTTAAATCTGGACAAATAATTCCGTCACCCACATATGGGTGACATGGCAGTCAACGTGTTAAAGAAATTTGAAAACACTGAGAACTTGACTTGGTTACAAGATATGATGCAGTCAAGGAATTATGTTGGAGAAATTAAAGTATAAATGGGATAAAAGAAGAGCAGATGATATTGATTGGAATATTATTAATAGAATTCTAAATGACCGTACCATATTTAGAAAAAAACTTAAAACTGTACTCTTGAATAATAATCTCAATAAAAATTGTTCAATTATGTTACTACGAATAACATTTTAGTTCAAGATGAAAATTGTCTTTGCTATGAAGAAATGAATTATGAATATATTCTGCTTATTAAGTAGAAGTTAAAAAAAAATTCGTAGCATCTTAAAATTATTATGGAGAAATTTAAAGTCTACGTTATGACCTATTGTTGGTAGAATTCGATTTGAGTTTCCGCGCTTATTGACAGTGGTACTGGTAGCCAGCGCCACCATGCGGAGGAAGTTAGTGTTACCGGCGCGAGGATAAGTGCGAGAAGAGCTCGTTCGTCTCGGGTGAAATTTACAGTTACCATCGTAGTTTTTCTTTGCAATTTACACGGTAATAGCTTCGTAGAATTGTTTTTTATTCGTGGGAGTATTAAACAAAGTGTTTTATAGATTAAAAGATATAAACCTTTATCCGAAATCAGCGGCGGTGGTTGCGTAGCTCTCGTAGGTTGTTCTATTGTCTCTGAACTCGGTCTTTTCGTTCCTCTCAGTGACATTAACTGTAACATAGTGAAAAAGTGATTGTTAGTTGTATGGAAGTGAATTGAGGAACAAGCAGATTTCATAGCAAGTGAAACTGTTCTGCCTGGGGTCCGGAATTCTGTTTTGAAGGTCAACTTCCTGTAAGTCGCCATATTGGTTAAATACTCAAGTCAAAAGCAGTTGAAATTACGGAGCAAATAATGAAGGTATACGTTAGCGAGATTTACAAGAATATTTTCGAGTTATTTATATGAATTTGTTGTGTCTACCTATTTCTCTATTGTTGAATTAATGTGAAAATTTGATAGGGGGGTTCTTGCAGGTGTTAAAGCTCCGTGCAATTGATAAACAAATCCAGGTAAAAAGTAACATACTTTGGAGCCCAAAGCAGCTTCACTAGCCAAAAGAACCGCGAGTCCTCGCACCCTTCTGCCAGCGCCCACGCTTCTTCTCGCCTCAGACGTAGATTTCGCTTCCGGTCGCGGATGATCATGCTGTCCTTTCGCTTGGAAGAATATCGCATGTTCTGTGTGTCGCCAGAAATGCGTCACAGGATAACCGCAATGGCCACGACACGAAAGTATCTCCAAACGACCCGTGCATTGCCGGTTAGGGCATGGTTTCCCTTGCTGCTTCTTCCTCGCCTAAACATTAACAAAACCTCCCAATTACTTTGCGATCTTTCTGTATTTTAATTTTCTATGCAGCACCAAAAGGGATATCAGAGATTCTCAAAATGAAACCACGATTCGTGACAAATGTAAATATATAATACATTGATATTTTTATTTTTATTTTATCCAAACAAGTGATGAACAAAATCATTTTTTTAGCATGAAAGATTAGACCAGGATATGTAAATTCTAATTAAAAAGGGAGATGTGTTCTGTACCCTGGAGGATTCAGTAAATATTAGTAAATTATTTCTCCAAGATTTCCAGTTCCGTTTTCGTAAATTTGCTACCAAAAAGATGATTGAAAATGATGGGTTTCGATGATCCTCGCATGCTCACCTTATCACAAATAGCCGGTCGAAGGTGAACCCTTCCTCCTCCAGGCAGTATACACTCTTGCGAGCAAACAAGGACACCGAGGCACGACTTCTTCAGAATACTGACATTATGATTGTTCGTGTTCCTCATCGCCCATCCAGAGGCGTGTCTTCTTGCCTCTTCGCAGTCTGGCCCGTAGACCCTTCTTACATGCCCATCTGCCCATTCGCACCAAGGATCATACTCCACCACCTGGTAATAAATCATTTTGTTAATTACCTCAACCCTGTCGGACGTCTAGCCTTGCGTACAAAGCGCATTCCTAAATGCTGTTGATCAAAATTCAATTCGTGCGGGAATAACTTTTGCTCGAGTCCCCTTGGAGGGGATATCCGAGTGCAAAGGGTTAAATTAATTTACAAATTTCTCGTAAAAAGAATTCCCAAGATAAAATTTATTAACAACATACCAGGTAAAGTTAAGAGATCTACAAATTACAGGATTAGCTGAAATATATGCGAATGGAAATCTTTCAAGGAACAGCATAAATGCACAGCTTTCCTGCCATAAAATTGCCAATTCAATATCGAAGACTCCGTTCGAGCATCCCCTCGTTTATAGTTTCGCATAAAACGGTTCGCACGAAGATTTGGCAAACGGTACAGAGGCAATAACGTCAGAGTTTTCTTTACCCTCCGTTTGTGTTTTCAGCCCCCCGAACAGCAGAGTCGGTATACTCTTCAGGTGTCTACCTGGCTGCATTTATGTTCATGAAAATGGGGAACGTCGGAACTCACGAAACGTCGGTAATTTCCAAGGTGCGACGGACCTAGCCTTGACCATACACGGGGATTTCCCTATTCGCAGAATGGTTTAATTGCGAGGAAATAATTACCCTCGGCACGTTCGAGTCGTTGATGTCCCATTCCTGATGGGGGTGTTGCTGTTGCTGGTTCCCGGCCACCGTCGCTGACATCGTCGGCGACCCAACGCGACTCCTTCAACAGAAACAATGCCCAAAAATTAGCACAGAAAATAATATACAACTGCACTGCACTCCGCTGGAATTTTTGCCATTTTTTCCGACGACTTTTTTGAGAAATATTTTTACCGGCCAGGCTCAATTTTTCTGCAAGCCTCTCCAGGGTTAATACCAATTACGTGATTATTCTGGAATACATGTGTTTAACTAATTTAATTCGAGCCTTTATGTTGCACGATAAAGTGCTTCGTGTACGCCAGTAAATCATTATCAAGATTTTTATGTTGTAGGTGACTGTGTGTATTTGTATTAAATTTGGAATGCACATAAAATATTCTAAATAGAGAAAATCGATCAGGTTTCTCAAAGTTCTTTGACTCGATGGAAACGAAGAATTAATTGAGACAAGATTGAGGCACTAAGCGTATTAAAGCGCCCGGAGGATCGTCCGCGGTGGAAATTAGGTTAATAAAGAAAGGTCGACCTTGAGTTCCCGAGCCTAAAAGCTCGTTGCATCGGACCGAAGGACCAATTTAGGATTACGCAATGGCCGACGTGCCAAGGGGCCAGCAGCTTCGAGATAAAATCCCGATTTATGGTGTGTACCTGGCCGTACCTCGCGCCATACTTATGGGAGCCCGTGGGTGGCCTGACAACGGCCACGTTCACCGGCTTTCCGGAATCCTTATGTTCGTCGCGAACGATTCCTGATCGCGAAAAAGATCGATCTCCGGTAGTCGAGGTTTCCTCCGGGAATTTTCTTCCCCCCCGGTCATTTTTGTTCTTTCGAATGTGCTTATATTCGTTTTTTGGGGGAACAATATTCGTTGTGCACTTTTTATGGGTTCCTCGGGACGATTCATAAATCAAGGCTTGTTTGTAACTCGTTCATAAATCAAGATAAGATTCTTTGTTAGCGTGCTTGGTCTTGCTGGCGAAATCGATTGCTGTCCACGAACAGTGAATATTTAAACGGACAGTGAATCTTCATTTTTTCAGAATGAGTTTACAGTAAATTACCAAACAAGAAAAAGAAAACTGTCCCGAAGTTTAATTTAATTCTTCACGATAGTGGAAATACGTGATTTCTTGTTAAAAATTTTGTTTCTCCCACAACAGTGCACAGATTCGTACAAACTATTTCGTAAATCGATCCCTTTGAATTTTCAACGATGCTGAAATTTATTTAACTCGATAATCATTACAATTGCAATGAAATTAAATCAAAGTCTGAGAACAACCTCTGTCCGAGTGAAATAGAATTTTATCTAATTAACGTTACGAATTGGTTCGTATGCGAAACGTACGTGCACATAAAATTAATAAGCGCACCGAAACAGCTCGAACAATATCCCCGATAGTCGTCGTCTTCAGGAACCTCGTGGTTAACGATTCTGCATAAATTCTGGCGTAAGCGTTGGCTCGTGTCTGGTCATGCTACAGCTTCTGCCTTTCTCTCGATGACATTAAAGTCCGCGGTTATGATCTGTGGCGACATTACGACCCGCGAGAACGATCCTTGAACCGAGTTCCTAGTCAGATTCGGTTTTTCCGAAATCCCTGTACCCTCTAAATCACTCTCTACTCTCGACAGTCTCAAAAAGAAACTCGATTCTTCTTCAATTGATAAATTCCTGCAACTAGAGTTATTATTCTCTTCTCTGTTGAAAGAAGATAAATTTTAGCTTCTCGTAGCAAGATATATTTCATATTTTATATTTCATATTTCTATTTCCACGCTTTGCTACGCTTCAAGATCGTTTCGTGCCACGTCAGAGGCAGTTTAAAAATCAATAGTATGAGGTACAATTACTATTACTATTTCGGGAATGACTGCCTTCTTTTGGAAGGAGATAAATTGCCGGTCAGCTTTCTTCTTTCGACGCTCCGTATTTTTAGAACTCGCGGATCCCTGATGATGTAAGGTCGCGTAGGTAACGCTCATTGGATTCGACTGGTTTATCGAGCGGTGTCCACGAGCAGGTTACGTTGCGAATATTCGCTGGTAAATTATTGTGCGTTTCGGGGGCGAAGCTCGCCGCTTGATTTCGTCGCGAAATCGTCGGCGTATGTTATAAACATCGTCTCCGCCGGGTGTCATTGACCATGAGCAGAACCATGAAAGACGCGGCTCGCCTACGTCTTCTGGTGCCAACCTGCTGGCCCGTCGATGGCCTTCCATCATTTTCTCCCATATCGAGCCTATGAGTTAAAATATTTAAAAATAATATCTGAAACTACGTTCGTGCAGAAAGTTTGCCTGCATTCGTCGTTGCGTTTCTCTGCATCGGTTGCAACAAGGAGGAGTTAAATAGAAGTTCTTCAACAGTTCTAATCAATTGAAGGTAGCGTGTCTGTTTTAAACACTTAATCATACTTCTCGTGAAAGCACAAAATCCTACTTACTGTACAGGGTGTTCTTGCTATTACTAGCCAGCGTTTTTCTTGCAAATAGTAAATATTAGAAAAAAATGAAAGAGGAAAATGTAGTACTGTTTTTTATACGCAACACAATGGCGTATGTAATTTTGTTGTGTTTATACTATTTCGTTAGATATGAAGGTGACGTTCAATTATTTAAATGGAATGCTGTATATTTTTTCATATCGCATGAAAGCGTGTGTCTAGACGAATTCATCCGTATACTGCACAGTGACCTTCGAGGTGATACAAGGTCAGAAATGGAAGAAACATTTAGAAACACAACATTTAGATGGAACATCTAGATTTTTTTTTGTATATTAAAGTACACAAAGTTAAAGGATACTACGGGTTAGAATCAGTCATCAATAGTCGCCAGATGAGGGGAGGGAGCAGGAATCGAGGGGAAAAAGTTACCCTCTCTTTTCCAGTACTGAAGACAGAAACGGAACGCGTCACGTGACCCTGCCGCGGCGGAAGAGTGGGGACTAACGCGGTAGGAGAGGGAATTAGAGTGGGGGAACGAGTCTTGATCTGGCTTGACACTGGTTGGAAGCGCACAAATCTGCACACTTTCGTTTCAGATGAGAATTAAAACTGCATGAAAGATTGAATCGCAAAGCGAATCGAAGAACGCGTGAACAGTTGCGTTCGAGGAAGAAATGGGCTATGAAGCCATCGTCGGCCCGATTTCGCGAGGAAAACTCGAAACTGTGTCCCGCTAGGAATTTTATAGGCGACGAGGATGAACCGTCGATTGAAATCCATCGAGCTTTCGCCGATCTTTGCGGGACGTTGAAGTCGGAGACCCGTGCGAGACGAGCAGGCTTTGAGTAGGTGTTCGAGGATCGTAAACGTCCGTCGCCCGACTCGATAAAACCCACGGAAACGACGTGTGCACGCACCTAACGCGTAACCTGTGTACAAACGCTCTAGAAGGCATGCCTGGAGCCTCCACTCGAGGACCTTGGTTCCCTCGACATTCGATTCGCGGGGCTCAAACGCTTCGCGAACTTACAGGGTGCATCACAACGCAAGGACATGCTTGTATCTTATACGTACAGCAAGTTCTCGATATATGTCAACAAGCTGGTTTTGCCAGCGACGCGTATCGTGCAGGAGATACAACCTAGGAGTGTTATGTTTACACTCCTCTAGGCCTCTCGAGCTCCGTGACCCCTAACGGGGTATACCCCGCGATAGTGGGGATAATTCCGCGACGTTTATCACCCAGGCCTTGGTGACATACATAGAGAAATCACTGTATTCAGTTTATCGATGGTGTTTCAGTGAAACAACAAATCTGTCAACGGAAACCTCGCTATACTGAGTTCTAATTACTCCCCTAAGGATCTCACAGTTAACCAGCACCTCCAAGAACTCTATAAACATTTCTCCTTAACAAGATAGATAGCCAGTTAGGCTCTAATGACGGCATTAACGAAACTGTAAGTGTTTTTCTTCAGGAAGATATACAGCTAAATCAGAGTCAAATCGTAATTCATAATCAAACGATAGCGTCGATGATGCTGTCAGTGGTTTTTCTGCAAGATATATAGTTGGTTAGATTCTAAGCGTAATTCATAATCAGGTGATAGAGTTAATAACACTGTAAGTGTTTCTACTCTGCAAGATATATAGTGGAATCAGTTTCAAAGCATAATGCATAATGAATTGATTAAAGCCTGGGGTTGATTGTATCATTATAGCTGTTAGATTGGCTTGGTCTAGTTCAGAGGAAATATCAAGATAGTGGTATACTCAGGAGACTAAATTGGGTTGGGAAATTAAACTAATTTTTCACTAAGATAATTATTTTCTCGCTGTCACCCATCCAATGGGCGATTGCTAACCGATTACTAATTTTAGTATATTCAGGTATATTCTAGGTATATTCTATTTTAAGTATATTCTGGTATGTTCGAGTATATTCTGGTACATTATAGTGTATTTTAGTATATTCAGGTAAATTCTAGTATATTCTGGGATATTCTAGTGTATTCTAGTATTTTCTGGTATATTGTAGTGTATTTAAGTATACTTTGGTATATACTTGTACATTCTAGTATATTCTAGTGTATTTAAGTATATTCTGGTATATTCTAGTATATTCTCGGATATATTAGTATATTCTGGGATATTCAGGTATATTCTAGTATATTCTGGTATATTCTAGTGTGTTTAAGTATATTTAGCTATATTCTAGTATATTCTGGTATATTCCAGTGTATTCTAGTATATTCTGGTATCTTCTAATGTATTTTAGTATATTCAGGTATATTCTAGTCAGGTACATTCTAGTATATTCGTTTATATAGAAGATTACATAATACACTTTTAGGTTCAGAGCAAACATGGCGCCCACTTCCTCCGAATCTCCAATTTTTCCCCAAAATCCCCCTCCCAAGGGGCACTGCGATTTAAAAAGCGCGTAAACAATCCGCGAACGGGTTGACCCAAAGTGTACCCAGACTAGGACCCCGAAGCAGGGCCGTAATTATTTCGATTTCGAGCGGCAGTTATTCCGGGGCCCGGCGGCGGCACTGCGTTGCGTTCGAGGCGATAATTCCACGGGTCTCGTCCGCTCGATCCGTTATGCTGAATGCAAAAGGAGCAAAGGCGGTAAAGAAGAAAAGAGAGAACGAGAGGAGGGACTCTGTTGCGTTCCCCATGGCACGCAAAGCGTTTCACTTATATACGGTTGTTACGTCGACACCTTTCGGGTCCGAGAAGGGAGCCATCGGGTGGTTGGTGCGAGCTTGCTTCGGCAAAAGGGGGGTGGAAAAGGAAAGCGGGGCCCGGAGAGTCGCCCGTGGAAGGAGAGAAGAGGCTAGGTGAATGATTGCCCGGATCGGTGATAAAGTCATCGCCTTTAGCACCGGCGTAAGATGATACATCGGCGGACGATGCTGCGCGGAGATTGTCCCGCGCGTTCGAACAGACTCGCGCGCCAACACCGGCCAAGATACGGACACCGGCGCGCGTATAGGTTAGGTGTACGGGAAAGAGATGCGAAATCCACGAGGGGCCCACTCGGGCCGGTCTCGAAGAAAGGGAAGAAAAAACGGGAGACCAGGGACTATATCCTCCGGTTCCGGTCGGTATGGGTGCCTTCAGAATTTCAGATATTAACGCTGATACCGCGAGCCCGCTAAAATATCACGCTTCTGACCCGGCTCACCACGAGAGGCTTCTCCTTTTTCAAACGACACGCTCGTGCCAGCCGCGGTCGTAGGATCCGCTCGTCCTAAGGCCCCTCGAGGATCGCCTATTCGCGCGAGCAGGATCGCCTGCGCAGATTAACTTCTAAACGAGTTAATCCGCGAGCGGACGGTCCTTGATTCGCGACTGCTTCGCTCGCGATCGCGTGTCCAATTTCGATTTTATACCTGCGGAGATTTACTATCCTGTGCCTTCTGAAACTGTGTGCCTTCGATTTTTATGCGTTCAATGCGAATTCAGGCTAGCTTTTTAGAAAGACGAATCAGAGGACGCTTGGGTGAAAATGAAACTAGAATGTACACAGGCTCGCGAAAGTATTCGAACGACCTTTAAAACAGTATAACTTTTTTTAAATTGCACCAAAAGACCTGACATTTTTTAAGCAATTAGAAGAATTGGTTTACCAAATGACGTGCAAAAAAGAATTTGAAAAAAATTGCAATTGCTAGGAATTAGAAGTGCAAATAAAAAAGGCACTTTCCAAAACTTTTTTATTTGAGCCTGCAATGAAAAGTTAAAATATGCGTTTTGTAGATCTATGTTAGTCATAAACATGCTGAAAATTTCATCGAAATGTTGTTTCATCCAATTTAAAAAAAGTTATAGTAGTTTAAAGAGCGTTCGAATATTTTCGTGAGCCAGTGTATACGCTTGTGTTACCTAATAATAGTAAACGTGCGCATTGCGGAAGCAAGTTTCGGGACAACCTAGTATTTTTGCGGGGTTCTGGACGGTGGTAGAGATGGTGAGGACGTTTTGAGGAATTCTGAGGCATTTCGAAAGCTATAACGAATATGAGAAAATTGTTAGATTGGAAATCACGTTTAACTCGATTTTTCTGTGCACCTTAGTTCGATATCTCGGACATAAATTATCGGAAGCTGCGCACACGTTCACGGATCCCCGGGTAAACCTCCATCAAGCAGTGGAAATTCTACGGCAAATGTTGGCCCAAGAATACAAATATCTTCGGTGTTTGTCAATCCAACTGATTACACGCGCGATGATATCGCGTTGGCGGTGCACAGAATATCATCACGGACTATTTCACGCTCCCGAGGATCGTGAATTCCGTTATTATTCGCTAACAGACTTTTTGTTTGCCTACTCGCTTGCCGTATACGACTCTTTCGTATTTTCATAAATTTCGATGTCCCGCGATATCCTATTCAGAACGTCGCATTCGTGTGCAAATTAGAGTGCGTTTAAGTCAAAATCGCATCGTTCAGAAATCGTGACACTGGTGTATTACTATATGGGAAAGTGGCTACTTTCGATGTCCGTTAGGAGCCTTTCAACTTCCATGAAAGAGAAGGTCGGGTGTGTAAAGTCCAGCAATTTTCTGATCCTTTTAGGAACACATTTTTTTAAGTGCAAAATGGAAAAGAATACAATCTTTCAGACTCAATCACATTTTTATTTCTTCATCAGGATTATGGAATATACGTTGACCTAGTTAAATGTTCTCGTTAAAGATAATTACGCGTTTTAAAAAGTCTCTCTCTCTTTAAAAATTATTGTATATGTATCGCAAGTTCGGTGAAGGCTGGAACAGGATTCAGTAGTTAAAAATATTAAATTTCGGTGTACATACATTTTTTAAAAATTGAATACTCAAAATTCTAAACTCCAAATCTTTAAAATCGAATGGATTGAAGAAATTGGGAAAGGACGTTGAACTTTAGAGATTTATCAGCTCCGGACAGCTCTCTCTCTCTTTAAAAATTATTGTATATGTACCTCAAATTCGGTGAAGGCTGGAACAGGATTAAGTAGTTAAAAATATTAAATTCCGGTGTACATACATTTTTTTTTTTAATTGAATTCTCCAAATTCTATAGTCCAAATCTTTAAAATCGAATGGATTGAAGAAATTGGGAAAGGACGTTGAACTTTAGAGATTTTTCAGCTCCGGACACATTAATCAGTGGTCGAGGAGTAATTATATGGTAATGGCCGTACTCCAGACGGTTTTTCGCGGTCGTAAAACGAGACCCACGCGTCCCTCTAAATTTGGATCGTCGAAACGACACCTTTCGGCTTTCTTCCACACCTCCGCCGCGAACTGTCTCTTTCACTTCCTATTTTTCTTCGCTTATCTGGCCACCGCTCGCTCGATTACTATGTACACACCCCGGAGAGGTGTAGGACCGCGGTGGAATCAGCGAAAAACCTGATTTACAAAAATCCAGCTGGACCGGTTCTGGTTCGGCTCTATCGCGTTTCATTGAGGTCCATCGTGTTTTATCGAACCTTTTCTCCGTGCCGTCGCCGACACCTATTATTCCTGTGTTTTTCGCACTCCGGTTAGGCGGTTTTTACGATCGGCAGTCACGAGAGAAAAACGTAAATATTACCGATGGCGCCAATGGCCCTCGTACTTTTAATTTCCGACGCAATTCCGGAAAATGATGGGGTATTTCGATTGCACCGATCGGGCATCGGGATTCCGAAATTATCATTGCGGCGAGTCGTTAATTCAGAATTATACCGCAACCGTCACATTTATCCCGGAGAAAGCGTTCTGCGACCATAAATAATTCAATGAGGACCGTTCTATTTTTATCCCTCGCAAAAAGGACTCGGTATTCGAACCGCGGTTATTCGAAACGACCCTGCGGTGGTAAAATTATTCGCAGCAATTGGAAAACACGGTTCTGCAATCGAGATTCAAATTTATTTTACCATATTAGTCACGCTAAGTGGAGTATTGGAAATTGTAGCATAAAAGACGCGAGCTTTCGGATGTACTAAAATGAAATGGTTTCATAAATCCCTTATTAGTATTCATCGTCTTCTTCAGCTGCAAGGTGTGTGTCGATAAAGAATACATAATCTCTATACGAGCACGTTTTATATAAAATCAAAACTGTGTTCATTAGTGCTAGTAGTTAATACAATTCGTTCCTTTTTCATAAAATTCATAATCGCGTTAGATATCGTAAATCTTAAGAGGCTTTATTTAATGAAGTCTGTGTTTATTTTAACTAAACCTTCCATTAAGAATAATTGCGTTAGGATAAAAATTGTAGGAATTAAAAGCAAATGAAACATATTGATTGAACACCGAGGAAAAATCTAGAAAATCGGACTTTTATTTATTAGCCAGACCTCATTAGGGCCCATACTACTCTAATTTGGTATGCTACGGATTCAAGGGTTGACCGGAAATAGTCGTCACGGCCGAAAACCGGTGTCCTGATTAAAACCCAGCGAACTGTCAGCTTCCATTTGGTCGCAAGGGCAGAAAAGGGTTCCCCGATGGAGTCGCAGGAGAGAAAGAGGAACGAGAAGGAAAGAGTGGACGGGGCTTAAAGACTTCCTCACCGCCGCGGACAGGGAGAGAACGTTCTCGAGATGCGAGATAAAGGGAGATCGTTTTACCCGCGGACATTCGTTTAATCTGTCTTCGAGGTGTTGGGCCGTGATCAATGGCGTGGCGCGGGTACATCCGTAATCGGGTTTTCACGAATAGACGGCGACGATCCTTTCCAGTTGGACCGCTCGATTATCCTTTTCGATGAACGCCAGCTCGGCTCGAACGATTGATGCCGTCATTTGTTCCTATCCTCAACAACGACCCTGTTTTTCTCTCCAACTTCCGACACCCGCACACTTGACTCTCGTCTCGTTTTAATCGATACACTTCTGCAATTTTTGCTCTTGGATCGTTTTTTTAGGCTATTTCAACGGAGGACATTTAATGGTTCGTTTGAGCAGAAAGTTGTCTTACGATGATACTTGACAATTGACAACGTTTATCAAATGTATAATCTTTCTTGTGGTACAGTAAATTAATTCCTTATTGTGAGACTTGTTTAGATTGTACTGTGTTCGTCAAAAAGTACAATTCTGTGCTGCACTGTGTTCGAGATTATCTTGAAATGATACGTCTAAATCTTTTGATAAATTTAATAGTGAATGTTTTCTATGATTAACTAGGATAATGATCTCTGTGCTTAAAATCTTCTTCAAAATGACACACGAAGACTAACTGTTTCTATTAAATGTATAATCTAGTCTATGCAGCTCCATAAATTGAGAGTAACAAACAATTGTACAAACGGTGATGTAAAACAGTAATCATTCTAATTTATGCATCACATGTAAATAAATTATTATACAACGCTTGCAGCTATTATAAAACATTAGGAGGCCTATAAACAGAAGATAAAAAGCAAGAGAAATTCTTCAAATACATCGAATATCAATGTTCAATTAAAATGCACAACTCAGAATTATTTTTATATCGATAAAATTTCGTAAGCCTTGGGAAAATGGAATCTGTAATTCGTTTCCCTGTACAAGCTTTTAAAAAATTGCAAACACGATAAAAGACAGGATGATCTAATTTGGACAGTTTTTTCAAACAAGTTGAGCAGTTGCACACCATCCCGAATTTAGAGACACGAGTTCGGAGAAAAATCGAAACCCATGAGCCAGTTAGTATCCCAACTCCATTACCGGAGTTCGCCATACAATTTGCGAATCGTATCCGTTAGATTCGTATTCAGCAGCCGTACGCACTGTGTCACGTCGCGCATGTGTGCTCGACACAGCGCTAGAATACCCATCGACCAATCGGGCACCGTGATAACGCCCACACACCAATGAGAAACCCGCAGAACGCCCACTGATTAGATACTAGGGAAATCTCGCCGGCCGTCCAGGAAGAGAAATCGATGCCGAAATGGTCGCCACCTGCTCCGCGGTTTTCGAATTTCCATTAGACACCTCCGCTCGCTCGTTGCCGATTATCGTTATGAGAAACTCAATTTTGCGATGGATGAAAATCAATGTTAAAAACAAAAAACGTGATGGGATGGATCACAACAAAGTTCGGGGGAATTTTTATTCGAAATCCGACGTATCTGAAATTGCCAGAATTTTGGGACAATTGCGGAAAAGTGCTGTCTTCGCGTTACAGCCCGGTAATTATTTCATTTTACTTGGTGCTCTGCTCGATACATAGTATTGTCAATACTTAGACTGTATTCTAGAGGTTTTCGTTTAATGGCATTCAATCAAAATTATTCATGAAACACTAAATTGTAAATAATGGCTCAGGCGAAGCTAGGACGAAAGATAGTCTACTCCTGCAAGTTAGGGGATAATGCTAACCATCACAGCAGGAGGATCTTACAAAATGATCTATGCTCGAAAATTGACACAATTTCTCACCTTCATTTTCCAGACCTCGGTACCCAAAATTGAATCGCTAATCATGAATGCTCAGGATTAAATCCATGACTCGAAAACGACCAGAAGCTTCTTACAAATGATGTACGAGTCTTGTCACCTCTCCCAGAACGGAGAAAGAAATCAAAAAGAAATCGTCAAAGAAATGGCAAACCAATGCAACCACTGTGCTCCTCACCCACCCCATCATCCCCTATCGCAAGAGACCCCAAAACCGAAAGTCTCGAAACCAATGATCAAAATAGAAATACTTACAGAACCACCATATCTGCTTCGAGTAGCGCCGTTCACCGAAACACAGCTACAATAATCTATCGTCGAAGGATCACAGTGGTCCAGTGCTGGTCTCGTGCCAAGGAACACTTCACTGGCTGTCAGAGAGCAACCTCTAACAATCCTAACTCGGTCTCGTCATAGCCCGAACCCGTAGGACACTGGTGTACAACAAACTCCACTGATCCTGTGTCGGGTAAGCTCCTACGCAGGGGTAGAGCGTTTTCGATCGCTCGAGGATCCTTGCACGATCGGATCCTGGGACGCGTGCGAGGATACTGCGTCTCGATGCGTGCGACACGGAGTCGATTCGTGAACTGAGGCGCCTCTACTCTGTCGCGCACTAGCTGGAGCCAGGCACGTTGCCACCGGCGGATAGTGTGCCGGCGTGGTTAGTCCTGCTCGTCGAATGGGAACGCCTAGGGGAGTGGCTAAGCCCGGCCAATCCGCCGCAAGGATCCGCGGAGGGTGCATAATCGCCGGCAACCCCTCTCGACCTAACAGAGAGGATCGATCACCGGCTCTATCCGGCCGCTCCTCCTCGATGCGATACGGGGTTTATTGCTCCTGTTCCGGAATCGCTCCAGCCCTCGATTTCCGGTTTTACACCAGCTCGACATCTTGTCGAGTCTTCGTCGATCGGATTAGCGTTCCTTCTTTTCCACTTTTCGACGCGGTTTGCTCAGGGCTGGACGGGGAACATCTTATTTATACTGTTTCCGAATCAATGTAGCTTGGTTAGGTCGTTATCACATATGTAACTTCACGCTGGAAGGTTAAAAATGATTAGAGTTTTGCGTCTGGGATCTATCACGTCTCTGAGACATCGAGGGGTTAAAATCGTTTTCAATCCTTTGCACTCGAAGCTATTTTAACTCCAAAATGAAACATTTCTTCCGATCCAGAATATTACCCTTCTATATATATTTTTTCATGTTATATATACGAAAATGGTGCAACTTACTCGTACAATACCGAAATGTTTAGTAATTTATTAAATACAAACAAATTTAGTGATGTAAAAAATATTTTTAATAATGGTACAGCAATTTTTAGTGGTGCCTCACAGGCACCGTTCGAGTGCTAAGGGTTAAATTAAAGTCTAGCTACAATCTCTTTCGATTCATAAACTTCTATGATTTTTTGATTTTTTGTTGTACAGTTGTATCTTCCGGTAAGAGGTTACATTGCAGTCTGTATTACACACATAATAATACAATAATAACCTTATACTAATGTGCAGGTAACGTAATAGGTACATATCAGTTGGGATCGCTTAATTGGTAATAAACGTGATAACGACATTATACGCACAACTTCTATGGTTAACTTAATCCTTCAATTCATACAACAAAATAATAATACCTAGAAAAAACACAATGCAGCTGCGACAGAGGAAGCAGATCACAGTGAAACATTCAGACCTAATGCACACATGCATCACAAAAATCATTTTCATCTTCCATTTCGTCCTGAAGAAAGTGAAGTGATCGATATAAGAACGTTCGATGTAATAAGAAACGTGTTATAGTTTCCCGATGCTGAAATCTAAAAGAAGGATAGGTATCTGATGGATCGTAGTACGGGAGGGGCAATAGATTTTTATTTGTCGAAAGCAGGATCGAGATACACATGATACAGCTGGAGTTATCAATCCAGGGGGTTCGTGGCTTGATTGCAGAGGATCGCACAGCACTCTGGGCTTGTAATCAGCTGGTCCCGCGGCGCTCTAAGGGGGTGTCCCAGCTTGTATCCTCCTACTAGGTAGGAACCTTCTCCATCCCTTTGCCCGTCGATTCTAGGTACCCGCATCCAAGACAAGGGCCCGTTACGCTTCGATCGAACCTGAACCCACGACGCAAACATATCTGACGAGGTGAGCGCGTCCTTCGGAATTGAGGAGCTCATCTCTGATTCCCACCTAAATGCCGGAATCCGCTTAACAATGCCCCGCGAGTTTCTGGAAGCCTGACGGTAGCACTAATTCCACCATTGAACTCGTACAATCACTTAACGTTCGATAAACATTAACGGTGATGAATGCATAATGAGTGCCAAAGCCAATCTTATGGCACGGTATTGCATTTTTTCAAGTACTTCGATCTGCTTCTTTTGTGTTGGAATATAAATGAAACTGCCATAGTCTGCTATAGACCGAATAAAACTCTTATACAGGGTGGTCCACCTAAGTAAGGCCACCTAAATATCTTCTCTAATTGTGGGGGTACAAAAAATATTTTGTATGCTATTTGAATGGCTTGAAAAAACCATTCTATTGCAAGAAATGTTTTTTTTCTAGGATAATTTTTTTCGAAGTTTACAATGTTATCGATGTTTTTTAGACAGAATAATAACAGCTTGTGCTCCAATTAAGCCCACAACATTTGAAAGGGCCAGAGAGTCTCTTATTCCACGTTTCAAAAAACGTATCGATGTGGAAGGGCACCATTTCTAGCATCTATTACAATGACAGTTTGAAAAATAGGTTCATCAAAAAGTATTACAAATTTCATAATGGGGTTTCGTAATAGTGAACATGTTTATTTACTCTTACAGGTTTCCGAACGACGTCTTCGTCTCCGAAAAAAATTATCCTAGAAAAAAAACATTTTTTGCAATAGAATGGTTTTTTCAAGCCATTCAAATAGCATACAAAATATTTTTTGTACCCCCACAATTAGAGGAGATATTTAGGTGGCCTTACTTAGGTGGACCACCCTGTATAGTATTATTAACGTTTCAGGGTGCGCTCCCCACCAAGTGCCTCTGAGAAATTTTATTATATTAATTGCTGTATCGCACCTTTTTTGAACATGCTCTATCTGATATTTAAACGACATTTGACAATCAAAAATGATGCCCAAAAATCGCACAGTCTTCCTGGATATAATGGATACATTATTTATCATAATTTTGGTCTCTCCAGGTAGGACATTACGTTTACTGAAGTGTACAAGGACACTTTTCTGCGGAGATAAATCTAGTCCTAGATCTCTTAGGTTCAACGAATATATAGTTACTGAAGGTCGGTTCAAGGGCAGAAACTACTTTGAACATTTTCACGAGGAAAGAAGGAGACCCTGGTACACGGGGAAAAATTTATCTCGAGAAATCATTGTGACCATTAGTAGAATTAAATCTGGTCATTATAGTCTTAACTTCTCTCTAGCAAAGATCAATGTGTGGCGAATAACCCTGGTTGTTCTTGTGGTCATGAGACACAGAATATTGATCACGTCTTGTGGCAGTGTCCTCTATATGACATACGCAGATCGAAGTTTATAAAAAACTTGAGATTACGGAGTTGTTTTCTTCCCATGTCGTGCAATGTTCTACTCCACAGACCTACAAACAATGTATGCAGGAACTTATGTTCCTTCCTAAAGGATTGCGGATTGTATGTATAATGTCATCGTCACGTTCATTGACAATTGAGCGGCTCCAACTGATATGTATCTATTGCGTTACCTTCACATTAGAATAAGGCTATAATATTATGTTATAATATATTAAGGTTGTAATATTATGTATGTAATACAGAATGCAGAATAACCTCTTATCGGAGGTTACAACTGTACAATAAAAACAAAAATCTATAATAAAATAAAGGAAGAGATAAGGAATTAGAGTAACGACGCACGATCGGAAGGACAGTTAAATTACGACGGTAATTGTTTAGAATTTTTCGGAAGAGCGACACGATCCGAATTACCATGGAATTAGTAAAGTAGATCAACTTACCGGCGATCCGTTGATCGCGATAGGATCTACAAGACTCGTTCCCAATTTCGTGGCGCATTCTTGTCGCCGCCTTGACACCTTCGCGTTTCCGCAAGAACGGTTCAACCGCACGTGCGATTCCGGGTGCCTCGAGTCACCGGCACGTGCGTCTCTCCCTGATAACTCTACCGTCACTTCCTACCACGTGTTCGCAGGTGTGCAACCCTAAATTAGACGCTAAACATCGTTAAGGGTAGCTTTCCCGAGCAAGAGCCGCATTAAAACGGAACGATACCGTTTCCAGAAGACGGAAGAGAGTGTTGTACATCAAAGTGCAGACTACTGGCCCATGTTACCCCTAATTCTCTCACGGGATCCTTTAAGTGCTGCCAAGAGGGGTTGGTGGTGAGGGGCTCGGTGGTGTCAAGGGGTTGAATCGAGGGGTGGGACACTCGGGAAACAGATAATTAGGGAATTTAATCGCCAACTTCGTGAGCATGTCTTTAGGCTCGTCGAAAATTTTCTGTGTCAATTGCTGGGATAGTAAATTAGGTAAATACAAATTTCTTTAGGGAGGTATAAACAGTAAAAGACATTTGTTAGAATTTTGTAACTTCGTTCTGTCGAATGGAGGCAATTGTGCATAAAAATCTGAAAACTGGTGATCACGTAAATAAAGAATTAACTCGTCATTCGTCGATTACAAGATTAGCAATAGATGCAAATACATATATACACAGGTTCACGAAAATATTCGAATGCTCTCTAAATTACTATAACTTTTTTTTAAATTGGATCAAACAACCTGACATTTTTGAGCAATTAGAAGAATTGGTGTTCCAAATAATGTGCAAACAAGATTTTGAAAAAGTTGCAATTGGTTGAATTACATGAGAAAATAAAAATGGCACATTTTACAACTTTTTTTATTTGAGCCTATAATCAAAATTTAAAATATGCGTTTTATAGATCTATGTTAATTATACACATGCTGAAAATTTCATCGAAATCGACTAATATACACACAAAATCGTAGTTTTTCACGACTTTCGATCAGTTTCTGCTTAAAATCCACGTATTCTAACATCTTTAGATGCGTGTCGTTTTTATCTGCATCAACCGATTTCGATGAAATTTTCAGTATGTTTATAACCAACATAGATCTACAAAACGCATATTTTAAATGTTCAATACAGGCTCAAATAAAAAAGTTTTGGGAAGTGCCTTTTTTATTTGCTCTTTTAATTCCTAGCAATTGCAATTTTTTCAAATTCTTTTTCACACTTCATTCGGTAAACCAATTCTTCTAATTGCTAAAAAAAGTTATACTGTTTTAAAGGACGTTCGAATACTTTCTCGAGCCTGTGTATGTAGAAAAGTGGCTCAAGATACGTAGGATAAAATCAGAAAAAAATCGCGAACCACCAAGCAATCATGTCAGAGGCCTGTCGGGAACACGTTCACGTTTCGCGAGCAAATGGCGACGATCGAGCAACGCGAAGACGTGCCCATAGAAATTAGCCAGCGCAGTTGAGGGGATCGAAACTTTTCCGCCGGAAAATGGCCGTCGCGTGCAAAACAGCGAGAAGAAAAACGAGCATCGAGGGTGTCAGCGGCCAAAAGAGAAACTGCGCGCGGGGGTGGAAGGTGGCGGAGAGGGTTGCAGGAGGACAGAGAGGGGGGGGGAGGAGAGAGAGAGAGCATCGGAACGGGGATGGAGAAGGCAGAGTTCGGGTCTGTTTAAACACAGAGGGTGTGCAATCAGGAGTGTTTGCCGGGGCCACGAGCGAGCGAGCGAGCAAGCGGATCAAAGGATAAACGCGGATGGGGTGGGTGGCCGGCTGATAGCGCTCTGATTTGATTGTTGGCCGCGGCTATTGTCCCCGAAACTGGCCTATTGTACTTGTTCCCGTGTCGGCAGTGGCCTCGGCACTAGCACACAGGTAGCCTCGAACTACGTTTCTGTCTGTGACACTATCTCTTTGCCGGTCGCCATTCCGCCCCGTTCCGGGCCCGGACCTCGCCGATACACCGGAGGCGAAACGACAATTATTGCGGAAGTATCGCGAAAAAATTGCGCCTCGATCCCCATTGTCACCCGCCGTCATGACAATTTTTTACCCTTTCCCCGCGCCTTTTTTCTCGTTTTTTTTTCATTTTTTTCGCCCGTTCCGATACGCATCGTCGGGGGTTGTTTTATGATTTCACGCCGGGACGAGTTTCGACGCCATTTTGTCTGCGCGTCCCGGATTTTTACACCATTTTTTGCTTTATCCGTGCGACTGATAAGTCGAGTTTTTTTTATTCTTTCGAGTTTTATGGCGGCACTATCCGGCTCCGAGCTTTCAAGCGTAGGGGTGCGCATGATCGCTTGTTGTTTCACTCTCCAGGGTAGTTTCATTTTTTCGATCGATTCTTTATAGTCATTCCTTAACACGTTTTATATCGAATCGGCTAATTTAAAAGTTTTACGCTGCTGGGATTATTTATTTTTTTAAGGAGAAACCGGAGAGTCGAATAGAGTCTTATAATTTCCATAACTCAGTACAAACTAGGTGCTTTTAATGGCCACTAATCAAATTTTAAATACCTACTTCACGCAATAGCACAGGAATTTTTGTTCTAACTTGGACAAATAGTTGTATACCATTTTTTATAGAATTAACTGGACACACGCTTTGAACAACTTCAAAGAGAATGTGTCTTATCTCTCGAAATTAATCGTACAGATTTTTCGACATGTACCCATTGCGCACTTTCCGTGATAATTTTTACAACCGACTGACTATATCGTGTTCGGTTAATTTTATAGGGGTCGGAGCACAGTAATTCAACTTTGAAGTTAATTTTGAGACAGTTTTTGGGGACGTTCTGCGAATCGATTCGTTCGGTGGGCGGAGTCAAGAGGGCGGGGGAGGGGAGCGACGGCGATAATTTCTCGTACGGTCACAGGACAAATTTTCAGTGTTATCTGTGCATCTGCCTGGCATTTGCATAGAATGCACGTCGCGTGGCTTTAACAGTAGCACGTAGGAGGCGGCTCACGACTCTTAAATATTCCATCACCTGTCACCCACGTGCGCAGTCTCCTCGGAACCATGAAACCGCCCATACGCATCTTTCTTCCACTCATTCAAACCATAATCGTCCTTGTCTTACTCGAGTAACACCGTACCAACAATAATGGTAAAATGCAGTTGCGCGCGGTGGCAAGGAAACTGTACATTTCCATATCAGTCACTGCTCTATAAAACTATGAAAAGTTAAACTTTATACATAATTGATGGCACACACTGTAAATAATAACATACTGGGAATAATTTTTCATTTTAATCACAATTATCATACGATAAGAAAATTTGGAGATTCCACGAACGTTTTGATGGTTAACACGTTGACTGCCATATGTCACCCATATGTGGGTGACGGAATTAGTTGTTAAGGTTTTGAAATTAATTTTTACGTTAATATATTCATTGTACCAAATTTGATTAGGATCTATAAAATGCAAGAAAGTTGGAGGACTACTCAATATGATACATTTGATTCTTTTCAATTTTTATTTCATTAAATAAGTTACTTTAATTTTACGGAATTTTTGAGGTTTCTAGTTTGGCAGTCGAAGTGTTAATATTAAAAAATTTCGAATAGGGTCGACGAAAAACGCGGAGGCCACAGGGGGATGAAAGCCCCACGAAAATGATTCGACACGCGATCAGGGGCGATGTTAATCGACTGCAATCGATTGCTCCCCCTATCGAGTCTTCGTGGCTCGTAGCAAAGTTGCCGAGGCTTCTCTGTCGGGATGCGAGAGTCGTGTTGCCATCGATAAGAGATAAGGTGCGGGGTGCGATTTAATGAATGTGAGAGAACCAGGAACAGTGGACGCAGGTAGAAACCGTGTGAACCGGCCGCGATCGTCCGATTTCACGGGGTGCTCGCAATTACGTGATTAAAAGGAATCGTTTAATCGATACTCATTGGTCGTTTCGACGGGGATGAGTCTATTCTATTATCTATTAGTGATTCACGTGAGAATTTTTTCCTCTCCCAATTACGCTGAAACACCATTCATTCGGTTCGTACGAAAAATCTCTTCGGTAATCAAAGGATTTTAGCACATTGCTTACTGGAAGAAAATATGATTCTCAATAAAGATCATTATTTAAAATCGCTGGAAGAAATGACCGAACTATGTACGTTCCAAAATGTGGTTGAAAAAATGTTCGTTGATTCATTTTTTAAGAAATTCTCGGCTCTAAATAGTCGTCGGTGAGGAATGCTTTACTAATCTTTTTAATATTCAATGTTTCGTATTATCTCGAGTGGGTTGGATAATAGAATTCTTCCTCGATTTTCGACCCGATGCCTCCCTTGGTCCCTACACAATCGGAACGAAAGGCTCCACGCAGAAAATCCCATCGTTATAAGCCGCGGCGAAGCATATGTCACAACACCCCATGGGACAGATCTCGGAGGGTTGTGTTTTTTTTTTGAACCCTTGATTTCGAGGGCGTGTTTTCCGGGGTAAATTCGGTTAAACGCAGAGCACAATGGCTGGTCTGTCCTGCCAGAAACAACCTGACCAAAGATCATTAACTGAGAAAATTGTCTAAACACAAGACAACAGACCATATCACTGAATGTTCAAGATCGACGTTAACTTATTACCTTATGACAATAACCGGGTATCTGGGAGTCCACTTTCAATTTCTTGTTATAACTTTAACACGGCGACTGCCATGTCACCCATATATGGGTGACGGAATTATTTGTTCAGGCTTTAAAATTAATTTTTACGTTAATATATTCATTATATAAAATTTGATTAGGATCTGTAAAATGCAAGAAAGTTGGAGAACTACACAATATCATACGTTTAATTTTTTTCAATTTCTATTTTATTAAATAACTTACTTTGATTTCATGGAATTTTTTAGCTTTCTTGTTTGGCGATCAAAGTGTTAATATATTTCTTGGGAAGTAGCAAAGTTATTATACATTTTACGTTCTTGGATTACAGATTTATTTGAAGCATAAAAATATGGATTGAAATTATAAAGTAAAATAAAAAATTTTGGTTATAAAAAATTATTAAAAAATCAATATAAATTAAATCTCGTTTTAACACGATCTTTTAAATTCGCTGGTCAGTGTATGAAGGTTTATTTTATACTGTAACAAACCCGAGAACATCGTGACAAATTTCAACGCAAGGAAATCGAAGCGTTTCGAGCGATGTTAGCACGGGCCCGGTTTAGAGAAGTCCAAGATCGCATAATCGATAGGACACGAGCTCAGACCGCACATGCCTTCGATGCCCGATAATCTGTAAAGACGACGCGACTCTCGCTGAGTGAATTACAAAGTTCACAACAGATCAGATCTCTCGCCGGTCCCAGAAGGCAGCAGCACCGCTCTTTGAAAAACCGGAAGCAGCCGGCACGAGCCGAGTGAGATGCGAGCGGGTTACCAATTCACTATACTGTACGCTCTTGCCTCATCTGCCTTTTGTCCAGGTAAGGGCTTTCCAGACAGAGTGCAGACGGCTAACGTAACAAACATCGTTGGCTCGCCAATTCGTACTATTCTATTCTCCTTCCCCTTCGAAACGCTTTCGAATTCGTTCCAACTACGATCCTTCGATACGAACAAAACATTCACATCGATTTTTAATCTCTTCGTGATTAGAGGATAGGTGTTTAGGTGAAATAAAAATTTTTTAAATTAAAATAAAAAGCGTTTAGGTAAAATAAAATTTGGGATGAAATAGAAACGCATTTCTTAACCCTTAGCACCCGAGTGTATTCAATAAATTACTAATAGTATATGTATATTACTATAGTATTCAATAAATTACTAAACATTGTACGTTGTATCAGGCTCACATCCATAAAATGAAAAATCGTGGGATAGAAATACTCTAGGTTGGAAGAAATGTTTTGTAGTGAAAATAGCTCTGAGTGCAAACGGTTAATCTGAATAAGCTGAAAATATAGTAGCACAACAGTATTCGATTGTTTTGCATTTAATCGTCCCATTTTTGTCATTCTATAAAAATTCTGATAAGGTTTCTCAGAAAATTCTCACTTTCGCATCGTGATGCACAAAATGTTACGTGTAATTTCTATCGAACATGATATTTATTTGGTTCAAAGAATGGGACAGGACTACTTCGAGAAGCTAAATTCAAATTCCCCGAGCGTTTTATAGCGGGGGCAACATCCTGCCGATTCCCGAGTAAGAGCCTGTGAGATTTAGGCTCTCTTTTAGCTCCTTCCCCCGCTCAGGAACCCCCGAGGCTCATTGTGCGCCAATTGAGGCTCGTTTAAGCGGGGGATGGCGGCTAAATTGATTTAAATTGGCCCGGCCGCGGCCCGGCTCGAAAGAAGTGAAAACGAGAGGTGGCCAAGGAAAGAAAGACCAAACGAAAAAAAAAAAAATATATATATACACATGTATGGTTCCTCCTATCTGAACGTGGAATCTTTCCACGATACGGGAGCATTTATACGCTCCTTACCTGACTGACTTGGTTTCCTCCTGACCATTATACACATTTTTTCCGACGAATTTCGTGGTGCCCCATTAGGGCGCCCGTATGCTCTCAGCTGCGAATTCATAGGCGTGCACGAGTTGTTGCACCTATACGTCTATTTTATAACTTATCGCGTCCCCGGATCGACGACGTTTCGAATCCTTTTTTTTCTCTCTCTCGTTTTATTTCGAGCCCCCCTTTCGCCCGCTTCGATTTTCCGAGTCGACCCCCGTTTTTTTTTCTCTTTTTTCGAGGACACACACTTTGACGTCACTTGGACGGATCGCATGATCGAACGGTTTCCTCGTCGACTTGTTACAGCCTTTCTCGAGGAAGTGGCCGATTGTTGTCCGCAGCACCGTGTCGGAGGAATTCGTATTCTTCGGACTGGTTCCTGGAACGGTCTCCTTGATCGCCACCTATTCGGTGACTCACTTCGGCTCACTATTAATTTGTCTCAATTTAGGGTGGCGCGCGAGGGGTGGGAATCCGGGAACCGAGAAACTTCACGACGGGCCGAAGAACGAGATCCTCGAAGGATTCCTGCGTGGGTGAATGATCGGTGCTTCTGATTGTTTATTCAATTGATACGTTCACGAATTTCTGTGGATTAAAATGAACCGGGGGCTGTGTCGAAGAATGGAGCTAATTCGAAACGATTAAACGGGAACTGCTTCGGAAGATATATTTAGAATTGTTGTACGTGAAAGTCCAGTTTCGGAGAATTTACGGCGCTTTGATTAATCCTGTTGTGGGAACCGCTTGTCTTGGTGTGGAGATAAAATGAAATTTAGCCTTCCATTTCAAGCAAATACTTCAAACTCGCTTCGTGCTTGATGGAAAATTTTGTAACTGGCTGTAGTATATCTTTGAAAGATTTTGGAAGTACATTAAAATAGTAGGTTGGGCTCGCGAAGTTTTCGAGTTTTTCTTCTTGGTGGTGTTATTTGCTAGAATAAATAATAAAGTGAAGCAATGCGAGTATTTTTTAATAGGACAAACAACGCGGCAGCGAGCATTAATTTCTTTTCATTAAAAACCGTCGTCGCTTCCGACGTTTGGTCCGAGCGCACGCGACCACTTTTTTGACCGGTAGTTCGGAGGGGTTCCTAACCGTTTAGGATATGACCCTGCGGATCCTGCATAAATTAAAAGCAGCGCGGGTATCTCAAAATGGAGGACGCCCCGTCGAGAAGATCCTCGTTGCTCTAGCTTCGGCACGCGTAAACGATATAAATTTTGCAATTTTTAAAAACTGACCCTGATGGCCTGCGGGGCCTCCAACAATTTAAATAAAATCATTCGTAGGGTGAATACCATTAAAAGTCGCGATGCTATATCTTCATTCACAATAAACGTGCCATTGATCAAACAACCTTCACTTTCTCACAATTATTAAAAATTGAAATTATGAAACTACTTCTGTTGGAAATAAATAAAATTAAAATTTAAATTAAAGAGTATCAAAATTGCGAAATATCCAAATAAGTTTATTTTTTACCTTTTTGTAAACAAAAATACAATTTCAGTATTTTGCACGTCTAGTGTTGATATCATCCCGAAAGTTTAACCCCTTAACGCACAGTTTTCGAAGAAAACGTGCTACGCGCTCGAATTAACTGGAGCGTACAAGTTAAGTGGTTAATGCAGAGAAAAGGTAAAGAAAAATAAAATGAAAAATTGATTTTTTCAGTTTCTATGGCGAGATCAAATTTTTTGGCGGATTCTAACGGGGGCGGTTTCGAATGGGATCATGCGGTATGGGAATCCGTGTCGCGTCCCGATGTTTCGACGCATCTTCTATTTGTACTTCATAAATCCCCGTAATTCAATACACCGAGCAGCGTAAAGGGGTTATCAACAAATGTGTTCAAACATATAGGGTGTCACCAGACGCGAGAGGGGCCCAGCTAAAACCCACCAAACCCCCTGTGTCAATAATCAACCCTGTAATCCTTTCAGCACGGGGGATCCTTCTGATGCGCTTATGACCGTTGAGAATCGATTCGAAAATGACTTCTTAATACCAGCGGAGATCTCGTGCCTCCAAAAATTTCAAATTCCTTCATCTAACAATTATTTACCCTTTCGTTTACCTACCCCTTCTATCGTGAACTATCGACACACAAAAAAGGAGCCACATTAAAAAGGAGCTTTTTAGCAAATTACATTGCTAAGACTGACGTGCTGATTCAGTAGCAAAATTGCTATTTCCCTAGAAAAATTTATTAAAAAAATCAGCATCAACAGATCACTCAATTTTCGAAGCTACGAAATAATCGCCAGTGGGCCCTAACATACGAAAACGTATTTAGCACAGATGTTTTGTAACTACAAAAATGTATTTTCTACAAAACGTGAATTTTTCCAAGACTGGAAAAAATCTTTTCCAGGAATGGACAGACAATGGCTCCCAAAGCATCGATCGCATGATGGATCAGCGCGTCAGACTCGAAAATCCGCGCACGCGTCTCGCTGGCAACAAAGGGCGGTGAAAATTCTGCGAAAAGGTCAAAATTCGCCTCTTGACACGAGTCAAGATTGATTCGGAAATCCGTTTGTCCCGCCCCCGCTCGATCCACTTCATTCTGGATCGTCGAGAGCGGGTGGAATGAAAATCTAGAAATAGTCGCGTAGAGAATCGGCGCTCGTGCATCATTCGGGGGTTGAAAACACGCTTCGGCTCCTGGATTTTCGCGAAGTCACTGGAAACAGCCTCTCCAGGGAGCTTCCATTCAGTCCCGGGCACGCGCCCGTTCACGCAAACAGTCTGCTCCACCTACTGAATGGCCGATCACAGTCTATTAAAGTAAAATGATTATCTGCCGCGCCGACGGGCCGAGAATTCTGCGCTCGAGAGGGCGACGCTCGTTTTAGGCTCGATGGTAATTCAATATGGGAGTCTGCCGCTGCTCCCGAGCATATGGGACTATCGGTTAAACGTCCTAATAAGACCATGGAGGGATCGCATTGTGCGCAGAGACGCTGCTCTGATTTTCTGATCATCTGGAAATTCGGCCGTTTGTATCAGAGGAACGTTTGAAACCAGTCTTAGGGGAGGATTCTACTTGTTGAGCCCCGTTTACGGTGGCTGAGAAGTTTTTAACACGTTGACTGCTATGACGGAATTATTTGTCCATGTTTTAAAATGAATTTTTACGTTAATATATTAATTGTTCCAAATTTTATTAAGATCTGTAACATGCAAGAAAGTTGGAGGACTACTCAATATCATACACTCAATTTTTTTCAATTTCTATGTTATTAAATAACTTACTTTGATTTCATGGAATTTTTTAATTTAGTATGCGGTGCTAGGGAACTTCAGGGAAGTTTATAGTGTTGGTTCAGGCACATTATATTTAGTGTTCGATTATTTTTGCTGTTTTCGTCGGCGGTTGTTTGAAACGTTTTTCGGGTGAGATTGAGGGTGAGATTTTACTTTGGTATTCTTCAGGGAAAGGTTGTTGGATGTTATTTTTCAGGATTTTCTTTATTTGATGAACCGACCTTCATTCCATAGGGGTGATTTTGGCAAAAATGCCAGGGAGGTTATAAAAACTCCTGTAATTTTTTTCGAGTTTGTTGTAGGTAGTTTGAAATGTTTTTAGGGATGGTTTCACCTATTGTGACCCTCCCTCTTCGTAGACATAGTTTATATAATTGTTGTTAAGTTTCAGGAAATTTTACGAATTTTTAGTTTCGTTGTGTTTTGGAAAAAATGCATGAGAAATTGAAATAAGTTCTCTGCTATGGGACGTTCTTCGTTTTTGCTTCGAACCCATAATCTAAAAACAAAATTCGAATTATTCTATATTTAATACTAACTATGTTAAAAATTGCGAGAAGCTGTAGAATTCTTGTTTTCGGAAGGGAGGGATTGATTTGAAAATGAAATTGATTTAGCATCGACCGATGCCGATTTATTTCAATGATTCGCAATAATTTTCCACGATACCAGGGGTTCGACTCACCCCCTATGTAAGATGCTACCGGCGAAACCCTATCGTTCTTGAATTAAGCACGGAACGAAAGGGGCTTGTCAAACGGCAATCATCCCCTATTATATAACGTCATCCCCCTCTCACGACGCAGTGGAACGACTCGTGTGAACTCTGCGGAAAAAGATACGGAAGATAGTGAAAATCTCGACGCGCCGGGAAATGATGAAAGGAACGGAGGTAGTAAACTGATCGGTCATGTCATGGCTTATTGGCTCGTCACGTCGCCCACATCGAGGCATAGAATTAAGGCATTCATTTCCGTGTGCGATCCACTCTTTCTGGCCTCCCACGATTCCTCTCGGAAAAGGCAGCTTAACTATACCACTATACACCGAAACGCAGCCCCCCATTTTCGCAACATATTAATTACGAGTTTTTGGTAAGACAAATTTCCAGGAAGAAAAGTAATTCAGTTGTATTTTAACACGTTGACTGCCATGTCACCCATATATGGATGACAGAATTATTTGTTCAGGCTTTAAAATGAATTTTTACGTTAATATATTCATTGTACCAAATTTGATTAGGATCTGTAAAATGCAAGAAAGTTGGAGAACCACACAATATCATACATTTAATTTTTTCAATTTCTATTTTATTAAATAACACTTTAATTTCGTGGAATTTTTGAGCTTTCTTGTTTGGCGTTCAAAGTGTTAATATATACATACCATCAATCATCTTTAATTTTACTTAACATTTAGTAGACCCATAGATCAAAATGATACAGAAGAATATTGTTAAAGGATGCAATACCCAGAGCTAGTACATAATAAATTTTCTTAATTGGTTATCCAATTTCCGGTATTTTGATGGATCACCACTACAACTCATTTCTCAAAAAAAAGGTGTTTGAACCCCCATGAAAGGCCCGGCTGCAAGTCAAGCACTCCTATGAGAAAAAAATAGAGAAAAAATGGCGGCACACGTTTCCACGTTTTTCCCCGGCACGCTTTTCATTTGTCAAAACGTTCGAGCAGGTCGCCGGGGTGCACAGATGCAACTGATAAGACGGTTGCGGAAAAACGAAGCCTCGCGGGGTGCATCAACCCCCGCTTGTGTCCTCCTTATCACGGTATCGCCGTTTAACGATGCGGTGCGTGACGGTAGGAGGACCACCTGGCGTTCGGAACCACGTGTCGAACCTGGTGGTCACGTGTCCACCATGGCACATTCCCCCGTGAAGCGGTGCCCATGACTTTCGCATCCCCGCGTGTCCGAAAATTTTCACCCCCGTCGCCCCGAAAGCATTGTCGCCGTGTCAATAGCGTCTTCGAGAGATCGATTGTATCTTCAATGGACGTGAGAGAGTTGGGCACAAACTTGCTGTTTTTGTGGGTGTACAGAATTATTTTAGATTGTTCATTATGAATTTTTTTTTTATTGTTAGAGTACGACGTAATCCGAGGGAAATTAATTAAAACATAGGGTCAATGAACTTGACTCAGCCTTCTTCTGGATCATAAAAGTGTTATTAATTAATCGATGGAGCAAGGTTTATTTAGTGTGAACTATTTTTTGTTATACTTTTATCCTAGCTGGACCATAAAATTTTTATTATATTTTTTAATCGATGGAGTAAAAATTCTACCGTCCGGACCAATTCTTGTTGTATTTTTAAAACAATTACATTAATGTTTATTCCTCCAAAAAATTTGAGAGAAAATATTCTACGCGACTCAACACAACTATAACATGTTAATGTACAAGTAAGTGCCCCCTTGTGGTTTCAGAAATTGCAAAATAGTGAATATAAAATCGTAGTTCCAGCGTCAGTTGTGCCCAAATTATTGAAGAAAAGTACCACGGTTATAGTTCCGAGTTCTGTAACTTGTCAGTGGGATCAATTCAGTTGGTTTTGAGTGAATCTGTGACATCGTTAAAATTTTCTTACGGGGTAATTGGTCGGGCAGATCGGTCTCACCGCAAAACGTCTAATATTCTACACGAATGCGTCTTGTAGCGTCCAAATAAACCAATATTTTTCCCATGGATATACATAAGCGATTCGTAGGACGAGGGGGCACTTCACTGACAGCATGGGGGTACGGGTGCGCCTCGTACATGCCCCATGCTGAGCCGAGCAATACGCTACCAGTCTGAACGCGGCCCCATAAACATCCCGTGTTCGCGTTACTCGGACCTCGAGTGCGCACTCCTGTGAATACGATTCTCGAGTGTCTCGCGAATCGAATCGTTACTGCTTTAACAGACTGTTAACAGCCGTCCAAGATTGCCCTGAAAGCGTGGTTCATTGAAATTGTAATCGTCAGCCCTGGCCTCGAGCGTTCCGGAAGCTGTGTCGACCGTTGATTAGCTCACCGAACCTACAACACTATTCCTCCAAGACATTTTTCACCATTACACAATTATAATAGAGATCTATCATCTCACAATTTACTGTAGACAATTTTATGAAACCTTCCTTCAAGAAATTTTTAATCCACAAATTGTACACGAAGACAATTTTATGAAACCTTCCTTCATTCCAGTTCAGTTTTACAAGGTCTTGAAATCGGCCAATTAAAATTCTTCAATTATTAAAAGTTGTTCAAGATACAAATTCCTGAGTGGCTAATATGTCGTGCAATTGATGCAGACTGTTATATATGTATACATATATATTAGTGACCGTAAGTTATCGATAAGGTAGAAGTTAATGTAACGCCTGTTTAACGACATCTGTACAATTATAAACATGCGTCTGGACTGCTTACACTTGCTGTCCTAGTCAGACGTTTAAGGACCTTCCAACTATAAACACGTTTCCAAAGTAAGACTACTGTGTAATATATTCATATCCACTGCCATATCCATATACCTAATTATAACACAGACAATTAAAGATTCGTAGTCTAGCGATACTTTTTATTTAATATTAAAATTGCCCAAAGTTGCCAATTTTTATTGGAGCAGTGTAAATTCGCATAAACGCAGCTCAATGCTGTACTATTGTACCACAACCACGAGCATCGTGATGGTCCTTAAATTGTTTAATAAAATTTGATTTGGAATTCCTTTTTATGGAACTGTAAGGAGTGAGTAGTTTGTAAAATGAAGAGGCTGTTAATTACTGTGGGCAGTTTCCGAGGGGGCGTATTTGGTGGGATTTGCTGGTCGATGCCGGTAGGCGTTACGCCAAGAAATTCCCTAGGAAGAGCAGTCAGTGACAGTGCTTAACTGCCGGTGAATCTTCCCACACCAATCAAAGAGCACCCCTCGAACGTTTCCTCTTTCGGCGTGTCTCTCTTTCCCCCCCCCCCTCTCTCTTTCTCTCTTTCTCTCACCCCCTCGTAATTCTCCCGGGAGTTATCTACCCCCGTTGTGTGCCGTTGCCGTTGTCCCTGTCTCTCTGTGTGTATACGGTTCTAAAAGCCCCTTAATTCCGTTCATTTGTACCACTGGCATCCGTATCGAAGGTCGTCGAATAGAACAGAGGGTTTCGACTGTCGTCCTTCTACCAGCCAATGTTTCCTCGTTGTACGAACAAACCAATCGATCAATGGACCCTTTTCCGCCACCCCCCATCCCCCACCCACTTCTCTCTTCGACTATTGACAAAGTTGATTCGTGGTCGGTATTTACCGGTGCCAATGAGCATCTCGGTGCCCCTCCTTTGATCGTCATTTTTCATTTTCAGAAAACTAACAAATTTTCCGTTAGCTAAATTCTTTTCAAGTACAAGACTTGTAGAATATGTGTGCAAAAGATTTTGTTTCAGTTTTTAAAACCAACGTAATTATAGGGCAAGATCTTGACAGCTGAATTATTCAATAAATTAATTTCCTTGGTAATAGAACGTTCTGGTTATTTTTATAAAGCGACGTAAAGTTCACATTGGGAAAGAAACTTTTAGGACAACCTAGTAGAACATAATATAGTGTAGATATAGACCATAAAACGGAATACAAATAAAATCAACTTGAAACTGTCTCAGAACGGAAAAACATTGTCTTACAATGCAAGACCCTCCGAGAACATGAAGAGTTCCATCGATAACTGAAAGGGGGCATCAAACCCGTTCCATCAAGGATTCATAGGGGGTCGGGATAATCGGGGGTGCATCGGTTTATCTACCGGGTGTCATAAACACGCGGTCAGACCGTCTCGTTCTCGAAAATCCCATTGTCTCGAGCGCAAAAGCCACAAAGCCGACGGCTTTGAGCTGGTATTGGTGCACGGAGTTGCATGCATGGCCCACGGACACGTCCGCAGTCAGAAATTGCACGAAGTCGCTGCTTTTGGTCGGGGGGACGAGAGAGAAAGAAGGGGAGAGAGAAAGAGCGAGAGGGAGGGACGGCTTCAAGATGTTTATCTTGCGGCGTTCAGGACAAAGCGACGTTTCTCTACGCTCGTAAACGCGTTTCGTGGCTTTGATGCGTCCACCTCAGCTCCCCACCTACGAGTGGACGAGACCTAATTGAACCAGTTAAAAGGAGCCACCCTATACCGATCCCGAGGACCGAGGCCCCATAAAGTGGCGCGGCGGACACCCCTCCCTTAATTCGTTTATTACTCTCGTTAGAAGCGCCGACACGGGATCGGAATTCTCTTCCTGAGCTCTTATGTTTGTAACTGACTGTAACTGTTCCGAGAAATCGATTTTTTTTTTTAATTTTTCCACTTTTCAGTGAGCTGGTTTACTTTTTTTAACACTTTGAGTGCCAAACCAGAATCCTAAAAAATTCCATGAATACAAAGTAAGTTATTTAATGAAATAAAAATTGAAAATAATTATATGCGTGATATTGAGTAGTCTTCCAACTTTCTTGTATTTTACAGATCCCAATAAAATTTGGTACAATGAATGTAGTAACGTAAAAATTTATTTTAAAACCTGAACAAATAACTCCGTCACCCACATCTGGGTGACATGGCGATCAACGTGTTAATTTACTGCCATCACCGACCCCAAAATGGACCAAACTGGTTGAGTTATTTCTTTATTTAAATTTGAATTTAAGTTTTGAGAAGATCGGATCGTAAATGAAAGAAAGAAAAAACAAATGAAAGAAATTATTTTCCTCCCAATCTAAAAAGTCCAAGATTTTTAACAACAGGAAAATGGTAGGACATTACCCGCTAGATTGTCTACTAATCAATAAACTTCATATTTAACCCTACCAAAACATCATTATTCACCAACTTCCCGAACGAGACACCCACATGTTCCAACAACTGGCACACTCCTCCTCTCGTTTAGTAGACGGTAAACACGTTAGATATTTATACAATGTATAAAATGCACAAAAAGTGATTACTGTCAGGCACGCTGCAGTTTCGTCAGCGCTTAGGAATGACGGTGGGCCCCGAAACGGAAGGATGCACTGCACCGGCGGCAAAAAAAGAGTAGGCCAACAACAGCTTTGGAATTCGTAGCGCCATATGTCGGCGAATCTACCCCCCGTGAACCGTGATGTTCCCCAGCCCCCTCCCTCCCCCGTGAACAATTTATGCTCTCTTATTGCTAATTTCTTTAACCGCCATCGCGGTGGGTCCTCGCCATTTTCAGGTTCTTCTGGCGTCGAAATCGTCGCCCATTATTATGGTCCCGGTCCGAAGACCACTTCCTGTCGGGGCCTTCGGAGGCCCCGAGTGGCCCGAAAAACAATGTTGGCTAAGGTGAATGCTCCGTTGCAGCGGCCATTGTCTTGCCCTTTCGCCTAACGACGGTGTCTCGAGTGCCACTCGAAAGTCTCGAAGACTATAACATTGCTCGCGTTCTGTTTTCATCGACGAGGCTGCGCTTGAAGGACACGTCTTCGTGTGTTACGAATTTTAGGGTACCGGGATTGATACTAATTAGAATCCTGCGTCTTGCGTTTGTTTTAACGAGGCCCGCTTCGTGGTAGAATTTGACAATGTGAATTGGTTGTGCAGGTACGCTACGGGAGGGGTGAAACTGTTTTGTTTTCACCGTAGATGAATCCTTCTTCCAACGGGGACTGAGCAGTTTCATTCCGATGAAAAGAAACCGTGCATGGGGGCCTCATGGGGACTATTGGATTAAGTCGTTCTTCTTCGTTCGTTTGAAATGTGCGACTAGAATTCCCATTTCTGTTCCTTAAATGTTCTACCAAAAAGTGTTTGCGTTTATCCATACTCCATTCGATGTTAATTGGCTGACACAGCCTTAAGAACTTAAACACACAAAATAATATTTAAAATTAATGTTTAAAACATTGTATAAATTGTATCATATATTGTGCGGTGTGATGTTCATTTAAGCAGACTTCAGATAATTATTGTAAAATAAGAATTTCCTGCATCAATTGCTACGTACTGGAACAATAAAAGAAATCAAAATTTGTTTCGCCCTTTAATAATATTAGACACTATTAAATTTTTATTTTTCTACTATTTTATACACGCTTGATCATTTTTGTTCTAAAATCCGCAGTCTACTCACAAGGACTTCTAAAATCGTTCGACTCTTGCAAAGGAAGTTACAAATAAACAGAACGAACTTAGAAAAACGTTTAAGAAATCCTCCATTTAAGAAAGAATTTTATAACACGAAGCCATGAGACGCTATTGGAAAATTAATAATTTTTACTTCGTCTGCAGTTTCCGGACTCTTTTGGAAACGCGTTCCAAGATGAAATAGAAAGATGCCAAAAATGAGTTTTTAGGCCAGCTTCCGCGTGTCGAAGCCGTCCAGACGAGAATACTCGTCGCCGGCTCGCTAACGAGAGTAAATCGAGTTAGCCGGAGTTTCGTGTACATATTCATTTAATTCGTGGCGGTAATGATCGAGCACAGAAGGAGCCGCATTAAGAGGTGAATCATAGGTTAACGGGAGCGGGGGCCTTGTTGTTCTCTCTCCGTCGTGCTCTCTTCTAATAATTGCGAGCCACGATCAATGGGGGAAGGGTAGATTCCGTGCGATAGGTTGCGGCTCGCGGCGTAATTTGTGGACGTAACGACTGTATAATTGCAGGGTTTTTTTACCTCGCGTGAAACGTTTTCACGCCATCTCGTCGTCGCTCGCCCTCCTATGCCCGTCGTTTTCGGGAATTCAATTATGGCGTCGGGTTCGTGGACGACGGTGGACAAAGTGGACGGGATTGCTACCAGGAAACGTCCCAAGCTTCCATCTTTCCCATCAAACCCACGGTTTTATCCTGACAATATCAATGGGGTAGTTTTGTTAAGGGTTGAACAGAAAAGTAAAAAATTGATACAGTAATACGTTCATTTTTCACCGGGCAGGTATTTTATAGATTTATTCTTGTCAGAGCGTTCGGTAAGAAATATTAATCTCGTATAATATTAACCGATTCTACATCCCAGAACTGTTAACCCTTTGCACTCGGTGCTATTTGAAATCTAAAACTAAATTTTTCTTCCGTCTTAGAATATTTTCATTTCGTTCAAATGATCCAAACTGATCCGACTTCCACATATAATATTTAAATGTTTAGTAATCTATTGAGTAATGTAACTTGTAATGTAAATGTATATTTTGTCTAATTTTTTTCAGATAATGCCAAGACAATATTTAGTGGCGCTTCAGAGTCACCGTTCGAGCGCGCATAGGGTTAATAATATTTATTGTTGTACACATATTTTTAAAATTCGTACAAGTTTATTCTTTCTTTCTAAGACGCGAAACAAGATCTTCATTTCTTTTTCTTGTTTAGAAATGATGAATAGTGTTAATGTACCTCCCAGTCTCTGCACATCATGATAATGATTATGTCTTCGATCCTCCACATTATAAAATACATCAATGTTTGGTGATTTGGGCCAATTTCGTTCGGAATTAGGGGGATGTAAGTTAGGCGATCGCATTGAGTCACGTTGGTCCGAAGATCGAGCCATTTCCGCCGATTTTCGGCGGCTGGTTCGATCAGATCCGACACCCGGGCGAAATTTGACGAACATGTTGGCCCGGCACGCGCCGCCCCCGCATCTGTCGCGAAATGCCGCACTAATTTATGCTGTTTTAAACGCTCGACACCCCATTCATCGATGTCGGGAGAGAAAAAAAAAAGTAATTCGGCATGTGCACGCGTGGTTTCGACGACCGCGTTAAGGGGTGCGACCACCATGGGCCCAGGCTGCGGAGAAACGCGACGACACCAGTTGCGCGACGCTATAATCGCTGCAATTACGTATGGAAATTCCTGATTCATCCGACCATTTTTCGTGGACGTCCCTGTTTTCCACTGGTCATGGGTCAGGGCGTTTGCCCATCGATGCGTTGCCCCATACAGATTTTCATACTACCCTTTTGCGTCCACCGGGAACATAGGTGTCCTTTGGTCGATTTTTATTCATTTCAATAGAATTGCACAACTTTATGATCAAATTGGACATGCAGGTACTGACATTTAGAAAAATTGTGGTTCGTTTTGCATGTTTCAGATCACTTTGTGGTATTTCTAAGCCCACTTTGATCCTCCGATATATTTTATAGATATTTTTACGTAAGGGGAGAGTTGCCAAATGCGTACTGGTCACCTAAATCGTACCACCTCTTTTATTTAAAAATTAATGCATTTTGATGCCTCTTGGTGGTAAAGATATGAACTTTTATTTATGTCGATAAAGTAGGACCAAAAAGTCATTCGCATGAAGTGTTGTTTTATGAATGACAGAAGCACAAAGAAATCAGGCAAGTCTGATGTCAATTTTAAACGATTTTAATCGGCTGAATTAAATATAAATCTACAGTTTCTGAGGTAGTCTTATATATTTTTGAAAACTAGCTATGTTATATTATTTATTTCTATTTAGTTTATAAAACATGCTGATAATGTTTTAAAGGTTAGCTTCAATTATTTAGCGGGACGTCTGTTTCCTAAATCGTACCACACTGTGGTTTCCTAAATCGTACCAGTACGATTTAAGATACTGTTATTCAAATTTTACCGCGAAAATAAACGATTTACAATATTTCAAATTTCTTTAGCATGGGAAAGTAGCTTACAGTAGCCCCTATAAAAAGGAATTAGTTGCAATGAAAACAAAACAAATGAAACAAAGAAAAATTTATTTCACGCCTTCAACCAGCACCGCTGCTCCAGTTCTCGTAGAAGTGGAGAATGAAAACGATTGGTTCTGTTTTCTTTGCAATAATTCTTATTTAGAAGACATGATCCAATGCTTAAAGTGCCAAAAGTGGGTACATAGAGCTTGTGGAGGAGTTTTGAAACAAGACAATATTTATTATTGTCCTAGTTATATTTAAGTTAAGTAATGTAATATTTCATTTTATTTTTATGTTGTATTGTATATTGAACTGAAATTAAACGCAAAATACAGTTTCTCTTATGATTTTTTTGTATCTTTTTAATCCAACACATGAGGTACAATTTTGGAAACCGGCTGGTACCATTTAGGATACCGGTTGCCTAAATCGTACTGTTGGCATGATCTTATAAAAGTGTTCATATCACAATGATCTATCAATAAATATTTAAAAAATCATATTAAATTGCAACTTCGATAGTTAATACATAGATGCAAAACATAATTTTTGCTCAAATTCCTACTAAAGAATATATAAACTGCCTTCGAAATTAAGTGGTACGCATTCGGCAACTCTCCCCTATATTCCAAGAAATTTCGTTACTAAAATATCAAAGAAACGTCCGTTACAACAGAATATTCTTATTCCTCGCAAAAATCCGTGATCTATCGATGCAAAATAACGCTGTACTAAAAGTATCAACAAAAAGTGACGCATTTTCTAATAAAACGGCAGAGTAATTAATCGAACACGAGGTGATTGAGATGTCGGAGGATCGAGCAGTTTTCTGCGACGCAGTAGAGGAATTCGCGACCCTCATTTTCAATGCAACTCGCTCCTGGCTCACGGATAAAGCGATCGGCCGACGCCGGACAGATTTTCGCGTAGCTTCATTATCGTCGCAGTTTTACGCGCGGCACGGAACGTTGCATCAATAGAAAGATGATCTCGAGCGCGGCCTGAAAAGGGGCCTTCTCTCTCTCTACGAGAGAGCCCTTTGTGCCAAGACATGTCTGTCGCGATGCTGCAAGCAGCCCAGGGGTTGGGGGTTTTGGGTTACCGTCGCCGTGTGTGGCGCCTCAGGTGTCTTCGATCCCTTTCATAGGCAAATACGCGATTCATAGCTTTCACGGCGAGCCTCGCCTCCTCCGCCTCGGCCTCGAAAAATCGCCGTGGAAAGCAGCCGCAGGAATTCCGTTCCTCTCGCAACCCCTTGCGCCGCTCCTGGAATGTAACTGGATTTTGCTCTTTATCCGTTTCGATGCTTCCCGTGCTCCTCGATCGCACTTACACAGCGTATTTCACCGATCTTGATATTTCTCAACAATTTTCTGATCCCTCTCAAGTTTCATTTCACGCATTATTACTCAGAAGAGAAGCTGCTTCCACTTGTTTAACCATCCGTAAAGTGTCAAGGTTTCTAGAAAATTAAACAGTAGAATAGTATTGTAGATATTGTTCGTGAATTTCCGCCCGTGTTCCTCGATCAATTTTCTGATCGCTCTTAAGTTTCATTTCACGCATTATTACTCAGAAGAGAAGCTGCTTCCGCTTGTTTAACCATCCGTAAAGTGCCAAGGTTTCTAGAAACTTAAACAACAGAATATTAGATATTATTCGTGAATTTCCTCTGTTCTTTAGATAATTCAGGAAGAATTAATTTCGCACGATCATATATAAATTCGACTAACAGAAAAACCCAAGCCGACCGGGTCTGAGCATTTTTCTCTGACGCGTTTTAATATTCCCGACATTGAGAATGATAAGATGACGTCACCTCGGTGTTGTGCTACAGGGAAAAAAAAAAGATTAGCATTGCTCGCCGTACGTGGGCACGTTTTCCTCGAGGATGGCGGCGATGATTTAACGCCGAATCCCGTGTTCCGGAACCGCGAGGTTCGCTTATCCGGCCAATAATATTGCTCATTAGAGGGGACGACGATTGCGAGCGCACGCGTTTCTACTTTGCGCGAGCAGGTGAAGCGGCTGATAGATAACGGCTGAAACAAATACGCGATGATTATAACATACGGGCTGATTATCTCCTCTCCGGACTTTCCACGATGGCTTCTGCCGCTCGCGTTTCCTGTGACTTGCACGATATACGTATATATATATATCGACGCCGGGCGTCGACGTCGACGAATCCTCACTGTCGCCGATGGCGAAAACGTGATTGCAATTTTAGTATGCCGTTTAACCTATTAAGCCCGGCCTCGGGGACCATCGCCGTCACTGCCAGGACCTGTTGTACCGAGTCACTGACGAACGATTTTGTACTCTACTAATGAAAAACCACGAAGAATTATCTCTGGTTTCTTAGACAATTGTTCTTTAAAAGAAAATATGTTTCGAACGACAGTTGTTCAGGGAATTTTGTGTTTGTCGACAGTCAGTGTTAAATATCGCATCATTTACGATTTTTATCGAACACCTTTATTCCAAGTACTTCAAGTCTGTTTTCATAATGTCTGGACTAAGTTTAGACATTTTATAGAATCATTAGAGCACAGATACATCTGTACACTACAAATTGGAATGTATTCAATAGGGATTTATTTTTATATTTGGTTCACGATAATTAAAATTTTCTGTTATATAAATTGTTGTTACGCTAACTTCATTTGCCAACGAGAATTATTTTAGAAAGACCGTTCCTTCGATATTTATATGTATAAATAAATATTTCTATCCAAACGAGTTATTCAGATGCAAAATTCGGATTCTTATTTTAACAAAGAATTAAAAAATTCTTTCATGGCTCACTAAAGAACCTGCCATATCCTACAGCTAAAAATGTCTTCGATTTTTCTCTTACTCACCCTAACTTCACCCTAATTTTTCCACCTCGAATAGTTCGACCGTAACGTCCAGAAACAATTATCCCGATGAATAATGACCTGGCAAGTCCATGAACCCTGTATGATGCCCTCGCCGTCATTGAAGCACCATTTGCAATAGTAATCACACAGCGAGTGCCACCTCCGCAACCCCTAATTTCATCAACATCCGCTATCTTGCCCGCGTACCTGCACCACTTCGCAATCTGCTTCGAATTACGATTCGTTCAGCTTCTGTGGAATCATTCTTGACGTGGGTCTCTCTCTCTGTCTGTCTCGCTGACTGGTCCAGAGCCCGCCATCTGTGACGGAATTAACCTGATGTCATCGAAATGATTCGACATAGACGGTGGTGTTGCCCTTTGCATTTGAGCTTGGTGGATCGATTGATTGAATTCTTCGGCGCATGAACTGACACTGAAAGTCACGGGGGCCGTATCATTCGATTCATGGTACGAATTGGGCACGAGCCATAAATTGGGGATGATGATCGTCGCTTTCGTGTCGATTCCGAAGCTGCAGACTCATTCGGTCGTGGGCTGTTCGATGCAGCGTTGGAAGTTATGGGATTTTAAGTAGACGTGGAATTGTCGATTCAAACAAGGTCTCTTTACATTGTGAGCTCTCCGTGTGGAATTTTACATCTGCATTTTGCCTTACTGGACCACATTTCTAACAATTATCTAGTGAAAGGGATAATTCAATCTTTCGGAAGCCCATTAATAGAGTTTTCAATAATTCTGCTGTACCAATGGCAAACTTAAAAATCATATTTTATAGGATAATCCTAAGAAAAACTATTAAATTACATCACTGGGGTGAGTTAGTTTCATGATTAAAATTTCTGTTTTTGCTGAAGGACCTATTAAAAAATCCTTAGCCATAAGCTTTCAGAAATTAGGAAATAATTTCCGTTTGATAATGTCTTAAATAAAAAAAATATGCATATTTACTAAACTCTGTTTCAAGTATTTTCCACAAGTCTGCCTCGATAATGCATTATAAGGGGTTAACTGTAACGGGGAGATTTTCTGCGAAAGCGAGCAGCTCGATCCTCGTACGTTGATCATTGCCAAGCGAATTTCTGTTGGTAGGTCTTTCTTTCTTTTTTATTCCGTAGAACGGGGATGTTCTCTCGAAAACTGTCCCCGAAGATCTGTCCAGCTGAGCCGGTAGATTTACGACGAGATGTAAAACGTAGAACAACAAGTGGCGGGCAATAAAATGGTGGCTCCGTCGAGTTTGCTGCCTCGCGGTTCGAACAGAACCGGTGTTTACTGGGACTAGCGTTTCGGTTGCATTTAAATGAAAGTTTCAGCTCCGTGACGGCCGGCGCGCGACACTAGGCAGCTGCTATACCGTTTGCTGGAATATTATTTAAACAGAGGCTGGAGACACTGGCCAAGGGGTTGGAAACCCGAGACCGTGATCCCCGATAACGTGGAAGCACCCTCTCGCGCCACCACCTTGCGATTCGTCGTGCTTCGAAAATGTATTTCTTCGTTTGCCAGCAAATGAACCCTGATAGCCCTTCGCTGTCGTGAATTTGAAATTTTATCGGCGGAAAAGTGACTTTCAGCTTGCCATCTTGAATTAATTGTCAATTATTGGAGGACGTGGTGAGGGCGAGTGGTTCTTGTGGAATTTTTATAATTAGGCACTGGAACATTGAATAAATGTAAATAAATATTATAAATGTGGTACATTTCATTTGTCTGTTGACTTTCACCCCTGTTGTCGTCAAATCAACAGATGTTAAGATTTTAAGTTCGCCATAAATGATGACAATTTGAAAACTACAGATTCGCGAGGGAAATTAATTTTGATTTAATTCTTAACACGTTGACCGCCATGTCACCCATATGTGGGTGACGGAATTATTTGTCCAGGTTTTAAAATGAATTTTTACGTTAATATATTCGTTGTACCAAATTTGATTAGGATTTGTAGAATGCAAGAATGTTAGAGGACTACTCAATATCATACATTTAATTATTTTCGATTTTTATTTCATTAAATAACTTACTTCGATTTTGTGGAATTTTTGAGGTTTCTAGTTTGGCAGTCAAAGTGTTAAACGAAGATTCAAACTTGCATAAGTTCTAGTATAATAATATGGTAACAATCTTTGTTCTGTTTAAATAACTTCGATTGACCAACCGAGTCGACTAAATGCCACGAGCGAATTCTAATACACTAGTCTCACTGGTCGTCTATTATTTCGGGATAGAAACAAGAAAAAAAAACGGTTCGTTGTATGGCTGGCCATCTTCGATACCCGGACGGGTGGCAGGGCCGTGTAAAGGGGGTCTGGGGCGCCGGTTTTGCGGTTTTTTCATTTTGGCACGCGCACCACGCGCCCCCGGTAAGCGGATACCCCACAAAGCGCTTTATTGTGCGAAACTGAATACCAGCGCTAAATACGCGCTAAAAGGGACGAGCCTGCATACTCCGTTTCGTCTGCACGCGATTCTACGAACGACCCTCGTGCCCCTCGGCCCCCCTCGATGATCTTTTAATGGTGAAAACACTGGGCCCGCGATTTCTTCTTTTCTTTCAATTTCACTTCCCTGCTTACCGATCTCCCATGGAAGCGGATTCAATTTTCTTCCGAAACATTTCTTTTTTAGTGGACATTTCATTATTACAAATGATCTACTTCAAATTGCTGTTATTATTTGCAATTTTGTGTTGATGGCAATCTTCTTCGAATTGAATTTACCGGGAAACGATTAAAATGATTTTTGTATATGAAAAGGAATTGATAACGGTAGTCAAATTTTATGAAAATAGATAAAACAAAAATCTCGACGGGTTACAGAGTGAATAAAACTTTCTGAGGACTTGAAAGTACGAAATTATTCAATAAATGCAAATTATAAATAGTGAAACTGGAATGGAAGATTTTTAATAAAAATGATTCACAGACAGGATACAATATAAGAACATACACAATTATACATTCGAATTACATCTTCCTCGTGTTGCTACCTTTGCTAGCAATCTTTGTAAAAAAAAACAATCATGCTACATTTCTTTCTACCTTCCTACAATTTTCTAACTACCACCATGAAAACCAGTATAATTTTAATACACAATCCACTCTCGATCTCGACACAGTGTAACAGGAAATCATTCCAATAAGAAGTCAAGAGAAATCAAAATGTCCCCTAGTCCCATGGACACTTAAAAAAAGCGCAACCCGTATGGAAACAATCGAGAGTGTTTCTATTCTCTACAACTTACTTTCCCCTGCGAACCGACTGACAAATTCCTTCCGAGTTCGCCTAACAGTCTCCCACGCATACCAAACGGAGGCCAACATTCGCCGGAACCAAAAACGACAAAATAAGGTCGAATGGCGCAACGCGAGCGAAGATCGATTATTCAAATCAAAGGTGATCGTCGTCAGTTAGGCTGGGACCAAAGGAACGTTACACGGACTTTGGGATCCGCTGACAAGCGAACAGCATAGTCGGCGATGTGCATTCGTGTACACGTCTATGCGTACACGCGTTGCTTACACCGTTCGGCAGGTGCGGAACCTTGAGACGAGTACTCGCAAGAGCTCACCATCTGCCGTATCTAGGCAATGAAAACAGGCGAATTTCCTTTTATCGTTTTGTCGATTTCTCTTGCGAAGGTGAGCTTAATGTTCGCGGAGATTGCCGGCGAGAAACGCTGCTGCGTTTCACTGTGTCGCACAAACTTTAGTTCCTCGGTTTTTGAGACACTTGGACACTTTGTATTGGGAAGTTCGTGCAGATTTATATTTATTATTAACCCTTTGCACTCGAAGCTATTTTAACTTCAAAAGGAAACATTTCTTCCGACCTAGAATATTTCCCTTCTATATATTTGTTTTTATGTTATACATACGAAAATGGTGCACTTTACTCGTACAACATTAAAACGTTTAGTAATTTATTAAATACAAATAAATGTAATAATGCAAAAAATATTTTCAATAATGATACAGCAATTTTTAGTGGTGCCTAACAGTTACTATTCGAGTGGTAAGGGTTAATATTTGTTGGAGCGATCTGCATTCTTTGGTTCTGGTGGGTTCTGGTCATTTTTACTAGATTAGTTTCGGGGGCAATCTACTATATAGATTGCTGTACCACAAAAATCTAGCGAGGGGTCATAGAAACTCATAAAAATCTTGTTGAATTTAAGTATTTAACACGTTGATTGCCATGTCACCCATATGTGGGTGACAGAATTATTTGTCCAAATTTTAAAATGAATTTTTACGCTAATATATTTTTTAAGGATCTGTAAAATGCCAGAAAGTTGGAGGACTACTCAATATCATACATATAATTTTTTTCCAATTTTTATTCCATTAAATAACCTACATTAATTTGATGCAATTTTTTAGGTTTCTAGCTTGGCAGTCAAAGTGTTAAAAAATTGTTTTAATCCCTTGGACTCACCCCCAAACACAAAAATTCGTTCAGTACAGCCCGCAACAATTGTGTTAAATTTGATTATTCAAAAGATTGTGTTACTCCAAGGCTACCTCAAATCCAACCAATAAGACACCCCAAAAGATCTCAGACAGCACCAACACTGATGCTTAAACATCAAAATTCGTCTCGCTCGTCATCCCTCCCCTATTTTTTGCCCCAGATCACGCCCCTCGAGCAAATATAGTGAAACAAAAAATTCCAAAATTCTACACCCAGTGACTCCTCCACTTTCCAGTCTGAAACGCATCTACAGTGGGGGACGAAAGTATTCGTACACTTGGAATATAGAAATAAAAGCAACAATATCTTTTACGTTATTAATTGTATTTAAACATATGTAGCTTTATATTGTATACAACACTTATAACAACAAATGAGCAAAAACAAAACTTAATTACATTATTTCGTAACTAACAATGGCAAAAATTTCACAAAATGGCGAGAAACTTCAGGGACAAAAGTATTCGTACATTTCGTTATTACAAGTGTTGCAATTAATTTAACGGGAATTTTCTAAATTAATACTTAGTAGGATAGCCCTTCTGACGAATTACTTCGTGTAATCTATTGGGCATTGATAATACTAAACTTTTAATGAGGTCAGGTTCTAAATTACACCATTCTCTTTTTAATATTTCTTTTAAATATTCTTTCGATGTTATGTCGTATTTTCGTACATTTTTTTCAAGTTTCGCCCATACATGTTCGATGGGATTTAAATCAGGTGATTGCGGAGGAGTTACTAACATGTGGGGAGTATTATATAACAACCACTGACGCACTATATGGGCTGTATGTTTCGGATCACAGTCTTGTTGAAAGTAAAATGTTTTCCCAATACCTAATTTATCAGCACTTTCGTGTAAACTTTCTTTTAAAATATTTAACTATAAATGTTTATCCATTATTCTATCTATCATTACTAGACATCGGATCTTTATGCATTTATGGCTTATGGAAATGTTAAAAAAATGCTATAATATAAAATTCGAGAGAATTTAACACGATTTTTATTTGCTTTGGATCTACAAAGGCTGTTCCCATTAAAAATAAAATTTTATTTCATTCCACTTTCTTAAAATGTTTCTATAAAAATTGGAAATTGCATAAACATCCGATGTCTAATCATTACTAATTTTCCGACTCCATAAGCAGCAATACATCCCCACACCACTACACTTCCACCTCCGTGTTTCGTCGTCGGTTGCATATTTTTGGGATCCAATTCAGTATTAGCTCTCCGCCACACTTTTCATGACCATCCGTCTCAAAAATATTAAATTTCGACTCATCGGAAAATATTACATTCTTCCAGAAGTCGTCGCTAGCGTTTACGTATTCTTCTTCAAATTCTAATCTCTTTTTTTTATTTACTTTGCTAATGAGTGGTTTCCTCCTCGCAACTCTGCTGTTATATCCTCCCGGATGTAGTACTCTTCGTACTGTTTTCGGATGAACTTCCTTGCGCATATATTCTTGAAGGTGTGTCACGATTTCCGATGCACTGGTATCTGTTTTTTTTTTAATAATTCAGACGATTTTACGCTCCTCTCTCACAGTCAGCTTCCGGGGTCTGCCGTTTCTTTCTTTATTCTGCAATGTTCTCTTTTTTTTATATTTACTTATTATACTCTGTATAGTTGATCGACTTCTTTTTACTATTTCTGATATATTTCTACATGATTTGCCCTCTTCGTATAACTGTATAATAATTTTTCGTTCTTCCAACGTAGTTTCATTGCGTTTTCTCCCCATATTGCAAATATTCACTAATAACGTGTACTCGCCACGACTAGAATTAATGAAACTAACATGATATCTTCTAAAGTATTGTTTACATTGATCGGAACGTTGTGATTCCTTCGTAACTGCTGTGTTTATCAACAGGAATGGTGGTGTACGAATACTTTTGTCCTGGCAATTTCTTACAGTAGTGTGAATTTTGAATTCATTTCAAGTTACCAAGTGATGTTATTGTCTTCGTTTTTTGCTTATTTGTTGTTAGAAGTGTAATGTATAATATACAGTAACGTATATTTGAATATACTTAATAATATAGAAAACATTGTTGTTTTTATTTCTATATTCCAAGTGTACGAACACTTTTGTCCCCCACTGTATCGACATCCGAAAAATTCGAAAGCCAGCTCCTGCGTTCACCCCCACCGTTTAGGATCGTCGAAGAGGCCAGCTCCCTTGAAATTTACGGACCCGATATTTTTATCGTCTCGCGCGACGGTGCCAGCGCGAGCGACAAGGTGGGCAGGTGCTAGGCCCCGTGTGGCATAGTCTATTTGCGTTGCTGCCGCGGCCGTTTGTGAGTCCACGGTGATGCGAGCGTCTCTGTGCGTACGCGAATCGCTCGTGCGACCGTTTGTGTATTTGAAACACGTCGCCGGGGTAGCGATGCGGGCTCATTACTGGCACGAGCCAAAGCGTGCGAGCGCTTGCGCGATCATCGTCCGTCCTCACCGGCCACGGACTCGTTCCTAACTGTTCGGGGTGATCTATGGCCGCCACTCTCGCTCCCGAACCTCGATAGCGGCCTTGTTTCCCCAGCCAAGCGGTCTCGATCTTGGAACCTCGTCGATCCGCCTTCGATCCAATCGATACTCGAGTTTTTTGGCACTGGGCTGCCGAAAAACGAATTCTAGGAGCTTCCTGGATCAATTAGGTGGTTTGACTTTGTACTCTCTCCTCCCCATACTCAAAAATATAGTATGGGAAAAATATAGTACAGTGTTTTTGACTGGTCCTAAAGGCTCCGAATAGAACCTTTGGTTTCGTAACCCTTAGCCGACCGATCTGGAAGATCTCCCCATTTTGAAGCAAGTCGGTGCCCGAACCGATCGGGGAGATTTCCCATTTTGACTTTCGCAACGCGTTTCTCGTTTTCTGTCATTGATAACTACCTACAAAGAGTCCTAAATTTAAATAATCCCATAAATTGTCAAGTTTAATAAGATGAGAAATTTCAAGGCTCGGTTAAAAGATTTAAAATACCGCGAATATGTTAAGCAACGCTGCCATAGCGCTTCTTTTATTGTACCGTACACATACGTGTGTACAGTGAACGAAATTTCCAGTTTCCATAAAGAACATCTCGGACATTAAATGTAACGTTGATTTCGCTGATCTCTATCGTGAACTCATTAGTTATAAGTTTCGAGCAAGAACGTCTTAAGAATATTGGCAGCGGACAAGCGAACGGATTAAGTGGTATACCAGTAATTGCAGCTTACGCAAATTGCCGCTACATATTTGTTTATCGATACCGATTCCTCGATCGTGTGCTCATTCTCGGACGAAGAACGCACGCACATTTTCGCCCTCGCGGCGAAAACTTATTATCCTGTCCTCGGAACGTCCAGCAGACGTTTTACGACAAAATGTGTTTATCCTCGCTCCTGGCGCATGCACACTGCACGTCCAAGTATAATCTGTCTCGTTACCGTCACGCAGGGCGGAGAGGTTTTACAATAATAATTTTTGTGGATTGAAACGTATGTACCCACTTTATGAATACGTCAAAATTCTCGGTAATACACAAAAGATACACTTTAAGGGGATGCGAGAGACATTAAATGTAGACATTTTTTGTGCCGAGGAGGGGATTTTTTTAGAGGTGAAAACGGGGTAGAAGAATTGTCAAGGGCGAGGATCCTTTGTCCCGTTTCTGCAGACCCGCGAATTAGATGTGGGTTAGGGATCCCAAGGTCGCGGGAACTCGTTCGCGCGATCTTTCATTGCTTGTTGCTCGTTTTCCTCTGTTTGGCCGTCTTGTCCGGCGCGCGTTTCGTTCCTCCCATTCTCTCTCGGTTTCTCGATTCGCAATTCGCGACTCCTGCACGCGTGCGTGCGTCCCGACGACACGACGCATGCGTTCGGCCGGTCGCGTGCCAGCAAAAATAGAATTGATTTCGCGAACCCGAAGGACGACGACTTCGATGGCGGCCCCTTATCTGGACGCGCGCTTAGCATAAGGATTCCCGAACGAGCTGAATTAATTTCGAAGATTTCCACACCCTTTCCACGATTCCCTATCCGAAGAACTTTCGAACCGATTTTGCTCTTGGAAGAATAAACTGCTGGTCGACATTAACCCACGAACTTCCCACGTTACGCTTTACACGTTTCTGTGAAAATGAAAATTTTTTTCCCATTATCCTTCTCTCAATGACCGCGTTGCAGAAAAACTTGGATATTATTTGGGAACGAAGAAAAAGATGTACAGAAACAAAAAAAAAAAAAATAGCAACACCTATAAACTCGAACATGATTTGGTGCTTTCGAGTGACATTTTCAAAAACTGCGATTATACAGGGTTCCAGTAAACAACTCTTTCAAAAGCTTCAAAATTCTCGCAAGACAACACCCCGTTAAAAATCCACGTATCAAAACGCCCAAGGGGAACGTTCTTTGAAAAATCTCCGAGTCCACTTGCCGCATTCCTTGCTCGTTAAAAGAGGATCGATTTTTACGACGCGGAGATTTCGACGACCCGGTAGCAGGGCATTCCAGCACCTGTGCGATCTTCCCAAAGGTGAAGAGGGGCTCCCATAGACGATTATTATCCCGTGGACCTGCTACCGCGAGAAAGGGAACGATCGGGAACGTGTACCAGCTCTCCGAGGGTCCTGGGAGAGAAGAATTTCCAGAGACTCGCAAACTGTCCGAATGGGCGGACAAATTATCATCCGGAGTCACAACAGAGCGTGCCCTTTTCTTCTCCGGTGCTTTCTCCGAGGGCCCCACGGCTTTTCTTACACCGGCACCATGAGAGGAACGAATGGTTTTCCACCTTGCGCGTTTGATTTATCGCGATCTCAACGTGTCCGGGGATGCCCTCTCGACGTCTCCACGGGACTCCCACGTGGACTCTCTTGCGATCCACCCCCACGTTTTTTCCGAACCTTTTCTGCACTGTCCCCTTCTTCCCTCCTGCAACCCCGTGGGCCGAGAGACGGCCGAATTCTTTGGTGGTCGTGCGCACAAAACGGTCCATCCAAGATCGATTATACGGGAGCCTGCTGAAGAGATCTCGAGCCTGAGCACGCATCGTCTCGCGACGAATCCTTGTAAATATATCCATTTCCGTGGAACCTTGATTCTATGACGGGACCCCATTACGCTCCCGTCGATGGCCACGCGGAATTTGAAGAATGATCGAACCTCCGATGATCGACGAGAACGACTGGCGTTTGAGAAAGTCTCCGTTCGGGTAATTACGGGACCGAGAGCTGGTCCAGGTGAAATTTGAACGGGAAAGCTAGGATGTTCGAGGAACGTCGTGATGTAGGTTGACGATCGAGCAGATGCCGAAGATCCGGCAGCGTGTCCTCTGATCGAGAAGATTACGTATTATTTATTTTTTAAGGGGTTGCGATCGGTCGCTGACGAAGAGGTCAGCGGACCACCCCCTGCAGGCTCACCTGATCAGATAGGCGAACCCACTACCTTCCTACGAGGAACAGCGTGGCAAATATACATCACAATGCCACGAACTGATCCACATTGTTAGGAGGAAACTGTTGGTGTTTATTCTCCGAACGGAAACAGCCGATCCATCGATCAACCCTTTGCTTTCCGTTTTTATGACCACGGCGAAACTGATCGGGCAATATTGTCCGAGAGCCTTTCAATTATTTATGTCAACGGTGCTTTCCATTATGAAATCAAATGCAAACTCCACAACTTCTGAAAGATATCGTTTTTATCGAGCAAAATTTCGAACGATGCAAATATAGCAAAACGAATTCCATAACCGATGTTGTCCGTGATCATTGTATGCACTTTACTGAAACAGGAACAGCGTCACCTGCTTTTACGCATAAAACGCCGCATAATTTCTAACCCGGTCGATCACTAATCCAATTGAGCACGGTTCGATAAACGATCATCACAACGGCTATCAAACACGTACCGGTAATATTGAGCGACGCGGCCGCTGCGCACCTGAGGTGAGCGCGATAATGGTGCGGTTTCGCCGCAATTATCGTCGCCAGGTGAATCCAGATACGGCGAAAAAAATCCCGCCGACGGGTAGGCATAGGGTGCACAAGCGCACAAGCCTTGAGGAGTAGTATAACCAACGTTCACGCTGACGCGAGCGCGCGCGCCGCGCCGGACCGCTAGAAAAATGTCGCAGCTGCAAAACGCATTTGCGGCGAGAGCGAGCGGAAACGTGCTGCCTATATAGATGGCCGTTGAGCACGGCTGCAAAGTGGAAATTCAAACGGACAAGACGATCAACGAAATTAATTGATTATCATTATAACGAGCTAATCGGAAAGCGTCGGGATATCTCTATCGGTCGTGTAATGCGAACGCGACATCACCTTTTCGTATATTCTAATTAAATACCTGTTCGTACTGGTCGTTCGACGACGATGTTCGTTTACCGAGATTCGTTGGGTGGCTGCTTCTCGTCGTTTCAGCGCTGGGTGCGGTCAAATTGTTGTTCTTCCATTTGATTTGACAAATTTTTCCGTACCTAGTGCTTTGAGATTAATCTTCTCATTGGAGTTAATGTGAATAACACTAGAAAAGGGATACTAGAAAATTAGAATTGATTAGGAATGCTTGGAAATCTTCTTATTGGAGTTAATACGAATAACACTAGAAAGGGGATACTAGAAAATTCGAATTTATTGGAAAGGCTTGGAAATTTGGGACAAAATGGACTCAAAAACATACTTAACAGGCCAAACTGTGCACACTCGAAATAATTCGAGCGGCGTTGTATTTTATGCTGATATCATTTTTCACACTCGAATATAATCGAGAATTGAAAATAACAATGTTTTATTGATATTTATCATTTACATGGGATTGTAAGCTATAACACTTATTTATTCAAGAATAAAATATAGCCTTTTTCCATGGAACCATGGAACGGACCTTTTCCATTGATTTTTTTTTTTGGTTAAGGGGTTAAGCTACAATCTGATACAACAATCCTATAATTGACTCTGATAGTGTCTTTTAACATTCTCGCTCTAAAATCGTGCATCCCCGGGCTCGGCCAGGTTCAAGAACCTCTCCGAGAATGCGCTCAAGTTGCAGGTTGCACAAGGTGCATTGCACTTGCGTTATCTGATGGCGCGGATACGTGGCAGATTAATGTGGGATCAGTCTCGACGAAAAAGTTAGAGGTCCTGTGTCCCATATGATGGATCACTAATACGTATGGTGGCATGGGATGGTGTAAACGTTATTGTGCTCTCGTAACATTCAACGTGGGTCGTACCGCCCTCCCCTCTTCCTCCCTATTTTCCACAAGAAATAAAAAGTCAAAGAAGTCGTCTGACAGAGTCGGCAGCTCGCGGATTCCCAGGCGATTACATCTGTACGAAGAGTTGGCCTAACATCGTTGCCCATTGTGTGCCTGTATCGGTGCCTGGCTCCCTTTATCGAGAAAGGTCCCCTCTACCGTGCTCCTGATCGAGAAAGAGAAGTCAATGGGGCCCTCGGCGAGAGGATTCCACGTTTCAATGAAGATCTCAAACTTTTCGGTGGGTTGCAGGCGAAGGTGGGGGGGGGGGGGGAGGCAGGCAGAAGGGCAGGCAGGTAGCCCTTTTTCTGGTAGGTGGGCCTGCACGACCGCACTCCCGAAACCGGCTACAAAACGTTTTATTTATACGCGGTTCCACCAGGCCCACCTGGGACCGTCCCTCTTCTTCTTATTCTTCTTTCTTCTTCTTCGTTCCTCTTCGTTACACCGTCCTTTTTTTCCTGCGTTTTGATTCTGTTCTCTCGCACCCTTGACCTTTTCTTTTTCGGCACCCGGACCAGTTCCCTCTGTCTTGCTCCGTTCCGAAGGACACCGTCGAGCTCTTCCTTCCGAGAGAGGATCCTCGGGAACGTCCGCAAGGTGCGATTCCGGGACCACACTTTCGCGACAAGTGCCACTGTTCGATTGGCCCAGTTCGCTTCCTTGGGACCGGCGCGGCGCGGCGTACCGTCTTCAGGGACCCCGGATGGGGGCCAGTGGGGAATTGGGCCAGGGACTTCTCGGGGGATCCTCTGGTGACGTAGTTGATCCGGTGGATTTGACGGATTTCAACGGAACGCGGATTTTTAGGGGCCCACGTTTTGAAACATTTCGATCAGAGTCTGAGAGAGCATAAACATTTTATCAACCCCGTAACTAACAAGAGAACAATTAACCCCTTGCACTAGGATTCATTTTATGGTTGTAACTATCGTATGCTTACGTTTTCTTCGATGGCTGTGCATTAACAACAACGAAATGGAATTTTATTTCGGTTCTGTTGATGGACCATCGGGATATTGGGATGCAATCCCAGTTTATGTAACGTTTTTATAGGGTTGAAAGCAATTTATACTTCACGACAAATAATAAACTGATAATATTTATTTAACACGTTGACTGACACGTCACCCGGATGTGGGTGACGGAATTATTTGTCCAGGTTTTAAAATGAATTTTTACATTAATATATTCATTGTACCAAATTCGATTAGAATCCGTAAAATTCAAGAAAGTTGGAGGACTACTGAGTATCATACATTTAATTTTTTCCAATTTTTATTTCATTAAATAAGTTACTTCGATTTCATCGAATTTTTTAGGTTTCTAGTTTGGCAGTCAAAGTATTAATGGATAAACGACTTGAACGATAATAGAACTTATGTATATGAAAGATTTATTACAACGTGGCCAGGAGTTAATACTCGCGCAAGGTACGGAAACAAAGAGAAGTATTGTTCTTCCTTATCTGTTGACATTAGTACCTAAATCAGCATCGGTAACGACACTGACAGATGTCGCGCATTCCAACAGGTTCAAGGGAAATTAATACGTATTTGGTAGAATATTCAAAACCTACTGTTTTGAATGCTGTTACAGTGCAGGGGGTTAATCATATGATTAAACGGAGACATTAATCGTTAACATCGATCCTGGCAAGAATTGGAAACGTCCGTCAGAAATTGAGAAAACATTTTTGCAAAAGTTCACAAGACGTTCGAAGAGGAATTAATTATGTTACTTCGTAATCTGAGTAAACGCTGATGCAAGTGACTTAGCGGAGTGGGGGTAGCCACGTAGCTATGACGATGCGCGTGACAAATTCATGCTGCCGTGCCCGTAGGGGTGTGGCATCATGCTCGCCGTTCTGTGTATGCCCGGGGCAAGAAAATCGCTGCCCGCACGGGCAGACGCTGAACAGCTCTTTCTTAACCCCTTGCCCTACAACATCGAGTCAGACTCGTGATGAAGATTCTGAACCGAAATAAGATTCTATTTTGTTGTAGTTGGTATATATCCTTTGGAGAAAACATTGGCATACAATAGATATAAACTATCTTTTTTTTTACTATGCAATTCTGAACGATGAAGACTTTCTATATCATTACAATCACAAAGTAAATAGTAGTGCAAGGGGTTAAGGGTTAAACTCGAGACATTCCTCGCTTTTCCATGACACTCGATAGGCGCAGAATTGATTATTAATTCACCTGGAAATTGTAACACGATATTTTCCAGCGAAAACGATAATCGTCTCGATAAGCGCCGCAAAAATTGATATTAAACAGGGCTTGATAATAAGCTCCAGAACACCCCGTCGCTCGAGTATGCTAAAACAGTGCGTACTGCAGCCGATGATACTTCGATATCGCAAGGATCACAGCCATATTTTCTGCGGCTGCACGCGCGTGCCTTCCTAATTGACGATAACAGCCAGAAAGATGCCCTACTCGCGAGCAGTACAAGCCGCGAGGAATAAGTTCATTGTGACACCGGTCGAAGAAACGATTTCACACCGCGTTAATTGCATCTTCTATCGGCTTTCATCCTTCCTCCGCGGGTGTCTACACTACATTTTCTACGGTAAAAATAGTCGAGGATGTCATAAAAAAAAAAACACGGATCGCGAAGGCTAACCGGCTAATCATGCAATTTAAACCGATCGTTTCGCTCCTGCCCGCTGTCGTTCCTCGTCGATTTGCCCTGTTTTGCGGGAATTCCCGTCGAGTATTCACCTTTGTTGATTGACTTTGTTTCGGAGATAGGGCTAAATGCGGTTTGAAGTGCTCCGGTTATACTGTCGTTTCGATTTCACGATCGCCTCTTTAAGTTCTTCCAATTCGCGCGGCACCGTTTAAAGTAAAGCAGCTGCGTCGGATTTGGTCGGCCGATGATCCGGTTCCAGTGAACTTTAGAACAGCATAAATAATCATTAAGATAATCAGCTCGTGCAAAAGACCGTGCGAGAATTTTTCTCTGAAAATGTAGGAAATTACGCGTGTCTCTAAGATACACTCTTCGCATTAAACTGCAGTGAGAATCGTAGTAGATCTGATTAAATAAATGTAACGAAGAGACGCGTTTATTTAGCATAAATTTTCCTTAAACTTTGATGATTTTAATCGAGTCGATACTTATTAAATATTTCGAAATACTGTTCCGTATTTAGTGTGTTAATTTTTGTTACGAAACCGTAAAATCCGCAATCTGTTTCAACTAAATTAAATGACCGAATTACAGAGGGACATTAAGCTCTTAATCTTGGACATAAAATTGAGATATTTATTCAATTTTTTGCCACTTTTGAGGTAACTTGTCAGGTTATTGAATTTTAATTTAAATATTCAGGACATCGTCTACCTTTCCGAGGCGAATATTCTTAATATTACAAAAAATCCTCCTGCTCAAAGGTTTGGAGAAGCAAATTCCTGGCTCCTACTATCCGCGATAAACGCAGGAAAATGTTCGCTTATAGATTGGAAATCTGTTTATAATAAATTGGGGATACGGAGGATTTTCAGCTGGAAGCGTACAGGATCCGTGAGAGAGTGTTGGTTCTGCAGATAAAGAGCTGCTGCGAGTGTCGAAGATGTATAAAATGTCAAGCAATAAATATCAGTCAAGACGCTCGGGGTAATTAACGACAACGTTTATTTCCTCTGGTTCGAACGAGTGGACGGTATTTTATGGCGTGAAGTTGCCGTCCTCGAGGATTTACGAGGGATTTTTAAAAGAAAGGCTGTTAAGTCGTGATTACGTAGCCCGGGACATTAATGGGGAACATTATCGGCGGAGGCGCCGCGAGAGTAATTATTGTGCTCGCGAACAATTCTATTAATAAACGCCCGCGATGCCGACGATCGATTAGCGTGCGACAATTAGCGGAAACCGGAAGGCGTGATAATACTGACGCTCCAACCACTCAATGGATCGGAGATGGATCGCAGACTTGCTTCTGATTCTGTCTTTCGCAATTGTTGAAACTATAAAAATGTCTCCGCAGTTAAAGCTCTTGGAAATCTGAACGAATTCAGTCTTTTCATTATTAGAATGCAATACGAGTTTTGATTCAACACGATTTTCGATAATTTTATAGAGGGTAGTTAGAAGACAGACACGAAGTTTAATTAATAATGAAAAGTCAGATCGAAATTTAAATCGTGATTTTCCTCCTTATTTTCTCTCATCTACATTATAATTGCAAATATGGGTTTTTAGGTCCTCAATAGTAAATCAGAAAACAGTGTGGAGCGAAGAGATTTCCAAATAAAATTCTGTATTTATGTGCAAACTGAATGATAAATATTTGTGTCGCTTAATGGACGTACAGCGAGAGCCTGTACAGAATTCCACACTACATAGTTACGCCCTCTTGTTTTTAGAAAAATACAAAAAACTTTTTTTTTCGCCGAAGAAGAAAAATTCCCCCTTAAACCACTTTCGAATCCCTCGCCTGGTGTGCGTAATAATACTCGATTATTTTAACGATTGACGGTACACGTGAAATAAACACCTTCCGACGCGACCAAGGACACATAAAAGTCCTTCCATCGGTTATTTATTAACTGGTCCTTAGCTGCTGGACCTTGTCATTCTCTTGAAAGCACATTACACACAAGACTTGGCCCATCAAACATTTAACAGAGAATGTTACCAGCTCGTGAATATTATCAACACGACCCACTCAAGAATCACATAATCCCGATCCCAAAAGCTTCATTTTAACAAATTCGATTCTCGTTGCCGCTTAGTGCTTGCTCCTCTTTCCATTCACCGCAGCTCGCTATCGTTCATTCAGAGCCGGAGCCATTCACAAGTCGAAAGTCGTACTTAACATTGGCGCATAATCGCTGCAAGCAACTCTCATCTTTCTCTCCGTTTCCTATATTTACTATGTTTCTTCTCGAGTAAGAAGTACACAAAAAATATTCCCGTATTATTTTCAGCTGGTTAAACTGATAAAAAAAAAAAAAAAATAAGCAGAAGCCATCGTCATATTTATTTCGACAAAATCGACGGACTAATATAAACGGACTAATCGACTTGTAAGTATAATAGCTTTATAATACCATTCGTGGGTCATGTAAAAATAAAAGAAAATTGAAAAAAGGACTGAAACTTTTGCGCACACCTAACAATTCGCACAATAAAATCCAACAGCCAAAAGAAAATAAGTATTGCAACTTTCAACATTTCACAACGCCGCGTTCGGCACGGTGCAAGCCTTGAACCGCAACGATCCAGACGTCGATCCCTCGATCTTAATTGCGATCGGACACGGCGCTGGCTCCGGGGGCAGCTTTTGTGGTCGTCCGGTCGGGTATCGATGATGCTAAAAGGATTTTCATAGCTCGCGAAAGGGTTTTTCGTGGCAGGTCGAGGCATTGTCGACTGGGGCCCGGCGTTACGCGACGTTATACGATCGCATTATGGCAACGCGGGCGCCCGACAGCGGCGTGGCACGAGCACAATGTGCATGTTGCATCGATGTCCGTGCAACAACGGTGTCCTTCCCACCATGTCGCAGGATCGGGAGGCGCGTGCTCCTCGTCCAGGTGATGCCAGACTGTCTGCTGCTCGTCCATCCTTCGGTCTACCCTCTCCCTCTCTCTCTCTCTCTCTCTCTGTCTCTCTCTCTAACCTCTTCCTCTCTCGTTCGACGCTCTTCCTGCACGGCCACGGGAACATATGTTTACGAACAATGAGCCTCGTGCAACGGCACGCTCTCGAAAAACCAACAAACAGAAAGGATCGCGCCTCCGCGATTCGACAGACCACTGCCGATTTATATTGAGTCCTTGCATCCTTCTGGATTCGGTTTCCCGAAGGTCGGGAGTGCTTGGAGTCGGCAGGACTCTGGCAAGCTGATGGGAGCATGTACTGATGAGGTTCTGGTCGATTATGGCCTTTGGGGTTGATCGTGAGTTGGTGGTCCTAGAAATTTTTATTTTCGACGGAAGCTGGTAATCACATTCAAACTCCGGATCTGTTAATAATCCGGAGGAGTTAAATATGAGTTTATATATTCCACTGATGACTTTAACACGTTGACTGCCACGTCACCCATATATGGGTGACGGAATTATTTGTTCAGGCTTCAATATGAATTTTTACGTTAATATATTCATTGTACCAAATTTGTTTAGGATCTGTAACATGCAAGAAAGTTGGAGAACCACACAATATCATACATTAAATTTTTTCAATTTCTATTTTATCAAATAACTTACTTTGATTTCGTGGAATTTTTTAGCTTTCTTGTTTGGCGTTTAAAGTGTTAACACTTTGCAGTGAAAATAATATATTAATACTCTGCAGGTCTTTTAATCTCTTCACTGTTTTAAATTGCGGCTACTCAATTTTTGTTATAAGAGCATCAAATCCGGAGTCTAATCATATGAAATTGTCCTGCCGTGCCGGATTTCGTGGTGGTTCTTTATTAGCGTCAACGTCGGTGAAATGTTTCTCATTTTGTGAAATGACCGGCTGAGTTTACGACTGCAACGATTGAAGACAGCAGTCAATAGCGAACTTATTAAACCGCGTAAAGACGTTAGCCGTAAAAATGGTGAAAAATTATGGACGTTTCGTTGATGCCTGGCCGTCTCGTTCGTACGAACAGTGCTTCCTTACACGGTTTGATTGAAGGTAGCAGCCGATGATAAACTAATTAAACGGTGTAGAAACGAAAATCGTAAAAACATGACGAAAAATTCCGGGGGCACTCGATCGATCGACGAAGCCTTTCCGCGCACCGATTGGTCAATGTTTTTTTCATCGCTTCGTCCTCTATGGACCGTAGTTCCTTAAACGGTTTGATCCTCGATGAAATCACCGACTAATCTCGCTGCTTCATTATCGTAATGTCGCACAAGGGCGATCATCGGACGGGAACGTCTTAGCCGGCTTATCGGAGACCGTTCAACTCTTATCGAGGCACCGATGATCCTCAGGGTCAGCCAACGGCTTTCCGTTCCTCACGGTTAATCCCCACTTAAGCCACGATAAAGACCGCCCGTAAGGATCAACGCGATTCGTGGATCCGACGCGACCGGTCGCTTAATTATTGCAACCCCGAATTGTCCTCCGCTAACTATAGACTCGAATCTCCGCCTTTGATGTTGCGGGATAAGGTGTCGGGGACCCTCCACTGCGATCTCCCTCTCCCGAAAACCTTTGTGCACTCGAACAACCACCGTCAGACTTCGTGAGAGATTAATCCTTTTAAATCGAGCGCTTTATTAATCAGCTCGGACGATTTATTTCAGAACTTTATCTCGTTTGTCTCGAGCGTCACGCCTCCAAGATGTGGAAGACAAATTTATTTGTCATTGCATTTTCCTATGTTGCACGATGAATATGAAAATTTATTAAAATGTCTACCAAGAGCATAACACCATAGAGAGACGCAGCTAAAAAATATTTGCCACTGATCCGGAATTTTGTGAGGTTACGAGGTACAAGGAAACGTCGAATAATTTTTCCTTAACAAAACGGAGTCCTAAAAAGGTTTTAATCTTAAAGTCTAATTGATCTTTTACGTCTACATTTAATGTTTGCTGCTACTATACAAAACGAAGATCCAGCAAAGGTAACCGTGATAAAAGCACCGGCGATTTCAACGAGATCCGAGCCCGATAAATCAAAAATTTCGCGAACCAGCGAGGCGCGAGGAATTGTTGAGTCCTTGCAGGAACGGGGGAGGGGAAGTGCAAGAATTATGATGGCAGGATAATTGCGCGAGGTGGCCCGCGCAGTCAAAGGTCGCCCTCGACCAGGCCGAGGATCGATGGATCGATGTCTGTAATCCGTTTGGGTGGAGAGCGAATGAATCAGAAAGAAAGCGAAAGAGGAAGAGAGAGACAGAGAAGAATCGGGCATCTCCTTGCCGGGAAGCATCTGCTCGCCTCGGAATCGCGAAAAATTCGCGGAAAAAATTCCGGCAGCTGCAGATTGCCCCGTCACGCGACACACGCCGAACAATTTTTATACTCTCACCGTTACCAACAGAATATTACGTTTAGTTTCAAGGTCGGGGCCGCGCGCGTCATGATTTCGTCTTCGTTCGCGTGTACGTTCACGTTTATTTTAATTGAATTTCACAGCGAGCAGAGTAGCCCAGAAATAGTAATTAACGTCGTCATCGAGACAGCGAATAATTGTATTGAATAATCAACGCAATGTCCAGTCGTGTTATGAATTCATCTCTCCTAGAATTCTGTATCGAAAGTAATAATTAAAAATATTTTATGAGATCTTCAGCTTCGTTGGAACCTAATTGTAAATTGTCAAATTAGTCCACGACGACCTATGTTTCCACACAAGTCTATTGTTTAGTCACGAAGAGTGCCGATTCCGGTTTTGTTTAAACGAGCACAGAGTTCAAATTCGTTCGAAGGCTAGAAAATCTGGGACTGTAATGTTGCATATAGATTTTTGCATTTCAGGTTAATTTTCAATGTTTACCTTCTGTTTCAGCGTGCAAATATAATTACCGAAATTGAATCAGCGTTCCAGGAAGCCATTTTATCGCTCAACACCGAGGTCAAACGATTCGAGAGCACTAACGTATAAATGCAAACGTACGAGAGTGCGTCCAAGGTCGTTCCCAGGTTCTACAGCAGAACTTCCGATTACGTTCCGCGAGAAGCCGCCGTATTTACGTCACTAAATGGTCGGAGTATGATTTCGGACCTCGGCGCCCCGCTATAATTAAATTCATTGTAGCAATTCCAATTTTGCGTGAAGACGGATAAAAGCAAAAAATTCTGCTTTTAGTCCGAATGACCAATAACTAAACTTGCAACAGCGATCTTCATTTCCTCGCGAGCAAACGCGTTTTATGCTGCAAAAAGTAAAAACACAGAATCCTGGTTAAAACCATGACTACAAAGAACTTTGGAATGTAAATAAACGATTGGAAGGAATTCGGTATACAGTGATTTCTCTGTATATGTCGCCAATGCCTGAATGATAAACGTCGCGGAATTATCCCCACTACCGCAAGCTAGAGACACCTCGGTAAACATAACATGGCTCGGTTATGTCTCCTGCACGATACAAGACGCTGGCAAGACCCGTGTTGTTGACATATATCGAGAATTCACTGTACCAATGTAAAGATGATCGACTTGTCGACTCGATCGATCCCGACTTTCCCAAAATTTTTCGACGCAAACGCACGCAACGAGAATAGTTTATTCGATGAAACTGCCGAGTGCACTTATCCGGGGTACTCGAACGTTTTTTGGGGGTTCGAGCGGGGTGATTGTAACAACCGCTATGCTCGTACACTGCGAAGAGGGTGTTCCAAGAGTGTGCTCGACGAGGATCGTGGGCTTGGGAAAGTCTGTCACTTTAAACGGCAACTTTTCGACCGTTCAATAGTCATCGACTCCTTGAATTAATTTTTCGACAGACTATTCCTATGAGACTGGGGAACAAAAGTCGCACACAATCACAGATCACCCCTGAACGTTTTCCCAGAATTCCCTCCTTTATGCGAGCCCATTCCCAGATAATACTGTACATCGGACGTCCGTTTCAGTTTATGTTCGAACGTCCTATGTAACTTCGAACATCCCTAAGACGTCCGCAGGACTTGACTTTCGAATTCTAAGAACGTTCATTTCTTAGGTCTATTGGATGTTCTTACGAGTTACATTTCGGATGTTCTAAGAACATCGTCCATTGTGCTGTTTAAAGTTTATAAACTTCGAAAATAGTTCTCCGCCTTACAGAATCGTAGGAAGCATTGAATGTTCTAATTCTTTAGAAACGCGAATCATCCCAATCTCTGTAGTGCAACGGCTGAACCAAAGCCGCATAATTGAAATTGAAATACAGGTATTCCGAGCATCTCAGCCGATTCCTACGAATCAAGTACCATTCTCGCAATCACCTGGACCGTGGCGATGCATCCCGCGCAATCCCGAGACGCATTTGCACCCGATAAACACCGATGGGTTACACGGGTAATTCGCGGCAATTTGTTTCATCTTTCGGGGCATAATCACTTAACGAGCACTCTGCGGCTCCCTTTAAGCCGTGTGGACTCCTTAATAACAGTCCGCGCACTCGGCTTCGGTTAACTAAGACCTCCAGCTAGTCAGGGGCGGGGGCGGGGGTGGAGATGGGAGGAGAAAAGAGCAGGTCTCGTTGCACGTCAAATATTTTCTCAAGGATCTCCGCTCGACGAAAGAAACGCGAGAGAAAGGAGGGAGGGGAGCAGCAACAATATGCGACATACTTGGGAGATTCTCGTGTAAAGGGTAAATCGACCTTTTAATTGTATTTTTTTTTAAGTGTAGAACTTCAGAAATGCTTTCCCAAAATTTTCTATTGAAACTTATTGAAATATGAGGACGATTGTGAGAGGACTTCGGAGTAGCAGTGTCAGTGCAAAACTTTAGGTGCGTTTTAACCCTTAGGATTTGAATGGCGACTGTAAGGCGCCACTAAAAATTGCTGTATCATTATTCAAAATATTTTTTACGCTATTAAATTTGTTTGTATGCAATAAATTACTAAACACTCCAGTATTGTACGAGTAGAATGCACCATTTTCATATGTATAACATAAAAAAAAAAATATATATATAGTGAGTGTAAAAAGTATTCGTACACCTCTTGTAGGCTTAAAAAACCATGCATTTCTCTATATAATTGCACGCATGTTCATAAAACGAAACATAATTGTAATTGTTATATATTTTAACTACATACTAACATGTAAATATACCTGAAAAAGTTTAAATTATAATTTATAAATTTGTTACGTGTACGAATACTTTTTGCGTGCTAATTTTGAGAGACTAGACTTGCCTGTAATGTTATTACGATATTGCAGTCTGTTTATCAACATGTTACATATTCGTAATTAAACTACAAATAATACTTTGTTAACTATTATAGCTTCTCATGTTAAAAATTATAATTTATAATATTAACTACTTGCTCAACTTATTTTCATTGTAAGGAAATATTTGAAATACAAAATAAAAATATTTCATTTTATCTATCTGGTTATCAAAATAAAAATATTTGATTTAAAGTAGTATCTTATTTGAACCACATTAAATTATACTATATACCAAATCATTAATGATCGTTAATATACGTTGCAAAATATGATAAAAAACCTTGTATCCAATGTTCCATATACGAATACTAATCCTACATTATAAAATAATACTAATGTAAAGTGTACTTACTTCTGAATCTTCTGTACCTCCGTCGGATCCACAGCACACAATTATTGACTCACGAGAAAAGGTCCGAATAATTGAACAACAATCACTAAACTCTACACAACACACACACACACACACAACACATTTTATAAAATCGTGACAACGAACGAGAAGATGTCACTCCGACCACGAACAAAATAATACTGCGATTTTAACAATGATCCCTTCCACGGAGGTGGTACGGTCAGGTTATCCTAGGCAGGTTAGACGCTGAGGGTCTATAAACACTAGATACAAAACCAAGGTAAAAAAATTATGGCGGGGCGCCGACCCTATTTCCCGGAATTCCCTGTTTTCGTATCACACTTCCGTGGTGGGGGGGGGGGGTGGACGGTTAAAATCGCAGTATTATTTTATTCGTGGTCGGAGTAACATCTTCTCGTCTGATGTCACGATTTCGTTAAGTGTGTTGTGTGTGTTGTTTAGTAATTGTTGTTCAATTGTTGTTCGGACCTATCCTCGTGAGTCAATAATTGTGTACTGTGGATTCGACGGAGGTACAGAAGATTCAGAAGTAAGTACACTTTACGTTAGTATTTTATAATGTAGGATTAGTATTCGTATGTGGAACATTGGATACAAGGTTACCCGCTCGTGAGTACCAAATCGCCATACATTCAACAGCAAACCCAAAAACGTGTAAACAGTCTGACCAGAAAATGTCAAACCGACGATGAATATACATAACTGCTCCAAAAATAAGAGACCGTCTGAGAAGTATTTATCTCTTAACAAGTTGCAATGCGAAAAATCAACTAGCATTTTTTAACACGTTGACTGCCATGTCACCCATATATGGGTGACGGAATTATTTGTTCAGGCTTTAAAATGAATTTTTACGTTAATACATTCATTGTACCAAATTTGATTAGGATCTGTAAAATGCAAGAAAGTTGGAGAACCACACAATATCATACATTTAATTTTTTCAATTTCTATTTTATCAAATAACACTTTGATTCCGTGGAATTTTTGAGCTTTCTCGTTTGGCGTTCAAAGTGTTAAAAGCGAGTAGAAAAATCTCGAGAAAGGATAGAATAATAGGTGACCAGGAAAATGGGGTCGTTGACACTTAGATTTGGCGAATGGCGACAATAAAGTTTCGCGCGGACTGTCGCCTTGATCTGCGAAACACGCTCTCGGTTTCGGACCGTGTTTTTGCAGGGTTTGGGGCGCGCAGGGCAGGGGGGAGGGGCGTCGAGCCGGGAGTGCCCGGTTTCTTAAGTGTAGGTCAGTTATACCAGACGAACTGGTTCCCCGATCGGCCGCCAATTAAATGGAAACCGGCAACCTGTTGTTTCCCGACACGCTTCTGATGTTCGAGAAGGCAGAAGGTCGTTCCCGGCTCCGGCTCCGCGGTTTTTGCGCGCCGCGATAGATATGTCAACGATCCCGCGGCCTCTTTGACCAGCAGCGCCGGATTTCGCGGACCGCCACGCGCAGAGATCTTGATCGCGATCGATCGCCACCCCGTTTTTTCCGCCCGACGATCCAGCAGCGAGATCGAGATCGGGACCGGCTCGGATCGGATCGCGACGCCAAGCGATTTGTCATTCTCCCTCACGATCCCTTCTGTTACAGCTCGGCCATCGTTTTGCCTCGATAGCGTTTTGTGATCCGGGAAAAAAGGATCGCTACTACGAGCGCCGCTTCTTGCAGATCGTTTTTTGAGGAACCTGTTGGTCATTCGTCGAGCCGCTCGCGAGAGAATCATACCACTTTTATGAAATTTGTGAACGCGCTTGAAGAATTCGCTGAAGCTTTCCGTCATTTGAAAGTGGATTATTATGATGATTATGCAAGTGATCCGTTTGAATCACTTCATCATGTTTTTTGTTTTTGAATTTCTCATCCGGAATTATCGAAGTTATAACGGTGTTCTAGCGAGCAAGTCTTTGATCCTTCTTAATACTAGATGATTTGTTTTCAATTTTTCGTTCAGGATTACTGAAATTGGAAAGGTATTTGAAATTTTTGTGAACGTTATTTATACTCTATTTCCACTCTGTTATTTTTACTCCATTCATTTTTATCGTTGGTAGTCGCTATTGAAGAGATTTTCTTCTGTCCAAAAATAAATAAAACAATTTGTGCAGGAGCATTATATTATTATTGTTTTTCGAAAATATGCGTTTCTTTGCTCACCGTGGGGTAGCTCCAATCAGGTAATCGATACTCGTGGTCAACAGGTCTGACAAATGTTACAATGCAAATCACGATAAATCGATCAACCTTTCGCGATCGAGCGGTTCGAGTAACCGACGTCGTCGAACGTGTAGATCTCGATCAGCGTCGCTTCGCTTACACGCAGTTTATATTATGTTCTTAAGGTGAACCGAAAGATAAGATCGTATTTGTCCAAACAGTGGGGGTTGGAGTCGAAGGAGCATGGGGTTGGTTAACGTACAGGGGTAAAGAAATGCAGATGGGTGGTGCCCAACTGGAGAAAGGTGTTCTTCGTGCCCATTGTGGATTGATGTTGCTCACTGATGCGAGCGTATTCTCGTGAATCTGTAATGGAACTGTTTTTTTTCGGTGCTGAGAAATTCATTGTTACGGGACCCATTGTTCCTTTTTAGTTCAGACTGTTGCAAACCATTATTTAGAAGGAAAACCCAATTTATTCGCATTTATACCGTTCCCTTAATTCCATGATATACCAAAGAGCGTTCCATCGAATCTGAATTTCCTGTGTTCAATGATTTGTTTGTAAATTAAAGGGCTGAAATTTTGAACCTTAATTTTGTATTGCTTTCAAACACAATTAATTAGGAGTGTCGGTTACCTATTACAACGAATTTAAAATTTATTTGTTACTCGTTCAGCTGGATTAACACGTTGACCGCCATGTCACTCATATGTGGGTGACGGAATTATTTGTCCAGGTTTTAAAATGAATTTTTACATTCATTTTTTTCACATTCATGAATTTTATATTCATTGTACCAAAGATTGGGATCTGTAAAATGCAAGAAAGTTGGAAGACTACTCAACATCACACATATAATTATTTTCAATTTTTATTTCATTAAATAACTTACTTTGATTTCATGGAATTTATGAGGGTTCTGGTTTGGCACTCAAAGTGTTAAAGAGAAGTTTTCCTCTCTTCGAATAATGTAAATTACAATTATAATCTTTAGAAGGATAAAGTTGTCCTTTTCTGTAAATCAGAAAATAATGCACAATTGAAAAGCATTTTTAAAAATTGCTAAACCGGAGAGGAGGAAGGTTTTTCCTCTCGTGGAATAATCGAAATTAAAATTACGATCTCCAGAGGCCAAAGGTCACCTATTTCCACAAATCACAGAATAATGCCGAATTAAAAAGAACGTCTATCAAATGCAGTACTGAAAAGAAATTAAACAGAATCGAGCGTCAACGTCGTGCCCAAAATATTCTTGCATTCACACTAACACGGATCTCGAGTCCCAGATCCAGGATCCAGGATCATTCATTCGATGTTCCACCCCGTCGTCGCACAAGTAGAAATATTTCGATTGTCCCTCTGCACGTGTGTCCGCGAGCAGTTTCCCGGCTTTGACAGATCGCCGAGTGAATCGAACAGGTACATAGCCGGGCATTCTCGGTACTCGATCATGCGAGGTGGACGTCTGAATGCGGAACAAGGCGAAGCTTTCGATCCCCTCGAGCAAATCGGCCACGTCGAAGGGATTTTCGTTGAAAAGCATTTCGTCCATGATTATTCTCGATATGGAAAATAGCTGGCCCGCGGGATCGAGTTACGATTTTCCACCCTCGCACCGGAAACAGGTCCCCTATTTAACCGAAAATCCGCCAAAAACCGGTGAAAAAGCGAAAAGGAAAACATTCATGGGACATAGTCGGGATCCGAGGCGACGGCTCCGGCATCTTTAATTCCCCTGATCGTACGAAACGGATTTCAGACGCGTGTGAACCGAGATTAGGCCGATCGGGAGCGAGTTCCTCGTGATCTTCGCTGGTTACAACCGATATTTAGAGGAGGTCGCGTATACGGGCCATTTGAGGAGCTCGAGGGCGCATTCTCAGGGGTGTTTCTCGAACATACTCGTCGCACAATGTAACACTATCCCCCTCCTTCATGGAGCAGCAATCTTCGAGTGTCTTTAATGCGAAACCGAGCGATGCGGAGCTCTTTCTTTCTCTTTCTCTCGCGTTATTTTGTCGTGAACAAATCCCTTTATGCACGGCCAAAGTGGCCGGCCTTTCGAGACGCCGTTCAGCTTCTGCTCGTTTAATCGCAAGCAGCATGGAAAATCATTCGACCCGGTCGAACCGCAATGTATGCAATCATCAGGACCAGTGAAACGATTTCGATCCCCTGCGACCGGTTATCGCGGTGTTATGATCTATCTGGATGGCAAATTTTCCTTGAACACTAGATTCACCAGAAAAGTCGAAATGATCGGTTTTGCAATTTCAATTCAAAATTCCTACTGCATGTAACGTTTTCTTTCCGAAATGATATCATGACTTTTGTAGCCATAACCAAAGAATCAGTTTTATGAACTTTATATTATTTTATATGTATTCGTAACAAATATATATTTTGTTATTGACATTTATACCAGTACCAGTCAAAATGACTGGTGCATGTTTCTATGTGATGAAATGACATTGGGGCAGCTACAACAATTGATAAGTACTGAAACGTTTTTTCGGGACAGAATATATGATTCCGGGAAAATCGTGATTCTGATGCAGTACGCTAGCGGCCCTTGGAATTGTATATTTACTCATGGTTTTGGGCCGCACATAAGGTTCTCCTTGGGTCCCGGACACTTGGCTATCTGTAAGTGCGAACTCGATACTCGGGGTTTCTGAGTGTCTATAAATCTAATGTCTATAAATCTATTTTTGTATTACAATTAATATTATTCAACTTTATTTGTCATTTTTTAAAAGTAACTAAAGACTGAAAACACCACTAAGCACTTTTTCTAAAGACCAGTCATTCTGACTGGTCTTGGTAGAAATAGATATACTTAAATAGCCGGTAAATCTAGTGTTAAACCGTTTCAAATTCTTTAAACCATCAGAAATTATTAGCGCAATTGATCCCTTATTTTTCTGTCCACTCTTAGCTCTACACTTCAGAATTTAGACGCGCTCCAAGTCCACCAGAACTCACTGGAACAGAATTTTGAACACTTTGAGTGCCAAACCAGAACCGTCAAAAATTCCATGAAACCAAAGCAAGTTATTTATTGAAACAAAAATTGAAAATAATTATATGTGTGATAATGAGTAGTCTTCCAACTTTCTTGCATTTTACAGATCCCAATCAAATTTGGTACAATGAATATATTAACGTAAAAATCCATTTTAAAACCTGGACAAATAATTCCGTCACCCACATCTGGGTGACATGGCGCTCAACGTGTTAATAATTGTGACTCTTCTTTTATGCAGCGAAAAAATTATCCAAGTCGATTCTACTAAATAAAAAATTTATTTCCCATTTTAATAAGTTGAGAATAATATAATTCTTTTAGTTCTGGCATTCAGTTCAGTCGACCAAGTCGAGATTTATTAATTCAGGGCTCTAAATAGAAACTTAATGCTCCATGATACGGTCAATCCGTGCCAGCTTACGGCAGCAATGAATACAATTTTTTTTTTTGCGCTATCACGCGAGCAGATCATAAATTTGCATTCACGGGTCGCAGGGGTAGGATTCGCCGGTGGAGGGGCGACCCTAAAATGTTTTGGCACGCGCCGCAAATGTCCATCGGTGCTCGTTAGAATTCATTGTCCCTTCGAGTAGACAGTTTTGGTAAACGTTCACGAAACCTGCGACGTCCTCCGGCCAAGGAAATTTATCGCTGCATCTGCGGACGGAGGACTGTCCGTGACCAAAATACATTGCCAATCCTGGAAAGGTGCAGCATGTTTTCCTGTACGTTCATTGACAATGGCTTTAATTTAACACTTTGATCGCCAAACAAGAAAGCTCAAAAATTCCATGAAATCAAAGCGTTATTTAATAAAATAGAAATTGAAAAAAATTAAATGTATGATATTGTGTAGTTCTCCAACTTTCTTGCATTTCACAATGAATATATTAACGTAAAAATTTATTTTAAAGCCTGAACAAATAATTCCGTCACCCATATATATGGGTGACATGGCAGTCAACGTGTTAACGTTTTAACGAAAAGAGAACGTACTTTTATTCGCGGCATCGAATTGTGTTCTCTGACGTTGCTTTTATTTCCGAGAAGAGAGAGTAATTAATTAATCTTCGTGCGGAATATTCTGCGAGAATTGCGAGGAGCAAAATAGAAATTTATTTCTTTATTTGATCATTTGAATAGGTTGTTCCCTATTAATCGTTTGACTGTCAAATATTGTTCAGAAAAATTGAAACTACGTCTAAGATTTTCTTCGAAACTTTCCGGTAAATGAAAAATAAAATACAGGCAGCATCGACAACACAATTATAAATTCATGTTGAGTCTCCAGGCTTGCAAAATCGACTTGTCTGCGGTTTCGGGGATTGAAAAATTTGTCCACCGATCGAGAGTCCGACGAATTTCGTTACAATCGTAGGTTCCGCAGGCGGGCCTCTGTGTTTCGCGCTGCACAATGAGTTCCTGAAGTGTCTTTAGTGCACTCGGTAGCGCAGCGTTCAATGGCCGCCGCTCACAAATGCGCAGCGGGGTGTCCGGCTCTCTTGAGATTCGCTACTCGATACGTATGTCGTCCCCCGGACCGGGAAATCGTTGTCGATCGTGGCTCGCGCGGCGCCACGCCGCCGGGATCAATACTTCTCCGGCCCCGGGGTACAACTTAATATGTTTATTGCTGTGAGAATGTTACGTTCGGATAGGTGATAGATTTTTATCTGGCGCGGCCGCGCTCGGAGCTCGCGAGCACAGAAAAGCGACCGGGGATCCTTCCTCCTCGACCTTTTGACTTCTCGACCCCCTTTCGGGTTTTTTTTCTCCTCGCGGTTAATGGCCCCTGAGCGATCAAAATTTTATTGGAGCACGAACCACGTCATGATTTCTCTGACGAGCTTTTTATTTGTAAAATGGTCGGGCGAATGTAACTTGTGAAAGACTAGGTGATTTTTCTTTGTGTAAATCGATGATCAAAACGATTTATTATTTATTTATGGAACATCTCGCAAAGTTTCCTAAGAGGAAAATTTATGATTTTTAAATAGACGGAATAAAATAAAAATATTTGATATTATTATATATTTTTGAGGTCGTATGATTTTTATAATTGTTGAAATTTGTGATGTTTCAATGAGTACGTTATTTTTGATGAATTTGTAGTTATAATATAAATACATTTTTTGAAACGGTGTTAGTAGAAAGGGTTGGAAAATGATAATATTCTCGCTTATGCCATCTGTGAAGGGGTGACACAATTAAAATAAATCTCATGGTCCAATAAACATGAGACATCTTCAAGTTCATGTAATGATAAAATCATTTACAAAGGAGAATAGCTTCTATTTCACATTAATAACTTGTATTTTAACGTTTCAGATAAAATGTCAAGAATTCACAGAAATCTCAATAGGGGATGTTTTGCCTTTACGGACAGTGATACAAGAAGTTTGGAGGAGAAGAGTATCGACTTTCCCGTTGAAGATAAATCAGAATTCAGGTAAGTATTTGAAGTTTAATATGACAAACGTGGTATGAGAACAAATTTTTTACTTTTTACAAACATATCCAATCATATTTTGTGTGTCAAGATCCCCATTACAATGTTCTTGTCTTCTATGGTGGTGGGGATATTATATAGCGTTCGTTACGATAAATTAAATAAAAAAATAGATTCCTGAAACTTAGGAATTTGCTAAAATCGGCAATTATTCACTCCATAAAATTTAGCGTCATTCAACGTAGTGGCACAACGCTGGAACTGGTAGACAAATATTACCAACAAGTGGTAATTTCTTAGAAATCTACTAACAACGCCATTGAATGCACTGGCACCACAGACGAGGAATGGCACCAGCACCGACGACATATAGGAAGTAGGAAGGAATAGACCAGTCTGCAGTACCGACCGTTAGTGACGAAACGCATTTACCGACCGGCTTCGGTTTATCAACCGTCAGTATTGTTTTGCTACTTGTTTCAGGGTTTTGCCGCTACGTAAGATGGCGCTAATTTTAAACATTTAAAAAATTACATTAACTGTGACATTAAAACATATTTTCAGAAGGATTTCTTAATTCAAATTCGCTTTAGCATTTAAATTTGCTCTGCCGTATAATTTAGATTTTAATTTAAAGAAGTAAGAAATTCTATTAAAAATTAAGACGATGCCGACGATGTCTGATGATGTAATTGTTTATACTTCCAGAGAACAATTAATAGCCCGAATCGAGGACGTGGTTTCAACAATGACTGAACAATTATGTTCCGGTCGACTTCCTCAAATTTCATACTCAGCATCACAGAGCTACAGTTCACTGGGCACACAGAAATTCGAAGATAGTGTGACAGAATCCGAATCTCAAGATTTCGACCAAGTTGTCGAGGAAAGAGACCAAATTGACAAAAAGACGGTAATTGATTTCGCGAGGAGCAGGGGCAAGGAGAAGTTCGCGTTGACGATGACAGTGATGGCTGCGGCGCATCGTTTGCTGATTACCAATACCACAATCACGAGGCGATCGCTCTATTACGATCTAAAAAATGGAAAAACTTTGAATTTGGCTCCGGAACAGAGACACGTGGATCTGGCTGTGAATCAGGCGGCCAAAATGCTGAACTGCGCTCCTTGGGAACTCAGTGAGTATAATTATTCCTCATTATTTTTCGTTTCGTTAATCACCGTTCAATCGTTACGCAAATATTAGCACTGAATTCTATCAATCAAACATTTATATTTCTATAGACCTAGCACGACTAATTTCTGTTATTATCAATGTAATAAACTGGTCTATGGCAAATTTTACTCACCGTCAATTAACAAATTCAATTTTAGAAGCTAAAAACATTTTCGTCTTCTTCTCTTTACTACGGAAATTTGAATGCGAAAGAGACTGCATTATTTTCTCACTACATTCGACGTTTTATAAGCAAAGTTAGCACATTACAGCTGTAGCATAAACTCCCAACAATCATGCGGTAGCTGCAATTAGCCATTAACGCGGGGGATATTTGCTGCAACCCGCGAACTCACGTTACAGTAATCGGAAACGCTTTCGTAATCCTCCGCATTAACAATCAATTGCGCAGATCTGTTGCCCACGTCAAAGGGATTAGCAGCCGGCGAATTAACCCTCACGCTGGTCGATAATCGAATTATCGACTGCACCGTGCCAGGAGGTGCCCTTGTTCCACACATCGCGTCGAATTTGATTTCCGTGCGCGCGAGAGCCAAAATGGTGTTGATCGTCGAGAAGGATTCCGTGTTCCAGAAATTACTTGAGGAGGACTGCACTAGCCTAATGAATTGCATTTTGGTTACCGGGAAGGGCTATCCGGATGTTGCTACTAGGATGCTGGTGAAATTGTTAGCGGAGAAAATCGCGCTTCCGGTTTACGCACTCGTTGATGCGGATCCTTTCGGTGTGGACATCATGTGCGTTTATCGGTGAGCCGAAAAATTAATATTTTGGGAAGTAGTTGATTAATACAGTAATTTTTCGATTGGCGGAGAGGAGATGGTTGTTTGAAAATTCTAGAACGTGTAGATCTTATTGGGAAGGTTTTGTTGATAAATGAAAAATGGAGATTTTTATAGAAATTGGTACAGTGATAATTGTTGGAGTACTTATAAAGTAGTTACCACTTTTTGGAAATTTTTAGAGTTCCTATCGTGAAATTTATGGTCGTGTGTATTGATCAGGAAAGAATGTGGTTCAATATAGTTTTCTGAATGTTTTTGCGAACAGTTTCGGATCAGCGGGTTTGTCCAATCAAGAGGCGAGCCTGGCATGCCCGAACGTGCGCTGGCTCGGTGTTCATCCTTCGGAATTAGTCGCTTTGGGTGTGAACACGATTCCCCTGACCGAATTCGACTTATCGAAATTGTACGCGATCGAGGGTCGACCTTACATGACCGAAGCGTTTCTCAGAGAGCTCAGGATAATGCGAGCTGGTAAAGCGGAGATAGAAAACGTATCTTCTTTTTCTAGAAAATTTCTGAGCGCTACTTATCTACCTTGCAAGATCAAAGGAGGTGATTATATCTAACACAATCAAATGAAATAAAAAATTAGTTAAATTCCAGAAAATTGTAACCCAAATTCACCTTATCTCATACATTATTCTTTGTTTCTAAGATGAACAGTCAAACATTCGGTAACGTTAATTTCTATCAATAAAATGTAATAGTTTTTGATACATATACATTATTTTCATTTTGTGCTTAGAATTAATCTTTGGGATGTAAGTAGAAATTTTAAGAGAATACTGGAGAGTGGAGGCACCTCCTAATTATGTAATTTATTATTTTATTAGAGTCTTTGTGTTTATAGGTTCCATCTGAAAATAAAATATATTTCCTTTTAATTTTTTATCGATTAATAATGAAGCAAGATAAATGATATAGACATTACTACCTTCTGCGACCGAGAAGACTTAATTTCCTGCTGCATGCACGCCATTTTCGTCTCGCAATTGTCGTCATTGTCTTCGAGGTTCACTAGTTCCGGAACTTTTCGAAATGATCCTAAATAAATCACGCTGCTATCTGATGATTTTCTCGAGAGGATCGCAGAATCTGTTGAAGCTATTTGCGAATCGATGATGCGAGTGCTCTTTGTTCTCGTTTCGTAAAGATGGTCCAACGACCTTAAACTGCAACGATTATTCTCAACTATATAGTAAAGCAATTCGCGTTTAACTTTCATACATTTAATCATAGCGTGTGCGAATTTTCAAAATACAAGTGAATTCGTATATTCCTTAAAAATTAAGGAATTAAATTATTTTTACTTTATCACCACAAGAGATTTGCGGTCATAGTGTAATATTAAAAAATGAGGTAACGAAAATGGGCATTTCTAAACAGGACCATAGTGTACTCTTATGAGAATCATGATAGATCCATTAAAAATTAAAAGAATGTAATAAAATTATTGAAGTCTCTTTAATAAAATCGTTTATGCATAATCGTTACCGTGTTTTCGTGAACGATGGCACCGGTCCCTGTTTTTTAGCCACATTATTCTTCAATGGTCTTCTTCGCCTTTGCCTTCTTCTTGGTGGATTTTGCAGTGGCATAATTTTCCGTTAAAAGTATTAAAAAAAATGTCCAAGTTTCTTATCGGAAGATAAGAAAATTTTGCTGTTTTGTGATTTTTGCCGTTCGTCAAAACCACGTTGACAGTTCGGAATAAAGATCAGAAATGACAGAGTCGATTCTCATGGAATCATTTGTCTGAATGTGTCCGCTGTCAGGTGCCTGGAAGGGATTTAAACGGTGGTGAAAAAGTAGACAGATGATTCAGGTAATGTAACAGTTTATTGAAAACACTTTTGTCCGCCCGTTGTCCGGGCCGAGCCTCGCTGATATTAAAAAACGCAGAGTCTTAGTAACATGATTATCTCGTGGGTGTTACGTGGAATACAACGTGAACGACATCCGCGAAATCGGCTGCCAAACACTCGAATGATCACCAATTAATTTAACATCAATAAATAATCATCACTGAAAACGTCCCTTAAAAAAAAAATTCAATCAGTGCTCACTGGAATTTTTCTTACGCTTTTGCTAACATCGATGCCTCACAAAATCTGCGTTTCAATCGTTAAAACGTTGAAAAGAAGCTGCAAATTCATCTTCACACATCACTGGAGTCAAAGAAGTGTTTTCAGAATCCGTAATACTTTGAAAAATGAAAATGTGGGGACAATAATATTCAGGAAATCGATTTTTATTACTACACTGTAGGAGCTCCAGCAAGATTCATTTCTTTCAGACCCATTCCCGCAGATTGCCATAAGACAAACGCACTTGTTTGGGGAAGTGTGAGCATGTTTGAAACAGCAGACAAATGGTAGAAAATTTTCCTATATTTTAGCACCCACAGTCTTATTGACTTTGGAAAGTGAAATTTCGATAAACGAGCTGTTGTGTGTAAAAACTTTTCTAGTCTACGTTTGCAGTAAAAAATTCTTAAATAAATGCAGATTGAACAGAATAGGAAAATGCAATAAATAATTGAGATAGATTTGGTGTACCGGTGAGCAAAGTGGCCGATTTCGTGGACGCGCGATCTCCAGGTCCGTGCGAATATCGTTAAAAAACCGAGTGGAAAGAATCCGCGTGCTCTGGCCTCCCACGAGAAACTATCGATTTACGCATCTCCCGAACGATTAATCGCCGCGATTTGCGCGTGCTCGCTGGATGATCCGAGCAAACATTATTTATATAAAAAACAATTTGTCGGAGCGCGTCAGCCGCAATCGAATCAACGAGTCGCAACGAGGGGCAAACTTTCCCGACTCAACGCTTCCGAGCACGTGTGTGTTTGTTTGTTTTTGTGTGTGTGTGTGTGCGTGCGTGCGTGTGTGTGTGTGTGCGTGTGTGTGTTTGTGATCCGCACGATCGACCGATCACCGACGATCCACGGATCGTTCGGACCTCGTCTCGAGTTGGGCACGGGGCGATCCGATAACCACGAGGATCCTGATCGATTGTGACAAGTCGACACGAAACTAAGTTGATGCCTCGACGAACCATTCCATTAATTTTCGTTAGGTCCTCTTAATAAAATACAAGCTAATGTTAATAATTTCTGGACAAATTCTATTCTAAATTGTCAGACTGTATAAAAACCTCTATATTTAGAATTATACTTTTCGGCAATCTTTAGTGCACTCTCTACCATATCTGATACACGTCAACAGGAAAATAATTGTAAAGTTTACAAGACTCACTGAAATTACTAACATTATTCGTCCGACAAGATTAAAAAATGCCTTTCTAAATTCAAGGTTTTATAACAAGATGGCGCGACGCATCCGTCGACAATGATTTTCCTCAGCATCATCAGACTTAGTTTCACCGTCTCGTCTCTCGAGGTTCATCGTTGATCCCCTAACAGCCCCGATATTAATTACGAACGCCACCGATTAAAAACGCTTGCGCAAAAATTCTCCGAATAGTTCCGACCGAGATAACCGATAATAATCGTCAATCTGAGTATCACAGATTATCCAAATAATTTTCCGAATAGACGTATCGTTAATTATTAATATTATTTTCTTTTTTCCTCGTTGACCGATTATACAAACGCTCGTCGTTCCACATTTCCCTTTTTTTCCCCCTTGCTTCACATGCATGTGCTTCCGGTACGTGCAATTTTAAGTACACGTGTAAGCGTGCACTATTTCATGCATTAATACATAATTTAATTCGAGACATTCTTGGAACGTTGAAATTACCACTGAAACTGTGATTACACCGAGAACGTTGTTACAAAGGTTAATCAAAAATTTCTTTTTATACCAGCAATCTCGAAATTCGTCTGATCGTAGTCTCGATTGAATAAATTGATATTGACGTCTGAAAAGTTTCATGAATTAAGACAAGGACGTATTAATTCATTGAAATGTGCATGAAATAGCGTAGCTGTGCTTGTGTACTTAAAGTGCCAGTTGCCACGCGTACATGTACACGAAGCAGACATTTTTAACGCACGCTAAAAAGGTATGATCTCCACTCGAAATCGTTGAGCATCGACGGGGTGCGATTTCCGGTCGCCGGTTGAGCGGTTCTCGTCGCCATGACGCTGATTTTCGAGGTGTCGTTTTCGCACGGGCCCGATGCTCTCGAGACACTCGAGTTTTCCGCGTGAAATTTACTTATTAATGTTTCTCCTGCGTGTTTGCGTCTCTCCCACTCTCTCTCTTTCTCTCTCTCTCTCTCTCTCTCTCTCTCTCTGTCTTTTCTTCCATAATATAATATATATATATTTTTCTGTTTTTTTTTTGTATCTTATTAATTCTCTTTTAGCCTAGCGGCGATAATACGTTACCAAAAGCTTATGGATACCCTTATGCGCTGCTACCAAGGTTTCATTTTGTTTTTTATTTTTTTTATTTTTGCGATCAACAGACTTCGCGAATCCGCGTGCTTTTGTTTCTCGTTCTCGATCTTTCTTGTCGATCTTTCCCGTCTCAGACTTGCCTGCCAGTTTCATATTTTTCTTTTTTTTCTTTATCTCCGGTACCTATTAATGTCTACGTTAATTCCGCCGCACTTTCTGCCGTTATTTATAGTTAATAATTGATTGCGATTGCACACTCTCGCGCCACCATTCGCTCGCTCATCCCGTTCACGCTTTACTGCACCCTTTCACGCTTTGTTCTTTCTTTCTTTCTTTCGTTCTTTCGTCGACCTCGGACCAAGCACACTCGAGTCGGAAAAAGGTGGTGGCCCACCGACGCATGACAATGCCGCGAGACGAACGTTTTTACAGTGGAAACTACAACGTGTCTGTCCTACCACGTGGCGCAGAGATCGTTCTGTAATTAACCCTGGGTAATTAAGCTGTGGCCCACGGTGTTCCGAGAGACAAAAGCTAACGCCGGTCAACACTGTATACTTATGGTTGGCGACTTTAAAAATTAAACTCGCAAATCGATCGAATCGAGTAACCATCTCCTTTGCAAATTGAACACAAAATGGCCGGAACTCTATTTTCTATATTCCACAGCTTTTAAAAGCAGATTGCTTTTAAATTTACGTGGGCACGATTTAATTTGTCCGGTTGATAATTGAAATATACTTGGGACAAGTGTACAAAAATTTGCGAGGTGGGAATAAATTTGGGACGGACACTGCGCGACCGCCTTTTTCGCGAAAGGTCAGTTACCCAGGGTCAAGAATCCGCCGAATCGAAATGAATCTGATCTGAGAGCTGCGAACGCTCGTAGATAAGGCATTGTCTCTTTGGAAAGTATTTCCTCGCCCCTAATTGAGCCTGTCTTCTCTAATTACGAACGACAGTGTCAACGTGAAATTTTATTCTCTATCAGAGGAAAATAATTCTAGATCCTAGAACCTGTGGATTCCGGATCTCTTCGCCACGCTGTGAACATTTGTACTGTCTACAGTCAAGCACGTGAATCTCCATCCATCGATCTGCCATGTCCGCGTGTTCGTCCTCCAACGAGATCGCCGTTCCAAAATACATTCTTTTTTTTCGTCCGTTCCTTTGCTACTCGTTTTCTAGACTAGATTCTTTTCCCGTTCTTTTTCTCGTTTCGATTCTCGCCGAGGTCACGCACAGTACGACATGGACGAACCCCACCGTCTTCGGTCACTCATCTAAGACTCATTAAATATTATTAGGTAATTTCTTCATCTTCTCCGTTCTATTTATTATCGTTTGATTAGTTGCACTAGCCTTGATTGTCGGCATTTAAGGGCTGCTGGGCAGGCAGCGATTATGGCGACGTGCGATTCTCTTCGTTCGAGCGCGACTCCATTACGGAGGATCGTGGCTCGACTGTTTCCGGTTTGCCTGTCGAACTAGCCAATCGTTGTCTCGATCCTTCGATCCTTTAATTTTATTCGGTCATAGAGTTTGGTTACAAATAATCTCATCGACTCGTTCGTTTTTAAATAATTGCTATCATCGTAAAGGTGACGACGTTATAGACGATTTTAAAGGTGATTTTAAAGGTGAGTAAACGATTTGATTTTAAATAATTGTTGAGGACGTCCAAAAACAATGGTATTGAAGATGATTTAAAAATGTCTTCGAATAAAGTAGACTTTAAAAAGATCTCTGATTCGTCTCAAGCCTACAGGATGGAAAATCATGTAAAGTTTTGAATTTAGAGGAATTTCAAAAGATATCTCACTCGTCTCTTTGATTCAGATTTTTAAACTAGCAAAAACAGTGGGAATTTCGAAGGATCGAGGATTAGGCGAGTACGAAGCCTACCGATCCCCGTCCGCCACGATCCATCGCATCCGAGCGAACATCACGAAAGTCCCGAACGATCTAGCTGATCCTACTTAATCAGAACGCTCTCGAGGACCCTGAAAGCGGTCGACGTTGATCGAGTAAAAGGTATATGTATACGATAAGGCCCGTTGCCCTTGACGAGGTGCTTGAACGAGCTAAAGTATACGGTGAATCTGAACGTTTTACCCTAAAGCCTCTCGCCACCCCCTCGCTTCACTTACATAACCTGCGCGTACGTCTGTCTCTGTTTCTTTGTTTTCTTCTGCTTTTTTTTTTATTTCGTCTTCATCTTCTTCTCCTGTCTTCGGCTCTTTTCCCATTATAATACACCTTAGCGATATAGTACAACAAACGATCAACGACGAAACGGGAACACATGCGAACCTCGTCGAGGGAACGCGTCCCTACACCAACAGACGTTCTCCAATAAACGTGTATAGATATATACAAATATTCAAGGAATCGAACGGTGTGTGGGGCATGGTGTGGACTCATTGGAACAAAATCGTGGAAATCATGTGGATTTGCAGCTCGTTAATCTTGGTGATCTTGAAAAATGCTCTAAATCTCATCGTCCAGATTATGTTTGCTTATACACACACTTACACCAATTTATACGTCTCAGAGGTTCTAGTTTCACAGATATACACTGGAATGCTCCATCGGTGGATCGTCATACTCTCTTCATGAATTATTTGATAGTCATGTCCGAGGATTAATTAGGTTCGAGATAGATTTTTGGCTTTGTCAAACGATGACAATTTTAAACACTGTGAATTCAAATACCGTCATACACATAGCAATATGAACACTTTCGCGTGTACTTTCAATTATATATCCTACACAAACCTAGTTAAGCCTGATCCAGATCTTCAAACAATGCATTTGTCAACCGATAAACATAGTTTGGTGTCTCGAAAGCTGAAACCAACATGAATCAAAGATTTCCACAAACCTGGTCAAACCTGGTCAAACATTGGTAAACATACATAGTTCTACGTATGGCTTTCCAACAGACCTATACACATAAACACGAACATTTTCACAGATACTTGTAACCCGAAACCCACCACAAACGTAATCAGACCTGGCTCAAACAACGTCAAACAACGTAACACAAATTGATGAATACATTTTCGTGTATATCTTCGAAACTGAAGCTTGTACGTCTCGTGTTTCTCTGGGATATCGAGCTCACCATTTTCCAAGACGAATAAAATTAACAAGACAGATTTAATACGACACAATTCCCAGGACCCATTCTCTCTCTCTCTCTCACTCTCTCTCTCTCTCTCTCTCTCTCTCTCTCTCTCTCCCTATTCGCTTTCATAGACGCGTGTCACCTCGTGGTACATTAGACTAGGCGCCAAGCTGTACAACACAAAACTTAAGGACTATGCGTTCGTATCTAACGGTGAATGGTGTTGATAACCCCTGGACGTGTGATCGCATAGGCGTAGCCAGCTTTGTCCCCCGTGAGACCGGGGAGGAGGCACCGTGTACGTGTTTAGGGGGAATCAATCAATCGCGTGCGAGCCGGAGCTTTCGAAGCCTGTTTTCAGTTATTTGTTATTTATTTATTTTTTTGTTGCTGTTGTTTTCCCGCGATCCAGAGCGGAGCTTACGCTAGAAAAACCACCTAATCGAAACCGTAGAAACACAGCGAGTAGAGGTCACAGCAAGCTTTGCCCCCCGGCAAGCTCGACGCTCTTGGTAAAAGCGAGCTAGAAACTCATCCACAACCTTGATATACATATAAAAAACGTGGTTGCGCGAGCTTGCAAACTCGCGCTAAGCTCGATGCGCTCATTAATCGTCCTTTGTCAACCCACGCCCTTTCTTTCTCTCTTGCTCTCTGAATCTTCTTTTTAGTGTGTCCAGTCAGATAATGGAGGATTGGTATACAAAATGTGTGGCGAGCTTGCAAGCTCGCGGTAAGCTCGAGCCAGGACCGGGGTCCATTAAGAAGATCGAGCTGTGTTCTCTTTCGACCTTGATTACGGACGTTTAGGGGATGGATCGCTAGAACCTGTCCGCGGGTGCCTGTCTCTCCGTTGGAGCAAAGTGAACGTTCGTGTCCTTCCGGTTCTTTTCTTTTCTCTTTTTTTTTGTTCGTTTTTCGTAGCAAAGAGGAATCCGCAGGCTCCTGCAGGCGGCTGATATATAACGGTTTTTTTTTTTAGTTTTGAACATGATAGTAATTATACAAACGCTAGGTTCGTCATCGTCCCCAGTCCCATCGATCGGAATCGAACGGACGCTCCGATTCGAACAGTGAACTTCGATACCTCGAGGAACAGCCTCGTCCATGTTTCGCGCGTGTCCCTGATTCTCACGTTGCAGAGGACGACGGGATACGCGAGGATGACTAGGGTCAGCCACTCGGAGCAGACTAATCCTGAACGGCGAGCCTTCCTGACGAGCATCCACGGACGTCCCGGATGTGTCGGAAGTAGGCGAGCTAGAGACAACGAGGGAGTATCCGGCTTGAGGCACTAGGACGCGTCCAGGGAGAGGCACTCGGCGAGGAAGTCCTCCATGGAACGATAAGCGTGCTCCAACACGCCTGATAAGGCGTGGTCTTCGTCCGCGTAACTCTGCGTCAGAAATCGATCATGAGTTTTCATCGGCGGAAATGAGTTGCATCTGCGTGGGATCAGGACACCCCGGAGTTATGAATTTCCCCCATTTAGGCTGCTGACTTTTCGCCCCCTAAACGACTCTTCAAGGTCTGGAGTGCCCTGGACACCCAGAAGAACGCATCGCGACTTAACGTACCTGGTACCTAAAGATGATTCCCGCTTCGGACAGAGCCTTAGCGAAGGCGACGCCGTGCGTGTAAGGCGCTGTGAGGTCAGCTAGACCATGAAGAAGGTAGAGGCTGTGGCTTGGCACCAGCCTGGCTCGTTGAGTCAGGTCGGCCTCGACGTAGCCCTTGTAATTCTCGACTGGAGCGCCAAGAACTCGCTCCGTGAACGCGGAATCTGTATTCGGAAATTGAAGATCAAGACCCATAAGATCCAGCACCGGGAACACTGAACGAATCTGAAGAGGACTCACTGTAATAGAGCCAATCCGCTATAGGATTCACAGCGACGCCACATTTGAACACGTTCTCCTGGTTGCCCAGCACCATGGCGGTCACGTATCCGCCATACCCCCACCCCCATACCCCCACCCTGGTCACGTCGAGGTACTTCAGGGTCTTCAGCAGGTGTTTCAAAACGGTCAGCTGATCCTGGACCTCGACGCCGCCGATCCTCCTGAAGAGGTCCTTCTTCCCTTGACCTCTGGCGCCTCGTACGTCCAGTCTGACGTAGACGACGTCGTTGTGGCTGGACATGTAGGTGCCCCAGTCTATCTTGAAGCGGTCAGTAACAGCCTCGCTGCCCGGCCGACCATTCACTTCAACCAGGACCGGGAAAGCCGCGTCCCTGAGCTCCTCCCGCCACGAGGGAGGCAGCAAAAGCTGCACCTGGGCTTTCCAGCCTTGGGGCAACGGTACCTGAAAAGTCATCAGGTTTTTTTAAACACGTCTTCTTGAAAAGTGTTTCAATGTCTTGATTTTCGGATTCTTTGGTTACCTCGAAGCTCCTCCGAGTCGGCAGCGCTAGCTGAGACAGCTTGTCCCCTCGCTGTTGTCTGGTGTCGTACAGCAGGCGCATCATCTTGTGCGAGGACATCAAGTGGATGCCTGCCAGGGGAAGACCAGGTCCTTCGCAGTGCAGGACGTAATAGCCTTGACCATTGTCTCCGACTGCAGGACTCACGGACGCGCTGAAGTGTGTGCAGTTGGTGTAGTAGAACCTGTAAGAATGAGCGTTGAGAATGCAGTGGAACTTTATCGGTTTTCAGATGATGATGGTTAGGTAAGTGATACCTGCTGCTCCAGAGGACCTCGCCCAGGTCACACGTGACACACAGCGGCTCCAGACGGCGAGGATCGTCGGCAGTGGGGTCACGCACCACATACAGGTGCCTCTGACCTGGCCTTCTCTCCCTGGTGCCTAAGTAGTACACCAGATGGGCCTTGGTGTCCCAAGCTAGGATCTCGCTCACCTGGAAGCGAGAACTTTTTCTGATCATTGGAGAATTTGGTGATTAGATAGTTTTGAGGATCTTGTGTTAGCCGATTGTCTTTGCGATCATTTGATAATACGGTAGTTAGGTCACTTCGGATCGGTATTGCTCACCTCGTAGCGACCATGAGAGAGCACCGCTATCCTCTGCTGAGTGAGGGTCACGTGCTTGATGTGGGTGAAGTGCTCCTTATCACCTTCCTGAACGGAAGCTAATAGTAAGAAACTGTCGCCATCAGGGGCGAATAGGGGATGAGGTTGAGCATCCAGCCACTGTCCCTCTGGAGCCCTCTCCGAATGAGTCTCTTCGCATTCCCATGATGGCGCACGGCAGGCAGTCACCAAGGAAAGGTTCTGGGTCCTTGTCATCCACACGACGGACACCTGGGTGGAGTCGTCGCCCACCCAGCCGGCAGATATTAAGTAGTATTCTCTGTAAGGAGCACACAGAGTATTGTAAATCATCTTCCTTTAATCTCCTGTGGACCTTCCTCGAACGTCGTAGAACTTAGGGGATCGAACTTACGAGAGACATTACTCAATTGATACTCTATCTACAACAGACCGATTCCAAGTGAGCGTCGAAAGAAACGGAAACCACACAACATTCTCCAGTGACTATAAAATACGTACTCTCTATTCACGACAGAACGATTCCAAGTGAGTGCGAAAAGAACAAAAACCACAGAACATTCTCCAGTGACTAAAAAATAAAAGGAACACCAACAACTGCACCATTTTCCTGGAAGCAAGCCCTCAACAGGACCACTTACTGTCCATCCAAGGCGGACGGCGGCTTCAGCCTGATCCTCCATCCGATGGTGTTGTTCAGAGTCCCGTTGCCATTCGAGTTGGTCGTGTTGGTGAGCTCCATCAGCCAGAGGTCTACCTCGGGATTGGTGGAGCCGGGGGTTGGGTATCTGACGGATTTCGAGGGCGGGAAGGAGCCTCTTCTGGACGTAGTCAGCGGGCCGGAACTGGGTCCGTCTTGACCTGGCTGCGTGCCAAACCAGGGGAACTCCAAGGCAGTGACCTTACTGTCGTTGAACGATGCGTAGAGGAGGTGCGTGCCGTCCGGGCTCGGCCAGGTGGCTTCAGGTCGAGGTAGCACCTCCTCCTGGTACAGCCAATCCGGCACCCCGTTGTAGACCACGCCGGGAACACCTGTTAGGAAATTCTTTAGAATCACCTTGGAAATTTTTCGTGGACTTTAACTAGGACCTCAAAAATGTATGCATCCGTTTTTAGAAACTGGGACCAAGTAAAGAGTTCTTCCTTTCTTTAATAATTTTGGTAAGTTGTAAACCATAGATGTTTCTAATTTCTTTTAACCCTTACACTGTTTTAAGCTATAGCTACGTGTCTATTGTTGTCATAAATCCACATGTAGTCTAGTTATAACTGATGTGGGCTAATGGGATTCTTATTCTGGGGTAAGTGCTGATATGTACGCACAGTATATTTACAACTATATTAGAGATACGTAATGACTACACACCTGTGTCGGTCAGTCGGGCATCCTCGGACGCGGACGGCCTCATCCTCACATAGATGTCGTTCTCGGATATCATCAGGAGACCAGACGTGTTGCCCAACCAGACAGCGTGCTGCAACCGCGTCTGCTGCATCCTCCGAGACGTGTGCAGTCGGAGCGGCGTGTGGTGGCTGCAACATATTGGACATGCTGGGAATCGTTGCTACGTTATTGCGAGGCATGCTGGGTGCTCGTGGAAAATTTACTAGGCTAGCTGGCTGGTGTGTCGTTGAGGAACGATTTTAATCAGAGATCGATACGAACAGTTTCTTTCGATCTCTGACTTTAATTTTTGCATTTGAAAAATTTTCAGGATTGTTAGATACAGCTACAACGTTTGAAAATTGGTATTTATTGGTTTCCAAAAGTTTTCAAAGAACGCATGATTTTTCAACCCTTAAAGAATAACCTACTCAGTAGGAGCAGGAGTATTTTTTGAACAATAGAAATTTTTAAACTTTTTTTGTTCTGAATAATCACTGAGGAGTAGCATGAATTAAAATGTATACGTGAGTACTCACTCGTTCGTGACGTCGTAGACTGTGTAGAATGCACTGAAAGTATTTCTAAACACCTGGAAACATAAAATGTCCTCAGTTATTATTACCCATACCTCTTTATCTCTGATATTACTCTATGTCCACACTGAATCAACATTCAGCAACTTTTTTTTTAGCCCAGTTACCTTGTTCTTCATTTATTCCGTAAAAAAAAGTGGAGAAGGCAGTAAGAGGCGACAAAAAGTTGATCGATGTCGCTTCAGTGTGGACGCAGCTTTAAATGAAAAGCTCAATGTAAGAGCAGCAACGTTTCCGGCGATATCTTTAATTTCAAGCTCTGTGGTTCCCGGGAACAACGACAGTCGTTCAACGAGGCTGCTCCAGGGTTAACGGCTCTCTGGGTCATCCGTTGCGACAATCCTTCAACGCGGATCGACCTAATCATCGGTAAGTGGTCTAACGAAGGCCGTTTTCTCGGCTGTGTTACTCACCGGTTTGACATTGTGCTTGAACAACACGTAACGTAGGTCGGCGCTGCACTGGTAGCCTTGAACGTTCAGCTGCCTCTGAAAATAAAGTCGCCCGAGATTTATAGTTTCGTGTATTTCCCGTTTCCTCGGGACAGTGTGTACGCGCGCGTGTGTGGCGCGCGCGAATTCGAAACAATTCGCGAAGTTTCTGACGCGCGGAGAACGTCCGGCCCGATTTTTCCACGCGCGATTTCACCGCGAAACTTTGCCCTAAATCAGCGAGCAACGATACGCCCGAATACAAACGAGTCTCCGCCGGACGACATCAATCACGGGCCCTTTAATTATGTGGCCCACCCCCGCGCCCGCGATCCCCCGGACGTTATGAGTTACGTTGTTATAGCGCCCGGCCCGACCCGGCCCGAGCAGATGTTGATTATCGCGGGGCCGTGTCCGTGGCTCATTACGCATGCATTAAATTCCAGTGAATTTGCTGAGCAACACCGTCCACCGGTTTTCAATTATCTTATTCGGACGCGAGCCGTCTTTAAATTCCTCGCTGAATGGATTAAAAGCGTCTACACCGGATAGTTGTTGTTCGACAATGAGCGCCGACCATTCATCACGCTTTTCGCTCGAACACTGCGTGCCGTTATCGCTAAACTGTGGATGTTTACGCGAATTTGCCGCGACTGACGGTGATTTGTGGCCGGCGCGCCGGGTCCGAGCGAATTTTAGTTCTTGCCGTTCAGGATGCCATTGTGCTCCTAGTTAGCAGGTCTTTTTTGGTAGTTGTGCGTTGATTAATGTCCGATTTAGCGGGCGTTGAAGTCGCATCTCGCGATTAATGGTAGTTGCAATCAGTAAGTCGATAGTATTTATTTACTGTACTAGAGCGAGCCCGTTGCTTTATCCCTGGTAGTAGATTATCATTCCGAACTCATGAGAAATATAAATTCAGTTACACACTGAAATTTTTTGAACCGGCTGTAATTCAGTGAAGAAAAATGTAAAAAGTAAATACATGATTACATAATTTTGTCATTTTGTAAGTGATACCTGAGCTTTGCAGTTATAATAAAAATATATGGTAATATAAAAGCTACGTGGAAGGGATTATAATTAAAAATCTAATTTCATAAGAGTGCATGTAACACTAAAAGTTCGTGGTATCTGAACTTGGTATTTCCATTGCAACGGTTGCGGATCGACAGTATTCTGACCGCAGCTTTTGCATCGGAACGAACGCATTAGCAGTGGCCGAACTTTGTTTGTTTTTGTATGGAAAATCTGACGCGTTGGTTGAATTTGAAACAGTAATAGAATGAAGAGGAGCATAGAAACGGGGTTGTTGCTAATGGTGCTCGGATTATTTTCGCGCGGATTCGAGGGCTGGCGAAATCCGCAGGGGACGGTTTCTCTTTCGTTAGGAGGACGGAAAATGGGATCAGCGGTGCTCTCGTGCGCGATATTAACGCGACCAGTGGATATGCACGGAATTGAGCAGGCAGCAGTCGATATTTGTTTCTGAAAGGACGGGCGAGACGGGCGCGGCGTGTCCTGCCGGATGCCAGATCGGATCAATGCGGTGTGTTCGTTCATCTGTACCCTGACTGCTCGGTCCACGAAGAAATAGAAACGGCAGTTTTGGAGCTGGGCCACTTTGCCCGGGAACGCTTCGATTTTTCTGTTACCTCCATGTTACTTCCATTACGAACCAACAAAACCACTCGATTCTTATTGCTACATTAATCCATTAACCGATACGCAACATCCCTACATCAAAATATTCCTGAATAATTCAGAACACGGAACTTTTCTCTTTGACATTTTTAGAGTCTCTTTTCGATCGGTTTCTTACCATTCTTGACATTTTCGATATATGTCAACAACACGGGCCTTGTCAGCATTGTGTACCGTCCAGAAGACAAACCCCAGGAGTGTTATGTTTACGCTCCTCGGCGTCCCTCACGGGGTATACCCCGCGGTAGTGGGGATAACTTCGCGACATTTATTGTGCAGGCCTTGGCGACATACAGAGAAATGTTACAATGTACATGTACATTTACAATGTAACAGAGAAATGTATATAGAGAAATCACTGTATATAGAAACTTGGTTTGATACTTGTACTCTTGATACTTGTATTGATAATAGGAATTTCTATTGTGGAGTGATGTGTAGACAAAAATGGGAGCTGTCCTTTTTTTGTTCAGTATCAAAATTATTCTGTGTAAATTAAGCCGCGAAAAATTCTTCGTTGGCGGCCATCGCCGTCAATTCCGGTGCTTTCTGTTTGCCCCGGTCTATCGTTTTCGGGGGCTGCTGGTGCTCCGGGGCACGAACCGTTCCATCGAGCAGAAAATGCAATATTCGAGAGGGACGAGGGCAGGGGAATGACCCCCTTTCCCTTGAATAAACCGGAGAATACCTCGAACTTTACCTTATATACGAGGCACACTCTTTGTTTTATGGCGTGCCGCGGGCTACGCTCGCCGCCTTGATAGATAAGACTCGGAGGGATGGCCGTTTGATACCGATGTTAAGCCTGTTTATTGCCCCGTCCGTTACCTTTCCGTTCCCTTTCGGAGTTTTCATTTGCATACCGTCGGACTTTCGAAATCGTTCGTACTTTTGCTTTTGACGTCGAGCTTGACTTACGCCAACAAATTTCAAAGTTCATTTCACACCACACTGCACAAATTTTTGCTGTACGAGGCGTAATGTGCGTCAACAAGTTCGTGAAATTAAAAAGTCGGCGCACGGAAGCTACCCTTCGAGTGCACAGTTTTTGCAAATTAGAAATTTTCAGCGTTGGTTGCAAACAACAAAAACCAAATGGAACTTTCGTTGATTCTTAACTAATTTTAATATTTAATTTTGCCTACTGCTTTAATCATTTTCATTCTTTTTATTTCTCCACCGTTTTGAACTGCACCTACTCACTTCTGTCATTATTCCATAAAATTAGCAGTCGAGAAAACGAAAGAATAAGTCGAGGGTGAAAAGGAGGCTCGTATATTAACTTTTTTCGTCCATGACCTTCAATGACCTTGAACATTTCCCACAGAAATCTATTCGAAATTTCTTCAGTGTCGAGACTGAATCGTTACATTTGCTAATTTGCGAAGTTTAAGATCGTTCTCTTGTTATTACGACTGATATTATTATGCAAAATCGTTCGACCGTTCACGGTTATCCCCACCACGAATTCTGTTGGAAATAAGTGATACTCTTTATGACACCTCCGGCTATTTATGTTCTCAATAGTAGAGTGCTAGATAGGTCGAAGTGATCTTCTATTTATGTTCTTGAACTTTCAACCCTTTCTGCTCTTATGTTGTAGTAAACTCGACATTATAATTATTTATATTTCATCGTGTGCGAGTACGACAACGGGTAGGGTCTCCGCTGCTTTATTTATGGTGCCGGTGTTTTGTAAAGATCTGTCAGAGAAAGGTTGAAGTTTCGAGGGGTAGGCTTAATGATGTAATGGGGACGGTGGCCTTGAACTGATTGATAATTCATTGATTGATAAATAAAGTTATTTAGAGATGTTTGTAAATGTTGTTCGGCGTTTGCATCTGCATCGTTTTATCACCGTCAGCAATTTACTGCAAGTCGTGATTATTTGACCTCTGGTGTTGAAGGACAAGAAAGGATAAATTAATAAAATCCCAGAAAAATAAATATGTAAAAATGAATACGAAGGGGTAGACTGTACTCAGCATTTCGCAAGAAAGATGAGGATGACTTTTGCACTTTTTCAACAAGTTAAATTAGTTGAGCATTTGTTTTCTTGAGTCGCGGAACCTTTGCAGTCTAGACCCCGTTTAATTATAATTAATATCGAGCCGGTGGGTCCTGGCGCGGCCCGTTCCCCCTCGTTTCACTAATCTCGCCGTGCAGCGCGGTAATTCGTTGAAACGAGGTTTATGGTGTGTGGCCCGTTGCATGGCGTCTACAAATTCGTGCCTTTCCGTTTTTCGTCGGCCATGTTGATGGCTCGCGTGCGAAACGTCGACGGCACTTTTATTCGGACCATTTTTTCGCGATTCCTTGCACGGGAAGTTGACGGACGACGGTAAACAATATACGCACGGCGGCCCATCAAAAATACGTTCCCTATTTTACGAGCACAGCAAGTATAAACTCCTTCCGAAATATGCCCAATTTCCCCGGAGGGCTACGACCATTTCTTTTCCAATTCCGGCGACGCGAAAATTGCTATGACACCATAACCCTTTTATGTTATTCCGATAATTTTATCGTTCGTCGAGATGCATAAAATTGACAGAAGATTAAATCGACTTCAAATTTGTACGATGTTTTCACTTGACTAAAAATTTATGTCTTCACGTAGTCTTGCTGCTGTTTGATGAATATTTCCATTTTTAAAGATAATTAAAATAAAATTTATACAGTATTTCTTACGAAGCAAAATGGTTGGCATGATATTCTGCTAATAATTTTATGATCTCCAGTGCCGCTTGTTAAATCTATTTTGCAGGCAGTTTGTCTACGAGAAAGCTGTTAAATGAATTACCATTTCCAGTTATTACCGGCTTAATTAACGACGCTGTGATATGGGCCGTGAAATAATGTTTACTTGAAAAAGGGGAACGCATTAGAAATACCGATTAAGCCGTAATGAACCAACGAATTTAAAATCTTTAGTTCAACACACCGAGGCTAGCGACAAATCATCGTTCCTTGGCAGAGCCGTGCTGATTATAGCAATTTGTTAGGTTCATTAACGAGCCGTCCAATGGACTAATTGCAATATGGATCATAATGCGCGACGTAACGGGACTGGCCGCGAATTAATTGGCCGAGAAACACGTTTCTAAATTGCGTAACGATCTGCTCGTATGTTGGGTGACATGATGGATCATTCGTGGGTTGCGATCGATTCGAGCGCTCGAGCCTGATTGGTCGGAGCCAGTAAGCTTTGAGGTACTCTGCAGCTTTTGGTCCGGTTGCTCGGTGAAACTGAAGACAGTAGTAATTTACGCATGTCGATAAACTCATTTATTTCGTCTCGCGAAATAACCTCGTTACCGATTAATTAATTGGGGAGGGCGAAAATTATGTATTTGGCGCAAACGTTTATTTACAGTAAAAGTTCGGTATTCACGAGTATTAAGTTTTCATCGAATCAACACGGACTGCAGAATATTTATATTTATCCGAAATTAATATTGTCTGGAAATCAATGTTTATGATACCATTATCGTTCAACTTCTATTATGAGACAATCTGAGGTTCTATTTTTGATAACCAGATGAGAATGTTGCAGCAATAAGGACGCAGTTATACTGGCTGCAATTTTCGACCCGGCCGTCTCGATAGTTCTAATGCGTTTTTAATGCGTCTGAACGACGATGCATTCGGCTAGACATTTCGATCGCATGCTGACAAATGAAATGATCGCATGGTCGCACGAAAACACCAAAATGAATCGATCAACCTGCGATAGCGATCGAACGCGGACGATTGCACATTTGTCTCGATGCAATCGACCTGTCTATACCTGGTCGTAAGAACGGTTCGGATGCATCAAAAACGCATTAGAAGAACCGAGATGACCGATGTATGCCCAATAAGATCAAATATTGTTTCCTAGCCTTCCTACAAAAATCAATTATCCTAGCATAATAGAGTTCTTTTCAATCCACTGCACTATACATGGAATAGGTACGTAAAGAGCAAAGCTCATCAGTGTAAAATCATTTTCTAATAATGTATGTAGAGCAACACCGGTCGCTTTCAAGGATATAAATCCTTTTTTTTCTAAGGGTATGATAATCAGTTGCCTCTTCGATCGATATAAAATTCAGTATTCATGAATCGCTACTACTCCTCTAAATGGCAGTTTAATCAAACCTGTCAATTCGGTATTGCTTCGAGTTTGATAATTTGGATTTGTTGCAGGATCATTACTGTTGTTGTCGTTTCTACGTTGGTTTTCTGTTCTATAAACAAGTAATCGGCATTTGTTACAAAAAAAAAGAGATCCAACAGACACTGTTCCGTCACAGTAAGCCTGATATTTCGTATTATCTCTACATTATAATAATGTAATTTCATTTGTTTTTCAATATTTAACTATGTTCCACCAATCCGGCCATCTTGAAACTTTTGTATATATTAGATAGGTAACAGAACATTGTTCTCGAATTTTTTGGAAGTGGTCACTCGAAGGCTTGTTTGCAACCCCCACCCCTAAAAAATTAAATAATTTTTTTCTGCCCTTAATAATTTGATCACAATTGTGAAAAAATATATGATATGAAGGAGGTAAGTTCGAATATTTTCGTTTTTATTCCATCTGAATATCTTAATTAACAACCAAGAAAAAAAATGATATAGTTAAGGGTATTTACCCTCATATTATCCTTAAATGAAGGGTTAGCGACTTAAAATTTTAGGAGATTGTCTTTCAGCCTAAAACGATGGTTTCCGTCACAATACCGATAAAAATTGTCGCCGGGACCGCTGGACCATTCTTATCCTCCTAGACCCTTTCTACGACCGTATTTGTAAGACCGTTTTATTAGCCCTAATGAACCACGTTCTATGCGATGCAGAATTGAAAATTATACCATAAGAGATCCATGGGGATGCGCGGTCCCCGATTAAAATTCAACCTAAGCGGCGACAGGTTATGCAGATCGACACGGAGCAATCTCGAGGCTCGATCCTCGACGAGAAACCGGAAATTAGCGGGCCGTGATTCGCCCGGTCGCGCGCGCGGAATTGGGAAACAATAATCGCGCGCCGACGTGCGTGTGCGATAAACTCGGATAAAAGCTCGATGAAAACGACGGCGGGGGAAATTGTCGGATATTTTCGGCGGGGCATCCGAGCTTTTTAAAAGCACTTGTCGACGCGTTTTCCACGACGAAATTTCAAATTAATTCTCACACTGTCCCGCCGCTTCTGTCTGTCTCTCCCGCTCACACTGTCCCGAACGATTGCTCGTTATACAGCTTTTATCGGATCGCCGAATTCCCGACGAGATATCGCGACGCGACGCTTTTCGAAAAATTGCTGGCTCGCGACGCGCGTCCCCCCTCCCCCTTCCCCGCCGCTCGATCGGACGCACCGCCATTTCGAAACAATTCCGAAAGGTTTCCCCTCGGTGACGGTCGTTTTGTTGGCCGATCGTGTGCGCGTTTCCGGTTAGTTGGCCCTTCCGACGATCCCGCTACACTTTATCTAATTTTTATTGTCCGGGCTCTCTTTGTTTCCGCGCCCGTGTCACAATTAACATCGGACCGAGACGCGTTGGTAAACGCGCTTTGATAAAATCATATTCGCTCTGATAAAATCGTACACGGTGCTCCATCGGAAATTTTATTATACGGCATAGGACGCCTCGAGCTGTTAACAGTTTTTAGTTTTGCGATTATTGAAATTCTAATGGGACGTTCACCGGGAATTTTTAATACACGAACGATGTACTCTGAATCAAAGTACCACGGAATTGTAACCGAGATATAGTCGATCTTTGAACTACTGTAACTTTATGTAAAAATTTTTTTAAATATTCTACCGGTGCTTTCTTTGAAAAGTGATATTTTATTCACTTGTTATTGCCTTCGGACTTTCTGTTCCTGCGCCCGATCGCAATTCACTTCGAATGGAACGCATCGCTGAACGCGCTTTGATGAATTCATATTTACTTTCATGAAATCGTCCGTAGCAGTATATTGGCAATTTTATTACACGGTACTGAACGTATCGAGTTGCTAACAGTTTTTAGGTTATGATCGTTGAAATTGTAAAAATCCATTCAATTGTAAAAAAATCATAAAATATGTGCACGTTTCAAAAGTCACATTTCATCTAATTTTATTGCCTGAGGACTTCGTGTTCCCGCGATTGTAATTAACATCGGACACGCGTTCTGATAAATTCATATTCGCTTTGATGAAATCGTATTCGGCGGTATATTGACGAGCTCGTTCAATCATACCATACATATAGAATATACGGAGCTCTTAATATTTTGGCAATTCATGATTGTTGCAACTGTAAAAGCGCATTCGTGGGGAGTTATTTAATAAACATTGCACGGAATTAAAGGAACACGGAATTGTAACCGAGAGATTGTTAATGTTCGAACGCTCGTAACCTTGTGTAAACAAATTGTAAAATACTCTGCTCGTGCTTGTTTCTATAGTATCTCTGAGCCCAGTTTGTTCGTAATCTCCGTTTTAACTGTTTATTTAACGTTTTGAGTGCCATGCGAATATGATGTCGTTAAAAAATTTGTTTTGAAAAATACCGCTGCTGATACATGGCACGCGCCAATGACTATTTGCAGTTTTTGAAGACTTCAATCATCAGCGCGTGGTTGGGGGAATCCTTTAATCTGACGCCGAAAGGCTAATATTTACAATGAAATGATCTTCGTCAAATACGCCTTTGTCACAGTATATGAAATACTGTGCTCCAAAAGCTTAAAAAAAAAATAACAGGGATTTCAGAATTTGATTTGACAGGATTGCGAAAATATTTGTTACGTATCGATTTCGAGTTTAAATGGTATTACAACATCCAGTAATATCATCGGCCACGGTAACATCGTGTAGGTAATGGAAATCAACAATCGCTCAGTAATGTTTCACTAGAAGTGTATTGAAACGGATATTCCAATCCCATCCGAATAAATAAATGCTTCCGCTGAAATTGTTCTGTTATCAAGTGTCCGATATCGAGTGTCCATAAAATGGGGATGTGTGTAAATAAAAATCCAAAAGTCACTTATTCGTTTTAAAAAAATACTAGATCGTTTTCCGCATTAAATCTGGCGAAATGTGCGTGCAGAATGGTGCTTTATTTTAAAAGCAGTCTATACTTTAGACAGCGTCGGATTAACTGTTTCGACGGTTTAACTGTTGATCTAAATGCGATTCATCTGTTTCAAAAAATGGTAGACGATTCCTTGAGCAGTATCTTTCGATTGCAATTGTCTTGTAAGAAAAACAAGTGTCGTACGCTGTCACAGTTTCAGAGCAGTGTATATTTCATCAATTTAAATACAAATTAAATTAACACTTTGACTGCCAAGCTAGAAACCTCAAAAATTCCATCAAATCAATGTGTTATTTAATGAAATAAAAATTGAATAAAATTATATGTATGATATTGAGTAGTCCTCCAACTTTCTGGCATTTTACAGATCCTAATAAAATTCATTTTAAAACTTGGACAAATAATACCGTCACCCACATATGGGTGACATGGCAGTCAAGGTGTTAAAAAATGCTAGTTGATTTTTCGCATTGCAACTTGCTAAGAGATAAATACTTCTCAGACGGTCTCCTATTTTTGGAGCAGTTATATTCATCGTCGGTTTGACATTTTCTGGTCAGACTGTTTACACGTTTTTGGGTTTGCTGAATGTATGGCGATTTGGTACTCACGAGCGTGTGATTGGAGACAAGAAGGGACACGGAATTGTTGCTGGTGTCCAGGAGAGTGAGGGAGCCGTCGTCAGCTTGGTAGACAAACTTGTCGTGGGAAACCCAGGTTGGCGTCAACCTGTGCGGCGTCAGGTCATCACGAAGGCACTCGTCTAACGTAAGACGCCTGCCACTCCAGTATAGCAGCTCGTCGACGTACCTAAACATATTCATTCCCATTGCGTTCAATCGTCATTCCTCACGCATTGTCCCCACAGAAACACCAATAAACATTACACCGTACGATTTTCAAAAAATGGCTTATGAATCGGTTCAACTATTGGTGAGAAAAATCATTTTAATCCCAACCTGACAATGCATATCAAAAATAGACTGCGAAAAATGGGAGGGTGTTATTTCAAAGAATAGAAATAAATTCCTAGTCGGTTTCTATATTTTACAACGGACCCAAACAACTTTGACTCTGCATATAGGTCCGCAATCTAATCGTAGGACGCGCAATTAAAAAGATCGCCCTCTACGACGACGGGACGACTCTCCAAAAAAGCTCTTACGTCACACCTTGATCCTTAGAGCTCCGAGCCCATCCTCCGTGCACCTCAATAAAATAATCCTTTTTACGAGGGACGAACAACCGGTGTTCGGGTTTTAATGGTGCCATTCATAGGACCGGCTCGAATCAGCGATCTAGTTCCGTTCCCCGTCGTAAAATCTTCAGTCGGATCGAAATCCGATCCGTTTCGGGTGATACGAGCGGGAGACGGGTCACAGATCGCGTCGCTAAAAGGATCGGCAGATCCCCTGGATAAGGAGAACGTATTAATTCCGCGGAGAGAGCCGGTCCTAGGATAGGATGATCCTAGGCGGAGTCCTTAAACGTTTGGCCCTCGACTTAGCCCACTCGCCCTTCTCGGCGAACTATGACCCTCTGAAAATCGGCGGAAGAGGAAAAAAACTCACCCGAGAAGGTAGATGGCCGTGACGATCCCGGCGATAACGAAACCGATGACCAGCAAAGAGAAGATTATGCTCCGCCAGTTGTGGCCGCCCTCCGCGTACGTTAGATCCTGTGAAGAGAGCAGACACCAAGCCGGTTAACGATCCGTCGATCACAGAGAAGCCGGTTGGCTTGCGAATTTACAATGCGGAAAGCTTGCGCTGACGGCATGCAGGTCGCGAGGTCATTGGAACGTGTTTTGTAGACAGTCGGGTCTGTTTTGGGTAATTGACGCGATCATGCACGGTGATTGATTGTCGACACTCCGGATTTTTAGTGGCTCTGGGTCTGGGCTAGCCTCTGACTGTTGTGGCGATTTTTGTCAGAATGGATCAATGTGTTGGAGAATGTTTGAACAGGGTATTTGCAGGCTGGACGTTTCTGTCAATTTTCGTTCGGTATGGTTGTTGGAGCACAGTTGACTTTTGGAGGTGAATCGAGTAAATGGATGGTTCATGTAAATGAAGTTGTTGGTTGGAAATATAAGGTGATGTCATCGGTTTTTCATTTTAGCTCGCAATTATTGCAATCGATTTTTACCGAGCATTAAAATTAAAATCCGCAGTATCATCACGATTGAAGGGGTTGTTGTTTAGGAGGCTACCCTTAGATGGACCACCCTGTACATCAGCTGACGATCCTTCGCGTCGGAAGAAGATAGCTTCATGAACGAGATTTAAGTTGTTTGAACTCATTTTAGTTGCCGCACCAGTGCCCCGTAAACGTGTAAATAAAAAGTATGAAAGTAAAGGCTTATTATTAGATTGCGGATCTTCGTGCAAAATAGAAATTCTTTGTAAAGGTTGAAGGATGAACAAACACTTTTTCAACCGACTGTAGACAACGTTGCTCGGACAAGAGACGCTGTTCACCCCGACCGGAAGTCGCTAAGCTGTCCAGGCTGCCGGGCTAGGTCGCAGATTAAGCGATCATTGTTCACGATAATTCCGAACGAACAAACAGCCTGCGGATTAACCGCGTTTACGCGTCGAATCGATATGCCGTTGGAGACACGGTCGTTCTAATTGTAAGCGTCCCGGTGCCGACACGACGCGGCGTGCCACGGTGCAGAGCGTCGCGACGCCGTCGGTCCCCGTTGCGCAAACACGCGCGTGTATGTTTGCGTTGTTATGAGAGTGAGAGAGAGAGAGCATGAGAGGGCGGGTCGCGTGGCGATTCTAACAGGTCCCGAAAATCCAGTCGCGCCGGGACGTATTACACGGCTGGTACGTGTTATCCGGCTTAGTCCTGCAAACAGGACGAGGGTGCGCGAGGTTGCAAACATAACCCGAATGCAATATGCATGCCAGCGACGTGACGCGCGTCCGCAGGCCCCGCCGCATCGTCGAAAAGACTTCCCGATATTCTCGTGGCCACATCCAACCGTCGACGATCGAACCCGCCTCGACCCGAGAACGTCCTCCCCGATCGCCGAAATAAAATGGCTATTTAAGCGTGTCGATGAATCCTACGAGACACCTGCAGCTAGCGATGGCGACGAGTTTTACTCGATCCTGCGAATCCGAGTCAATCTCGCTAACCCAGTTCCGTTTTACGGGGCACCGATTTTTATAGCAGTTGCGTAAACTGATCGGTATCTTAAATTCTTTTACTGTCTGAAATTCTATTTACTCGTACTACTAATAAGATATCTACGAAACGAACCTGCTCGATCAATCGCCAAGCGTATGCATCGCTTTGGACTTTTAAAGTATTCATGGAAGGTTCAAATCTGTCTGGCGTAGGTTCGAGAGTATTATTTCTCCTACGAGAAATAATAACCTGTTTCATCAAGGTTCGTACTCGATCCCATCACTACCTACAAGGTCTTGTTGATTATTAGGTTATTCGATCGTTCGTCGTTCGGTTCAGGTGGTTGTATAAATTAGTAGAAAACAGTGTTACACTCATCCCAATGTTTTTTGTACAGTAACAAAGTAGTTAAGGGGTAGTCCTTAGGGGATCGCAACAAAAATTTCAGAACGGTGAACTTATTTATTTATTTATTTCGGAAAATTCTCTGCAGCAATTGCAATTGAAATGGAATCCAAGTAGACGTTTTCTTTCTTCCTTTGACAATTTTACTTAATTGTAAATAATTCGTATTTATACATCCATGCAAAATTAGAACTTTTCTTTATCGATTAGAAACAGGAGTCGAATAGAATTTTTACCATGCTCGGTCAAACAATATCTTGTCAGTGTTAGATTCTCTGAATCTTTCCGTCGTTTTAAATTTCACCAACCTACTTCCATCACGAACGATAAAGTTCGGTCGGGGATATTTTTTGAAAAGACCGTCCGACATAAATATGTATTTCGCGCATCCAATATATCGCACGTCTCATTATACGTAAGCGTGAAAAATGTTTCACGGAGCGTTGTCTTCTTTTCCCCATAGTGTTCAGGATCTTTCGGTAAATCATGCGCCGTTTTTCAACCCCTACAGCACACCCCTCCGAACAAAATTATTCTCCTCTCTGTTGATCAATGATTTCCGAAGTACTATTACAAAATTGCAACTGCATCGTCAAAGCCCTTAAGTGTGTGAAACGACCGTTTTAAAATCGTACAATGCGTCGGCCGCCTCGATCGTTTTCAAACACAGTCCCATCGAAAACGTCAAGAGAGTTAAAACGCGATCACCGAGTATTTTTCACTCTCGGTGCAATGATCATCGAGAGCAGCGTCGCTGGACGCGAATGGTCGAACAATTGGCCGTCATTAGGCCACGGTAATCGCTTTCGGACGACTTGTTTACCATGATGAATAATCGTCGCGTAAGAGCGTTCCTTCTTCGGCCCTCCTGTTTACTCTTTCCGCTTGCTCTCGCTGCTTTTTTATTCCGTTCTTTATTCCTCACCCCTCCTTCTCCCCATCCCCCGCCCCCGGTAATGTCTCTTTCCGGTCGCGGGCGGCTGATCGATTCATCGCCTTTGAATTCCGAGCGTGCAACCATGTGTACGTGCACCCCCGGGAGCAGGATATAATGTTTTCGGTACGCGAAGACGGAATACGCAGGATCGCGGCTGCCATGCATCAGGATGCAACGTGATCGCGCACGCTTGTTTGCTGCCGATGCACTCGGCCGCACTTTGCGGGATTATTCGTTGCAATTCAACCGGCGCGCCGGTGCACCGGAGAAACGTTAGAACCCCTCGACGGTGAACAGTGAACCCGTGCCCCACGTGGATCATCGTGACCAGCCGGCGGACGCTTATGGCCGTTGCTCTCTCTGTGGGCTAATTCGCCAGACGATCGAGGTTAACTGATTTTGATAGGGATTATGCGAGCGCCGGTGATCGCGAATAGCTCGTTTTCTCCTTCTTCGAACGTTTATGTGCGTAGCGAGCTCTTCAATACATTCTGGACCTTCTTTATTGTGTAAAAAATTTTCCTAGAGATTATTTTTGTAACTTCACGAATTGCGAAAGAAAAATATGTGAAATCTGAAAAACGAAGTTCGTTTCATCATATTAGACTGTGGATTGTATGCATTTATAACAAAAATGTATAAAAGTAAACATATTTAAAGAATTTAAATATATTGTTGCATTACTAAGATTACTTTAATTACTGTAATACGATAAGTAGGGAAAAATGTGTGTTAACACTTTGAGTGCCAAACCAGAACCCTCAAAAATTCCATTAATACAAAGTAAGTTATTCAATGAAATAAAAATTGAAAATAATCATATGTGTGATATTTAGTAGTCTTCCAACTTTCTTGCATTTTACAGATCCGAATAAAATTTGGTACAATGAATATATTAACGTAAAAATTCATTTTAAAACCTGAACAAATAACTCCGTCACCCACATCTGGGTGACATGGCGATCAACGTGTTAATTTGTCGTCAATAATCACATCTTGTTACTGTTTTGCATAATTGCTCTCTCCAATTTCTCGCACAAGCAACGTGATTGTTATTCCAACTTTAACCTTTCGCTTTCGCGAGTAAAAATGAAGAAGTACAAGCGTTATCAACTTAGGAAATTATGTTGATACTTCGGCCCCGTCGTATTAATATTTTCGTTACGCAGCAGCCGTTATAACTCACCTAACGCGGTACGTGACAGAACACCTGGAATTTGTCGGCTAGGGAGTCGCGCCGCGATATTTTCTTTCGTAAACCACGCGCGGCGAGAATATTATATTTCCTCGGTCTCATGCCACCCTCGAAATTCACCGTGTTCCGTATCGTGTTAATACTATCTTAGACGTCGTTGTAACACTGCCATTTTACTATTCCGCGCGGCGCTACGCTGCGAACGCTGTTACACACCGTCTAGCAGGTATTTTTCAACGTGTTCTACTATCGCTTTTACCCGATAGTTCATTCGTGTACGTGCACGGAACCCGCGAGATTATGGCGGAGACGATTCAACGGGAAGTTTTTTTTCGATTCCTACTATTCCTACGGGAATAGTGAACTCGAAGGTTGCCGGTACGTGGGTTACTTCGTCCTTGCTTTTGCGTACGTCTGGAACCTGTGAGGTGATTGTACGAGGAGAATCATAAACACGATTTTGCGAATATTTATTCGTCGAGTCGTATAATAATGTTAGGATGAAAGGGGAATTTTTGCGGAAATATTGTGTTCATTCGAAAGTCGCGTTTGGTCTGATCATTCCTAGCTGTTTCTACTTACAGTAAACACAATTCGAATTTTTTACGCTTCGCAGGAAACAACATAGGAATTATTTTCTAGCTAAAGTAATGCAACATTGGTATCTATGCAGGTCGACGTTACTAAAAAATAAATGCTACACAGCGATCAGATCAGAATATTTTTACATATGATTCTTGCGAGAACGTGGTGTACAACGTTGTCTTTGAAGCATCGATTATCGTGCAAATAACGCAACAAAAAGTCTTATAAATTTTCAACGATATATTTTCGGATACCGGCAGTATCAAACGGTTTCCTATTACGGTACTCTAAGTCTAACACAATTTTTTCCCCGCGGCACGAGTGGCGCGCTTTGCATTTGTGTTTTTATTGTCCATCGATTCTCGATACTGTCCGAGGAACCGGCGCGCAGTCTTCCAAGGGATTTAGTATTTTCTAGAGCAGAGAGAGAGAGTGACTCTCTCTCTCTCTCTCTCTCACTCACTCTCTCTCTCTCCGGTCCGTTTCTGGTTTGTATTCCGGGCTCCAGAATATGGTCCCTCCTATGGGGCTACGAATGGAAATTGGAGCCCGGGAATGGAATATCTGGGCTTCGTGGCGTCCGGGATTACCCTATTGTGCCCCGGCCCCGCAAATGCAATGACGAAAAGAGAACACGGAAAGCGAGACCGCGACTCGATGCGTTCCGATTGATGTATCGGCCCAGGAATTAATCGACCGTGGAGATAATGGCTGTCGGGCTGCAGGTTCTGGCCCGTCGACGGCGATGCGCCCGCCATTCCGATAATGAAACACGGAATAATTTTGCTACAATTAGAGCTCGCCACCGTTTCTTCCGATAATGAACATCCAACGTTCGGGCGGCCGCTCTTCGATTTTCAATCGTGGCTTCCGACTTTGATATCCGCGGAATGTGATAATGAAACCGAGCTGTCGTTTAATCTGCGGCCCAGAATTGTTAATTCGAGGGGAAAATGCACCGGTGCAATTTTTTCGGGACAATAAATACTTCCTTTACCAGTTGTTCGAAATATTAACATTAAATATTGGCGAACGTGACGTTTTATCTGCTTTGGTGTGTAACGCAACCTCTAATACAGCAGAAAATTCCCAGAAATTAATTTTCAAAAAATCAAATGTGATTTTTAGCTTGGACAGAGAAAAAAAATGCATTTTCAGAAAGGTGAAGAAAATTTTAACTATCCTCAGAGTCCAAGAGAACCTCTAGTAACGTGAAAGAACATGCTTCCAATTCGACCGCCATAAATTAATCGATTGAAGCGTACGAAATCCGCATAGAGGTTATACTGCGGTAAATCCGAAGCGTTCATTAACCTCTTGCGCTATAATTTCGCACAAAACTAGTAAAGCTGTTTAACTGAATTTATCAATTACGGATGTTACTTCTCTTCCTCAAGGGTTTTCGACAAATACAATTCCCTTTGGTGGACGAGTATCGATCAAAGCAAAAAATAGAAAATTTTGAGATTCCTTTGAGTTATCGCATATTCATTTAAATTTTTCGATACAAAAAGAAATCCGATTTCGCGAACTCAGAGATAAGAAAATTTGAGTTTAGGCACTTACAGTCTCCGAAAGGGGCGTCCAGTCCAGAAAAAATATAAATATGAAACAGTGAAGATATTTACAGTATTTGAAAATACTTCTGGCTCCTACATCTCGCAATTACCGAAGACAGTTTTGATTTCGCATAAAAATCCGCAGTCCCTTCGCCGTAATTTGGAAATAAATCATAGCGGGACGAGTCGAAGGAACTGTTTTCGGGAATTTGACCATTTGGCAGAGCTCGACGACTGTCGCTTGACGGTACAAAGTTCGCGGAGCAACAAACACTCGAGTCGCGGTCGGCGCGCGGTTGTTTATCGTAGAACGACGCTTGGGCGTAATGGAACGGCTAATTAGCCGCGACGCACTGATTTCCGCGAGGTTTTTGCACACTTACCGGCGCGGCAGCACTGTTCCCGCTCATCGTGGCTCACGGCGGCCGTGAATAATGCGGTGCACTAATGTTCCGCCTCGCAAAAACCGAGGGAGTGCGGCGCAAAGCGAGCTCGGCCCACTGTTATTTACACAATATAGTTCCGCGGCTGTACTCGTCGGTTGACGTAACTGCGGTATTTGCATGTTTACAACGGTGCCCGCGCGTTCCCGATGGAAATAACATATATTCCGGGGTGCTCGAGGCCGACGTGGAACTTTCAAGTTGGAACCGTTCCTCGTGCTTACCCGATATCCCTCGCGAGCGGAAACCCCGGTTATCGTCGTCGAATATTTTTACGACCCCCGATCTAATTATTCAAATCTACCGGCAGCTGAGACCCACCGCTTCAAATCCCCTAGCCACCAATTAGCCCGATTTTTCCGGGACCTGTTCAGGCGATATATTAAATCTTTCATTAAGTTTCCTATGACTTTCGTAACTAATTCCTTTTCATCGAATCGATCCGATTCTCCTCGTTTAATAATGCAACCGCCATGTTGCCACCCTTTGTGGACGAGATCTTTTTGAAATATGAAAAATCTTTTTGCCGGAGCGTTAAATAATGCATCAGAATTTTTTCGTTGGCTTAAATCTTTAGAAATTGGATATGAGAGTCGATATGTTCATATTCGTCCCTAAAGGGTTGAAATGAACGTCGTTTTTTCATCGGAAAATGACGATATTTTTTGCTCCACATTTATTCGAGCTTTTTTGAATAATGGTTTTTGCTGGTTTGCTGTTGATACGGTTCTCCGAACGTGTAAATGAATTTTGTGATATTTGTAACGCTTATTCACCGATGAATTTCGAATATAAAACGGTGAATAATCGTTTAGTTTTTAGATTGATAGAAACATGTAGAACATTCGAGCAAGCTTGTTTATTGATTCTAATCTTTCGATGTTTATTTTACTGCTTCTTCGGACGATAAAACTAACAAAAAATCGACGCTGATGCTTTAGAAATTTCTAAAGTCGTAACGTTACCTCTAGCTGATGTTGAATCAATCTGAAAATATATACTCGATAGATTCGTTTCATGTTTGCGTATTTCCACCAGGATTTGATTATTTGCTATGTCGATCCAGCACGAAAATGAAAATGTAAAGTCTTCCATTTCGAAGCCGCAGTCTTCAGACAATATTTGCTCTGGTAGCGTTTATTTTCTTTGCGGAGAGTATATGTTTTCCAACATCTAGCTGCAGGCACACATATTACTATGGACAAAATAGACCAAAGAATTTATATCTTATTCTCTAATTATTGAAACAGTGATTAGTTCCAGATCTTTTATTCTACAATTATAAAAATGCTCCTGTGCAAAATTTTTGCAATCCTATTCCTACATTCACGAAGCGATACAAATGTCTATTATTTCACGGTATACCCAGTGTCCAAAATCAGGCTAATTTATTTCAACCCCTACTATGAAATAATAGACAATAAATAATGTTTCACTTTTCTCGAAGCGTTTACTTGTCTCCCACAATTATAAACACACAACGGATTTTATGTGTTTATGACAAAAATGATGAAAAAATTCACCGAATTTGAAATAGTAAAAATCGTAAAGAATTTAAGAATATCAGTGTATTATTTGAGAGTTGTAGAGCTGTACGAAAAAGAGTCTCGATAATTTTTGAAGAGAGAATGAAACTTTAATGCGTTTACTGTTTCTTGCAATTGATGCGGACAATTTTTATTTTAGATGGGAAGAGCCTGATCTCTCGGGCACGTTTATGCGAGGACAGGCTGTCATGCCACGGACAGCTCGAAGAGGGTGGCAACGAGAGTCGATAAGCAGGAGCCAAGGTAGGGAGCAATGTTTCTTTCCGCTGGATCCCATTGATGGCTGGACGGGAAAGGGGGCAGAAAATTTTCGCGAGATAACGTAACGTTTATTGGCTCGCAGAACAGGTCCCGCAGATACGGGGGTGGGCGAAGGGAGATATCGGGTCGCGGCACGAGCCAGGGAATCTGGCAAGCTTTATCGGATTCCCGGACGCTGCAAAGATATAGGCGTGCACGAATCTCTCTTCCTTTTATACCTCGAAAGTTTCCTCGTATCATAATCTCGAGCATAATTGTTCCTACTGTTTCAAATTCAATAACACCGTCTCGCAAAATAAACTTAAATTGAACGGTGGTTGTCATGAAGCTTCACATTGTCATACGTTTACGTCTATCTTACTTCAGTTTCCTTCTAAAGAATATCAAGAATTTTTCGATTCATACATTTCTCCCTCATTCTACTTTTTCATGAAGTGATGCGTGCAGTGCAGCGAATATTACGATTATTTGTTATAAATTAAATTCCGTTCACTTTTACAATGTATGGAAATAGTGTACACAATACGCTACTGTATTATTAGACGCTTTTCCCCATATATAAAGTGCAGCAGACACGATAATGCTGAATATACATATAATTTTCCTATCAACTATACACTGTTTAAAAATAATGTAGAAAATAAAATATTGGACTGTGGAAAAGGTCTCGACCATTTCCGAGGTCTAAATTCTTCACTGAATGACAACACTATTTCTGGAATAACAGACGATTCGTTTTGACCAATATATATTTGAATTACAAATCACCAAAAATTGAAAATGAACCTCTGAATATGTAGTTTCCTAAAAGTGGTTCAAAAATGATCTGTACCATTTTTATACATTGAACGGTACAACGTTTTACACGGAGGGAAGACAAGAAAATTGTTTCTACATTTTTCTGTGCCAGAAATGCAATTTTTGGTCGCCGGGTAGGGCAGAGTATTTTTGTAAATTACCACTACGACTATATTTTGTAAATTCAACGAAGAAGGACGGTTTCTCGCAGGTTCCCGGCCGGATTCAAACAGTTTTGTGTTCTCCGGGAGTCTTCGGCGCAACGTCTTGAATCGGCACGGTGTAAAAATGGAATTCTTAAATTGCACCACTGTGCTTCGGTGAAGTGTTAATATTTGCAGCCGTTGAGTAAACTTCCTGCGACTGGTTTTGAAGAGTACTTGTTGTTATTGGCGTAAGGGGAACTCTGAAGAAGGCTCGTTGTAACCAACAGAGAGGGGGAGAGAAAGAGAGAGAGAGAGAGAGAGAGAGAGAGAGAGAGAACGGAATGCTCGAGGAACACTTGAGATAACAGCGATTGCTAGTTTCAGATTTAGTAATATAGTGAACCTTGTAGTAGAGAGACTGATACACTCCTAACTCTTGGGGATTATACCGTATCATGCAGCTGAATATTTTCTATCTCCTTGAACCGCTGACGCGATATCCTGCTGGTGTATAGCTGGGTACACACGTGTACGCTGTCAGCCATATTACGTAACTTCTCTATCGTGCTAGTAATTACAGAAACTCTGTGACATCTGATTAATTAGCGGAATGGTCGACGTAATACTAGGTACTCCCTTCTAATCATTCGACTTGGATTTTTGCACATCTCTGGCGCGAACGAAGAAACGCGTTCGTTTCAACAAAAATCAATAGTATTTTTGTCTTAAATTTACTTAGAATCTTATAATTTACAGTTTTTTCCCCGAATGTAACACATAGTTCGAAACATTTTACAAATAATATTTATAAAAAATATTTAAAGGATGCAGTTTTCAGACACTATTAAAATAAAATTCAAAAATTGATCAACGAAGCGATTATACTGCCTATTCGAACACATTACTTCGGACACTTTATAATTTTATAAAAATAGAATTCACTAGACCTATTCGCAGACAAAGCAGCTCGTTCACTCGAAGTATGACACATTAGTCGTTGCATTTTGTCGTTCTGTCGAGATAAAATTCACTGAGAAAATGTTTAAACGGAGTGCCAGCTGGAAATGCGAACGTCTCTAAAATAAGACTGTACGCACAGAACAAATAAATAAAGGTTAACGACTCCGAGATAAGGCGAAACGTCGCTGGAGTCAACGGCCATCGGAAATTGTTGATGTTCGGAGCTTATTAGCCCGGGTTGCTGGAACCTCCGCGATATCAAGTGTACGTGGATGGAGTGAATGGGCCGGGGATCTGGTTATTGCCAAACGTTCCCATGACCACGGGAATCGAGCAATAGCGCGAGGCAAGAATCTCGGAAGATACGCGTTGACATCGTTTCGTGACTTCGCAGGTGTGCGGCGAGGGGGCCGACTACAAAAGCAGTCTCTTCTAATAAAGCGGCTGGTAAAATTAAGAAACGGAAATAGCACGGCGAAGCGCCGTCAAGCTCCACGTCAAAGAAATTCTATTTCGTTCAATGAGGCTGCAGCTGGCCGATCGTTGCGAGAGGAGGTTAGGAAAAACATGGCGAGAGGCCCGGAATAAAATAGATTCTAATGGCCGGCGTATTCCGAGTTGCCTCGTAAGCGGAACGATTATTTTACAAAAACAAATGTCAAATACGTGCAACAATAACCCAGTGAGAAAATGTCCGGAAATCTGTGTCTGTTGGATTTAACATTGGAATGCTCTTGAGCCTCGCCCATTATGTATTCTCGTTCTCACTATTTTTATTCTTTGACTGTTCCGTTTTATTATTTTGTATTATCATTTATAGCGGGAGAAGTACAGAGTGCAGGTTACAATAATTTTCAAGTTCTAATAAACGCGTTGAATAGAAAAATAAATAAATAAGTGAACTGGTAAAGTATTCTGCAATTGTTTCAATTACGAGTAAAACGCACTGGGTTTAACGAAAGAATACAGCAGAATTGGATGAATTGGTTTTCGATCGTGTTCGCGTCGCTGTGTCGACAAAATTTTGGGTTCCGTTATGTTTCTCGAAAAAGTTGTTCGCACTTAGAGGATAACGAGGAGCGCGTGAAAGCGACGGACGAGGAGAACGAAGGTGTTCGTCGTGAGCGTGACGTTATAGAAAGTGTGTCTTATCTTCTGACAAATTGAGCGGAGTGTTCGCCATAGTTGTTGTTCAGCTGATTCCGAAAATAGCACGATCAACGAGCGGTTCCCCCGACGAGAGTCACTGGTCGCACGGTACACTTCATTCCGACACGCTTAGGACACTTGTTTCGGCGGCGATCAGCGTTATTTTCACGGCTCGCTCGCCGATCGGACGAGCATAATCCTTCGTCATCGAGGAACGAGGCTCGACTGAGAGGAATCTTTCTGCCAGACTTTCTGGCTCATTGCCCTCCACACCTCAGTGTTCTCTTTGTCCCTCGCGCCCGTGCCTCTCTTAACGTGTTAGAAATTATATACCCGCAAGCTTCTGGCTCCGTGTATTGTAAATCGTTTACTGTCTCTCCTTTGTGCCGAACGCGCAGGCCCCGGCCACATAAATTCAACTCCAATTAACGGCCGAGCATCGCCCACTCCAATTATAATGTGCCCCACGGATCTCTCGCAAAAAAAAAATATATATGTCGATACCTCCTTGTCCGATCGAAAAGGGACCCGACGTCATACGATTCGACGGGCAAACGCCGAACGAAAGTGTGCCGTGCAATTTTTTCCTGGCCGTCCTGGTCTTTGAGAAAATTTCGCTCAAAAGGACCGAGCTTCAGCTTCGAGCATCCTCGGAAACTTCGAGCCCACTTTTCCCGGAAACTAAGAACCCCGCGGAGAAAAGTCACTCAGGCTTTCCTGTTCAGCTTTTCGCGCAGAATCGCCCTGTCGGGGTCTTTTCGCTGGAAAATTCGAGGCTGATGGGATATATCGGTTTAACCAGTTAAGTATGTTTGACGTGTATACACGTCACGTGACGTGTTAATGAATTGTTAATTTCTTATCGAATAAAAATATAATTTTAAAACCTTTGCCCTGTCCCCCCCTTTGAACCATTTTTTTAAATTTCTTTTCGTGTATATTCCGCATTGCATGATTTTAATTCCGCGCCGTGGGGGATTTCTGAAATTGAGCTCCACGGTTAACTGGTTAAAGGGTTGAAATTGTTCGGCGAAAGTTGGTTGGAGGCCGTTTACATCCGAATTTTTAGCAATTTTATGAATCACTTAATCGGATTGGGCAAGAAACATAAATGTGCAATTGGACCATGCTAGTTCCAAGATTTGTCGTGGTCGGAATAAGTAACCGGAGCTTTTAAAAATTCAGCAACGCGCCCGCGACGACGATTTCTCTCACCAGCGATCTCCTCAGACCCGATCTCATTTTTCGGGACAAGAGTGCTGACTCCTCGGACCGGGATCAGTACCGTCCAGCCCCGAAGACAATGCCGAACTGGCGTGCTCTCGCAGCTGGCTGAAAAGGGCCATTCCGTTTTCTCGTTTCCCTGTTCTCGGCCGGGGAAGGAACAGAGTTCAGAGGGGCAGCGTATGCCGATTCGGCTGAGTCCTTCAGGGGTCGGCGGAGAGAACGGTCGCCGCCTCGAGGGGTCGATAATCGAAGGGAGGAAGTTTCTGTCGTCGAGGAACAAGTCACTGCTCGTGAAGACGTCATTTTAACCATCGTTTCACCCTGTTTTGCAGATTCCGGGGACTTTCCGTGGCGGGACTGGGCCCGACTAAGTCCGAGACGCTGAATCCTGGTTGTTCGAAGATATCATATAATTCAGGGGCTAAGTCCGGGTTGGCTACCTTGAAATCGTGTGTTCAAATCGTAGTGATTTTTGCAATTTTTTCTTGTAAAAAAATCTGTAGTACCTGAAATTTAGTTAGAATGTCGTTGGGTCTTCGATGGCAGGCAGAGGGCCATAAAACATCGAGGCCCGACGAAAACCAGACCTAAGGGAAGAGGGCCATAAGAGAGAAAGTGTCCCTGACGAAAACCAGGCCCAAGGGTAGGCTGGGATTTCCGAGACACAGATAGGATTTGGGGATGAGTGCGAGTGCGGGTTTGAGCGAGGACATGAAAAGGACATTCTTGGGGAGAAGAGTGAGATTTGCGTTGACTACAGCGAGCGAAGGACGTACGCGTTGCTTGAGTTGTACTAGTTGTACTATCTAGTTGTTTCCGACGTCAAAATTATCTATTCGATACCTTTCTTTTTATATTTTAAATAAACAAACTATATACCACAAATCTGAAAAATCAGTGTGGTCCTGGTGGAGCGGATCTCCGACCTCGGCCGAGTTTGAGGAACCCGAGGTCCGGCCGACTACCGTGTGTCCCAATTACCCGTGGTTCGATTATCGTGCCGGAGTTCGCGGAGAGACTTCTCATCAGCAAGGGTCCGGAGATAACACCCGGAACGGACAATGGAACGGTCGGGCAAATCCGACTGCTGTTGCGTTTGCGGTGCTGTAGCCCCGCAGTGTTTGTAACGGACTTCGGCCGTCTCAAAGGGGGCCACCCCTCACACACACGTACAACTTCAACCCCTGCACAGAAGCCCTCCTCTCACCGTAAGCAAAGGGATGATCAAGTTATTCCGCGTTCGCGTGCGCACTGACAGTTCTGCTGGCTACTCGGTCCACTTTCCTGCGAGTTCTACCGTCGTCTTCGCGAAAGTTTTCCTCCCCGCTGATGGGAGAGACAATTGCCGGCGCAGTTGAGTCGCCTGTGTGGGCGGTAAGCCGCCGGACAGCTTGTTCGGATCGTGCTATTCTGCTTTTACTGGATAATTGAATGTAATCAGCCTGTTGTGGATCGGTAGTTTGGCAAACACCGGCCAGGATTAAGCCGAAATCCGCGGGACCAATGATCACCGTACGTCAAGGTAATTGGGAGCGCGGCATTTCGAGGAATTTGATGAAGAGAGATATGCTCGAGCAATTTCGTTTTTCTGTACTACTACCAGGTGGGAGACAAGGTTAGAATTCTCGAGAATTGCAGGATATATTCTTCCAGTTAGTCAAACTTCTTTAAACTTCTTCAAACGTCTTCAAACTTGTGTTTGTGCGAGACATTTTGACGCGGTTTGGTCTTTTCAACCACTGTTAGGGAGTATGATTGAAGACGATACACAAGCTCGATTATTAATCAATACATAGCTCCTTTCTTGAACGTACCGAGTTAAACATTTACAGACGTTCTCAAACATACTTTCCTACGACGCATAGTTCGACTTCCTAAAACACTATTAAGAAACGCGATGAATCGTCTACTTGTTCTTTCTTTCTCTAATACAATCAAACATTGTCAAACGTCTTCAAACATGTTTCAGAGTCATACATCTCGACCGAGTTTGATTTATCGATGAACTGTTGAAAAATGCGATTGCAAACGACAGGAAGTGTTTGCACAAACACGTTCAAACGTCCACGAAACATGTTCTGAAACGGACAAAAATGAAAATCCAGCCCGTTAACATCCCGGCGGGATTTCGGGGAAGCATGCAATTTAGCTGGGCGCCGAGCCGGACAGGAGGATCGACAGGGAATATCCTTTCGATTTCTGGCTCGAAGGCCGGGAAAACAGACCAGGGTCTCGTGTAATTGGTCGCGGCTGACAGCTGGGAGGTTTTCCGGTGCACGAGCGTGGCGAATCGCCTGCGACAACGACGCCTTTAACGACTGCGACCGCTGTTATCGCGCCGGCGATCCATTAACACCGGTGCCGATGCAATCTCGCGAAAACGGCGCTCGCGTTTCGTCCTTTGCAATCGTTTCGCGTTGATCGCAATCCCACCTTTCTCTCTCTCTCTCTCCCTCTCTCCCTCTCTTTCTCTCTTCGTCCCACGATAATGAGAATTCCGAGCTTTCGAGCGTGCGAATCGCCGAATGCTTCGCAAACCACGGTACCGAATAGCGTTTCGGTAAAGGAAAAGTGAGCGCGCGATGGAGAATCGTGTATTGATTGAGCGAACGGGTGACCGACGATGATCTTCGCTCTTTGATAAAGACGGGGACGATCCTGGCTCGCTCGATCGAAGTTTAAGGCGGGCTGAAATCGTTCGGGATTTAACACGTTAACTGTCACGTCGGTCACATATGACTGACAGTGATTTTTGACTGGGTTTGAGTATTCATTATTATTATAAGATATCCAGATAAACCGAATTTTATTGGATTCTTCCGAATTCAAAACGCTTAAGACAGCATCCCCTGTTATACATTTTAAATTTCTAGCTGTGGTTTCATTAATAAAAATTACTCTGATTTTGTAAGATTCCTGCAGTCGGGGAAGAGTAATTTTATGTAATTTTATTATTTTTTTTTTTTTTTTGGCAGTCTGGGTTGTTTAATGGGGACGAATGGTTTGGTATTGGAGATTGTTATGATGTTAAAAGTAGTCCCGCTGTAGCCAATTTTTGTTTGTTTTCGGATCCGTGTACCGATTGGATTGTTCGTGAGTGTTTGCAGACGTTTGAGACTGTTTGACCAGGTTTAAAGTTGATTTTGAGAAAGATTGACACATCCGCGTCTACTTTACTAAATCTAGTTCCAACATGATTCGATTTAGATCGACTAAAAGCCACGTCCACCGTGAAGAGAAAGCAACGGAGACCTGCCACAAACCGTTTCCATGTTATTCTGTCTCATGGAACCCTGTCTCCCACGAACGCACAAAAGCCCGGGGTAAAATAAAATGCGCACCGATATCTTTCGAGGAATTGCGGTCCCGCTTTTATGCACATTCCGGACGAGCCAGGTCGGCGCATACGTAACGGGTAAAACAATTTCGATCCCGGAAACCGATGAAAATTATTTGACCGTCGAGTTCCTCCGGTTATGACTACAGTTTGCGGGCTAGGAACTGCGGTTACATTGCAACCCCCGCGGCGGTGACGAGCACAAAGACAGAGAGGGGGAGGGAGAGAGAGAGAGAGAGAGAGAGAGAGAGAGAGAGAGGGAGGGAGAAGGGGCAGGGCTTTCATGAATAAATCTGCATGGGAACCTGAAAATTTACGGGGACAGGTCTCGCAACATTGTCGCTGCGGTATGTAAATATTATCCAAACACGCACAGTTGGATTCCGGCAGTCGGTGTAAATTTAGACTTTCCCGCCGTGGCATCGAAGGCCTCAGGTTCTATCGATCGACGGGAATCCGTGTTCCCATGCCCTCACCGCGTTCTATGGGATATCTCGTCACGTACACGGCGTGCACACAGAGAAGCCTGGACAACGAGGTATCTAGGAGAGTTCGGTTATAAATAATACGACAGCCGAGGTGCACGCAGTGCGAGGCGTCTGTGACATTCTACGATGCCGCGTCAACTATTTCCAAACTTCTGCCGAATGAGGCGAGACCAGGAATGTCTCTTTGATGAACGTCCTCTTCCGCTTTCATACTTCTTTGGCCCCTCCGGGGTTGACACTGACACGTATCTGTACCTCTTCATAAGTTGAGATTATCCTGACGAGAGACAAAATTTTTTTAAACGGACAAGGGTATGATTTAATGGGTGTTTAAATCAATTTTTTTTCTTTAAACTTTTCTGGATTCTTTCTTTTCATTTAAACCCATCTCCTCCGACAGCATCCTCCCAGGATTCGTCAGGGTTGATACTGTCACGTAGCTTCTTCTTAAAATAAAGATTATTTTATCCAGGGACGAATTTTTTGAGTGAAAATAAAATTGATTTTCCTTTTTAAATTAAGATTAGTTTAGCAAGGGACTTGCTATTCTAACAAGGGTCATTAATTATTAGCCTAGGGCACTGTCAGTGCTATCCTAGTAGGATACTACCAAGGAGATTCGTCCCTGAAGATGTAAATGATGACATTCCTGTTATTGCACGCTCAGAAAACGTGCGAGTGCCACAAACGGCCATTTTATTCGGCTGTCGCGGACTTCGAGGGTGAATTTTCAACGGCGCGTGCGGCAGACGTTCTCATGAATGAACATTGCCGGTGAAGGTCACCCACGTTCTAGCTTTCCAGCTATATTTAAACCGGATGCCATTTTCCCTCGCACGGAAATTGGACGCGGACTGCTTCCAAGTCTAAATGCTTCGCGATTGATCGTCTCAGTTCCCATGAATCTTCGGTAACTATCGATCCATTTAATATGGAATTAATTGTACAAAGATCTGGAACGAGTAAATTGCAAATTTTATGCGCTCACGCAACTCACGAAATATATTTTCATTTGACTTCCGTTCGGTGCGATTACGAAAAATCGGATTTATAAAAGTCGTTATGGATTCCTAATGCGAAGCAGATTTTGAAATAGATTTTTGGATCGCTAATTTTGAGTGCTCGATTAATAAGTGCTGATTGCCAGTTAGTCACCCCAGTAACGAGTGGAAGGTACACAGACTGCGCGTTCAGCGATTAAGTAGTATGTGCCTGTAAGAGTCAGCCGTGACGTAACGCTGTATTTAATTTTATGCGATGGATTATTCATGTACATTTTAATATCGATTTGTTGGATCAAAATGCTCCGCTTGAGGACGCCATACTTAAACAATTCCGTAATTTAACAAGCCCAGAATTTATTTAAAATCCTCCTCGGAGGATCAAATGTTCCACCTTGTGCTTTTAACACGTTGACTGCCGTGTCACCCATATGTGGGTGGCGGAATTATTTGTCCAGATTTTAAAATAAATTTTCATGTTAATATATTCATTGCACCAAATTTGATTAGGATCAGTAAAATGTAAGAAAGTTGGAGAACTACTCAATATCATACATTTAATTCTTTTCAATTTTTATTTCATTAAATAACTTGCTTTTATTTTATGGAATTTTTGAGGTTTCTAGTTTGGCAGTCAAAGTGTTGAAGGACCAGTGACAGAGAAGAAATCTGAAACTGAAATGAAATGAAATTTGAAATTTTTCGAAGAATGTCAATGCAAAAATTTAACCGTCTCTGCGGTTTTGAATAATCCGAGAAGATGAAATATCGGAGCTGGAGATTTGAAGAATTTTAATATGAAACTGCTTCTAAACGATACTTATTTGCCGATTCTCCAGTTATCTCCATCCACTCGAGCAACTTCTTATTGCTCCGAATTTCCATCGCGGATGCAATCAACGCTTGAAAACCCGGCTGCAAGAATTCCTCAAGAATCCAGGCCGGGGAGAAAGAGGTGAACAGTATTCAGTATTCTCCCAGTGAATTATACCTTCGGGAAAATCGGCTCTGCGAGTTATCTGCAGCTCGCACGGCTCTGCCGCCTTTAAACGCGTCTGTTCCTCATCTCGAGATGGCGCGACTATGGCTCTTCGTGAACTAACTACGGGATCAAGCTCTCAGTATTCACCTGAGAGCGACAATTAATTCAATACATAGTCAATGGCAACATTCGCTACCTTTTCTTTTCTGTTTCCCTTCTTTCTCCTCGTTCTTTTAAAATTGGATAAAAATAAACGAGAACCGAGCTTTAAGTTCGCTTTTATTTTTCAAATTTATTCACTTTTTTGTTAGTCATCTTTTTTTAGTGTACAAAGTTTGTTACTCTGTAGGGCGTTCATTACTTTGAACAGCAGTGTGAATAGCACAATAAAAAGGGAATATTGAAATTAATATTTAACACTTTCACTGCCAAACTTGAAACCTCAAAAATTCCATAAGTCAAAGTAAGTTACCCAATGAAATAAAATTGAAAAAAATTAGATGTATGATATTGAGTAGTCCTCCAACTTTCTTGCATGTTACAGATCCTAATAAAATTTGGAACAATTAATGTATTAATGTAAAAATTCATTTTAAAACTTGGACAAATAACACATATGGGTGACATGGCAGTCTCTCAACGTGTTAATTCGTCGACCCAGCTTTCAATGTTCAAAATGTGTACGAATGATCACTTTTGGATTTTGCCGGGCACTTTCCCCATCGATGTCGGAGAGTTTCAGCTTGAGTCGATGCCGCTCTTTTGCATAATTAACTTTCCCGTGGTGTTGAATCCCGACGACGCAGCGTTCGGTCGCGATATCGGCCATCCAAGGCCCTTATTCAGTCGATTCTCGCGCGGCCAGGCGTCGAGTGCTGTGAAAACAAAGGGAGCCGAGGTAAGAAGTCCCCAGCATAATGAATCCCCGGCCCTCCGGACCATTCTGATTCATGTACTCGGCCCGCTGCCTTGCAATTAGCGTTCCTTTCTTCCCGTTCAGTTCCTTAAACCGTTCGCAAACCTCTTCTTCTTCTTTTTTCTTTTTTTTTTTTTGCAGTGTCGCGTCACGTCCAGGCGAGACGAATTTCGAGCAGCGTTCAACCGTCTCGCAATCTGCAATTCTAATTAATCGATAACCTCGAGGATCGCTCGAGTTACAGGTCCTCGAGGCTCGAACGACTTCGCGCAAAATTCTAGAAAACGATCGTGGCTTGTGCTTTTTTCCAATTACTTTTTAACACCTTGACTGCCAAACTAGAAACCTAAAAAATTCCATAAAATCAGTGTCATTTAATGAAATAAAAATCGAAAAAAATTAAATATACGATATTGTGTAGTCCTCCAACTTTCTTGCATTTCACAGATCCCAATTAAATTTTGTACAATGAATATATTAACGTAAAAATTCATTCTAAAACCTGAAAAAATAATTCCGTCACCCATATGTGGGTGACGTGGCAGTCAACGTGTTAATCGATTTTTAAGATAAAGAGAAACAGAAGTAACGTGAAGCAAAAATAATTAATCCGAACAAACTTTATTAAATAAAATTAAATTGAAAAATACGTTCAGTGTATTCGATGCAACCGTATGCACCGCAGGAATTGTGTTAAAAAAAAAATTGGTCCATGGTTCTGGAAACACTTGTTAGTACACTGAATCGCCGAGACATAACTTCTCTGTAGGTCAGACTCCCAAGCGGATGTTATTAACAGTTTCTGCGATAATTTCAGAGGAATTCCAAATTTAAAATCGCGTTAGAACCTTTCCCAGGGAATTTCCAACAGCACGATAATATTTTCATCTGATAACGGCGGGGCAAGGGGACCAGTTAAAACAGTTTGCAGCTTGAACTCCCGGCCGAATCGCATAATTAGAGGCAGAAGTTAACAGTCGACTTAATAACCCGATGGAACTTGATCGTCCTCCCGGAAAACACACCGGGGCTAAAGACGAGTTCGCGCGCTCGTTCGTCCACGCTCGTTTGCATTAATTGTTTCGCTAATTCGGACATCGTTGCTTAAACAGGCACACCCCGGTGTCGTTCGAACGACGTAAACAGCCTTTCTTTCAGGCGGGAAAACGCTCCTAAAACCGGAGCCAGATCTCCGCGAACAAAGACCGGCTAATGAAACCCGGAAAAAGATGTGTGCACTTCCCTTCTCGCGCGACGAGAAACTTTCCGCTTTAAAGTGTTTCGCGACGGGACAATGGAAACTCGCCGACTTAATTCGCGCGCGTAATTCTCGCGTTTTCCTCGCGAGCCCTGTGTTGGCAGGGTTTTTCCGGTTTGTCGCCATTGAAACTAGCAGTGTCCACACCCAAGAGCTTTTTTTAATGCTCCAGATCTGTGGAGCTGTAATTTGTTTGTTCTCATGAGCGGCAAAGTTTTTATATTTTCAAGTTATCACATCGTCGGGGACGAAAGTTCTTCGATTCCCAGGTCCTCTGTTTTTTAAGCTTTGTGTTTTTTAGCCCACACAATTTTTAATGCCCCGTTTTTCTAATTCTCAAATTTTTAAGCTTCGTGTTTTGGAGTCCCCACAATTTTTAATGCTCTGTTCTTCTAATTGTCAAATTGTTAAGCCTTGTGGTTTTGAGCCCTCACAATTTTTAATTCTCCGTTTGTCTAATTGTCAAATTTTTAGGCTTCGTGTTTTTGAGTGCCCACAATTTTTAATGCTCCGTTTTTATATAATAATTCTCAAATGTTTAAGTTTCGAGTTTTTCAGCCCCCACAATTTTGTAATGCACTGTTCTTCTAATTGTCGAACTTTTAAGCTTCGCGGTCTTGAGCCCCCACAATTTTTAATGCTCTGTTTTTCCAATTGTCAAATTTTCAAGCTTCGTGTTTTTAAAAATTACATTTCCTATTGTTACATTCCTAAATATTGTGAAATCAGTGTTCCCAATTATTTTAGTATTATATATACATATGGAGAGTGTTCGATGGTATATTTCTCATGGATCAGCGTGAATGCGTGTTTCTGACAGTAACGTTTATACTCGCGTTACGTGCCCGCGATTTATGTAAGTGTCCTGTCACGATACAACCACAACACTGAAATTCTGCCAGTCAGTATCACTAATTCATAACCGGTAGTCACATTTCCAGATGCAGACCCTTCACACCAGCATGCGTTACAGTTGTGTAAACGGTTTTAGTTATCGTGTAATCCACATACATCAATTTTCGGTGAGGGAACACAAAGAAACGGTGCGGGAGGTGCGACGGGTGCAGAATTCCGTGCGTACGAGGATTCCAACGAACCAAAACGAAAAAACGAAACGTCTCTTACCATCGACATTAAGAAAATTATTCAAGCTTTCCTATATTGTGGTTCACTTGAAATTAGGTGGACTTTAAGTCATCAAATGCCCGATATTTCAAGTCGGTTCACAAAATAGTAATCCTCAAACACCGCAAAATGGGTCACCTACCCTCTTAAAAACGCAATCTCAAGGTTCCGCTTCCGGATTTTTCTTCCGAAAACTATCAGTCCGATCGAGTTGAATTCTTTTTTATTTTAAAGTAGAAGGTACAACGAATCGTAGTATATTTTTCAATCCCTAGAATTTGTGTCCATTTCATTTTCGTTCGAAAGCAACCCCCGGCCGCAGTGCTCGACACAGCGATCCGATAACGTAAGAGGAAGGGGTTGGGGCGGAAGGTAAAACGTTGAAAACGGGGAATAGGTTCGGGTCGGGGTGAGTTCGGCGAAGGGTGAAGTGGGCCACACAACAGACTCATGCTTCGAAACCTGATAGAAACCCGGCCAGAGGTCCAGGTCAACGAATAATCTCTCTCGAGCGACTCGCGGCGTAGGCTCGAGACTTTTTGGGGGAGCACGCAGGACACATGACGGTCCTCTGCTGGAGCGATTTACCTCTTTTACCTGGGCTGACTTTGAACGGGGATCGGCGACCTGGACGGTCTCGTCGGGAGGCAGCCGCCAAGAGTTCCTCTCGATGTTGACGCTGGCGTTCATAGCGGTCTCCTCCTCCGCCTCCCGTGTCCTTCGTTGTTCCTAACAGCTTCGTCCTTGCGCCAATACTTCCCCGAGGTCCCCAGGGTAACCCCCGGGCCACTCCTGGGGCCGAGGTCCAACACCAGCAATCCACAGTTCCTCACCTGCAACAATAGCCGGCAGTTGGTTAATTAATTAATTCCGCTCGGCGCGCAATTAACCGCGCGAAAAGATACCTTGCTCCGCTAACACGTCAAACCATTGTCCTCCGGACTCTTTCGCTACTTTGCAAGGATCCCAAGGGGGCTAGTTTGCGTATGTATTGACTATACAGAGTGTCCCAAAAACATTACGATGGTAGACATTTTTATTTATATAGATATTTTCCAAAAACGACTGTTCAAAGTGCTCTGCTTCGAATTACCATTTTTGATTGTACGAAATTTTTTCACGATTCCGGTGGTTCGACAGCGTTTTGGGAAACGCGGACACAGAAGAAATTGGAATGTAAATCGATACCGGCCTGTTAATTGTCCCGTAATTCGTCCCCTTAGCTGGGTCCCTGACGGACGATGCACTGCTTCATATGCATTTTGGATTTGCATGTCCGTCGACGGCGGCGTGCAGGCCTCTGTGGCCGCGATTTGAAATTTAAATCGAAAATAAACTAATGGCGTAGCGTGGCGGCGCGGCCTCCCGCCGGGAAATTTCGACTTTAATTAAATTATTCATAGGAGAAGACTGACAACCTGAGCGGGTGTAATCCCTTATTCAGGTTTAATTCCCCGAGGAATTCGTAATTATCCTTTGTTCCCGGCCCCCCTCGCTCCCCGCGGGGAGATGATTCACGCGATCTATTCATCTTTCCCGCTGCTGGTAATCGTGTCCCGGCATTACCAGAACGACAAATATTTTTTAAACGTCCCCCGGAGCCGATCGTTTGTTTCGCTGATGAATTATTCACCGGATCCGCGCGATCCGTTGATTTTTACGCCTTACACTTCGAAACCACTTGGAAAATTCTTGAGTTCTTAACACTTTGAATGCCGAACCAGAACCCTAAACAATTCCATGAATTCAAAGTAAGTTATTTAATGAAATAAAAATTGAAAATAATTATATGTGTGATATTGAGTAGTCTTCCAACTTTCTTGCATTCTACAGATTCCAATCAAATTTGGTACAATGAATATATTAACGTGAAAATTCATTTTAAACCTGGACAAATAATTCCGTCACTCACGTATGGGTGACATGACGGTCAACGTGTTAAACTTCAATGATAAATCATAGCTGGATGACACGAAAATAATAAAAATCATATTAGACATTATATTTATTCGTAGACTCGTCGCTTGTCACAGTGAATGTTCAAGCTTATTTTTTATGAATTGGGGCTATTGATTACACAACGTTCAGGTTGAACATGAATTCTCCGGGCAGAGATTCAAGTGGAAATCAGAAGCCCGTCGAGTTAAATGAAGATGCGAAGTAAATGAATAGCGCTGTAAAATATTCTTAACCGAGCCTAACGAGGCCGGAACAAGTAAAAGAAACGAAGCGTCCCGAGCAAATTGCCATGATATTTCGCCGGGAACCGCGTCCTTAACCTTTTTCCCCGCGGATGGAGCTCTAATCAAAAATCAATATTAATCGGTCTATATAGCGGGGACCGTTCGACCAGCTCACCTGGAATCCGAACAATAACGTTCCTCCCAGGCTCGGATTCCCCATTACCGTGTTTAACTTACCGGTTCGGAAAGTCAGATTGAATTTTCACTGTTGTCTGTTATTCTTTGGCGCGCTTCCTCTCCGCTCCACACCCACGCCTCCGACCGTTTAACTCTTCGGAAACAGTTTCCTGATTCCTCTGTCGATTACTCGTTAATTGGCGAAAGTCCGAACCCTTTCTGTCCCGTTTATTTAACCGTCGACGAAATACGGCTCGTCTTGTACTATTCATTCCGCCATTGAATACCGGGTTTTGTCCCCTGACTTCTAAAGTCCAGCAAATTGTCGGAGACAATTTAAGGACTCTTTCTACTAATTTTCTCACTAATTTTATGCCAATAGTTTTTAACCCTTTGCATTCCCCTGTCCCCTCTCACGAGACATCGTAATTCTAGCATATCACACGGATGTCCCGTCTCATGGGACATTAAAGTTTATTAGTGATTACGGGGAATTAATTTACTCCAGCGCAACTTTAAATATATATTCCTCGATGTCAACCAATTCATATAAGTCCAATATCATTACAATACGTTAAGGTAAAGGCACCAGTAGTTGACCATGTACCAATAGTTGACCATTTTATAGAAAAACATCAAAAATAAGGTTTTTATAAGCGCACTTGTAGGTGCACTTTTGATGAAAGTGAACCTCGGATGCCATGCCGTCTGTTGTTTAAATTTCAAAACGATAAGAACATTTCAAACCTTATTTTTTTATGTTTTACTATAAAATGGTCAACTACTGGTGCCTTTACCTTACTTGGTTCCAAAACTATACTAAATGATACGAGGGTTTGTAAATTTCTGCCACGAAGTGGCGCTGAGTAGCTGGTAGCTAACGTCCAGAATGGTTCGGACTGCAAAGGGTTAATAATTTATTTTATTTTGTATTTTCTCTAAAATTGATTTATTAACGATATTCACCGGTCACCGGTGGCCACGGTGTTAATTACTTCTAAGATGGAGATTGTTTTGAACAATAGCGTGTACTTTAGTAGTTGCATTATTCTTTCGTGCACGCAAATTCCCGGTTGCTGATTTCTGCCAACGTTTCGTCTCCGAAATATTACAAGCGATACTTTCATGTCGTAAAATCAGACGCTTACAGATGCAATTTCCCGTGCTCCGCGAAACAAGGTACTCGAGCGCGAATTGTCAAGTAAAGCCGAGCAGTAGATTAATTAATCATGATGCTGATCGGTCGTAAAAGTGCTATGGGTTGTAGCGGAAGATCGACGAGCGAGAGCAGCCGAAACACGGATCGCGATAACGAACTACTGATCCGGTCGACGGGAATTTATGGGACGTAAAAGGAATGCAAAGAGCGCGAAACAGGGCCGGCAGCGTCGCCTTTCCGCGGCCGCCGGATTTCTCCGTCCCCGTTCCACCGGTGCGTTTAAATTCCCCGCGATTGCGTTTATAAAACCGCGACGCGGAAGAGCGATTTAACTGCCGAGCCGCGAGCTATCGGACGGAAGCGGTCCGCGTTGCGAATTTCTCGCCGGTCTTTGCTCCCCCTTTTTTTCCGCCATTCACGCTGCCAAGTCATAAATTGGTTCGCAAAAAGCTGCGTTTGCGGAAAAGTTCATTAACCCATTGCACTACTATTTATCCTGCGATTATAGTGATTAGAAATTCTTCATCGTTCAGAATTTCGTAGAAAAAGAAAGATAGTTTATATTCACTGTATGCCTATCTTTTCTCCAAAGGATATATATATATATATCAACTACAACAAAGTAGATTTTTATTTCAGTTTAAAGCAAATCAATAACTTACATATTTATTAGACTCTGTTCAGAAACTTCATCACGAGTCTGACTCGATATTGTAGGGCAAGGGGTTAACTATCCGTAATCGAAACTAATACGATTTCTGGAATCGTTCGGGGTGAGTGTCTTCGCACGAGCAATCGAACGAATAGCTGCACGAAGAGCAATTTAACGGGAATAAAATAATGATAATGTGAATATCTATGCATTTACAGCGTGTACATATTTTTCAAGTACGAGAAAACTTGAAAATGGAACCCGTTTCTCAGCTTGATTTTTATGGAACAGCTTTTCGAAAAAGCTGCGCAGTCTAGTGACAAGCTTCACGATAATTTCCGATTTAACTGTATTCGTTGACGTGTCAATTTACCGGAGCAACTTGTGCAATAACTGCTTCGCAAGAGTTTGTACTTACTGGAAGAAGTATGATTTATTAACTGTCTGCAAGTGGAACTGTTGAATCGGGGGTTTGAAAGTTTGTATTCGCGGAAGTGTCCAGGGGCTGAATAAACGAAAGTAGTAAATCGATACTGCTGAAAATCACGTTGACGAGAAATTTGTACCGTACAGAAAAATCCACGGGAAACAAATAGAAAGTGATAAATCGATACAGCTGAAAATTATTCGCCGGAGCTTTCGCCATGCAGCGCGCGCGTCCCATTTCCATCCGGGTGACAGAGAGAGAAAAAAAAAGGGTGTAATGGTTGGCAGATGGGCGCGAATCGATCGGAAACTGAAACAAAACTCGACGTCGAATTTTCTACGACCGCTCGGACACGGCGAAGCATCGAATTCAAACAGTAATCCTGTCTCCGGGACCGGTATGAAACGCGGTCCTATTGAAACCGCGGCCGCGAGAGATATCCCGTCGTTTTTACGATGAGCCGTCACGTCGAACCGAACGGGAAGCTGAAATGATGCATAGCGGTCGTACGTGAACTGTATTTTCATGCAATTTTCCTTGGTCGCGATCTGCCGCCCAGCGGAACAACGACTGGGAAAAGCACCCCCCGGCGGTCCCCGGGAACCGTTGCATAAAAGACGCCCTTCGTTTACGGCCCCCGCGATAAACAATGAATACAAAACGTCGAGATTACGTAAAGCGCGATGCTGCCGCCCATTGTCATCGGAACGGGACTCGCTCTCGCATGCTTGCAACAACGAAACTGCCGGATTTTTGCGTGGCCGCAGCTTTTGCCCGCGTTCTATTCCAAAAACGAATTTATCGCGGCTACATCTGTGCGGAGATTTTGTAGATATTCCCGGACCGATTTGTAGCTTTTTGGAAAGCTACAAACACGGATAAAATTTACGTGAGATTCTTCGACAGTTAATGGAGAGCATGCTGGAAAGGGATGCTGGAGTTTCCCGTTCAACTTTCTGGAAATTAAGTTACGGAACGATAAAAAAATTCTGTACAGTGTTTAAAGTTCTATCGTACTTTATGGAAGGTAAAAAATAACAGAAGCGACAGCTTGAAGACTAGCTTATGGAGGTCGGAATCTATAGGAAGATTCTTCAGTCTTTGAAAGACGTTCTTACACCCGGGGGAAGTTAAAAATCTCATTCAACTACTTAAACTGCGAGTCTCTGTGGAGGTTTTATAAATTTTTATCGATTAATTTATAGCTCGAATGGAAAACGAGATTCATTAAAAGTTTCGCCGTGTTCCGAAGAAGATCAAAACTGCATTCTACTCGTCGAAGAATCGATTTATAAACATTCAATAATATTTTAACGAAGAGAAACCTCGAGGTTCAACTTCAAGAGAAGTGAATACAGTTTGAAAACCATAAAGAAATTTCTCTACCGTGTTAGAACTTCTGCCGTGTTTTGAACAGTATTAAAATCAAGTTCTACTCTTTGAAAGAACAATTTCTAAAACTATTATCATATTCCAACGAAGATAAAGCTCACATTCGAGTCTTTGAGAACGAAGTTAGAAACTTCAGGCACGATAGCGAACTCATTTACTTTAAGTTCTATCATACTTCAAGGAGGACCAAAATCACATTCAATCTGATGTTCTAAATAATTTTTAGCGTTCCTAACAATGAAAAACTCTGTATTCGAAGCGATTGCTTCACCGAAGTGCCACGAACGCTCGATCCGATTACAGCAATTACAGCCTGGAACTTTTCAGCACTTTGTGAATCGTGACAACGTTCGATCGAGTTGATGTATTGTCACGGAAGTAAAATTTCAAGTTTCATATTCACGGATGGCCGATCAAAGCTTTCGACGGTCCCCGAATCAGTTCTCTGTCGAAAAACGGATCGCTCAATCATTCCGCGACGAGTGGGAGGACGCGATATCGCTCGGAAGTCGGATAATGAGGCAGTCGAGCAGCTGGCCGACAGCTATTGCCCGAAGGAATCATTTAATTACATCGCTGACTTCTTTCCGTTCGTCAGCGGCGCGGCAAAGGTTGGCGAAATTGGCACGGGACACTTTGAAGTTAGCGCCTCGCGCAACTCCCTTTCGCCCCCACCCCACCTCTTCGCGATGGATTAACCTTAATTAAAGTTCCGCCTTTTTCCCCCTCCTTAACTTCTATGTAAGTGGTGTCGCGGTGTTTGCGCGCTGTCAATTGCAAATTCGCCGACTATGCGACGAGTTCTGCGTTCAATTTTGCGAGGGGTGCTGGCGAACTTTGTCTCGAGAGGTTATCGAACCCATTTAATGTCGAAGATAATTATAATTTTTTGGTTCTACTTTTGGGTTCATATTGCTTTCAAATGTATACCACAATATAGTTTAATTTAATGTGTATATGATGCAGTCTACAGAGCGATGGTAATTCTAATTGTGTTTGGTGTGCGGAGAAAGTTATGGCCAATCCTAGTTATGGTTCCTGTAACTAGCTGTTTTAGTTCGATGCAGTTTATATAGACGGATGAAAGTTACACTTTACTGTAATGCAGTTCTAACGTACGCGCGGTGGTGTTCGCGTTTCTTTTTAATTAGATTCCCCTTTTTAATTGGGCCAGGAGCAATAGTAAAGTTAATACGATGAAACAAGCACTCGTTTCGCAACATGGTAATGATAATACCAACGGCTTTATAGCGCGTAAACTTTAGGAAGAATGACAACGAGCAAATTGCCTTATCACCATTTACGCAAAGCAGTAACTGTCCGAGTCAATTGTAAGAAACGATGGTTAAATGGAAATCTATTTTCTCGTTTCATCACCTTAAAAAGTCGAAGATAATTTTTCTCATAAATGTATAAACGAATATACAAATAATTCTTTAATACGCTTCATAGTATGTTCATGGTATTTTAAATCTAGTGATGGAAAATAGAGTTATAAAATTTACATACAGAGAGGCAAATGAACCAAAAGAAAATTAAATGAACTGGGAAAATAGAACAGTTTGTATAGAAATATCACAATTCATTGAAATTTACTAAACCCATGAATAAATCAGGTCAACATCCTTGCAATATCATCCCTTCGTTTAAAACAATCAACCCCTATTTCAGTCGCCATCAAATTCCAAATTTAAATTGACAGAATCGGAAAATAAATTTGCCCTTTAGTTATGCAGGAATGGATAATGCTATTTTTTAAAAAAGAATTATTTAATGTGAATCCATTGCGGGCATCAGATTACAGATGTAAGGGTCGGAAGCCACAATTAGCGCCGTTTTCCGCAAAGAGAGTCCTCTCCCGAACAAAATCCGCAGTTCTTTGGGAAAAAAGGGATAAAGAATGGGGTGCGGGGGGTGAACGGGTCGCGTTAGTTTCAAAGGGGCACGGTCACAAAGGGTTCTCGCACGCATCCGAGCAGTCGCGCGCTTCCGTTGGCCATCGATCCGCGGATTTCGATTTCGGTTTTGTCGCTCAGACAGGCCTGACAACTGCGGACGATTAATCCGGTTAGCCCGGCCACCGTGGACTGTGACTGATGAATGAAATCCGGGGTGGAACGACCTTATTTTGCGTCATCCCTCTGCCCCAGCATTTTCCCTCGCAAACCCCTCCCGGCAGCCTAGTTCGCCTAACCCCTCCATCGGGCGGCTTCGAGTCCACACAGTCTGCAGCGCTGCTGACGTAACGCAACCCCTTCTGACGTCACCAGCCGGGGTGAGGCGGGGAGGTAACGTGGTAACCCTTCCGCGAGGACAACGTCCTCCTTCCACCCTATTCAGCCCTCCCACCCTTAGTCTGCGAGGTTCCTCTTTCCTCCCTATCCTCCGTCGTTGATATTAACGCGCGACTGCCCAGACGACAGCCAGAAGAATTCATTAAAATCGGAGTAATTTATTAATCGAGCAAAGTTCAGAATTCTGAAGATTGCCCTTTCAACCCTTTTGCACCTCGCGGTCTTTAGGAAAATTTAGGGCTGGCAATTTATCAGGAAAAATTAATCTTTAGACGAGGACAAATAATTCATCCCCCAAATGGTTATTGGATGATTTCTAAATTAATTTACAGTGATTAGAAATATATCAATATGTAGCTTTTTCATTCGTGGCATGTTGCATCAATTTTACTGGGGTCGAAATAAAATAGAGAAAAATTGTTCAACTTGACTATTTTTATCTAGTGGATGTTTCTGATTCTTTTGGGCCAGTTGATAAATGTTTTTGTATCATTTTAGTGTGAAGCGGTTGTTAACAACTTCCCTGAAATCGTGTCAAATAAATGACAGTGATGATTAAAGCGTTTCTAGACAGACAATCGTGGAAGAGAAATGAATTGGCTGATATTAATTGTCCCTTCAAGCGAGAGCTCTGTCTGACCATAATATGACCCTTTCCACTGTGCTCCAGAATTAATGGTGCTTGTGAAATTTATTTGCCCCTTCCTGAACTGTTTACTTCCATAGATTCTCTATACTGCTTCCTGAAATATCTAATCACTGTTTGACCGTGTTAGCCATGTATAGCACATCCTACTTACTCCAAAATTAACATATTCCATGCGTATTCTACCTGAGAAAAGTAATACGATAAAAAATAGAAAAATATCTACCTCTGATCACGGGTGGCATCATCTACTTCATTATTAATTAATTGCTATATATCTTCTAGTTCGAGCAACTGCACTGACTTGCAGAAGAATAATTACTTGAAAATAAAGGCAGTAAAATTGTTTCTGTGCACGAAAGCTTGAAATTGTCTGATCAGTGATGACACAATCCACTGCACTTGTATTTCAAACGTGTTCTAGCCTAGAAAAATGTTAATACAAAAATAAAGTGGAAATTGTCTCTGTATTAGAGAGTCTGCGCGCGTCTGATCAGTGGCGGCACAATCTACTTCACGATTAACAAATTCCAGACATTCCGGGTTCAAAAATGAAATTTCTGGGGCAACGGGTGCTAAAGTGATTATATTCCATTTTCCGAGTAATTTTTGCAGGTGGGAGGTGGGCCCAAGGGTGGAATCCGTTAAATCGCGGTCTTAGCTCGAGGTTTTTGCATCGAACGGCCGTTAAACGTCGCCAGCAAAAACATTTACACGGTCCGAGGCAAAAACGAAAGCTTCTTACGGTAATCGAATTTTCACGCGGGCCGGCGCCGCGAATAGATCCCCGAGATCCCGGGCAAACTTTTTTCCCGTAGCAGCCCCGGCTATTTTCTCTCGCTCGCCAACTATTCGGCGCCAATTTGGCTCGTTAAACTTTTCTTGTGGCGCGTCTCGCGTGATTTTTCTTCGCCTTTCACCGACTACTGGCGCGGATCAAGTGTTTTTCATTTCGTGCAGTCCCCTATCGACCAGAGTAACCGTAAAAACCGTGGTTTTCTTTCCGTGGAAATTGTGGCTTTTATTGCCGATTAATCGATTCGAGTGGTAATGACCGTGTTGTGGTCGGACGAGCTGCACCGTCTCAAGATAAACATCTTAGAAACTCTTGCTTGCAAAAGTACGTAGACGAGTTACACGTAATGTCGAATATTTTTTAGTAGCTTCCAACAACTACAGACTCCACAATCGCACGAGGAAATTTACTTCAAGTGGAACGAGCAATGCAGTAGTCAGCCATTTTTTCATTCAATGACTCTCTTGTGACCGCTAACAAAGATATTTTCTATTGGCCTTTAGCGTTACAAGGTGTACGTAGTTAAGACATGTATCGCAATGTAAGTAGAATGAGTCGATCAATGGTCAGACGAGGCGAATTGTTTCGAAGATCCAAACGGTTTGCAGTTTAAATCGAAAATTTCTTTCATTTTGAAAGATTGTTACGATCGCTAACGAAAAGCATTTTAATCGTCTCGCATAGTTTGCGCAGGAAAGCCGCGCAAATACCATGACCGCGTTTCGGCAAGCGCCAATAGCGTTCGGCGACGATTCGCGGTTTCGACGCTCATGATTTATGGCCGACGCAAAGAATATCGCGTGCATGCTTGCCAGAGTTCGCCGTATATATCTCACGGTAATTCCGTTTCTAGCACGTTTCGGCCGATATACTTGGCCCCGCGCATCCTTGGATACGTATTACTGCGATTCCGTGACTTCCAACCCCCATCGCGATCTCGCGCCCCTACCCTTTTCTCATGAATGTATGCGTGTGCACGAATTTGCAGCAACTGTAGCGATAAACTTTGAATTCATCTATTCCGTACTGCCTCATATTTCGGTATCGTTTTTCCCGAGCCGAGTTTCCCCTCGGAAAAGACACCATCGCGAGATATTTTTCTGTTTTACTGATGCTTCCAAACAGCTTCGCGGATTCTCCGGAGATTTACCTTTTTATCACTCACGAAACGTGTTTTTCCAATTGAAACATGATCCCTGGGGAGTAAAAACATCTCAGGAAATGTTGAACACTTATTATTTATTCTCGCTTGAATAATTTTGCTCTAATTTTTGTGGTGCTCTTATTGTTTAACGTTTTGTATTTGTGTGCGTATAATCAGTTAATAATAATTATTATTACTATACAAGGTGTTTCAAAGGCAACGGAACATTTGGAAGAGTGATGAATCTACAAATATTTTTGGCAGTGAAAATGTTCAGCAAAAATTGTGATTTAATTTGTAACTGAAATAGGGTTGCGCCATTTCGGTGACACAACGTATGACTCCTGAGATTCCCCGGTCTCGATCGTGTTCCGCGCATACGTTTCGCGTTATCGAGTGGTTGGATGGAGAACCGGAAGTGGGGTTAGCGTTGCGGATATTAAGGCGTTTGCCCATGCGGCTTGTTCGAGTATGTACACAACCGTGTCGTGAAACTTGACGTAATGTCCCTCGTAAAACCCGATAAAGCGGTATGAATCGCACGGGACATTCGGGGTCTTTGTAACAGGGTCAGATAGGACAAGCGTTCGTATAAACTCTTTTTATTATTTACGTGTGCTGAATCCGTCTCTGAAGTTGCTCTCATACATCACGGCATACTCCATGAACACGGTTATCTGTGAAACACGTGTACAAATTTCAGTGAACGCACACGAAATGAAAATGAAAATACCGGTTTTGCGAATCTGTTCAACCTACGTGGAGTCAGTCGGGCAAAATATCAATTTACATATCCCTAAACATCGATCAAAGCTTCGAGCTCTCTCACGTCCCGAATATCCCAATTAAAACGCACCCCCGGATCAGCCATTTCGCCCCTAACGTCTCCATCAGAGAAGCTATCGCAAACTTTCCCCTCGAACTTGCGAAAACTTCGGTGAATTCGGCAAATCGGAATTTCATTGGCCCGATTACCTAGAGGTCTCGAGCAGGACCATAAATACCTGTACAATCCTTTCTCTAGCCCGAGAGCCTCGCTCTCCCCTAATCAATGCCTGAACTAAGAAACCTGCGAGGATGCAGTGAAAACAAGCTCATTTGTCTGGGGGTGGAAAGGTGGTGTCCCGTGAAAAACGATGACGGATGCATCGGTGCGGCAGCCAGCTTGCAGGATCCTCACGAATTCATCCCCTCCACCCCCATCAACCCTCCTCACACCTTTCTGCACCGTCATCCATCCCCTCTCGTCCGCTTTTTATTGCTTTCACCCATTTCCCACCCCGTTTCACCCTCATTCATCCCCCTGCCACCCCTCCCAGCGCTTTTTACTTCTTTTCATCCGCTCTCCACCCCCTTTCACCCCTGTTTCACCACTTTTCACCACCTTCAACCCTTCGCAGATCTTATTTTCACCACTTACAGCCCTCCTCCACCCCTCTCCAGCCTGAACACCCTCTTTTCGCACGTTTCAACATCCGTCCACCCTCTGTCCACCCCGTACACCCCTTTTCCACCCTTCAGCTCCCGGTTCCGGAAGAGTAGAATGGATCTGAACGGCGTCGGCCGCGTCAGCAATCGCAGTTTTACGAATCGAGTCGAATCGAATCGGATGGACGCCATTGTCCTGTCGCTCGCACGTTTAAAGCGGCATTAAACACGGTCCAACTGCCCAACCGAATCACGAAACAGCTGCACAGTGGGGGTTGTTTGCACGGAACTGCCCGGCGGAAGACGACTGCAAAATTTTTGCATTAACCGATAAATTTTTCTGCCCGTTTTATTTATCGATTTCAGATAAATTTTACCGAAGTTGCGAAATTTTGCAGATTGAGAATACGTGAGAACGGTCATGTCCAGCTCTTCGATGAAATTTTCGTCGGCCACCTCCGCATCGAGGGCAACCGAAAATATTTCTATGGAGCTCGCGCAGCGCGGGAGAATGATTGGAAAAGTTTATGCGTCGCACGGACGATGGATCCCAGGCCGCTGCGCGGAGGGCGGCCGGGGGTGAGTTGCAAGAGTTTTCCGTGTATAAAGTACGAGTTTGTAATTCGTCGGAACGCGACGGATGAGCGGGCGAATTTCGTTTCACGCGGGCTTCACTCCCCGTTCTCGTGAGAACGGTCACGCTCGCGGGTCGACGGGGGTTGAAGTTCGAGGGAGGCTAATCACGGTGATTAGGCGACCGGAAAATGCGGGACGAAGCGGTGGTTCGTTGAAATAATTACACCCGGAACAATCCAGAGTTGTTGTACCGTTTGTTGTTGACTTCTACGGTGGACTTTCAGGGTCGGGGGTTTATAGCGGTATACGGGCACAAACGCTAATCCCCAGTTTCTCAGTTATTGGCCCCTAAAGCCAGTCAAAATAATCCCGAGGAAAATTGAAAGTTGCCGGATAATTTGTAATTAAACTCAACACCGGAGCGCGCCGCCGTTAAAACAGACTTACGACGATAATGAAAATACACGCTTTATAGATTAATTAAGTGCCACGGCACCCAGCCAGAGGCTGTATTTCCTCGCAGTAACGCAATCTACAGCATCTATCGTTTCTCGCGAGGCACTCGGCTCGCCTTTCTCTCCGAAGACGAATTCAGACGGTTTAAACGTGATCGCTGCTCTCCGAACGCCTGAAAACCAACGCGACGCCTACGCTCAGCCCAATTTCTCCTTACGATCACGATTCGCAACGATCCTTTCCTTTGGAAAAATTTTTAGATCGGCAATATTCAAGTATCGCGCTTACGATGTACGTTTCAGTAGAGTAACCTCGCAATGGTCAGACATTCGACCTAAATATTTCCTTAGAAAAGTGCATTTTTCTTCATCTCCCAGTCATGTTTATGCAATTTTCGATTTTTGTCGGCAAGTTTTAGGAAAGTGGAAACAAATAAATTCTAATTTTCAGTAGTAGTGATCTTTATAGATCTGAAATAAATAAAAATTGTACTAAATTCTGTGGAATTTTATATTATAGCATTTTTTTAACATTTTCAGAAGCGATAAACGCATAAAGATCCGCAGTCTAGTAATAAGGGTATTTAGACGAAGTGATAAACAAATTCTTGTGTCGAAGTGGTAACAGGAGAATGCTATTCTTTCGTGGACACGACGACCATAATTGACAGAGGTAACGATTCAGAATGGGACGTTTACTTGCCCAGGTACAGTAACACGTTTCTCCGTTTCGATTGGAGTTCTTAACGATCAGTGGAATGGCCCGTTATCGGTCAGACACGGGAACAAGCGTTACAACTTTGACACGGGATTTTGGTGACACTTTATGGAACCGGGTGGAAGTTCCATTATGGCCCCTAAAAGTTTTTGATGCCGTGAGTTCTTATGATGGGTTATAAACTAGCGCCGTTTTACGATCGACCCTCGCTGGTCACCGATGGACTTTCCTCATGACCCAGAGTTACTTTGCCCGGCTGTACTTCTGTCACCGGGAACTGCCCTTTGTAGATCCCGCTCGTTCAAATTTTTTATAATGCTCCGCCTTGTTAGATCTGCTCCGGCGAGTCGTATACTATAGCCGCCATTATGAAGCAGTCTACGGTGAGTTATAGCGTTAAGTAACTCTCCAAGTATCGAATCGGTTGTTTTGGCTATTATTTGCACGAAATTTGAGCAGAATATATGCGGAGAAAGTTAACGGTCCACTGCTTCGAGTAGTAACCCCGCGAATTAATCAGACGAAATAAAAATTTCTCACGGAGCTACCAGAGCGGAACTTCTCGTGGAAAATTACCGGGACATAAACGATATTACTCTTCGGTTAAGAAAATGAAGCCGAACCAGCGGCTGAGATTTTTCCCACTGTATCTTCGCCTAATTATCTTTCGAAAAAAAGCGCATACCTGCCGAGAGACTTACTACCTTCAATTTCATCTGATTCCGTTGCGGAACGTAACGCGCGCGCGGCCGTTTTCCTCTCGTCTACCTCTTTATTGGCGCGGGTCACGAAATTTATGATGGTGGTTTAATTAACCCGGACCAGCGTGCAGTACGTTTTCCCACGGGTAGGGAGAAGCTTGGGGGGTTGAAAGTCGGTCGCTTATTAAAATTCTTGCGATGAGAGGAAGCCCTTCCGTAACAAGGCAGAATACCGCCAAAGAGAGAGAAAGAGAAAGAGAGAGAGAGAGAGGGGGGGTCGAGAAAAACTGAATGTTTGTCTCGAGCACGCTGCACGCGTTGACCAATCCGATGATTAATGCGCGCAATAACGGCCGGACGGAACAATGGGACGCTTCTCGAATTAATAAACCGATTAGAGTATCGAGTCTCGTGGCTCTACCCCATTCACATGGAATTAATTTGACAATGGCGGCGGTCCTGTCTGAGACTCTATTGAGCTCGACTGCTGTGGCAGAAACGTATCATGGGATCTGATTAAGCGCTTTAGGCTCCTCATATGACAGAAGTATCCCTAGAATTTTTAAGTTAACCTTTAGCGCTCGAATGGGGTGACTCTGAATCACCACTAGAAATTGTTGTGGCATTATTTCAAAGAAATTACAAGAAATATTACAAAATATTTGTTACATTACAAAATTTATATTTAACCCCTTACACTACTATTTATTTTGTGATTATAATGATTAGAAATTCTTCATCCTCCAGAATTTCTTGGAAAAGAAGATAGTTTATATTTATTGTATGAACATGTTTTTTTTCCAAAGGATATATATCAACTACGACAAAATAGAATTTTATTTCGGTTTATGGAAAATTAATAACGTTCACATTTATTAGACTCTATTCAGAATCTTCATCACAAGTCTGGCTCGTTATTGTAAGGCAAGGGGTTAATAGATTACTAAACATTTAAACGTTATATGTGGAAATCGAATTAGTTTCGTACGAATAAAATGAAAATATTCTAAGACGGAAGAGAAATTTAGTTTTAGAATGAAAATAGCGCCGAGTGCAAAGGGTTACTGGTGATGGAACTTACCCAATATTATTCGCAGCGTTGTCAAAACGGTTCAAATCGTCGAACTAAAACCGATGGCACACAGGTGGCCAAGAAGAGTGTCTTTCTGGGCACGCCCTTGACGGTATCAATTTCGCCAGGTGTACACCGGAGAAGTAACCGATACAATGAGAGCACGTGAGGCGCTAACGCAAATACGATTGTTTGTTCCTGTCGGCGGGAACGACAGGAAGCAACAGAAAGGAGCTGTAATCTGATATCTGCGAGGCAGCTGCCAGAAGTGGCTCATCTTTGTTCCTTAAAGCTCTAGAAATCCTTTTTACGCGAGGCAACAGCGGCTTTGTTGCATCGTGAAACGCCAGCGTGTACTTTAGGTATACGCGATTGGCATCTGAATGCTCCCTTTTATACCGGAAGTCATTCATCCGATCTTTCCCCGGCGAGAATGGTCGCGAGAAAATATTTTCTTAACCCCGGCGCCACTATTCCCCGCATCGAATATCGCGTTCGAGAAAATCAGTCGTGGAATAAACAATTCTCTCCCCATAACGCAGGATTTTATGCATTTATGACAAAAATGGGCAAGCACAATTTAAAGCAGTGGACATATTGAAAAGATTTGAGAGCACCAGCGTATTGGTTTTGACCTTAATAAAATAATTCAAAGACGAAAGAAATTTTTATTTCGCTCCTGGGTCTTGCAATCAATGCAAATATTATAGTCGACTCATAATTATCATTTTAATTACTTGGTTAATCGTTTTCTAAGATATTCTGTAGTCTTCAAAATCGCATATTTCGTATGAAATTTGACTGTTCGTAATCCTGTAGCAATATTTCACTTCAATTAAAGTGGACTAAACACTGTGAAATTCGATTTAAAGTCCCACCGCTACATGTCCAACCCACAAAGAGCAAGAGGTCAATAAATGGACGGCGAACTTCATGAATTTCCGGTGTAGACAAATACGAAGGTTCCGAGAACAATATACCGAGGCTCTGGAACAACACAATTTCCGAGTTCAAATGACCAAACGTCCGCGAGAACGGTCGAGGTTGGGCGTTGACAAATTTTCTATTCCATTAAGGGGCGGGCTTCTTATTTTGAAATTCGGCGAGAACGTTTTATCGTCGAAAATAAGCCGTTTTCGAGTTGGCCGAGTTCTCGTCCAAACGCACCGGGAACCGAGCCTGTGGCTCTTTCGCACGTTCCACATTCTCGGATTAAATTTCGCTTCGGTTAAGAAGCCATAATTACGCGAACGTCGGATGAGCATCATGCCCGTGAGCTCGCTCACCGACAAGACGCTTCGTTTTCCAGTCGAAGAATGTCAGACTGGCTGAAAGAAAAATAGGCCGGCTTTCGATTCAAAGATCTCTCGAAATTCGAAGAAATTCCCTCTGGAGCTACCTAGTTAGAGCAACCACACGTCGACTTTTCATACGCTTACGCTACTTGCTATAACTCTCGCAAGGTACTCGCGAATTTTATTCTATTCTTGAAATTTTAGATATTCCTCACAATTCGTTTCGACTTCAAATTCTTATTCCACGGCAGGTTTTCGAAATTCTTTTCAGTGGAATAGGATCGTCTTGGTCGGACATCGGCCACTGTTTCATCTCGAGAATTAGTGTTTCACAGTAGGAGCACAATGAATGTCGGTAGTCGCTTGAGGTATGTGAAGCATCTTTCTGTTGGCTTTCAGTTAAGTAGAATGTGAGATTCTTAGTCAGACGTTCAAAAGCGAATACTTAACATTCCGGTATTTCAGTATACTTTGCCGACAGAGCCTATGATCGTCAGCCTCTTTTTTGCTTTTTAGGTTCACTCCTTTTGGCTATGTATTGTTTATGCAAAACATATTCTAATACTGAAACGTCCCCCTGCGACAATGATAAAACTTTACGGGCACTCAGAATATCTAAAAATAGGGGATACAGCTTCTTATAGCTGAAAACACAAGTTTAAGGGGTGAAACAACCCTCTGAAGGATTGCCATATGCGGAGTTATCTCGGAATTTATGAAACATGAGAGCATAAGATACAGAAATATTGAACGGCAAAGTTGTGCAGCCTTACCCCGAATAACAACAGGACGACGGGAATAATTTTCTAAAAAATTAATACCACACATCGAGAACCAATTACAGAGAACGTTATAGTTATGAGTAGACACAAAACATGAAATCAGGTAATTTTCTCCCGATATTCTACACGGTCTGGATTAAATTCTAGATTAAATTTCCAGATTGTGGAATAGCTTCGATTACATTTCAAATTAATCACGTCTCGGTTCCAGTATGTTTTCCCACGGGCTGAAAACGAATCGCCACACCAGCCGACAAACACTGCGCCCCTTAATTACCATTTGGCAACACAACGTCAATCAGTGTTTCCTTCCGGATCGCAATTTTCTCCCGTTTCACTCGCTCATTACGCCCCTTTCAAAGTTCAAGCGTGTCCCCTGTCCCCTCGACACCGTCGACGACAATCCTCCCCATCAGGGAAACATCGATTCTTCCGTCCGTTTACTTATCCCGAACATCCCCCCGGCCGGGGGTTAAAAAACAGAAGAAGAGAGAGAGGAGAGAACACACCCCCGGGCTCGAGCCCGCGATCCACGAAATCCCGTTTATATGGAATCCGAGGCACTCTAATCAACGAAAAGCCTTCATCCCCTTATCCCCATCCCTCGAAACACTTCTCGAGGAGTCGAACCAGTCCTACCAGTTCCACCCCCCCCCGTTTTCCCAACCCCCTGGACCTCCAGTTCCCTCCCGGAAGTTGTTCTCCTTCGATTCGCATTTTCACGGCCTCAACCCTTATTTGCTTCGCTCTCCTCGGATAATTTTCCAGCGAGTCTCGACTCCCATTACCGGACCATTCTGAAAATACTTGATCCAGATCCAGAGACTAATATACCGATCGAAGAAACGACTCGGCACTACGTCTTCGCAACCAGATTATTTCGGAACCGGCTTGTCGGCGACGCAGCATAGTCGTCGTTGTCGCATTGATTTTGACGTTTCACCGACGCCGATTCGTTTCGCGAGCTTTCTCGACGTTCTTCCGGATTTTAGGATCGTTTAGCAGAGTCTCTTCGGCAGTTTGGTGACACGGTACGATGCAGTTCTATGCAACGTGATATAATGCAACGCATCACAATGCGAGGAAAGACAATGCAGTCTTGTACAATGCAATAATGTGTGCGGCAACGCGAAATAATAAAACACAAGCGGACACAAGTGGAAGTTGATGCTGCTTGATACAATTTGACGTACAATGCTATTCGACATAATTCATGGCAGCGCAAAGCTTGATACGATTTGATCCAACGGCAGAAAACTCGGTACAATAGTATATCATAATACGCGACACTGCATGGAACGATTCAGCGAACCACGACTCATCGGAAGAGTAGATAAAATGACGCAGCACAACACCGCATGCACAATATGACACAATATAGTAAAAAATTACAACACATGAAATTTTAAAACATAATGTGACGAGACATTAACAGAAAATGCCACGATACGATAAGACGATGATGTTTATATCACTTATAATGTTCTTTTTGTCTCATGTTATACTATTTTGTGCTCCCATTGCGAAAGCCATTATGTACTCGTGGATGCATTAAAGTCGAGATGGTAGGCACAATAGCGTGAACATTCAAGGACAAGCTAAGTACAAAATGGAACTGTCGAAGCCCGGATACTCGCAGAACGGGATGGTTTTGGGTTCACCTGCCTGTTCTCCGTTTTCAAGTTATTCCGATCGGGTTCCAATTTCGCGCGACAGCAATTGATGAACGCATTCTTTGATCGACTATTCCCACACCGTGCCCGTGCCCCACAGCGACCCCGTCGACACGACGCCTGCGAGAGATTAATTTGTTATCGGGGAAATGGTTCGAATAGAGGCTTGACTATGGAGACTTCGACCGACTTGACGGATTGGGGGTAGTTTGGGGGTGGTTTGTTGCGCGGCAGCTGATGCCGATCCGATCTCTCTCCGCTGCATTGTTTCGAACACCAGAGGCCGGGGGTTAGATATGGAAACAGCGGAATTTTATCGGGGTTCGTGTGGAAATTAGCAACGAAATACTTTGTGGAAGTCATATGTATGTGCCACGAAAACAACGCATAACGATTTTTCAATGGATAAAGTATCATTAATTTTTCCGACACGCTGCTATAGGAATTTATAGACACATATTTACTTTTGAGTTATACAATGTTTAGGAGAAAAGATTATAACACAGGCTGATTCGAAAAATATTTTCTAATTGAATATCAAATGACTAAAAGTTTCTGGAACACAGTAAAGATTTTGTAAGAGTCTAAGAAGTATGAAGGTGGTATTTATTTTTAGCAAGTTAGTATGCGTTTATAGACACATATTTACTTTTGAGTTATACAATGTTTAAGAGGAAAGATTATAACACAGGCTGTTTCGAAAAATATTTTCTAATTGAATATCAAATGACTAAAAGTTTCTAGAACACAGTAAAGATTTTGTAAGAGTCTAAGAAGTATGAAGGTGGTATTTATTTTTAGCAAGTTTTATGCGTTTATAGACACATATTTACTTTTGAGTTGTACAATGTTTAGGAAGAAAGAGTATAACACAGGCTGATTCCAAAAATATTTTGAATATCAAATGATTAAAAGTTTCTAGAACACAGTAAAGATTTTTTAAGCATCTAAAAAGTATGAAGGTGGTATTTATTTTTAGCAAGTTAGTATTCGTTCTCATGGAAGGTGAGCGACAAAGGCACGCGATAAAGACGTCTGATATCGTTTGCTCGACCCACTAAAAACTGCTAAACAACGTTATCTCGATGATCGGCCGGGAGCCACGAGCGCTTGCCATCCTCAAACAAGATCAATATGCTTCACGCTTTTTACCGGCTACGGCTCTAATCGCTGTAGAGTGGGCAGCAGGTGCACGTCCGCAAAGTTGTGCACGCGCAACAGTTCATTAAACGTCATAGACCGAAAAGTTGAGGCCATAATAATCGCCTAATTAACGGGAAAGCTGCGATATCGAGAGTGTTCTCGCTTTATCGCGTTCGCTTCACGCCTGGCGGATTTTCCGAAATATCGCCTTCCGTTATTCATCGAACATTCGGTTTAACGGTAAACGCACGCAAATTTTATTTATAACAACGAAGAGGTTTTAACGTACACGACCTGATTTTTCCAAAATATCGCGGAATAAACGAATTATTTATTTAGTTCGTCGGAAACGATATTTGACTTGTTTCGCAAACCGCTGGGGACGTCGAGGAGGAACAAGAGAATCCATTAACAGGTCCGCCGGAATTAAAATTCATTCGGGCAAGAAGCCATCGGAACCGCAAGCGCAAGAAAGCACTTTGTGTAAATAAATTAGGGGATGCAGTCCGGTCGAACGTTCCGCGAAGGAAATACGGGGGCGAGCTAACGAATTTACAGCGAAAAAGACGACCCCCGTCCGGTAAAAAAGGCGGGACTGCGCGATGTTCCGCGTTCCTATTAACGAACGCGAGTATTCCAGCGTTCCGGAAGGCTGGCCGGCACGCGGCGTCGCGTCGCAGTGAAATATTTTCGGAACGGTAAAATTCCGAAGCGAGCCGCGCGTCGCTGTCGGTTTACAGGGCCGCGCCAGCTGAAATTAATGACCGGCATGTCGGCAACTGCGATCGCCCAACGACGACTGGAAACTGGATCGTTTCCGTCGGTATAATCCGCCGGTGTAATGCTTGACCCTTGTCTCCTCGTTTCATGGTCCGCACACGTCTCGTCCCACCAACCGTTCCCTTCAATAAGTGCAGAAATGCACGAGGTTACTTCAGGATTTACCATTCACAGTGAAACAGTACTGTATAGGTCAGACGACGGTCTGTATTTTATTTTGTGAATTAGTGTCTAAGCATTGGGCTTATATGACATTATTACATAACATTATATAAAGTTATATGAAACTTATAGTTTTTAAATTAAGAAAAAATGTAAAACATCACTCATTCCCTATGCAGCAACCTAATATGTGACGTATGTTCCTATTTCCTTCAATTTAAGTAGAATGAGGCATTATTATCCAGACATTCGTAAGTGGATGCTCAACTATTCAGTGGAACTCGTAAAGTGTATTTACAATTTATTAATTGCATAAGAATGAAGAGCTTAGTGTTTCAGGTAAATTTTCAGTAGAATAGGACAGTTTGATGCAGACACTAAATTCCTATTTCTAGGAAACAATACTTTCCAAGATCCTTTCAAAATTGATACGTATTTCAATTCTAAGAATGTCAGAAACGTATAAGTAGAACGGAGGGTTTTAATCAGACATTCGAACGAGAATTTTTACACATTCAGAAACATAGGGAACACATTTATGGTTACTGCGTTCCTACCAGTGTTTTTAATATTACGAACATAAAGGTCTCGGATCTGTTATGCTTTAAGTAGAACACGACCATCTAGACCAGCCACCAGAGGCAACATTCAACTTCCTGAAGCGTTCTACTTAATTTAATTAATCCATAAACACTTCTTACGTTTCATATTCCGGTTTACTGTTACTGTTACCTTGTATCCAGGATCTCCACTGCAGTCGCAAGTGGAATTATACCGTTTTAGTATACCATTAAGAATTGCTATTAACACTTGTAAGAAGTTTATCCATTTTTAATCAATTTACACGTCTCTGGAAGATTATGCAGGACAGAATAATCTTTGAAATCTTTTTTTAAATAACAATTTCAGGAGAAACAATTTGATCACGTTATTCAGAGCGAATCTTTAATATTAAAAAAAAATTCAAAGAGAAGATAAATTTATTTGACTCTCAAACCCAAGTCTAGATGTTGAAGTAGAGAGTCCACCACAACGAAAAATCCCTAGCCTTCGAATTAGACGAGACCGACGTGCAAAATAACTCCCGCGGGAATTTCAAAGATTCTATTAGCCTGATCTATTTGGCGATGCTCTGTCAGCTTCCGAAATTTCGTTCACCGGCGCCGCTGGTGCACGTCCCGTCGTATCAGTTAATGAAATAAACGCGGGAGAATTGAATTATCGAGGAGAGCAGCGTGTCGACGTGTGAGGGCGCGCGCAAATCCCGAGCTCGTCCCTGAAAATCTTTCGAAAAGCTCTGGAAAAATCGCATCGCAAAGCGAGAGAAAGAGAGGGGGGGACAAACTTACCGGTGTTCCTCGCGCGTTCAACGTTACCATTATTCTTACTTTTCCAGCGGGTGTATATCCTCGTTAGAGCAACTGCATCTACATATTTCGCCAGCTGTCTCGTTTTATTGAGGAATAAAGCTTCATTTCTACCGTCCCACTGGATATTCTCGCGAACTCGCAATAGAATCCGCGATGTAGACGCTTCGCCCTGCTCTTCGATACAAATGTCCCGTCCATTCGCTGTATTTTTCCCTGCCCGTTTTGTTCGGAGAGTCTCGGTAAACATTAATCCCGGCAATATCAAGTCCGGCATGCACAGTTTCATAAACAAATCGCTGGAAATTGATTTTTCTTGTTTACGTAAAACGTGACCCTTTCTCCCCGACGCGTGCACGAAATTCTTTGTCAAGGTATATTGACGCCATCATGCTCAAATTTAGAGAACGAAATCGATTCGCCCGTTCGCCGTGCCTGCGTTGCAGCAATGGCGCTTTCGATCCCATTTAAATAGAACAAGATTGCTCGGGTCAGACACTAAAATTCGAATTTTCCAGCGATAAAAGCAAATACCTTTAACCTGAATCTTCTGTATGATGAATATTTGTGTACCATTTAATATTTCGCAAAATATCTCTGATGGGAAATAGAACTGTTCCTGTTCAGCCATTAAAGTGAACTCGGGAACAAATATACAATTCATTAACCTCGTTAAAGTATCCCAATCACTAAAAAAGAATGAATACATTATCCTTTCGAGTCAAACAGAATAACAAATGCTCGAATCAGCCATTTTCCCGTGAAAGCTTGTTTGCCCACGTTTTATAACACTGTATCCGAATATGCAGTCGCAAGTTCACGTTGCAACTTATTTGCAGTGCGAGCGAAACCGTGGAAGTTTGCACGGACGTCTGCGGGCGCATTTAACAACGCATAAATCGTCGACAGCCGCGCCGTAAATCGACGTGTTTCATAAATCGGGGATCATAGGCAGCCATTCGATACCAATAAATACTTCAATCCCCGATATACTCTCGTCGGGGACAAAATAGCGAGCGTCAAAGGATATTCCGAGCTGACAGTGGTATAGCTCCGCGAGTGGTCAGCCGAGTAGAATTTCCTACGGTTTTTTATCCGAGACACCGTTCCGGGAAAGATAGTAGGCGAACGCACGCGATATTTCATCAATTTCTCCGCACGTCTACCTTTCGGGAATCCGAGCTACCATATATTTACGATGTTTGCTTACAAACGGAAGCAGGATGGATGAATCCTAGACGGCTTAGCTTCGATTTTCGAGGGTAAAATGGCCCCGTGCCAAGAAGAGCCATTCGGGATCCATACTGTCTGCCGTTCGAGCTAGCTCTCTCCCTCTCTCTCTCTCTCTCTCTCTCTATCTATCTATCTCTCTCTCTCTTTTCGGTTCTTTGACGTCGACGGACCAGCGAAATAAAAAGCGTCCAGAAAAGCTGGCACGGAGAGAGGAGAAAAGTTTGCTCGACTGTTGTTCTTCCGTCGTTAATTTCCTTTCGATGGCCTCGCCGGTTTATTAACATCATTACCGTTATCTGGCTCTCCTGCCTCCCAATATTCTGCTCTTTAAACAGCCAACGAATGACGTACGGACTTTACGAGTGCTTGATTAATTAAATGGTAAAAATTCGGACCGGTAATTACGTTTTATGTGGATCGTCAATTGGTTTATCCAGGAGGAAATTGTCTTGTTGCGGAGACATATACTATTTAGTGTCGAGAGACCACGTATGTTGCAGTCTATTTAAAAAAAAAATGATTTCCTTTTTAATTTGCTAGGAAGTTCTCTTCCAATTTAATGCACTCATATAATGTAGTTGTAAAACTTACTCGAGCACAATTCTCAAGAGTGTAATTCAAACTTCCTGCATAAAATTTCGAAATTAATTCCCTGCCCGAGTATTAAATTAAAATCATTTTAAAACTGATTATCTTACAACACAATTAAACTTGCGCATTTTAGAAAATCTATATGATACATGTATTTCGTGATTTAGCTATTTCTCTATTGCAAAGAACGTGAATAAATATCCTTAATTCATTCAATATTTTAAATCCTCTTTGTTAGTAATGCTACATAATGGTCCAAATGGTACTATACCATAGTGGTACTATTTCGACGAAGTACAAGCACAGCAGAAAGATGTTGTTCAGGTGCACAACGTCGGAAACAAAGCTGCCGAAGCTCGGCGAAGAAACGTACGAAGGTAAGTCTCGGCAAAGTTTATCGAACATCTCGCCAAATTGATCCTTCATCCCTTATTATCTTCTTCCGCATTAATTAACTATCATCGGGATCGAGACCCCTGCCAAACACGCTCGCGTTTCTTCCAGCTTCGTAACGCAATTTCCAACCTGCACCTGAAACTTTCCCGAGGCTTCTCCGCCCTGACACTTTTCCTGTTAGATCCACACCCCTGTCTCCGGGCCGAAATAGCTCGGTAAACAGCAGCCCCGCGGAACCGCTGTTCGCCGAAGTTCGGAAAGCTTTCCATTTCGCGGAACGTTGTCTGTTGACGCACCGATCGATACGCGTTACGTCGCGCTAAACCCGACCAACGACAGTCCAGTTTCGTCCTGTTACCGTCCCGCTGGCCCGTCGCCATTTTTAACTCCGAGACACTCGCCGAAAAATTCACGCGAAACAGGCGAAACCAATTGTACTAATTCCTCCCAGAGCAGAAGTCTGAAGAAATGCAATTTTTTGTGTCGAATCATCGCCATTTTTCTCAAATTTGGTACTTTAAAATATCGGCTACAATCCTCTGCTCTGCAGCATTACAAATATTATAAATGACAGAAAAATATCTATGTCCTCAAATTACTAAATAGTTCTGTAAGGGTTGGTTTTATTAACCCTTATTACTCGAGTGGTGACTCTGAAGCACCACTAGAAATTGTTGTGGCATTATTTTAACGAAATTATAAAAAATATTACAAAATATTTGTCACATTACAAAATTTGTATTTAATAGATTACTAAACATTTAAATATTATACGTAGAAATCGGATCAGTTTCGTATGAATAAAATGAAAATACTCTAAGACGGAAGAAAAATTTAGTTCTAGAATTAAAACAGCGCCGAGTGCAAAGGGTTAATTTAAAAGTACAATTCTCTAGACTCGTATATCAAAATATGTAGATTCAAGTAAATATGTGTAAAGTTTTGTCAGGGACAAATTATTTGAAGTCCAACATGAATTTCCGTATCGTCGCGCGAATTTCTTGCACGCCACCCTCATCAAGGGCGAAAACGTTTCATTTTGTTCGTCGAAGGGCCACTTCGTGCCATCCAACCCTGAACGAGCGAAAGTTCTACGGCGTGTGCATGTGTGCTCCAGTTTTCGTTGGCTGCACCCCATTTTTGCGTGTCCCGGCCGCGAGACAATTCGTTTCCGCAGGATTTTCCTCCCTCCCAGTCTTCCACTCGCTCTCTCCATCCCTCTCTTCGGGGTGTAACCTCGCTTTTGTACCGCTGCCCCCTCCAAGTTTTTTGTCGTATCGAGAATAAAGCGAGGATAATTATCGTGCGGCTTGAAAACGTTTAGCTCCGGGGCGGTTTTCCTTCCACCCCCGTTGCGTTTTCTTCTGTGCTCTTAAATTCGCGTGGTTTTAATAGGCGTGGATCGTCGGGCTGGTTTAATTGCTGGGAATTCGCGGTCTGGGGATCCGTGGAAAGGTTTGTCGGGGATTTGTGGGTCGTGAACGTTCAACTGAACGACCCTCCGCGCCGTAATAAAGATTTCAGCGCTGATTGTTTCGTGGTTCGTTACTATGCCTCTCTGTCCGCGTTAATGCTCGTCCATTTGGTATCGCGAGTTTCCCATAGAGGATTTAGTATCAATCAGAACGAATGTGATATGTCTGCGACGTGGGTTGGATGGTAAGTAGAACAGGATGGCCATAGTCAGACGCTTTGTGTCTGTCAATTTAACCTTCGAAAGGACACTTCTATTCATGTACTTTAATTTTAGTGAATTTTTATAGGCCGAGTAGAGTTTGTTTAAAATGGGTTTAATATTAATGTTCCATTTTAAGTAATGGAATTTCTCGTCGTTTGATAATGCATAACACTCGTGATGAATGTGACAGATTCTGTTTTATAAATATTTAAACTTTAATCTAAATGCGAGCTTCGAAGACTATAAACATTTCACGCCTCTGTCAGAGTTATTAATAATAAAGTGGCTGAAAAGATTGCAACCACTAAAAACATCACATCGCGTAAATAAAACAGTTGAGAAATGAATATAATTTTAATATATACATTTCGCATATACAGGGTGTCCCAAAATTCCTGAGGTCATTGGAAGCGACATTTTCCTTTGCAAAAAGCTCGCAACGGGACTGGGGAAGCACTTTGTACATAGAACGTGTAAAACTAGAAGCTAATGATGGTTCATCGAGTAACCCATCCTCCGTATTGCCCCGAGATTATCGGTTTCCGAGGATCGCGCGCCACAAGCACCCCGATAAGTCGAGTGCCTTTGCCTCTACCTTCCATTCGAACCGGGAATATCGTAATGTCGGGGCGATATTCGATACGAGAGGGTTCTACACGAGCATATCCCTATGGCCTGTTCATCCCCCACGTTCTCGAAGAGGGAAGATCGAACTTCAAGATGGCGGATTACCGGCTTCCGCAGTAACACGCTGCTTTCGTCGTTCATCCTTCGTCTTTTCTTTCGAATTACAGAGTTCACATTTTTCATCCCTGCAGTCTGACGGAATTACGCTGACCAGCTATCCTACAAAATGAAAACTCCACCTTAATTTTGTTCTTGAAGTTTCGATGATGCTTAATCGAGAAACGTCGTAAATGACATGACGTTAAAAATTGAGGTTCTAATGACGTACATTTATACAGGAAGGAGAAACTTACTCCAACAAGTTGGGAAAAATCATGATTTATATATATAAAAGCGTACCCGTAGTACTGAACAATATTAGCTCGTAAATTCGAGGAACTTTTTAAAGTGTGATAAATTCGGAAGTTTTATAGCAAAAACATTTATATGATCTACCAGGCATTGCACGCGGATGATCGCAATAACATTTCAGACTCGTAAATAATCGTATCAGTTTAGTAGTTCTCATTAAAGTTGAAGTTTTTGCAATTGCTGTTGTTTTCAGCATCTATAAAATATTGAATTTCAATTATGTTGTCCAAGATGATTTATTAGCTTGTTTTACATTTTACGTGCAGTAAGCCCCGTTTGAATAAGGGTTGAAAACAATTCTTTCTGCAACCGTTGCACCGTTTTGTGTACCTAATGCTGTGCAAATATTTCGCCACGGTGACTAGCAGCAGAATTTGTCGCCTGGCAAGGCTCGAGGAGATCCTTAATCGCGAGAAGTAGGACAATTAAGAAGAAACCCGAGGACACCTTCGTTTATCTCGTATATTCCCGGATTTAATTAGCTGCCGTACAACTGCGGGGGCCGCGCATCGAATTTTAAATCGGATTGGAGATTTGCAGGGCTTTGAGACAGAAACTGGACGGCGTCACGTAGGACCTCTACGGGGAAGCGCGAATCGTGGACGTGACTACTGTCACGTTAAACAATTTACAGAGGAACTGTAAGAATAGAACTTCATTATCCGAGAATAGACAGGGGCCGAGGTGTAACTGACTATACTAGGGATGTTTATGCAAATCAAGGGCTATTGTCGTCCGGAGACACCGGTACGAAACAAAAGTCGGCTCTATGCTGAATAAAGTATGATAACGTCGGGAGACAATGCTGTTCAAGATGAATTAATCTCGTTACTCTGATTAGCTCCGAAGATAAACGCGTCTGACCAGCGCAACGGAGATTCTACTTAAGCCCGCAGATCCTGAGTTATGTGATTCTTATTCTTCACGGGTGTCTCCTTCCCGGACAATTTAAGAGTCGTGTGCTTCAACTGAACGTGCTGATACTTTTTCCAATTATCAGACTACGGAGATAATGGCACTATTAAGTTGTGTGTATGCCAAAATATGCAAACAAATTTCTCTCTAAGTAGCAGTGTTAGGAACAATTTGTAGTTAATACATGGAACATTCTATTTCAATGTCTGACCAAGACAAGAAATTTCTACTTAAATGTAAAGTATGATAGAACACAGGAAAACTAAGCAAACGTTCGATTTTAAATTATAAAATGTGCGTATTCAGATTTATTTCACGTACGTCTGACCAGTGCTAGAACTTTCTACTTAAACACAGGTTTATTTTAAATACAAAACTTTACAACAGTGCAGCTTACAAAACGCGAAGAAGATCTCGAAGGATGAGTATACATGAAACGTATGCGGGTTGTATTTCAACCCTGTGTGGCTGCTGCTAGGAGTTTCTACTTACGTATTACTTTACTTAACACCTTTACAATCTGAACGTCTACGGACACTGGTTAATTCTACATCTTAAATACTTGTTAACTATAAATGTAAAATTATTGTGACCTACATAGGAGAAGTGGAACTGAAATCCTGTTGAAAAGATCTGTCTGTATGAATTGTGAAATGTAACGCTGTATTGTGAAATGAGGAATGGCGTATCTATGAGGACGAAATTTGCGGAGCGTTTCGTCGCGTTAATTTATTCGGCGACCCATTTTCCCCGTCGATTTCCAAACATGGCGGTACTCGTTGGGGCTCGTGAACAGTCCGCGTCGGAAGACAGACGAGCTCGGGGTTGAAATGTAACGGGGAAACTTTCGACGCCCGCGAGACCAGCCCCGACGGTAACTCCGTTAATTTTTTTCCCCGTGACCCACCCCACCTCCCACTTTCACCGAATTTCAGCGACAGAAATCGGTGCCAAGTCGCGGAACGAACGCCTGGAGCGATTGTCGGCGAAATGAAAGGGGTTTTTCAGGTTTGGCAACGGATTCCATTGTCGTCGGTCCGGTCCAGGGGACAGAAATAAATACTCCCGTAGACAAAAGGGCGTAAAAAGGGTAGAGATCTCTATCATCGCAGCCAGAACGCGGCGAATCCTATAGAAAACTAGTCCGCGCCGCCTGTTCAAACTAAAAATCGAGAGAAAGGTTGTCAAAAATTTCTGAAGTAAAATATTCCACACCAAAAATTGCAGGACGAACAATTTCTTGACGAAATCCTGTTAAAAAAAAAATTCAAATAAAAATTCATTAAAACACTGTTGATAAATTCCAACAGTGTCTTCACAATTTAAATAAACCTATTTCTCACGCATATTGAGACTGTCACATAAAAAAAACCTTTAGTACCAATGCTTTACTAGCAATTTAAACAATCAGGTATGTATTCGTCGAGAGTTTACTCGTCGATAAAGTATAATCCCTCCGCAAATTCTAGCGGCAAATAACAATAGCGTGTTCCCGATTTGTACAATTAATTGTGTCCGCAGAGTTCCCAGCAAATTTTCATTTGGCCGTGTCGGTGGCAGCGGCGAGTTACCCTTAATTTCACGAGCCACCCTCGGGGACAATTAATTCGAATTCACTCGGCAATTTTATTTAACGAAGATCAATTATAGTGGATAATTTAAACCGTTGCGGCTTACGATCGTAATTAAGCGGCGTTCTAATTCGGAATTTCGAGTCGTCCCGAAATTCCTTCATTTAGAGGGTTGCCGGAAAAAGCCGGCGACCTGTTCCGCCTCGCCTTTTTCCAGCCGCGCCGCGCATTCCCCGGCACGACACAGAGAGGACAAAAACAGAACGACGAGACTTTCCGCATGAGAGCATGTGTTCCACTCGACATCCGTTCTCTTCCACCCTCGCGCAACCACCCGCCTCGTTCCAACTACCCCCGTCACGATTCATCCCCCTCTCCTCTTGGTCCTCTCCTTCGACGCTTCCTCCTTGCATGTCGAGCGCACAGTCGATTCTTGCGCGCCGCTCGCACGGCATAAGCGGCTTCGCTGAATGCCGCTCTTCTACGACTACTCGCCCGGACAATTCCTCTTTCGAGACGGTCCCCGAGGCGTGTGCACAAACCCGATGAAACGTCGCCGCTGATCCCTTACGAAACACCGCCAGACAGCTGGCAATTCCAATTAATAAACCGCCTAAGGGTGGTTGTTCGACGAGTCCTCGAAATGTTGCACTCGACGCTAAGGGGCCCCTTATAATTTTTCGAAGCACGCGGAAATGTCTATTTCGAGCCGCCAAGTTACCCTCAGCGACGCAAAACTACCAGACCAACCGCTCATTCTAATTAATTAACCACCCATGCCCATGGTTTCGTAACGAGTTTTCGAGATTTTGCATTCGTTTCTGAGGGACGCTTTTTAAATTTTTAGTGCCGGTGGAAATGTCAATTGCGAGCAGACACGGTGCCCTTTAATATCGTTAAACTGCCAGATCAGTGAAATTAATAAATCACCTGCATGGCGGTTCCCTAATAAGTTTCCTAAATTGTTCACCATACTCTGAGAGTCTGCAACAAACGGTATTAGCAGATGGTTGACGTAATAAACATACGTTTAATACCAGCAAACAAGGCTCACTCTTGAACATACCCTAGGAGAATTGCCAAAGTCGAACCGATCAATCTAAATCAGCCCTTAATCACACATCTGGACACCGACCCCAGGAACCAGCCCTCCGATTAATAGATTAAATCACCCCCGTCTGTCACGCACAATGGATCGTTACACAAAAAATTCTGCTATCACCCTCTGTATCCCATCACAACCCCTTGCCCTGGATCTACCCCTTTCTCTGGAGAAAGACTGGAGCGTCTATACGAGTTTCACCTTCGTCGTTCCGGCGATCAGAGTCATCTTTCGAAGCCGGTGAAGCGGTGTCGGCTTTCATTGTCTTCTAAGGAACCGCTGACTCGGTCGGTTGACGGTTGACAGGCCACTGAAAGGCCGGAAGTCGGCCTCCTTTTCACGCGACTCGTTATTGATATCATGGCGTCATCGTCACCTTGGCCCCCCCTCTCTCTCTCTCTGACTCGCTCGCTCTCTTTGCCGTTTAGTCAGCGTTTCGGGAGAATCGAGCAATTAATCACGTGCTCGACCGTGCGGCCAGATACCCAGCATCCCTTGGCATCGTCTTCCGCGAGCCCTATTGTCATCGATACGGCCGCTTCATTACGATGCGTCAGCCTAGTGTCGCGAGCTTTTCGATTAGCGGGCTCGTCGAGCGAAACTGGCCCTTTCTCGTCCCCACTGCTGGGAATTTTTCTCCTAATCAAGTAGGATATAGCGCATTTCAAATCAGGGGAGATTCAATTTGCATTTTGCTAGGTCCGATTTCGTTTACAAAATATACAGCCCTCAATTCTGCAGCGTTTGCCTTTAACACGTTGACCGCCGTCTCACCCATATGTAGGTGACAGAATTATTTGTCCAGGTTTCAAAATGAATTTTCACGTTAGTATATTCACTGTACCAAATTCGATTAGAATCTGTGATATGCGAGAAAGTTGGGGGACTACTCAATATCATACATTTCATTTTTTTCAATTTTTATTTCATTAAATAACCTATTTTGGTTTTATGGAATTTTTGAGGTTTCTAGTGTGGCAGTCAAAGTGTTAAATGAGTCCCTTTACTGGAAACACGCCATAGTTACATCGATTAGTTTGGATAATTAACGTTACAGGATTCTGTCCAAAGTGGAGTATGATGTGATACATGAAATTATGGGAGGATTTTAAGTCACCATTTTGCTGGATTCGAATTTCTTCATAAAAAAGGAATCCTCTGTTATAGTCTTTGTCTGTAAGTGTATACCATCATTGAAATCGTCCCGCAGTTAAATCGATCGGTTTTGATAGAAGACAATATTGTTCAAAACTTGTAGGGGATCACGTCATAATTTCCTATTATTTGTTTTCGTCCTGTACTCGGACAATTGTTTACACAACCTTATCCGTGGAATTTAGTAAGCAGAGCACCGCCGACAATGTTTACAAATACCGGTCGAAGTGGAAAGAGCATGTTACCAACAGACAAGTTAAACAAACCTCGATAGCGTGTGTTCGACAAGCTTTCATGAAAACTTCCGATCGAAAAGTTTCGTTCCACATTGTCTATTTACATTAGCACTAAAAGTCAATACCGCGGATTTTTATACCATCGATTCTTTTCATTTAGGTTATTCGTATGTTTTATGACTGCCACCCAACCAAGTACCACATAATAAGAGTAACTTTTCTCTCCTTGCAAATCATTGATTCAAGCATTAAACTTTTCATCGCTATCATGAAGGAGCTAGTAGAAACATTCAGGACTGGTGAGACATACCACAGAAATTTTGTTCATACAATTCGAAAAGTATACCACCCTAGTTTAGTAAATTAAATTTGCCTCCAGATCTGCATATTATCGTCATCAATATCTGAAAACAGTAGAAATATTCGAAAATGGCCAAGCAGTGAGCAAACACTAATTATAAACTACTTAATGGGTATACCTCTCAAGAATATCGTCATACCATATTGCCTTTGATCTTTGAGACGTTAAATTTGTCTGTAGACTAATATTCTGCCGTCGTTAGCACTTGGAGCAAGTAGAAGAGATTGAAACTGGTCGGACAAGGTGTAAAAATTCTTCCCGAACTATTCGTGCCGAGTAGAAATTGCGCATCCGAACTTGCAAATGGCAATTAGCTTTATCGAAAAGGCCAGACAGAATGTTTACTAGCCGCAGTGTCGTGTCGAATACATCACGGAATAAATTTCGCGACGGCAGCATCCAGACAGCGTGCCAGCGACCAGCGTTACACGCGAAAGTTCAGCGCGCGAGTCTGTGATACATCGATCTGTTTGTGCCGTTCGTTTCCCGTCAGTGATATGGCACTTCATTATACGAAACGACACGCTCCGTTGAGTTTTCCAATCACGACAGAGACGCGACACCGACAAGGAACTTGCGGAGATTTACATGTTTCGTTATCGCCGTGCGACGAATAAAAAAAGAGAGAGAGAAAGAGTCGCGCATGACAAAGTCCCGGATACCTGATCCGGTTTAATATCGCAGACAGTAAACTTTGTCAGGCAGCACGCCGCGAAAAATAACACGGAAAAGCTACCTCGGAAGCTTCGCCTAACGACAGAGAAAAATTCTGGCTCCCCGCGACCATGACAACGGAATTAAAATGAAAATTACGTTGGAACATCAAGCGCTCTTGGCTCGCTTCATTTCGAGTAAATATCCGAACATCGATGACTGACTGCATAGACAATATTTGGCGAATTTTTATCCATCGTTCTATTAAAAATATTTGGAAACGATTACTGAGGCGAACAAATTTTCTTTTCATCATTCTAAGGATAAGTCTGTTACGTCTGCAAGAGAACATATATTACGTCTACGAATAGTATTTAGTAAAATTTTATTTACGAAAGAAACACTTTTGAAACGAGTCTGCAGTGAAACAACTGAACGTACAGATACAGTCCTAACATTTTTACAATATTACTATGAAAATGTTTCCAAATATTCTGCGTAACAGTGTGCCTATTCTAATTTATTTCAAAGGATTATTGCGATGAATTATTTATTTAATGATATTGTTCCACCGTCAGTAATTGCCTCGCTATATGTATACAGCTAGAGCCCAACAATAGTAATTATACCCAAATAATGACGGAATTTCAATTGCTATTGTCACACAAATCACTCATTAGTGGAACCCAGTGACATTTCATTGGAAAATTTAAAGGTAGAGATGAGTGAACAGGGTACAGTTGGAACTTTCAGTTGCAACTATACACCGTATAACACCTGAAAAGGTAAAGAGACTCATGCATTATTCCCTCTTATCACTCGGCCTGGCATTAATTATACATGCGGATGCGTTTCAAGCGCCGTTTACCTTCGTCGGGACCGATTAAGCGGATTTTAGCGATCAGATATTAATAATGGCGATCGTATTCATCGTCACGTATCTCTTAAGCGATATTACACATTGATCGGCTTATCGAAAAATTTTCGGAAGGGCACCAAACCAGTCAAAACGTTTCAAATCCCTCGCATTCTCCTCGATTCCCTTACTACAACCGCTCATTCTCACTTCCAAATATTCTTCGCTTCCCTTAAAAAATCGATTAAAATTCTTGGGGTGTTATTTCAGAATGAAAAATCAGTTTACGCTCAAATCTCAAATGAAAATTCTTCGCTCTTCTTCCTTCGAATGCAAAAGTTCTGCGTCCATTTTTGTTCTGTCAAAAATTGTTTGGATACAAGGGTTTAGCACTAGATTGCCCAAGGAAGTCATTTTGACTGCTTTTTAATTTCAATTAGAAAAACAATTATGTATGTATATAATGATACAATTTCTTAGAATTTTGTGACTTTTTGTACAACATATAAATGCGTTTATTAATAATTGTAGTTATCTCCCCCCCTCCTTCATTTCCGGTATATACTGGGTCATCCGTTTTTAAACGGCCAAACGTCAACCAGCTATAGAGGGCCCCAAATGGAACAACTTTCACCCCTAACACTTTTTTTGATTCGGTCTTGATTTTTAGATAATTGCAAAAACCCGTCATTTTTTGCGTTCACTTAAGATTAAATATACTAGGACTGCAATTATGTATCTTGATGATTTTTCCTTTGTTTGGTTTAAAATAAATAGGGGCATCTTTTTTATTAAGTCAACTTTTTTGTATGACCTTCGGATCTTGGTTTTAAATACATCTTTTGGGTACGTATTGTATAAAATATTTTCAAGAAATCAAGGCCGAATCAAAAAAAGTGTTAGGGGTGAAAGTTGTTCCATTTGGGGCCCTCTATAGCTGGTTGACGTTTGGCCGTTTAAAAACGGATGACCCTGTATATGTGTTATACCTATATTGCCCAAAAGCAATCATTTTGACTGCTTGGGAAATTTTAAATAATCAAATGACTCTTATTATTGAATTGAGTAAATTTCTTATATGACCAGTTCGGCTGTGTATTGAAATAACATTTTTCATTTTTTTTTCGATTACCGTCACGATAACATACCAGTACATGATAAATTGTCGATTTGGGCGTATTGATAAGTTGCAGTAGCTCAATAAGCTAAAGTAGTACTTGTACTTGTTTGTTGTGTAGTAATTTTTTTATTGTTAATATTTACCAATAACATGTTATATAACTGTAAATAATATAAAAAATATTAAAAATTAATTTTAAACAAATTTCTTCACACATTAGTTATTCTTTCACAATGCAGTCATTTTGACTGCTTTTGGGCAATATAGGTATATACTAAGTTTCAGTCTTTCTAGTGTTAAGGAAATACAGAAAATTATTTGACTGTGCCAGAACTCACAGGATGCCTCGGTAGAAAGCAGAACGAGAAAGAGCCAGGCAAAGGATAAAAAGCTCGACAAACGAGAGGATAAGATTGAGAAGAATGATTGTGCCTCGAACGCAGCGAGTGAAACCGAAACTTCTCGAGATTTGCGAGCAGAGAAACAATTTTAACGACTTCCGTGGTCGACTAACAAATCGGTAGTCACCGCGACCCCATCTCGCAAATGGCGGCGTGCGGAGCAGCAGTTTCCTCGGCTCGCAGCCGAAACTTCGTTTTTCCGCTTCGTCGCGGCGCGCCCCGTTTCCCTTTCGCGATCCCGAAACTTTCTCGAAGGAAGTTCCATTGTTTACAACGAGTCGGCGGCCGGGTCCGTGTCGACGGGCGTCTTCCCGAAAAAACCGCGGGCAAAGTCAAATTCCGAATGGTCGGTGGCCGTTTCCACGAGACGTGCGCCGTTTTCGAAAACTCGGCTGTAAAAGTTCGGTCGCCGTCTAGGACCACGTTCCCCGGAAATTCCATTAGGTGGCTATCTCGACGAGCGAAGGAGCCGTGTTTACGTTCTCCTTTTCGTCGCGGCTCTTCTCTCTTTTTCTCTCTCTCGTCTTGTGTCCTCATCAGCGCGGGCCGCCAAAGCCGGATAAGCCGACCGATGGTTAAAAAGGTGGCCAAGAAACGGCCGGGCCGCTTCCGTTTTTCAATTTGCCCGGGGTCCCCTTCTCCGCTGTGTCTGCCCCGATTAGAGGACTCCGACTTGCAAATTGCAATCTCTGCTGGCGCCCCGTTGTCCTTTGCCTCGGGAACCCGGCCCTTCAGCGAATCCTGCTTTCCTTTTTCATCCTGGCTGAGCCGCAAGCTATCAGCCCGCTGGGAACGAAAGTTCGGGACATCTGTGCCGTTCCGGATTCCCCACCGAATTAATGAATCACTAAATTATAAGCGAGAATAACCTGTCTTTGATATGTTGCAACTGTGCGCAAAACGTCAACCAGGTTTTCCGGTAGATTCGGTTTAATAATTAGAACCATCAAACTTTTCTGAACAGTGCGCGAGTTGGTTGAATGGATAAGTCAAGATGCGCTGCTTTTTCAGATTCGGGGAATAAAACCGTGTCAAATTGTCACAAGTAATGGACAATTATACAGGGTGTCCCGGGTTTTAATGGACAAACTTGCGGAACATATCCTACAATCAGTCTTTAGTTAATTTTCATCCAGTCCTCATCTAGTCATCGTACACATACACTGGCTCACGAAAGTGTTCGAACGCCCTTTAAAACAGTATAACCTTTTTAAATTGGACAAAACGACCTGACTTCTTTAAGCAATTAGAAGAATTGGCTTACCAAATGACGTGCAAACATGATTCTAAAAAAATTTCAATTCAAGCTCGGAATTATAAGAGCAAATGAAAAAGGCATTTTCCAAAACTTTTTTATTTGATCCTATAATGAAAATTTAAAATATGCGTTTTTTTGATCTGTGTTAGTTGTACACGTACTGAAAATTTCATCGAAATCGGCTGACAGAGACAAAAATGGCACGCATCGAAATATGTTACAATCTGAGGATTTTAAGCAGAAACTGACCTAATCTACGCCTTTCACCACTTTTAACTGTTTGTAGCTCGTGTGTATATTAATCGATTTCAATGAAATTTTCAGCATGTATATAACTAACATATATCTGCAAAACACATATTTTAAATTTTCACTACAGGTTCAAATAAAAAAGTTGTGAAAAGTGCCATTTTTATTTTCTCGTGTAATTCTTACCAATTGCAATTTTTTCAAAATCTTTTTTGCACATCATTTGAAAAACCAATTCTTCTAACTCCTCAAAAAAAAAAAAAAAATTAGGTCGTTTGATCCAATTAAAAAAAAAAAGTTATACTGATTTAAAGGGTGTTCGAATACTTTCGTGAGCCTGTGTACATTTTGGTCCTTCGAGAGTCTTCAGTTAGTCTTCATTCCGAGTGCTCCTAGTCGTCGTTTACTCTATCTGTTTTGTACAGTCGCTATTACGAAACCAAAGTTATTGTTATTAACAAGTCCAAGTTTCTCTACTACTCAAAAAACACTTCACCCTTTACAAAGGATAACCTAGCAACGTTTTGACTGATTTATTAACACTTTGATCGCCAAACAGGAAAGCTAAAAAATTCCATGAAATCAAAGTAATTTATTTAATAAAATAGAAATTTAAAAAAATTAAACGTATGATATCGTGTAGTTCTCCAACTTTCTTGCATTGTACAGATCCTAATCAAATTTGGTACAATGAATATATTAACGTAAAAATTCATTTTAAAGCCTGAACAAATAATTCCATCACCCACATATGGGTGACATGGCAGTCAACGTGTTAATACATTTTTGAACAGCAACTGTACACGTGCACAATTTTGATTGTATAGAAAATGCTTCTACTAACAAATAGTAGAATTTCCTATTGTATTTAAGAAAAATATTTTCAGGCCTCTTTTTAATACGATACAATTATTGAGAATGTTTCCTGTAACCGAGCCGGAGTGACAGATGTGAGAAAAGTCAAAGTCAGCGATCTTTTCCATCTACGCAGGAACACGTACAGACATGCTCCCCATGTTTGTCCATTAGAACCCGGCACACCCTGTAGAAAACTGAAATGCACCGATTTCTCGGTAATTTTCAGTTTTCCACCTGAAGCAGCTGCGCTGCCATCCGCTCGCAGGCCCGGTTCCAGAATAGACGGCAGCGACGGAAATATTGATAGCCTGGCCGCTGCCAAGAATGTCACGGCTAAGCACGCCGGACAAAATGCCGGATCGTGTCGGTATCGCGTCCACCAGATTTTTCCGCGGTTCTTTCTCAATGGAGGAGCGATTCGCGCTTGTCGCCGGACACGTGCCTCTATCTATAGCCTCTATCTTCCGCAGCCGTTCACACGCCGCCCCCGCGTCGACAGAGATAGATTCGAACGCGTATATTTAGCCGGGACGCTCGGTTTTTCGGGGCGGAGTGGCGCGCGGGGAGGGGGAACGAATAGACAAACATCGCGGATTATTCATTGCACGCCGTAAATATCCCTCCAACTGCGAAAAACCCCCGGGGCAAAAAATTATTCGAGCTGTGCAGTCTTATCGGCCATTCTTCTTACCGAAAAGAACGAAACGAAATCGGAACGTGTGTAACCTGTTCGGTAGCTTATCCGAAGACAATATTTTCTGCCAATTTTCAACCCTGTATGTCGACATGGGAGGTGGTAATGGGATGACGAAGAATATTTTGGCTACCGAAATGCGCATCTATCAATTTTTCAGAATTTTTAGCTTTGGAACAGAATTTTAAAAGCTAAGATAAAGTTTTAAATGCCGATTTCTCGTAGAAGTTTCGAGATACTAAGTTTATATTTTTACAGTTTTGGCATCTCGTTATGGTTGTCGACATATAATTATTTCAGATTTTTCAATGTGGGAGCACATAATTAAAAAAAAATCACAAACCGCTGTGTTTTACCTTTTCCGTGACGGTACAGGTACCATGTTCACACGACTCGTACAATCAATTTTTTAGATGAATATTATATGAAATCCTAAATAATATGAAAGCATTTCCATGGAAGTTCTTACCCCTTCGCTGCATCAGTTTTGTCGCTACACCCTTTCCCATAAACTGGGGTAGATAACGAAAACCCACTTTCGGATTCGATGCACCAATATCTATGGGAATCGTTTAACGATTATCGGAATCAAAATTGGTATTGGCCAGCGTAATCAGGAATAAATGCGTATGCATAAACGTGATAGTATTACCGGAGTCGTATAAATAATTAATTGCCATAATTCAATGAAATCGGGCGAAAGGAGCCCCGGGGCGATCGCGATCCGATTTACAATGGACTTTCTCGGCTGGTAACGGCACGTCGAATCGATAACGTCAGACATCTTTTTCGAGGCGAGCTTTTTCCTCGAGTTTCGTGGATCGTTTTGCCGCGAGAGAGAGAGAGAGAGAGAGAGAGAGAGAGAGAAAGAGAGAAGGAGACGGTCATAAATCGCGTCGGCCAGCTTGGATTTAATATGCTTCGCGAAACGATACGTCGCAGGCGTGAAAACCGGCCATAATAGCCTTTATCGGGACACCACCTGCTGGCAGCCGAAGATAGAACGCGACACGATCGGCCGACGATTTGCATAAATACCTCAAGTCCTAGGTCGTTCTCGGGCTAAAACTCGCTAATTACGGCTGCGGCCACGCTCCCACTTTCGACGATCCATTAATCGAGCTTCGAGGAAGGTGATTCGCGATCTAGCCATCATTGTCGGCACCGGTGAAAAATTCCGCGAAGGAAAAGCCGTGAAAAATATCCCGGGGATCGCGAGAGAAGCTGTCATCGACTAATTGCCGAGCTGCCGAGACGCTGGGACGAGAATAGCGCGTTAAAAATAATTTTTATGATGGTTTTCAATAGCCAATTTCCTCGGAAAATTGTATCCAGAGGTACACCTTTGTTTTCGATAGGTATTAAATTCGCAATATGCTCGCAATATTATTTCCGAGCAGACCGATTGGCTTTAAATTTATTTTATGTGCCAGTTAAACATCGCTAGACTTTATTAGATTTTTTTTTTGTTGAACAGAGGACCTCTATTATAAATGAAATGTCGTTTCAGAATAGATGACTATAGCGTTAGAATGATTTTGTTCCGCAGTGAAACAGCACTAAAACCACCCTGAACAGAGCTACCTGCAACGCAACGCGCGTAATTTTCACTGAAAAGCAGACGTTTGATTGAATTAAACATTTATCGCAACGAAATTGAATGTAACATTCGATTCGGAGAGAGTTAAAACGCCCGCACGAGAATCCGGCGAAATAATTAATTAGGCAGCCGGCAGTGAAAACATTTTTCAGATATCAGCCCGCGCGGCGTGATTAAAAATTCTTGTTCCGCGTTCGTCGTGTTCGAACTACATACAGAAAAAAAAAAGAAAAAAAAGGGTCCCGCGATAAACACGGATCCTCGTTCGTAAACGAGATTCCACCGACACGCTATCGATCTAAATGACTCGAAAAGACAGCATTTTAATTTCCGAATCCCAGGGCATTTCATTGATTATCGAGGATCGTTCGTGGAATATAAAATTCCCGTCGAAATTGAATCGCGACCCCGATCCACCCTTCTGACTTTCACCCCCCTCCCCTTTCTCTCTCACTCTTTTTTGCTCTCAATAATCGATTCAGTATCGCAAATACATTCGAGCAAAGTGACGCTGGAATTTGCACGAGTTTCCGATGCTCAGGGTGCTTGAGCCGAGGAAAGGGAAAAAAGAAGTTCCTCTGGAACGTTTTAACATTGTCCACGAACAAAATGGCGCATCAGCAGCGGAAATGATCCGTGAAATGTTCAATTTCGTTCCCGTGGAATTCCCCGTTGATTTTTATCACTGCAGATCGATTCGGCCTTAATTAACACTTTGATCGCCAAACAAGAAAGCTCAAAAATTCCATGAAATCAAAGTAAGTTATTTAATGAAATAGAAATTGAAAAAAATTAAATGTATGATATCGTGTAGTTCTCCAACTTTCTTGCATTTTACAGATCCTAATCAAATTTGTTACAATGAATATATTAACGTAAAAATTCATTTTAAAGCCTGAACAAATAATTCCGTCACCCATATATGGTTGACATGGCAGTCAACGTGTTAATTACTAAAACAATTGTATCGTGACATCAAACCGAATTGATAATTCTCGTGGCCCAGGGAAGATATTAAGTTCATCAGGAACACAGATTAAATCTCGTAGGTCGACCCGTCCAATCGGGGGGGGGGGGCAACAATTACCCGTAAAATGATTCGAAAGTCTCGGAAGAACGGACGAATTCGATTACCCCTAAAAAGCTTACTGCCAGGCCCGGGAAGTCGAGGCTCCCCTAACTTTCTTCGTGTTTAACGCTAATCATCGAGAGCCACTCGAAAAGTTGCAAGATAAAGTTTCGCCGGGCGGCCAACGTCGATGGAAATTCAGTCCCGGAGGCTTCGCCCTTCGAAAAGGGCGATTTCAGCGCGAGAAAACGAAGGGACGAGTCGAATTCGGTGACTCGATTGTGCACCAGGCTCCCGGAAACTCGTGGCGGAAGTTCTCCCCTCTCCCCCTCCACTCTGGTCGGAACTCCGTGATCGACCGAGCGCGAGGAATTTCAATGCGTTCCGATCCGGCCTCGGTGCAACGCTCTATTTATTCGACGCGCTTCGAAAAGCTCGGGATAGTCCGTGCCGAAGGCTTTATCGACACGATGAACCATGTTCGAGTGCTGGTGCCGGTCCCCGGGAACTTGCCACGAGATTTGTTAACGTTTAATGGTACTCGAGGAGCATGAAACCAGGACGTTGGACGCAGCAGAACTCGAGGATGTTGGACGAAAAGTGACGGAACTCGAGGGAACTTGAAAATCTTGGAATCCGTGTGTTATTGAAGTTGGAATTGGAGGTGTTACCGTTTGATGGAGCACTGTAATTTTGAAACAACAATGCTAACATTTAATGGAACTCGAGGAACTTCGAACCGGAAAGTCTTAACACTAGAAAGACTGAAACTTAGTATGAGATGGAACATAACCGTATGCGTGCCTCGAGACAAACGAAATTTGACACTAGATTCACGGGGCCTGTCAAAATGTCGGGATCTAATATTTATAATTTACAATTATTGACATTGTGAAGACGTATCCATGGGGAATTATTCAACAAAATTATTTTTTTGGGTATATATTATTTAAAAAATTGATACAAATGTGGATAGACACGTTCTTGTTATTTTTGTAAAATAATGTTAAGTAGTCAGTTTTAGTGATTTGTAAATCTAGTGTTAAAGGGACATTGAAGTTGCAAAATATGAAAGAAAACCTTGCATCCAATATTCTACATACGAATAATAAAATATAATACTAATGTACTACAAACTACATTATAAAATACTAATGTAAAGTGTACTTACTTCAGAATAAGCACACAATTATTCACTCACGAGAATATGTCCGAATAGTTGAACAACAATCACTAAACACTACACAACACACTTAACAAAATCGTGACAGCAGACGAGAAGATGTTACTCCGACCACGAATAAAATAATACTGCGATTTTAACCGTTCCCCTTCCACGGACGAGTGATACGAAAACAGGGAATTCCGGGAAATAGGGTCGGCGCCAGGCCATAATTTTTTTACCTTGGTTTTGTATCTAGTGTTTATAGACCTTCAGCGTCTAACCTGCCTAGGATAACCTGACCGTACCACCTCCGGGGAAGGGATCATTGTTAAAATCGCAGTATTATTTTCTTCGTGGTCGGAGTGACATCTTCTCGTTCGTTGTCACGATTTTATAAAATGTGTTGTGTGTGTGTGTGTGTTGTGTAGAGTTTAGTGATTGTTGTTCAATTATTCGGACCTATTCTCGTGAGTGCTGTGGATCCGACGGCGGTACAGAAGATTCAGAAGTAAGTACACTTTACATTAGTATTTTATAATGTAGGATTAGTATTCGTATGTGGAACATTGGATAAAAGGTTTTCTATCATATTTAGCAACGTATATTAACGATCATTAGTGATTTGGTATATAGTATAATTTAATGTGGTTCAAATGAGATACTACTTTAAATCAGATATTTTTATTTTGATAACCAGATAGATAAAATGAAATATTTTTATTTTGTATTTCAAATATTTCCTTACAATGAAAATAAGTTGAGCAAGTAGTTAATATTATGAATTATAATTTTTAACATGAGAAGCTATAATAGTTAGCAAAGTATTATTTGTAGTTTAATTACGAATATGTAACATGTTGATAAACAGACTACTTTGATCTTGGCAACATATTTCAAGGTCATCAAAATCGGAAATTTGGAAAATAGGTGTCACATAGTATTTCGAAGATGTAGATGAAATTTAAAAAAAAATTCAATTTTTTATTTAGTTTTCTATTACTTCGTTTAATGTATAACATGGACCAAACAATAATTGTTAATTTTTGAAAGTTTTAAAAGTTCATGTAGTAAGAGAAATGCGTAATAATGTTTAGGAATATTTTATTATTCAGTTTCTTATATAGTAATTTTATTGACTCTAATATTTTTGTAATGTATGGTATTTTTGAAAACACTCACCCCTATGAAGGGGAATCTGACAAAACTAATGGTCAAAGGCGAAGGTTTTATCACTTTGGTGTAAAAAAAAAGAATAAATGAACAAGAGTCTTTTAGTCTCTTTCTCCGAACGAAATTCTTGGAAAAAGTGATCAAAAGAACAGCACATCTGCACAAAGTTCTTTTTTCTGTATCGTAACACGATCGGCGTTGTCAATTGTTTTCTTTTGCGCCTTCTCAATACGCACTCTGATAGTACACAGGAAAATTTCTTATTATTACGTCCTGAAACTTTGTATTTTGTCATTTCCGTAAAACGACACATATGCACTTGATAATTACAGAAAACTTAAACTCAATGCTATCAAAATCAATCAACTGAATTTATATGCTACTTTGTAAGCACGAAACTTGCAGTGTGAAAATAGCACATTTCATAAAATTATTAGTTTTTCTTAAAAACTAACCCTTAGCACTCGAATGGCGACGGTAAGGCGCCACTAAAAATTGCTGTATCATTATTCAAAATATTGTTTGCATTATTAAATTAGTTTGTATTTAATAAATTACTAAGCATTTTTGTACTCTACGAGTAAATTGCACCATTTTCGTATGTATAAAATGAAAAAAGAAATATATCGAAGGGAAATATTCTAGGTCGAAAGAAATGTTTCGTTTTGGAGTTAAAATAGCTTCGAGTGCAAAGGGTTAATAAATTTAGGACTAAACACTTCGCTTTACGAAAAACAACCAAAAACATCATCCCTGCCCAAGAATTAGTGACAATAAAAGAAAAACAAGCATTGGTAAGTGTTTTACTAAAACTTAGCGTACGTTCTGCATAAAAGGTGATAATACCCGACCCGCCGATAAGCGCTAGTTTGTGGAAAAAGTATTATTCCCGCCGATAGTGTGTTAATGATGAACTCAAACTTTGAAAGAGAAATGTTAAGCGACGAGCTTTTTCGCACGCGGTCGTAAAGTTCTGAAGTCCGTTTTATCATCGGGGGAAATTGATAATAACGAGTACGAGGGTGGCAACGTTTAAAGCTCGCACGCAGAGTATTCGTTTCAATGAGAAGTTTTCACGGGACATGTGCCGGCGCATAATTGTGACATGAACGAGCCTCACCGTTGCCAACGAGTCGGCGAGAGAATCCCGCGGCGTTAGCACCTCGTGCTTTTCGCCCCGGAGCTTTCGTTATTTCCTGGACGGCCGTGCTGCATTTCTGGACATCGCGATCCGCCGATGAAAACACGGCCGCGACGGTTGGTTGTTTTTCGAACACGATTTCCAACCGTTTCACTGTTTCCGCGCACCTTCTCGAGCGTATTGCGAAAGAGAAACCGGAGAACGTCGAGAGGGCACGATTCAGAGGCCGGGGAACGCGGAGCTGAGAGAGAAAAGCAAATAAGAAAATTCGACAACGAAAACAAAGCTCGACTGAATAAAAGTGGTTGACGTACCAGCATTTATTACGTAAACAACATTAAATATAAATAGTTTTATATTTTTACTTTCTTATTTCTGACTGTTCTGTCACGTGAATTGTAAAAGTATTTTAAAAAGTATAAAATAAAAATGTTCGTGGAACGAGTTTTTATTAGTGCAAGAAGTAATAAACATGAAGGGTAAAGCTTTTTATAATGAATTCCACTGTAGAAATTTTTTAAAAAGTGTATACATAACGAATTCCAATGAAAAGTGTAAATGAGGATTAACAGAAATATAGGAAAATGTTCTTTTCACACATAAGCGGATAATATATTGTGCATAAGAACTCGAAAAGTTTATAAGCGGAGAGTAATAAAATTCGACACGTAAAGATATCGCATAAATTCAAAAACCTCATGAAACGTTGATAAAGAGCGTGAAAATATGGAGGAAATTGAAAGAAATATACGCAAGTGAATCCTTCTCGCTTTATAAACGAGCAATGTTTACACGTAATAAAATATTGCAATGAGATCCACTGAAACAAGAAAAGTAAACATATTAAATAAATTCGAAACGTTATAAAATATTAACGAAACGTGGCTACGAGTGCTAAAACGATCAAGAGAAATGTTGACAAAGGTTTTCGTTTGATCTCGATTAATTTGCCCATAAATATTCAGAAAGTTCCGTGGTGAAATAAAATGCAAAGGTATCGAATGAAATATAAATATTACGAAGTACTGATCGCCAAGACAACCTGGGGTATATTGAAATTGAGCTCTGTTAAGAACAAAAATAACCGGAAAATAATAGCGGATCTTTCTGTAAAATTGGACTCTTCCAATTAATTTTCGTTGTTAAAAATTCAAGCGAATAGTATTATTCAAATATTTTGTGCTCCGCGTCCCGGACACTCACGTTTTACGCTGCGAACGCGTGAAACCGGTTTCGAAATAGCTTTGGCGGCGAGAGTTGCCGGGAATTAATTACCCGAAGCTGTTTCTGCTAAGCTCAAAGCATTACTGGTGCTTCTAGGTCCAAGTGGAGACGTTCAGGTGTTCCGTTTCTCGCGAGTCACTCTATATATAGAAGGTATACAGAAGAAAGACGGAAAATCGCGTTCGGTTGAAATTAGGACCGAGAAATACAATGAAAAATATAGAAAAAGATGGGGACCGGAGGGGAGCCAGAGAAGCTGAAGGAAAAATATCGATGTCGGACACTTGATTTCGAAGTCGAGTCACTGACACCATAAAAAAAAAATCGATTCACAAGTGGAGAGCTCGCGGGATTAGAACCGAGGTTTTCCGGAGCGAGACAATTTCGTGGTTGCGATTGCTGGTTTCACTCGCGTTCTTCCGGTCTCGAAGCGTAGCGAACGGTTCCGTGCTCGTGACTGAGTAAACACAGGTCCAGTGTCTCGTTCCCGGTCTCTTCCGTCTTCATCCCCTCCAAGTTTCACCTATTCTTCGTGTTTCAGCCGAATACCACAGGTAAATCACCGCGAGGATTTATTCGGTACGATTCGTGACGCGGATATCCCGTTGAAAAATCCGTGACAAATTTTTTTACTTAATATTAGAAACACCAGACATATATTCCATACTTTTTATTACACGGGTATAAAGTAGCTACAAATGTTTGTTTTTATTCTGTGACCGAGGCGACTATAAATTTTTATTTTTTCATTTTACTGCCGCGAGGTGGCTATAATTTTTTATTTTTATTCTCTGATTATAAAAGGCATCGACTTTTTATTTTTGTTTCGCGGTTGCGGAGCATTGTTTCGCTTCATGAGAAATCATTAAATACATTTATTTGTTTCCTCGGGCCCCGATAAACACTGCATTCTATTCGTGTAATATGTGGTTTTTTGTGGACACACGAGGCTACGGAATCGCGAAGAATTTGTAAGTGAACAATTTGTGACGTCGGAGAAAAGTTAATCGTCAGCGGTCCGGCCCCGACGGCGTTCGATGTAACTCGATAAGTCAAGAGTACGATCGATCGATCCGGGTCGGCCAGCGTCCGGCGAGCAAGAATCGAATTGTTTTCGGGGGTTTCGTCTTAAAATATCGTGTAAACTTCGCCGGCTCTCGGGTCTCGATAGCTCCCGGTGAAAAATAGAGGGGGAGGGGGGACAAAGACTCGGAAAAAAGCAGAACCGAAAATAAGAGAAGGAGGACGCGGGAAGTTTGTAAAATGCGGGCAGCCGAATGGCCCGGACCGGTAACAGCAATAGAAGTCCGAGAAAGTTAGTTTATGGCGCAATTGTTGGCGAATGGGTAACCGTAAGTAATACTTCCTTTTTTCCGACGGTAAATAACGCTCGCGACCGAGACAGGGAAAGAGAGAAAAAGAAGAGAGAGAGAAAGAGAGAGAGAGAGAGAGAGAGAGAGAGAGAGAGAGAGAAGAATGCAGTTCAACGAACTGCATCGCCGGCCCGGTGCATTATGGGCTTCGCGAAATTTTCGGAGCCACGGAAACGCTCCGCTATCGATGGAGCGATACTGCCTTCCGCTCGCGATAATAATTTTCCGTCTAACTAATAATAATGCACCGTAACCAACATGCCGATCTTTTCATAAGAAATATGGTAAAACGGTGAAGGTTTTATTCAATTTTATCCCAGCCTGTGCGTCGTCATCTTTTTTAATGTACAGGCAGTTCGTTGGAATTTTAAATCGCCGTATTTTGAATAATGAACGAGACGTTCGGGGAAAATTATTAATTGGTAGTTCCAATATTAGATGAGGAGATTGGAGAAAAAAAGATTGGTGGAGTATTTTGATCTGCTTGTTAGGAGTTTTGTTGGAACGTTAATTATATTCTATGAACATTTTCGACGAGTTTCTTGTTTTTGCTAAAACTGAAACCTTCGCACGAGATTGCAATAAAAATATTTTCAAGACGTCTTAGAATTCTAACGTTACTGTTTATTTTAATTCACGGAATGATTGCGGCTGTTCAGGATGGATTAAAAAATGTTTAAAAGTTAAAATTGTGATATAATTTTGTGGAAATGTGAGAATATGTAATAAAATTTAACAGAATTGTAAAATTTTAGAAATTCTAGCGTCTTCGAAATAAAAGTGACTCTTTGTCGGGGGAAAGGGTGTTCGGTGACACGCAATCCTTCAAACCCAATTACGAAATTCCTCTACGAGTCTACGGTGCCATATTCACGCAGCGATGATCCTTAGATCCATGTCGCATGAAAGATCGTGTCAGCGACGCGACCGAATCGGATCGTGGCATTCGTGGCACGCGACACTGCCGAAATAGAAACGCGTTTCTAGTACCAACCGCATCTTGACTCGCTTCTCGACTCTATACCGTTCAATGTTCTGCTAAATTTGACCTAACACGATCTTATCGATCCTCAATTCGTCATCACAATATTCGTAATATTTCGCAAACCTACTGGTTCCTAAATAAAAATTAATTTGCTTCGATTTCAACATTCGAAATGATTTAAAACCGGACCAAACAATTTATTTTCAACTGCGTTGCACGGTATAAAAATGTGCAAATAAATTTTTTACACGTAGCTTATACACTTTATTCTATGCTTGTAAAATAATGATAACTTAACTGTGGAGTTCAAGATCTGATTTAACTGTTATTTCAATGTATTGATTTGTTGAGTAGAGTCCGTACTAAGAATTTGATTTTTAACTCTGTTACTACATGGTATAAAAATTTGCTGATGCAATTGAAAATACATTGTACACTCTATTATACACCTATAACATGACACTTTCGACAAGGAACACAGACATTATTGTGAATAACAATTTAGTGTTGGGAATGGAAAAAATTCGAGTCTGGGATATAAGTCTGGTTCAGAAACTTATCGTTAGAGGTAAAAACAAATGCTCGAGTGGCAATTCATAAACCTTCAAACGTATAAATACACACGTATGAAATCCGCAATAAAGTTCCGGATCTTACTATATTTACGATGCTGTAAACCTAGGAATAGTGGCCGCGGTTCACTCCGAACCAATTATTATGTCTCACAGTTGACTCTGTTTCTTGTAACGAGAGACAATGTTACGCGTCGGACTATCTTTAGAATATTATTGCTCGGTACAAGCACTCGATATAACTTGTTATGCTTTCACGTCAAATGATAACAAGGAGGATACTCTCTTTGCAAAATTATTTTGGAAATTGTCACGTGGGTTTAATGCGACGCCAGCAGCTTCAATGATTTGTAGTAATCACTCGGCGAACGTTTGTGTAAACAGAGAGTGATTTACAAGCCCCGGAGTCAAACAAGAATACATTTTCTGAATTACGAGTTTTAATGGATTAAAATCACAAGAGACAGAGAGAGAGAGAGAGAGAGAGAGAGAATAGAATGATTAAAATTATTGTATTGCCATATAATTTACATTTGACGGTTTTATTGGCCTGTTTTCAAGAGAAAATGAAACTCGTATTGGATACCCTAATAATATTACATTTCAATATACACGATAAACTGTATACAACACATACATTTTTCGTATGTATAATAGCAAACAGATATCAAAGCAGTAAAGGAACTATGTTCATGTTTGGGGAATTTATCTTCTATATATATATTTTCATTATTACTTTCATGATATTCTCTACTGCATGTAGAAGTATTTTTTTTCCATTAGGACAATTTCTTTTCTCCTTCGGTTCTTTAGAATTCTCTCTAAAATTATTATTAATTTTCTTGTTCGAAACAGCTTCTACCCTTACCGACGTTATTAAAAATTCTTTTGTATTCTCTTCCATAAGTGCGCTATCTTCTCCACACAACAGAATCCTATGCGTTTCTTTTATTTTCCACTCCTTTGTGCGTCACCGTGTCCTCGGTATCTCCTCAGAGTCTCCTCTTTTGTATCAAAGGACCATCTTCGAATAAATTGCTGTTATTATAGCGTCGGTAGTGAAGGACGGAGCACCCTACGGGATGTCAGAGGGATGGACAAAAAGAATCGGGAGAAGGTAAACACACACCTGTTATGCAACGAGACATGGCTTCGCGACGATAGGGGAGAGAAAGGGCGCAGGAACGAGGCTCTGGCCCTGACCTAGGAGAAAACCGGGCCAAGTCTGGTTTCCATGGGAACCAGAACCATCACCTGCCGGACTGTCTCGCGGTATACCCCATCGCCGGGGAACAGGAGCATCGATCTTTGACCTTGCTTCGTCATTGAATGGTGTGCGGCGGCCATTCAACACTTCCTGATTGAACCAACACCAAAATGAAACCGGACCCGGATGCAACTTGCAACAGGCGAATCTGTTTCCTGATACTTCACCTTCGACCCTTCCTATTATCGACAAACTGACAGACAGGGCAGAAAAAGTCGACACAGCGTAGATAATTATTTAATTTAGTCAACTTCAATTTTCGGGACGAAGGTACACTTAAAGCTTGAAATAGATTAAATGAACTTTTTTCCTTCGGATTTTAAAAATTTAAAAGAGCTCAAGAAGCAACCGTTCTGACAATTTTCAACCCTGTTTTGGCTGCACTGTCCAGACTGCTTTAATTTTGTGGGATTTCGCGAGGGTGATGTTTCATATTTAAATAAAATTTCCATAGTATTACGTCAGGATGATAGAGAATGAAGGGACCTAGATTCGACATAAAATAAATGATCTATCTCATTGAATTTTAAACCTTGTAACTCCAGTTCAAGAATTTTTGCAACTCCCTGCATGTGCCTCTCTTCTATTTTTCGATTTTTTCTGACACTCGAGAGCCACTACACCCGTCACAGTCTCTTAAAAGCGCAACGACAGCAATCGAGAAGCTCTCGAAGCTTTTTGCGGCAGACTGTCTGCTTCCGAACCATCGATCGAAAAGAACTTTACTCGATTTCGATCACCATTTATTTTTTTAACGTCCGGCCAGCGATTATTCCGCAACGGACGGGGCAATCGTAACGCAACCATTTAGAGGATGTTCCCTCGATGGTCCCGTTGAACAAACATTAGAACGCGTGTGTTAAAAGTGTTTTCGGATTTGTTTTACCACGACGCGAATCTCGCAGCACGATCAAATCGAACTTCCGTCTGTGCTCTAACGCGAAAAGTTTGATTCGAGTGACCTCAAGGATCGACCATTGACCAATGCTGGATCACAGAGGGTCCTCGAAGGGGCGAGGGTACGTTTTACGACTCTTCTTCCGAGAGATCGAACCCTGATGAGCGTCTAAGACGCGCGTTACGCCCACGCGAAGGTCCACTCGGCATTTGAGAGATTCCTGATAGGGTGCCGGCTGCGAGAGAATCCCGGGGGATGATAAGGGGTTTCGGGAACGTTCCTACCGGCCGATACGGATCTCGTAACTAGACTGAAATTACCGTCTCTTTATCTGCGCCCCCTCGGTAAACACGAAATGTCGTTCTGATACCGGGCTGCGCGGCTTTGCTCCGTGATTAAATGCTCCTGGACCCTTTGGAGGGCAAGGTCTCGGTCTCGGAGCGTTTCTAATTGGGCCAATTGAAACTTAGGCATTTTCTTTGACACGTCTTCTTTCTTCGTTATTTTTATGAAGAGTTTGAGAACTCTTGAGAAAAACATTTATTTGAATTTATTCCAGAGGAATTACAAAAATTCAAGCTGAAGGGGGTAGAAATTTATTTGCCGATTTAAATTGACGCTTAAACAGCCCTTGTCTATTACCATTATAAAGACCCTGAAAAACCTTTCCATTGTACAAAGTATTGTAGCACTGTGTCAACGTAACATCAAAAATCCAATTAAGCCGAGGAAATGAGGAACGGACACAGCCCAGGCCAACAATGCTGAAAGATTACCGTTGTTAAATATTCAAGTAGAAGCGGTGACAACGAAAAATATTCAAACGGAGGGCTTCTTGATGACACTTACCACCGTGCATCTCGAGCCGCGGCGCATTGTGCTCGAGAGAGAGAGAGAGAGAGAGAGAGAGAGAGTCGCGCCACTCGTGGCGTAAAAACACTCGGAATCAAGAGAATAGTAAGAAGCAACGAAAGAATGAAGGACAGAGGAAACGAAACCGCGACGAACGAACGATTAATCCATTAATATCTGCGAGACGGTTTTCTTTCCTCGCCGAGAAACTCGGCCGGCCATGAATTATTTAAACGAGCAGGCGAAACAAACGGGTCGCTAATTAAATTTTCCATTAACGTCGAACACCGTCCCCGCCTCCTTACCGAATTCGCGAATATTAATTGGACGAATAGCGGTAGCGACCGCCGAGTACTTCGACTCTTAACCGGCCGCTAATTAGCATATTAATGCGTCACGCCGGAAGTCCGGTTTTCGGCTTACCGTGCACGGATGAATGATCCGGTCGCGGATCGGTTTAAACCGTTAATGAAGAATCGAATCGGGTCCGCGCGTGCATTACGCCGGCCGATAATTGTCTAATCGCGCTCGTTACGCCGCGCCGGCTGTTTTAAAGCCATTAGGGCCTGGAAAGTGCTGTCGGACGTCGTTGGAACGGGGACAATGCGATTTACCCACCTACGACAACATTCGCGACATTTTATCCGTGTGCGCAAATATCGTTTTTCAAACGAATCGAGCGACACGTTCTACGACGAAGGGCTCTTTTGATTTTACAGAATATATTCAGTAAAGACAAATTTACTCCTTTCGAAAGCTGTGACTATTTTAATGAGTTGGATATATCGTTTACTTTAAAAACTACGGTTTTCTGTACAGAAAGAAATATTAATTAGCGTCAATTGGACGCGGGATATTCAGCAAAAATTCCCGAATTCTTTAAAACTTGGAGGAAAGTTCCCCGGTCTAATCAGCATGGAAACCAAGAGAGTTGGAGCGCTATGGTGCCCCCTATGGAGCTCCCCCCCGTCATTGAATCTGACTTGCAAAGATGCGGGATCGCGGGGGAGTATTGTGTCAAGACCCTTCAGCCCTTCGACCGTCTTCCATTCAGCAGACGGAACCGGACGAACCCCATTTATCGGGCAGCCTGACTGCCTTATTTATCTTGGAGCTGCCTCACCTATTTGCTGGGCCTCGGCAAATATTTCCAGAGGACTCTGGGATATCGGTATCAGTGCGCAGGGTCATTCTCTTGGCTCATCTGGTGGGCAAACATTCGGGGACGGACTAGGTAGCAATCTTGATCTATTCATTTGGAAGCGTCGATCGAGCGAAATCATTATGTTTGCCACCCCTTGCTGGGATCTGGGCTCCTGGTTCCCTTGCACAGTGTGTCCCGAAAGCACAGAATCCGTTATTAATTTGCAAGCTGACGATCATTTATTTTCCAGGTAATGTTAACCCACTTGCCTCGGGAATATTTCTGTTTCGAGCAGTATTTCTGGCATAACTTATATTGCAAAACGACGCAAGCTCGTTTATCGTAACACCAGTCAGCAGATTTTTGCGCGTACATAAATTTTTATGGATTAACTTACCGAAATTGGAAGCGATAAAAATTCCTCGTACCGATTATATCCTCGGGGAAATAAAAGTCTCGTTAAACTTTGTTGCGGATTTTTATGTACAAGGGCCGGGAGGATCAGGAATTTTGAAATAGCGCAAAATGAACGAGCAACTTTATTAGACCGGATGAAACTGTCGGACTGGTGGACGTGCCGATCGCGTGTGTTGTCCGGGTGCACAATAAAATGGTCGCTGGCACCGTGGAAACGGGACCGCTCGACTCGCCCGCGTCGTTGTTAGGAAACAAGTACCTTGACAAACTATTGTCTGTCGGAGCTTAACAAAGGAGGGCGCAGCTGAGCGGACGAAGGACGAAGTTTTACTACGGTTCCGGTATCTCGCGGTCGACTATTAATTCGGCAACTAACGTCCTTCCGTTTACGAGCCGCATCCTGCCTTGAAGTCTGCAACGCCGTCCTGTAAGTCATCGTCCCCGTTTTACACCGGCAAAACGCCAATTTCTGCGGCATCACGGCGGCCATTGCTTACATGCACAAGGACGAATCTTTTCTTAGTTCTTCCGGTTAATCAACTATACGAGGTGGCCGACTATCGTCAATTGTAGGAAGCAAGAATTCAAATGTATTCTCAAAGTATTCTAATTTGTTTCGTGTTTCCTTGCTTGTGCAAGATTTTGATTTTTCAGTAGTATAGGTCTGCGTATGGTCGAACAAAGTATAAGTCATAAATAGGCTTTGACACGATAGAATAGGATAGTGCTTGGGCAGACGACAGTAGAATAGGACAGTCTGCAGGCGGACAAAATAGTGTACAACAGTGTGAGGTCACAGAAAGCATAATGCTTCAGCCCTGTTACTGCTGAAAATGAAATAAGACAGTAAGTAATGAGAAATTGAAACATTATACTGCGGTGAAACGATCAGAAGAAAGTAATATTCTTTTGTCAGAAAGAGGAGAGTAGGTCAACTTCTGGGTAGACAGTGGTAGAATAGAACGTTCTGTGGTCAGAGAAGTAGTAGAAACAAGCAGTGTGTTGTCAGGCACAAGAATATGGTACAGTATGTGGCAAGCCAGTAGTAAAATAGGACGGTATATGGGTAGACAGTAGGGGAATTTGTCAGTGTATGGATCAATAATAGTAGAATAGCAGTATACGTAGACAGAAACTGCTAGATTAAGGTAGTGTGTAAACAAACAGTAGTAGATTAGTGCAGTGTGTTGCCAGATCGGAGTAGAGTAGGACAATATATGGACAGACAAGAGAATGATTATTCAGTTTATGGACTAACAGTAGTAAAATGGGGCAGTGTGAACAGACAGTGTTAGATTAGGGCAGTGTATGAGCAAACAGTGGTAGAATAGATCATACGGTGATGAGATAAGCAGTGAAATAGGATCTGTGTGGTCAGACAAATAGCAAAATAGACCATTATATTTGACACAATTGTCAACTGTCAAACTTATCAACGAGCATAATCTTGAAACTTAGCTTTTCCTCTAAAATTATCTTGACCCTTTCGCACACGTCTGGGCGACAATAAATGATCACTAGTAATTAGCAGGTGGATAATGATCAGCAGAACTATCTCCAGCGCCGGTGACATTAACGATCGGTCGTTCGGTCGTACAGCTCTCTAGCGAAAGGGGCGTCAGGGTGACAACAAAGGCAACGAGAAGTCGTTTCGAAATACGGCCAGTAATCCGCGCGGTCATTAAGCGGGTAATATCGCCTACAGCGCGACGCGCGCGAAATCCTCCTTCGTTTTCGCTCACTATGTCTATCTCTATCTCCCTCTCTCTATCTCATTCTCTCTCTCTCCCTCTCCCTCTCTTTCTCGTAGTCCTGCACAATATCGTTCCTGAATCGCTCGATCGGCCGTTTTATTAGCCGAGCGAGCAACGGGATCTGCTGAGTTCGCTGTTCGCACGATGAAACGCGCTGGGATCCGCAATTTTTCCGCGTTGTTACTGGCGAACCCATTTTCGGAACCAACCGTGTGCGCCATTTAATTATTCTGTTGCATAAACAGATTGAAAGTTCGCCGGCTAATGTACCTTGGCCATTCAGTAGCGAACTATGATAATAGGATCCCTGTGGATTTTTCTGAAGACAGAAATTTGACAGAACATTTGATTCTTCTGTGAAAGATTGTACAAAGCTCGAGAAAAAATGAAACCAACAACAAAGAATGGTTGCGACATGGCTATGCCGTAACGAATGTAATATACATTGGAAATGCGAAGCAGTAAGAAAATGTAGAAGACGCATCAAGTCCCGTGTCTCGATCGCGGAAAATTTCCTCAGGGTGTAATTCGGAAGGTGGTTCGAATGACGATCACGTGGTCGACCGTGAAGTCGGATATTCAAAAGGGAGTACCAGCTCAGATCTATCGAAGCCGGATCGAGTTCTCGGCGAGCGTGGAATCCACGCGATGAGGTGGAACGCGTGTAAATCATTCGCGAATCACAGGCCGGGTATGCAAATTGTATCCAGCCGCGGCGTCGACTGTGTAAAAGTGGATTCGAAGAACAGGCAGACGGGGAACAACGGGAGCTTGGATGGCGGCAGCGTGCGCGAAAATTAGCGTTAATGCCGCGCCGTTAACAACAAGAGGAATTGGCGGCGGTCGGGAATGGTAATGGCGGAAGATGAATTGGCTGAAGTTGCAAGTGAAAGGCGAGAGGGAATGCGAAATGAGAAAGCTTGCACCTGAATGCGGAATGTATGGAAATCAAGAGGCACGGGATGAGAAAAATTCGCGAGCAAAAACGCCAAGTTCCCTTGCGTTGCGGTCCGCGTTATGAATCTCAACCGGGGCCCACGGTCGAAAAACCGGCCGCCCTTAGAGCGCGACCCTGGTTTTAATTCCGACAACGGCCCTTCGAAAACCCGTCGACTTTCGTCGTTTGCATATCCTGAGCCGAATAACCCGAAGAAAAGACTCGTGACTCGAAAGTTCTACGGAGTTCTACATTTCTATGCCCGCGGCATGCGATTCTCCGAGCAATCTTTTATTTTGATCCTTTGTGCCAAGGACCGAGAAGTATAGTACTCTTACGAAGTCCTGGGAAATGTTTGTTCGATGTAGATTTTCAGGTACTTCCACTCTGGAATGGTTTATAGATGTTAGTTTGTTTCTTCCAAAAAATAGAGTAGATCAAATTCTATGGACATTTATGAAATTCATAAATATTTTCTATTTCGTCCTTTACACCCTCATTATTCTTCATTTTTACCAATTATTTTACTACGAGATAATCATCGCACAATTATGCAAATGTATCAAATACACCTACTGTTTTATTTGTATCGTAGTATCTCTATCAGCACAAATTCGGTTACATTAATCAAATAAATGGTACCGAATTAATTAATAAAATGGAAGTTAAGCTTGATGAAGAAGATACAGTTTTCTCGCGGCATTATTTTAATGAAAGTGGTTCTTTATGTTTCTGCTAAAAAGCGAAGGGTTGAGCATTCCTGACTGCAATAGTCCCCGAACCAGAAAACTGAAATGTCATTTTAACAGCTCCGGTGGTTCTGCCGTTAATGGACGTCCGGCAACTAAAGTGTTCTAAATAGAACGCCTTCTACCAACAGAATTGTACATTTTATTTCGGTTCAGCTGAATTAATTCCATTAGTCAATTATTCTCGTGGATCGTAGACACACAAACATAGTCAAGTTATCAAAGCATAAAATTGTGGAAACTCGAACTTATTCGACTTCTCTATTACCTGTGTTCTCCGGAAGCTATCCAGCAGACCCAACGGACAGTGGTTATTAACGAACCACCACGCAATATCCATAAATTAGCATGGACACCGGAACAGCTCTCCTCTCCAATGGATTCCATCCAGAACCCAGTTGATCTCGTGTTTTTGCAAGACTTCGCGAATCGGTGAGGAGAAGGAGAGATAGAGAGAGTGAGAGAGAGTGAGAGAGAGAACCCTCGGCATTCGAAACGAAGCGCGAAGAACCGCGAAAGAAAGAGTGGCTTTTAGTCCAGTGGGAAGAGAGGGTTGAACAGAGGGTTGAAGAGGACAGGTTCGGGTTCGACCAGTAGACCAATTGAATATTCCACAGCAGTGGATGGATGCTGGAAACCGAGTCTGAACTCCGATTGGACAGAGCTCTCGCCCTCTACAGTCGACCCTTCTAATCTGCATATCGAGATTTCCGCCTGGGTTCCCGGTATGACGACTTTTCACCCTCGTACGCGCGCAACACTTCTGCGGAGGTCTTTTCACCAGTCTGTCGAATACTGGGTCAACTATTGTGCTATCTGGCATTTTTTCATTTTTCGACTCCCTGTGTTCTGAAACTATAACAAAAACCTAAATGAATAAAATGTCATCAGATCTCCTTAAACTCGAACGAAACCCTTGTGCGAGTAACACCGAGCACCTGGACCATGTTTACCATGTTTCTTTTTTGTTTTCCAGTTTAAGAAACATGTTTGCAGGAAATCGTGTGAACGTCCACGGGGAATTTTGATAGACTTCGCGCGACACTGTCGGGAAATTTGGAAACACTATTAGCATGTTCGATAACGTTCTATTAGGGCAGGCATGGTGTGCGAGGATAGTCCCTAGGGTATCCCGTTAACACGCCAACGAGCGTAACTTCCCGACGATTATCACAGTTTAAGACCCCAGCTGCGATTTACGCGTAACGAAATCCAAGAGCAATATCTCCGATGATCTTAATAACATCAGACCGTAAAGGCCGATTTCGCTGAGAGCCGGACGATCATTTTCGAGACCCAGCAGGATATTGGCAATATAGTTCTTCTAAACAGTCGTGAGCAAAAGTTATGGTCCCGGTGACACCGCGCCTGGACGGGCGTTAAGCAAAGCCTGGGCGAGCGTGGAGGCCTCGAAAAACGCCGCGTAGAAACTTTACGAGTGACCCGGAACGATCAAATGATTTCTCTGATGGCCGTTAGCTTTACCGTCAGCATAAACGCGGCAGAAAAGCTCCGGAGAAATATGACGGACCTCAAAGTGAGCGGGCAAAGAGCGAAAGAGAGAGAGAGAGTGTGTGTGTGTGTGTGTGTGTGTGTTTTCCCGTTGGAGCACACGCTGGGCTCCATGAAAGCACGCAACATGGGAAAAGCGCATTCCACTCGTTTTTCCAATGATATTCAGAGGACATTCCTCCCCCCTTTTTACCTTTCCCGTGCTCTGAAAATCACGAACACCCATCACGTCGCGGAAAATGGTTCTCGGTGGGTTTCGGTCCCCGGCCTATCGGGAAACTCGTCAGTTTCCTTGAATTTCATAGCGATGAATGTACGGTGCGCACATGCACGGGCACCACGATTGTGTTTTGTTTTCTTCTCTGCAACGTCCTGTGTATGATTTCAAAGATTCAGGAAAACCATGAATGCAAACACAACACATAATATGTCCTCCTCCGCATTCTATGGAAACGCGTTGGTGGTCCAAATGATTTTTCCATTCTGCTACTGCGTGGTCAGAATATATTTTTTTTCTTCCATTGGATGTTTCTCAAGAGGTTTTCCATTGTTGTTTTCCGGTGTTTAGAAGCATTAAGGAAGAGTTGCGACAGAGCTTCAGAGAGAGAAAATCGTTTGAGGAGTTGGGGGGAATCGAACCCTGGTCAGTCCGGTGGAAGTCCAACATGCTACGTACCACGCCGTGCAGTACTTCCACGTTAAATACGTTCTTATTTCTTTAATTTCGAACTTTGGGAATCTTATTTCGTGTGTACAGTATGTATTCTATCCTTATCTTTCAACCTTTCTCTGTTTTCATATCATTATGGTAGAACGCTCGTTCCCGTGCATACGGAAACAATTTAATTTTTGGTAGGATCTGAATTTTTAAACGGAATCGTTTTCATCGTGTTTTGCGTTTCCCGAGGTCAGGCTCTGCGAGGAATCGCAACTTTTTGCTCGCCTCTCAGGCAGGGTACTTCCGCGTGCAACGACGGAAACCATCTCCGGTGCTTTTTCTCAAATTCATTTCCACCGCATCAAAATTTCAAGAGATTTACTCGTGGCGCACTCTGTACAGAAAACTCTACGCTCCCAGAGGGATTTCTCTGTCCTTCGTCTCTACGTGCCCGGCCGTCAGCTTCTCGTCAATTTGTCCCTGACTTTCCTGCCGGCACGCCCTTGAAGCTTTCTTGGGGGTCGACCTGGGAAACGGAGATAGGAAAACGGCTTTCACGTGTTACGAGTTGCCCGGCCATTACGAGGGGCGCGCCGCGGCGTACACAGTTTCCCTCGTTCGTTCCCTCAACGAAGGATAAACGTTCGATCGAACGTTAGGTTAAATGGATCTGCGTTGCGCTTGAACAATCTCGAGATTTATTCTAAACACTGTTTTGATTATATTTTCTCACCTTGAATTCGACCAGAAGTTATTACAACGTAGCCAGTGCTTGTTCTTGATCACAAGTGAAGTTACACTATACATGCTCAGACCGGTGGAAATAGAAATTAATTACTGTACTAGTGGACAGCATGAGTGACGCATAATTTCGTCCGGTGCGAAGACTAAAACGAAAACAGAGATGTAACCCAACGAAGTAGAATGGGACTCGTACGGGCAGACAAGCTGAGCATGTCAGACCTGAGCCAGACAAGTGGAACAGGTCAAGCTTTGGCTACACAACTGGAACAACCCTGCATGTAATCAGCCAAAATAGAATGTGCTGATCCACAGCCAAGCATGTGGAATAAGTCAGTCTTTGACCAGACACGTGGTGTAGCCCAGCAAACAAATGAAACTGGCTTTACGACCAGACAAAGTAGGATAAGCCTATTTTTTATCAGACGAAGTTAAATAAGCCTGTTATTAATCGCACACTATTAAACAGGCCTGCCATTGATCAGGGGAAGTTGAGTAGATCTACCATTGCCAGGAAAAAGTGGAATAAATCTGTCTGTAACCAGGAAAGGTTGACTACATTGCTATACGGTCAGATAAAGTAGAATAGGATTACCTATAGTCAAACCAGATGGGTGAACCGTGGTTGTTTAGCACGGCGAAAATGGAGCAATGTACTGGAGTTTGCAAGATACGAAGGCCTTTCCGGGATCAGACATAGTGGAATGGGTCGCTTCGGTATCAAGAAAAGTAGAACAAAACCATGCATAGTGAGACAGTGTAGAGTAACCTGATATCATAAAAATCTACTACAGCGAGGTTAGCTTACAGGAACGGTGCACGAGTGATTCAGTGGATTTAGACAGCGTATGATCGGACAACGTGTGGAATGGGGAATCAAGCTCGAAATAATGTCAGACCGGCGGACGAGAGGAATGTAAACGATCAGCTCAGTAGATTACGACAGCCCGGTATCGGACGTTTGGAACATTTCCGAAGAATATCGGAGCAAGCGAAGGGGGAAGCGGCATTATCGCATCGCGGAATGAAAAGGCTGAGGCGCGCTGAAATTGGCCCCGTGTCCCCTTCCGGTTTCGAGCGTGCCTCGTAATTACGAGCAACGCTTTCCCTTTGGCGCTGCCAGTTTCCTGGCCATTCATCGCGGCTGCTTTTCAATTCCCGTCACGAGTCCACTCATTTTTCCCCGAACCCTTCGCCCTTCTCCGTCGAATCGATCCCGGCCCTCCACTATCCGCCAGCAGGTTATATCGGACGGGAATTTGATCGAATGGAAGGAGTAGAACTAGTCCGCGGATCTCGTCGATTCAGCCAGACAATTTTCTGTCGACGGTTTGTTGCTCGTTTATTCCCCCGTCCTTCCCGACGCGTCGGCACGAGCACCTGCATGGAGATTACCTTGATACACGGCGACGAATTCCCTGCAGGTCGAATTTAACGGTGTCCCGTGGCCTTTCGCTGTTCCCCTGAAAGAGGAGAAACGTGTCTCCGCGATGGCACGTGTCGTCGCCACCGTTGCGCGCGCCGCGACAGTGAATGGCGGTCGAAAAGGGGATTTCCCTCAGCGACGCTGCAAAGAATGCCAACCGGGTTCTGCCGGACTCGGCATTATTCTTGAATGCGGGGGAAAGAACGTTTCTCTCGCCCACCTGCACACCTGCATCCCACCGGGCTCAGAGACGCAACAACCGAGACCGAAACGGAACAAAGTGGTCCGCACCTTTGACGAACGTCACCGGCGACACCGGCTGCGCCTTTAAAGATACACGCGACGCTAACAAAGCAGATTTGTATACTGCAAAAGGAGTGCATTAGAACCGGATGAAGTCAAAGGATTTCGCGGAGACGGCCCGCAAACCTGTTAAGAGATACAGACAGTCTCTGGCCAGACATGGATGTAACAAAACCGGTGAATGCAATCTCGAATGTTTCTCAACGAGTACGTCGAAACTGGAAATAATCCGTCAAATAGAAAACTCACGAATCAGTAGATTAGAACTGTTTGTTGTCAGACGTGGACGGGTCTGTACGCGGGTAGGCTGGTTCTTATTTTTCGAGTTACAATTTTTTCTGGTCCCACCATGTTGTTGAAGCAGCTTCTTCAAGGGATGTTTTCAGACTTTCAACAGGAATGATGGTCGATAAGAAAATACTTCCCAAATATTTTTCCAAGAACTAAACATCGCATTTGAAAATATACTGAATTCAACACCCCTAAATTTGACCCCCGTAGCTAAAAGCCACCTTGATGAGCAGGCAAAATATAATACTCCTACCAGTGATCAGGCACAGTAAAACAGATCTACCAATGATCAGACGAAGTAGAGTAGACCCACCAATGATCGTACAGGGTGGAATAGGTTTTCCCACAGGCAGAATAAGTAAAATATAAGTATCTTTGATCAGACGGCCGAAAATACGAATTTTCTTTGCGGAAATATCTGCAGTCCGGTGATCGCTGTACTCACAATATTTGACAAGGTATCCAGGCAGCGTAAGGTTATCACAGCGATGAAAGCGCCGGGATATTATCGAAGTGGATGGCCGTAAGCATCTTTGCCATCAAAATCGATCAGTTTGTTAACGAGGTGCAAGCGGTCTCGCGGCAGGGTCGGCAAATCATATGGATGCAACGGCATATCCAATATTACCCAACATATTTAGAGAGCGGATGTGGCAGACTCTGAGGCTCGCGCGAGCGTTCGGCAAACAAGCCTCGATCGATTCGCCGACAGCCCTCATTTCCGGCCCCGGCGTCCGCGTTAAATCCACAGCGGATTGGGAGCCGTGATCGTTTGAATTAACCGGCGAACGGCCCCCCTGCCGCGCCGAGCCAATGAAAAGTATCAGCGGAATTGAACGCGCGCGGTTCAACGGGAATTGCGAGCGTCGAAGGGAACACACTCGAGTCAAGAAGTCTAATAACAACAGGGCCCCTTCTATAAACACGATTAACTCGTAAAATACCGTCGCTACACAACGCGAGGGTCGCCGTGGAAACGGAACGACGCAGCCTCGCGGTGCTAGTAGTATAACCATAAAAATGGCACGACCTCCGCTTTTCCCTTTTACATTTCCCACACTATACCTTTCTAGTATTATCTAATTCTCCTGTACCGTCAAGCTTAAAATAACCAAAGCACCGGTGATATGCTGAAGAACGCTTTCAAAAACAATTAAAACGCTCGTGAAAAGATTAGATCCAGTTGCGAGCCATAATATTATATTTTTACGCATCGAATAAATTGTTCGGCTTCACTGCTTTGAGGATTTTATATGTTCGTGGAATAATAGTTAACACACTATCGGCGGGTAACATCATGAGCTTGACTTACACGTATGACCGGCGAAAATTAGAGAAGTATGAAAAAAGTGCACTTTTTAGAAAACGTAATATCTTCACATCTAATAGTAGGATTTCAATGAAATTTGGAAAATAAGTATCACATAATATTTCGAAGATGTAAATGAAATTAAAAAAAAAATTCAATTTTTAATTTAGTTTTCTATTACTTCATTTAATGTATAACACGGACCAAACAATAATTCTTAATTAATTGTTAAGCGCCAGTTTGTGGAAAAGGTATCAATACCTTTCCCGCCGATAGTGTGTTAATTTTCCAGCTGTACGAAGCGACGGCTTTCGATAAATTGAGCTTTTCATCTACAGCTCGGTCGTGAATTGCACTCTGATCAGGAGTGATTGAACCGGAGTGACAGTGGAGCCGTGTTTCTCGTAGAATCAAAGTTCTCTTTGACATTTAGCTAAGCCGTTAGAAACACACGGTGGGGATTCCTTGGCGACGACGGGCCAGTGAAAGAATCCCGGCGTCGCCTCTGCTCGCAGCAGCTCGGAAAGTCAGCCGTGCCGGCAAGTGAATGTGTGTGTGTGTGTGTGTTAATGCAGAAATGCTGCCGCATTTTCAGCGACGACCTCGCTCCACCTCCCCCCGCGGCTAATGCGGCAACGAGCACCAGCCAAGACGAGACGTGTCAACCCTGGGGAATTTAGTATACCAATCCAACCCCGTTCCTGTTTCTTCCGCGTTTCGCCTGCGTCGCGAGATGCGTGCGCGTCTGCGTGCATTATGTCCGGTGGGCTCCCTAAATTCCTCGCTGACATCTTGAGGAAATTTCGTTGCTCTCAGAGCCAAGATGTCGCGTAGCTAACGACATTGCCAGGACTGTAAATCCGACCTGCAATACGTCGCGCCACGAGAAATCCTGACATCGATCACCAACTCGGGAATCTATCCATCATGATTCTCTATCTGATAACGCGATAGTATTTTCACTTGCGCTGCTGATCGATGGCAGTAGCTTCGGACCAGCGACAGCCGATCACGGTGAGCTGTTGGTCAATTTATTCGGGATTTGCGGTTCAGGGAAATACGAATTTTTGGCGAAATAAACGTCCGCAATAAACAGTGCAAAAGTTCGTGCCCGATTCCTTGTTGTATTTTACTGCGAAATCGGACAGGAACGTTTACACCGATCCAATTTATCAATAAAATATTCTAATTTCTGTATTCTAACATTGTGGTGATACATTGTATCGGTGGTATGTCATTCAGTTCGTCCGACTAGATACGAAGCATCTCTATTCATTGCACAAGGCACGAATCATTCTACTTGACTGACAAGAGACGATCCCATTGTAGTTGTCGAGCCAGCCGCTGACCCGATCTCCTTGGCTGACTGCATACCAACGTAGTCCACTCGTCTGACCAAGAACTGTTGCATTCTCCTTGACTCTGTAGAGGTTCGCTCGAACTACTTCGCCAGGACAACTCAATTGGCAGATCGAACAAGGCAATAACATCTTCGAATGAGATCTATTGATGTTAAACAATTCGGTATAAACATGTCCCCCCGTCCCACCTACACTGAATCTTTACTACATTTCTCGTACCCCTTTGACAACGTTTTCAAACTTCACAAATTTGTTTACTGCATTCTGCTCTTTATATTAAAAATATGCCAGTGGATGTTCTCCTTTTTAAAGCAATGAGATTTTCAATTATATTCGAAACAATGATGTTGTGTCTACAGTAATAAATTCATTACATAACATAAGAGAGTTCTCATGCAACATTTTCCGCTTTAATAAATTTTGTACATTATTCTGCTTGAAATAATAAAAAGTGGTTGACACTTCCCTTTTTAATTCGATACAAGTTTATGTTACCTTCAAAAGAAAAACAGTTCAGAATCATCCATGTTCTTCCTACCGTAGAGTAATATCATTGCCGACATGTTTCAGGTTCGAAATGCAAGATACATTTGCGCGTGGCAGTTCTTCCATATTGAAACGATGGACCGGCTCGAAGCGGAACGAATAAATCTTCCATAATGCAGAAGGAGAATCGCTCTAACATTATCATAGAGGAAGCAGCTCGATGCTCCACTTTCCGCAATTAAATATCAATCCAACTGCCGCGCCGTTAGACGCGAAACTCTGAAGGAGCTCTTCTATTTACGTAGGGAGCAGTTTAACCGAAGTAATCCTACGTAAACGTTACCCCAAGCACATTATTCTGTGTGAGTTGGTTATCGGCGGATTCATCTCGCGAGGCACATCTACGACCGAAGCGCGCAAACATGACTATTTTCTTGCACTGGTGGCGACTGTTCCCGGCGCTAGCTACCGTTAGGGAAAACAGTGATAGATAACGGGCACTCGACGGTCGCGAGTATTCAATTTGCTAGCATTACCCACCGGCTCTTTGGCAGTCCCATTAGTTTGGGGGGATTCGACAGAGTAACGCGATTCCGAGCGTCAATCCTCTTCGAGCGTCATCGTGAGCACATCAATTCTAATTAACGAACTCTATTTTCGCCAAATGCCTACATAATTCGACAAGATTTCCAAAGTTACCGTCTGTCAGTACCAATTAACTCTAGCTAAAACCGCTCGCAGCAACGTTCCGATTCCGTGCTGCGAATTTCGAGTGCGATTCGTCGACTCTATTTTTGCTCTAACCGTTCTGCGGAAAACGGTTTCAGAGACGCGTAGCCGCCTCGTCGAGCACAGCAATTATCGATACCGGTTCCGTGGGTGTGCTCGGTAACCTTGTCAATGGAAAGTAGATTAAATATCGCTCCTCGGGGATTGAAACGTTTAACCGGTTGCGTATTATGCGTATTACTGCCGGTTCCAAAGAACCCCGCGGTTCAACAACGCGATACGCGAATCGTCAAAGCGGAGTTTCGCGGCGCGCGTATCCGCCGTTTTACAAGGCGAAGTGGCAGAAATTCGCGGCGGGCCGTAGTATATTCGGATTAGTTCGCCGGAATAGCTGCGAGCCAGCCAACTGGTCCTCACACATGGCGAAACTACCACGATCATTAAATTGAACATCGCTCGGGGAACTCACGTCTCTATATTCCCAGCTGACGTCACTCGGTTTATACTTTATCGACTGAGAATATTTGCCTGGAAAGATTCATCGAGACTAGTGGAAAAAGATGCACAGATAGTCCGGCTAGAAAAATCAGGGGAAACTCTCGAGAGCTACAGCGAAGAAAGTAGAACGAATCAGTGTATGGCCAGCCAAGTAGATTTTGCTCGCTCTTAATCAGTAGAACAAAGTAAGCTCGAGTGCCGCGGAACGAGATTGAATCCGTCGGGGAAACGTTATTGGAAGGTACAACGAAAAAAGTGAATTAGACTGTGTTTGATCTGGCGAGTAGATTGTGCTTGTTATTGGTTAGACAAGCAGTGCAAGATTGCGTTTAGAAATACAAGATCGAATACAGTCGAGCAATGTTTAACGAACGTAAGGTAAGAAGTAGACTCTCTGTCTGAATGTAGTCAGTCAAGTTGGATGGGATTGTTTATAGTCAGACAAGTGAAATAATACCGTACTGCTGGTCAAAATTAATTTCACTGTAGGAATTGTCGAGAGTACAATGAAACAAGTAAATTCATTTTCTGTGAAATCCTTCAAGTAGATTAAGTCTGTCTACGGTCGGACGGGTAAAATACATTATAAGATGGAAATTCATTCTATTCCAGAAGTTCTTCGGAGTTGGATGGAATATGTAAATTACCTTAGGTGTTATCATTCAAGTGTACTATACCCAATCTTGATCTAAAAATTAAATTTTCTAGTATTCTGGAAGCCCGATCAGACACTTAAATTCAGTCTACCAGGGATCACCGCAGTAGACTGTATCGGTACATGGTCAGACGAAAAAGCTACACCCATATCCCGCTGTGAAAGGTACTTTACGTGATCAGAGTTACGAGAACGTAACTCGAGGATCACAAATTACGCGTGCGTATAATCAGGCAAGTAGAACAGGTCCGCCTATAACAAGACATGCTGGCAGGGTGTCTATTTGACAAATGGAGCCGTTCGGTCTTTGTTCTCCGGGAGTAGTGTCACATCCAACTCCTCTCTGGTCACCCGCAGCATCGACACTGTCACTGACAAATCGGTACACGAGGCGCCGCTGATCCCGGGGGCAGCTCGACGCGCTAAAATATCCTCGTAAACGCGGAGAAGTCACGAGCGACGGTAGGAGATATGTCACTGCTAAGGGTGAAACCGCGAGCACCGCACCTGGAAACAGTTCTTACTGTTGGACACAGGTAGGGGATGGTCGTGCATCAACGGATGAGGGAGGTTAATGGCTGTCGGATGCGAGACGATGCCGTAATCGTCTCTTCCTGTTAGCACAGGGGCCAGAGTATCGCCCGGGGCATGTTTTCCCGTGGCGAAGTTTCCAGAGTGGGTGAACACCGTTTATATCGCGCTGTGGTCCACGCGTTAGTGTCTCCCGAGTGTTGACTCGTGAAGGAGGACGGCGAGTGTCACGGCCGGTGAGGAACGGGACAAACTTTCCGTCCGCGGAGTTCGGCGGCGGTCTTTAATCGAGCTGCACCCGTTAAAGTAAGCTTCCCTCTCTAATTAAACCCCGAGTCGTTCGAGATATTTGATGCGCTCGCTTGAACACTGCGGATACCGGGTAATTATAATTACCTCCCTGGTAATAGGAATTTCGTCGAGGCGCTCACCGATTTTTTCGCTCGAGGAAACCCGACCCTTGTTTATCGCGGGAGATCATAACGCGTTCGCCTTCCATTTAGATTTCCAAAGATCCCGGGTCTGGCTCGAGCTCATTTCGAGAAGTATTGTGTCGGAAACGCTGCTCGCCTGACCAAGCACGATCTTATTCTACTGCATGGTGTGTGCCGCTGACTTCGTTTGCATTCTACCAGAGCTGAGCAGGTAGAATTTAATTAATGTCATTGTTTGGGAAAATGTGGAGTTGGACTAGTGGATATTAGTCAGAAGAATAAATTATTGGCGCAGTGAAACAAATTATATGGGGGTAAATGTTATATATGGAAAATTCATTTTCCAAGGAGTGCACAAAGATCGAATAAATTCTATTTTGAGAAGAAGCTAAAGTAAACGGTCCACAATGATCCCCAATGGTTAAAGAATAATTGAACTGAAGGAACAAAGCCTGGAGGGAATTCTATGAAGAATTATTATTATATGAACGAGCTTTCCAAGGTATAGTTTTCCGATGTCGTTACAGAACTTCACCCGAGGTTACAGGAGAACCTGGCCAAGAGTTGCACCGGAAACTGTCGTTGTTAGCGAGCCGGTTCAACGAGAGAACTGCCGGTGTAAACTTTCCCCTTCCTAATTAACTTTTTCTGTTGACGCGACTCCCGAGTTAGAGACGCGCTCGCTCGATGCCACACGAAAAAATTCAAGGAGCGAAAAAAATTACCGAGCACTCTCTCTCTCTATCATTCAAATCGGCGCGGAGGGGTGGAAGCTCAACCGCTCCCTGTAATTAACTCTATCCACCTGACGAGCCCAGAAAAAAAGAAACCGAAAAGGAGCGCGGGATCGATACGCAGCGCGCGAGGAGAACGTCGCCGCGCGCGCCTCATTCAATCTTTAAGGAGCGCAACCACCCCCTCGAGTCGGTGAAAGGGAAAAAAATATCTTAAGAATTCTGCGGCGACTACGAAGCACATGGAATTAACGCAGCTCTGAGAGGGTCCGACTTTTTCAACGACTCTCGCTTCTTTTTTTCGCAGCGGGGGTCCCGCTGACATAAAAAGAGCAAGATACATTCAGCAATTTTTTTTCTCCACGAAGGGATGCAGGTATCGATGTCGAAGTCGGTGAACTTCTGAATGAGCATTTCTAGATTGTGCAGAATTTTTTTAAAGCAAGAATGTTGATTTATTCCGAAGTTACAATATTCTTACGAGAACATGAAAGTGTCTACATGAGGGTAGCAATCGTCAGAATTAAACTGAAAAGATATATTAAAGAATAAAAACGTGGACGTCGCTTGAAAGTTTCGATTTTTGCAAAAATTCTAATCTTATTTTTAAACAGCAAATCGCTAATTTAACTATTATGAACTTGTTCTGTTCGAATAATATTGGATTATTTATCGAGAGTGTCTGCAATGTTTCGCTGAAACTCGTTTGCAAGATATTGTGTCAAAAAGTTGGGGAAACATCTGTGAAGCCATAAAATCTTTGACATATATTTATAAAATATAAGACTGATATAAAGTGTGAAGAGTACAGAGATATTTCAAGCCACGAAGGGCTCGAATTTTATCTTGGCGCAGGTGGCGACCGGTCGGGAATTGCTGTTATTTCTTAGGCAAAATTTAGGACCCCGTCGTGTAGCAGGTCGTCGCTGGCTCGCTTTTATATTTCTTCTACAAGTGGACTTGCTTTATTAGGAACATTTCTTTCCCCGTTGAACCCTTCGTTACTGAAACCAAGTGAACATCCGCTCTGCATAGTTTTACTCCACTCGTTAGGGGGTCCTTAATTAAAACACGTATTCGAAAGTTTTGTTTCGCAGCAAGAAGAATAGCGTCATTAATTGCGCGTGGTCTGCGGACGTACATACAAATCCGCAATTTAAACTTTAATTATTAAGAAGGAAACCCTTATGAAATCTCGCCACTGCGCTTGTGATTTTATCGTCAGTATAATAAATATTCGTCAGACCCTGTACTCTGGATTTTGTCTGTGCTAAGTAGAATAGGTTAGTTTGTGGTCCGACGAGAAATCATTTCGTTCAGATTCGTTTCAACATTTTTCAAAACACGCACAATAGTCTTCTATTTGTCTGGTACGATTCAACCTACTTCTTTAAAGCTTTCCCTAGGAGCACAAACAGGAACCGAAATATTTTCCCGTCTCGTATATTCGCGAAGACCGATATCAAATCACGGAAACAGTTGTGCAAGTGTTGCCTCAAATTGCTCGCAACGTTATAACCGCAGACAGCTTCCTATTTGCAGTAGATTTTTCTGAAATCCGCCGGAGAACCGCGGGCGTCCCAACAAGAAAATTCGTGTCCAAAGTAAACAGCTGATATTACAGAAACACTTGTGCCGACAACTCACACGCTCACCCGGTCGCGACCCCAAACTCCGGCCCTTCAAAACTCGCCGCGTCTTCGCCGAGGACTCAAACTAAATATCCAGAACGCCGCCCGCAACGAAGTTCCCCGTCAGATTCAATTATTCGTGTCATGCCAATATATTCTCCGGCGCGATTGTGTACCGTGCAATGCAAATACACGGCTCCGGGGAGGTTCCTGGGTAAACCGAGTGACGTTTTCGGTCTGGATTAGTGCACGCGCGGTCCCTCACGAGATTGCATCGTCTTCGACGGTCCTTCCTCGGATGAGCATGATTTTTCAGGCGGCGAACTAACGGGCAGACATTCCGTGAACATGGTTCGCTTAACACGGAAGATCAGCCTCCCAATTTAACTCGGAGAATTTCAAATGGTAGTCGCTTAAATTTAGAACTGTGATTCGGTTTCAGGGAAATCGGTTTACTAAAGGTCAACTCTCATTTATGAGCTCAACTTTGGTAAACAGTGATGATCACAAAAGGAACAGCACTTAAAAATTATTCCGCATTGTGTGGAGCTATTACAAAACCACGTCCAAGTAATTTAGTATCGCTAGTTTACGAAATATTTAAACAGTAGTATAAGTCAATGATGGTGAATTGTAATGGAAGAAGTTAAATTCAAATCAAACAAGGAGTACGAATCAGTGTAAAAGCAAGCGAAGCAAATGAAGGAAGCGGTAAAGATGAACGACTGTGAAATAAGTGAAGGGAATCAATGCAGAACGAGAAAAGTAGTAACAGTCGACGATTGTGAAGGCAGTAGAAGGAATAAATGTAAATTCAAGCGAGAAGAACAGAATAATAGCGAAATAAGTGGTAGAAGCGAATGTATCCGAAAACAAGTGAAACAAGTTAAACAAGTAGTAGAGAACAATGTGAAGTGAAACAGGTAGTGAAGATTAATGTCAATTGAACCAAGTAGTAGAGACCAATGTGAAACGAAACATGTAGTAGCGATGAATTTAATAGTGAAAGAAGTGGGAAATGTCAGCATGAAGCGGTGCAAGTAGTAAATATCAATATGAAGTGATACAAGTAGTTGAGATCGATCTGACGTGAAACGAGTAGTCGAAGTAAACGATAACTGTCTCAGTAGTAAAGTCTGCATCACTGAGCTCAGTGGTACAAACCAATACACTTGGAGCGAATGAAATACGGCACAAATAGCGAAATTAGGGGAAGAAGTCACTGAAAAATCAAACAAATAGGAGTCCGACTTTGCACGGAACTAAATATTCAAATTCCAACAGGGATCCTGCGAAGACCGTCTCAGCGTGAGTAAGAAGTTTCTTTCCATTATTTTTGGCGTGTCCACAAGGGGATAGCGGGTTCCACGTGAATGCGTAAACTAATCTCCGACGACAATGTCTCTCACCAAGTTTTGCAAGACGTGTCCGGCTACTATGTGTTCAATCGTACGTGTGTGTATGTCGGCGATGTGTGTGAAAAGTTTCGGACGGCGACGGTAAACCGAGTGTGTATTTTCAGCGGCGTTTAATGCGGTTCGCCAAGGCGGCGGCAACTTTATGATTGAAAGATACACTGAATCATCGATGAATGCACAACTTTTGGTGCTGGGGAATCATCGGCTGTAAAAAGAACAATATTCCGGGAAAGTCGGGCCGAAGCTGGCAGACAAACGAGATTTCAGGGAACAGAGGCTCCAGAAGTAAATGGACTTCGTTGATGTCGGTGAACAATTGAAGAAACCCCGAGCCGGAGAGAATTCAGTAGTACGAGTCGATAATTGAATGAGAAACTGCGATTTAACGGGCTCCAAACATCGAGACGTGAAATAGAAAACGAAACGACGGAGTAATTTTATCAAACAACGAACTAATTAAACGGAGAGGAAAATAATGGGGATTCATGACTGCGCGAAGCATAAAAGTGGGCTTCGGACCCGCGACGATGCCTGTAAACGGAATCGAAGTAACGTCAATTAGCATAGACACCACCCGACACCATTGTTAGCTGCACCCGTGCTCGTGTTCCGCGGGTGAAACAGGTATGTTTGTCAGCGTTAATTGCTGTATTCATATGCGAGCACGATTCGCGAGGATTCATGGGCAACGGTTATAATTCGCGCGCGTTGACTCGGTCTCGACGACTAACCCCCCGGTATCGGATTAGCTAATTTGGGACGCAATAGATAGTCGATCGGTCGATTCGAACGACACCCGAGCACCCGTTAACGTTTGCGTGCCCGTACCAGTATTGTTCGAACTTCTTAAGAGATTGCGGATCCTGTAACTTGAAACAATAAGCGCCCGATCGATGGTGCCGGTGGACAATAGAATTCGAATGTTGCAGGAATATAACTCGTGTTATTGTTCCGGCTATGGAGGGCGCTAGGATAGGTCTTTGGCAAGTGGAATGGCCCGGTGTATGATCAGACACGTTCATTTTACTTTCTAGAAAAACGTATATAAAATAGACAGTAATAACTAGACTTTTTAGTGTAACCAGTAGAATAAAATATTTCTAATCTGGCATACTAGACTGGAACCATTGAGGGTTGGAAAAGTGAAATGGGTCAGAGTTTAGTTAGGCAGGGGTGTAAATATCTTGTGCAGAACTTTTTAGACAATTCTTTGTAAAGCATAAATGGTTGAAGAGGTATTTTCAATTAAATTAAAATTTTGTCAAATTATTCGAGTGTGTTACAGAAAATAATTTGTTGTTTCATGATTATTAATATTTTACTTTTAGGGACGATTAGGTGGCTGGCGGATTTAATAAAATCGGTGGTGAGCTCGGGGCCTAAAGGGTTGAGTTCTGCGAGACAGGATTTATTGGCGAGAAAATTCAATTTCTGTTTCTGTCAGGAGGATCAGGATGAACGAGATTAGAGGACTCGCGCCGATCCCGAGGATATTTTCGAATGTCCTACCGACAAGAAGCATGTGCTCGCCTAAACTGTGTCACGAACCAAGACGGAGATAGAAATTCCAGGGGAAATTCAAAGCGTTCCTGGGACTGGCACGAGTGTAAGTAAATTACAGGCTCACAATTAGTGTTCGGTAGAATTGGAGGTGTACATGGGGTGTACGAACGGGTGACGACGGCAGGGTGTCCTCGCGATGTCGACACCCCGAGGCACGTGTTGCCCCCGAAATTAATGACTACGTGCCTTATCTTTGGCCCATTCGCGTTCTCACGTTGAGAGGTCACGGAGACAAGGTTGAACTTGGCACGGTGGAATTCTAATGGGGCACCAGAACGTGTCGAAAGTATTGCTTAAACTGTTTCTATCGATTCTAGTTTCTACCGTCCCCGAATTCCTTGGAAAATTGATTTTTTTAATCCAGTGACTGGGTTCCAAAAAGATTCTCAGTAGAATAACATCGATTTGCTCTGACAGTGACATCAAGAGTAACAGAATAATAAAATTACTTAATCCAGTAATAAGAAACATTTTACAGACAGTTAATGCTGAAGAGGAATAAGGTAATGACTAATTATTAGTCATAGGGGAATGAGAACGCCACTGGTCAGACACTGATCAAAGGAACTCGAAAGGAAATGGTAAATATTCACGGTAGAAATAAGATATAGTATCAATTTAAAGTTATGAGGAAGTGAGGGAATATTCTTTGCAGGCTTCAATAGAAGTTCAGCAGAAAAGGAAGATCATTGGCCAGATGCAAATCAAAAGAATTTAAGAGAGAATTGTAAATGTTTGCAGTAGAAGTAAGACGTGGTTTTAATGTAAAGATATAAAAAATTGAAGAAGAATTCTACATAAAACCCAAAGAAGAATCAGTAGAAAAGGGAGATCTTTGATCAGACGCAAAGCAAAAGAATTGGAAACAAGTTTTCAAATGTTTGGAAGCGAAGTCCTGACATGCTAGTAATTTAAAAATGCCAGAAAATGAAGAAATGTTCTGCACAGAACCGAAGAGAAAATCAGTAGAAAAGGAAAATCTTTAGTCGAACCCAGATCAAAGAATAGGAGAGACAGAATAGCAAACTATTTACAGTGGGGACACATAATTAATTTTTAAAAATATTACAATCCGAAGAAATATTTTTTGTAAACCAAAACAATCGGTGGGAGAGGAAAGCCATTGCCCAGATAGAAATCGTTCTCTAAATCCAGCGAAGAATGCATTGGAATTTCAGATTTTCTAGCCAATGTGTATCGATCAGGATAAGAAGTTCGAACAGTTGACGTAATATAAAAGTACAGAGGGTATCATGAAATTTCGATCAAGTGATATAGTGTGTCGCCGGTGTCCTGCGCACGGAAATTCGAAAGTTTGACAGGAAATATATTACAAGGGAAGATACTCGGTGCATAATCGGGAATGGTATTCGCACGAGATTTTCCACGGGAACAGGATCGAGTGAACTCCGGCGTTCGCGAGTCCTGATACGTTTCGGGATACAGCGAAGTTGTTAAAACGTGACCGTCTTTTGCTCGGACTTCGCGGGCCTGGGAGAGCTAACGAGACAGCTGCGAGGGAAATTAATTTAAAGCCCTCCAGGCTCTACCACCATTCTAACCCTCCATCGTTTCGACATGACCGACAGTCAACCCCCTAATTTCATCGCTCAAGTTCCGAGTGCCGGATCCGCCGACGAGCGAAATTGCCAGACGTCTTAAGAAGCACCGAACCAGATTAAAACCGGGATTCGAATACTTTGTGTCGCCAGTTAAACTAAATGAAGGCCATAATTCCTCGCCGACTAAATCGTCGGACCCTTCCGCAGTGTTCAAAAACCGCTTGAAAATTAAGAATCGTGTACACATGTCTGGATTTCACGATCAAGAGAATTTCATTTGACAGAAATTGTGTCAGCCGATCGAAAATTCGCGGTGAAATGCATTTCACAAAGTTCAGAGGATTTTCTCGTCTCAGGAAATTTATGCTCCTTTTTAATTAACGTCGAGAGGGTATAAAGTTCCTTCAAAAGAGGAGTGTTGGAGTTCTCAAAGGCAATTCTCAGAGCCAGTGGAGGGTCTTGTATCATGTCAGACAGGTAAAGAGAATTTAGGCAAGAGATTAGGCAGTATGAATCGAGAATAACTGAGGACTAAGACGAAAATGTCGGCACAGCCAAGGAGAACATAGACGCGTAATGGGATTTGTGGTTCCATTGGTCAGCTTGTGGCCACACACCGACCAACACACAGAGACAGAGGGGAACCAGACTGAACCGCAACAGCGTACGTTCCTTCATTTCACCCGACCATGGATGCGTGGCAATTACTTTGATACCCGTAATTCTTTCATTACACACTGACGAAGTCGAACCGCCTAGACATAAAACGCAGATAAAAAACTGAAAGCACATGCTTCCCAATATTAAAACCATCTTTCAAAAAAATTACAACACTTGTCCGACTTTCGCCACGAGTGAAAGAAGAATTTCTGATTTATTAATAATAATAAACCTCTCGTAAATTAGGACCATAATTTCCTTGCGAGCAATTACGGCGCAAAGCAGCTTGGCGCGAGTATTTCGTAGCAAGCTCTGATCCCCTTAACGAGTTTTGTGTGCACCTGTATCGGACATGTCTGAGTCGGCGACGGTATACGTATTCCACCGGCGAGGCGGCCGAACTCCCGCCACTTACGAGGAACTTGGAGAAAACTGACCAACTACTTCAGCCGCGCTCGCTGTTGACTAAAGCTGCGAACAACGTCTTGACAGCGGCCGAAGCGCGCCACGGTTATAGAATCAACATCGAATCGATATAGACAGTCGATTGCTTCGCAGATTGCCGGCATTTCTCCTGGGAAATTGTTTCCGACGCCTCTGGTGCCCCACCGGTTACGTGGAACCAAACTGTCTATAAATTTTCATCAATCCTGCACACGATTTTTGCGACCCGAACAACTTCAAGAGGATATCCATCGTTATCCTTTTCACCGGATATTGCTAGAATAGCAGTGAGCTCCGATCGGACAAGTGGAACGGGTCAATTTGTAATCGGACAAACAAGATTGCCCCGTGGGCCTCACAAGTAGAACAGTTCGGTCTTTAGACGGACAAGTAGAATAAGACGATCGATTTGAACCTTCAGAGCAACTTCGAAGCAATAATTTTGGTTAAAAGAAATACTTTCATAGCTGGTATATTTAAAAATGAAGCAATCCGAAATTTGAATGTCTGTGTCAGTAGTACCGTTGGAGGAACAGTAACGTGAAGGAGTGAAATTCTATGAAACGTTTTATGTCACTATTGTTTGCGCAAAATCCATCGTTTCGAGTGGACAAACGACGAACGCGATTCGATTTCTGCTGGAAACTTCTTTATCGGCGTCCATTGTTAGAAATTATAGAGCAGGTGGACACAGCTTGCTTTGATCTCTTTTTCGAGCTGCCGTAGCTCCGAACAACGGTCCATTACAGATTCTATTCGAGCCGTAAATCCGTTTGTCAGCACCGCTGACGGTCGACACGTTGTTTTCGGGGACTACTGTTAATAAATGCGTGGCGCTGTTTAATGACGTTCGATTATCCGCTAAAACGCATTCATTACCGGACACCTTTGAACAATGAGGAGCCGTGACAAACAGTTCCCGATCGTTTCGCGCCGATGAGCGATAAGCGTGGATTTTACATAACAGAGAGTAATTTTGGTTGGAAGCACTGGAAAAGCTTTCGGCGAATTGCCTTTCGCCGTGCTTTGGTCCTATACAGGATAACCCGGGTTTTTGCCTGTCGAGTACCGCAAATAGACAGCATCGATCTGATTTTCATTAGATATGATTTGTTCTCCGATCGACGATGGGAAACGTCCATCAATATTTATAATCCTCGGAAACCTGCATAGTTTATGCTACTTTTCTTCCATCGTCCGTATAATTAGACATCTCGAAATGATTGATATCGGATCTTTCAGCTCGACTCGTCTCCGTTCGATCGGAACGAACCGAAACCGAGTCGGTTTCTCGGGAACGGCTGAAATCGCTTCCGAGCTGGCGTACTCGTCTTGACTTTCTTCGACGAAAAAAAAAAAAAAAAAAAAATAAGACCCGAGGATAAAAAAGAGCGTTGTTGAAAGTACACCGAGGAGTATTTCCGTTCTTTGTTCCTTCCGTTTCGAGCCCGATCGGTTTGCCGTGGCTCGAGCAAGACCGCGGTATTTTCTTCGCGAAGTCTTGAAACTCTCGAAAACAGTTCGGGATTCTTTGAACAATTATTTGAAAATGTTCGGCGCTCAGCGCTTCGGGGAAACTTCGCGAAGAAATCGCCCTAGTTGTGCATTTCTTCCCGGGGAATCGATTAATAGAAGAATTCCCGTTGAAGTGAGAAGTTATGGTTCAGGTCCTACACGATGCAAGCAAGCACGCCCAAGATGAAAGGAAATTATTCCTCGGGCGCGGTTCGCCGAAAGAAACGGCCGTGCAGTCGTGCGTAAGAGTATTCCGCTGGTATCGATCCCGAATCGAGAGAACATGTCTATTATCGAACGCTGTGTGGCGTGCGTGGTTTCTTCTCGGAGATGGGGAAACACGATGTTCATGTTAGAAAAATTATAACGACGGTCGTTGCCGCTCGAGACACGAGCATTGCCGCGGTCATCGAATTTATTGATCTGGAAAAGACGGTTTCTTATCACAGCACCGTAAACAGGCATTTAGAAATGATCTCCTAAAATATAACAACTTGAACAATAACATTCGTTTCTACTGATGAAACCTTATTTCGTTAAAGTTGGATATACTTGAAATAATTTCTAGTGCCAATTTACATAGGGCTGCTTAAGGGTTAATAATCTAGTGTACGTGCGCTTTATGAGTTGCAAAATGAACTTAGATGAGTCAAAATATACTGGCTTTGTTAATGACATAATTCTACGTTATAGGAGAATCAAATTAAGCCCAGTTTGTTCTTGTACAAATAGCATAGGTCACGCCTTGGTCATACAATTAGTATGCATAGTCTTGTGTGTGTGTGTGTGTGTAGTCAGTTAAGTAGTACAGGTCAACATGTAGTCGGACAAACAGGATAGGTTCCCGCGTAGTTCGACAAGCAGTATAGGGCAACATATATCCAAGCAAGTAGAACAGGCCAGACTTTAGTCAGGTTAAGTAGCGTAGATTAATATTTGGTTGGGCAAGTGGAAACGATACAGTCGACAGTTACATACAGTTGGTCCTTCATAAACAGATTGCTGATCGTTTTACATTTATGGAACATGTATTTATGATATATACATTATCAAAATTGAATAAATATTTTTATTTTATTTTTATCAAAAGCAATCTTTCATAGAAGGAAAAATATCTTCTCCTTATCAGTCTCCTATTTCAGCGAAGAAATAAATTTTCCAAAGATGCTGTGCACATCAGCATCCGATTCAGCAAGTAGTATAGATCAGTATGTATTGAGACGCAAAGCCTATGTTAGCTTGCAGCAGAAACAAGAGAGACAGTCTGCAGTCAAACAAGTCTACTTTATTCCAATCACCAGGAGTCTTTTACCCAATCGTCAACACAGTAGTCTAGAACAGCCAGTGATCAGCCGAACAGAGTAATTCCATTCTCCGCCAAAGAGGCAACGTGGCCGTTCCTTTGCACGGACTGTCAGCGAGAAACATCAAACAAACGATCTACATAACACAGCCTGCAGGATTCAACAGCGTAATGCTCGGCTAAAACATTTATTGCACCGCGAACCAAATGTAAATAAAACAAAGCCGTACCGAGAGCATCAAAAGCGCCATTTCCGTGAATCCGCCAGCGACTTTAATATCGCGGAGCGCGCCATACAACCGGCAAAGGTAAATCAACGCGCGCCATGCGAAACGCCGTCGGTTTGATAATCGAATTCCAATTTAATCTTCGGGTTTGGCGGACGAGTCGCCGCCGCACGCGTGCAGCAATAAAGTTCGCCGAGCGACGAGAGCTTCGCTTTGGCAGCGACCGGCGATTTCCATCGGTGCCGCGACAATATATTCCGAGGAACACCTCAAACGATCGCGGTTATTAACGCTAACCGACCGGTCAAATGACGGATTTCACATTTTACATTTTATGGCTATTCAAATTACAAAGCCATTCATTCATTCATGAAATTAATTTCTATATAGAAATTGCACATATTATTTTAGAATACGAAGACTTTCATTTATGAAATGAATTTCTATAGGGTGTCCCGTAACTGGTGGAACACCCGAGCAGGGGGTGATTCTACATGAAAAACTGAGTCGAAAATATAGAATAAAATTTTTTGATACAAGGCTTTGTTTTCGAGAAAAATGAGTTTGAAAATTTGTCTAGTGCGCGTGCACTCGCCTTAATAGTGTGGGGTCAGGTGAAATTGATTGTGTATCGTGATGACATAACGAGCATGGAACAATTACAAGAAAAAATTGTGATAGAGTTTGAACACTTAAAGCAACATAATAATTGCACATTACAAGAGAATCGAAGGAATTTAATACGAAGAGCACAATGATGTTTACAACAACGGGGACAGCACTTCCATCAATTTATGAATTAAACGAATTCCTCAAAGGTAATTCTAACATTGTAACCTCGACCTTCGATTTATTCGATGCATACCAACCTCGAAAACCCGTTGAGCCGCAAGTAAGCCCAGTGTCTCGAAAACAAAGCCTTGTATCAAAAAATTTTATTCTATATTCTCGACTCATTTTTTCATGTAGAATCATCTCCTGCTCGGTTGTACCACCAGTTACGGGGCACCCTGTATATTCAAGCACATATTATTATAGAAATGTCGAGAAATTTAGATAAAATCAGTCTTGTAATTCTTAATTAGCGTTAAAATTGCGGGTGCGGAATTCCCCGACCAATCTTTAATCGACGCGGCATTAACCGGCCCGAATCGCCGCCAGGCTCCTTTGCAGAGACCGAAATTGGACAGGTCCGGTCGGCAGCAGGAAACAAAACGGCCGCTGGTCGCCGTCGCCGTCGGCCTGTTTTATTTGTCGCGCAAACGAACCTCGTTACGCGCCACGAACCGACAAAGTCCCTCGGTATAATTGACAGGGGTTGTTTTCGAACGGAAACCGGCTCGGACGCGTCCCGCTTTTGATCGTCCTTTTGTTAATCCTTTCGGACGGAGACGGGCGCAACTTTTCACCGGATAAAGGACCCCCAGTAACGAACGCCGCGCGCGGACCTGCACTTTGTATGCTCTCTGCTGGCGCGATTCAACCAGCTTTCTCTGAATAATAGCGCTGCACGCTGGTCAAATACGAAATGCACCGAAATTTACTACACGGTTTCTATTTCCTTCCGATTTGATTGTAACTAATACCCTGTAAACGTACAAACCCGTTTCTGATACGTCACAGTGTGTGTGTGTGTGTGTACTGACAGCTATCTAACAAGTAGTACAAACCAATATTTCACGAGACTACTATGGGCAGACTGTGACGAGGCAAGTAATTTAAGTCAGTATTTTGTCAGGCAAATGGTGTAAGCCAGCCTACTGGCAGACAACTGGTATAAAAAGTATAGAGTATACGTTTTTCCAGACAAGTAATATAAATCAGCCATCGAGTAGTATAAGTGAGTCTATGTTCCGACAAGTAGATTCTTGTGGAAGGATAGAAAATGTTCAGGCACGGCGTGCAATTATTAATTGTGGGTAGCAATATGAACATTGTGTACCCTGATGCCAGTATTAGCGTGTGATGGCTGCTATTTAATTATGTCTCTGTCGTTGGGCTAGAGTACGGGGATTTTGTTACAGCAAACCGTCGAGGACACGCTGTGGGAGCGAAGCGCCTCGAAAATTCGCACGAAGCGCATAACCCTATATCTTTCCGCGCAATTTGTAGCCCGCTACGCGCAGTACAATGAAATACTGCGATACGTCCACCCGTTTGTCGAAGGATTAAATTGTATCCCGGCTTACAAACGGCCACCAGTTGCCCGCTCCAGCTGCTTTTCAATGGAAATTTTCGTTGCAACGTGTTTGCGCGACCCGTGTTAATTAAAATTGCACGAAATCAGCATCGCGACAGTTTTCGAAAGTCTGTCCCTAATCTCGCAGCTCCGGACAACTCTGCGAATTAAAATAAAATTCAACTCTTAAATACAACGTGGCCATTAATTCATTCCGACAATTCTATTTCTTTATTTTCTTTGAAGCTGGGATTTTTCCCAGGATTCAGAGTCGGGCGCGATTGCAGTAATATACGGTGACTAAAAATTCCCCTGCGGGACATAATTCGGTCGGGATAACGTTTCTCAGTGGAGTAACCGCGCTTTAGCCAGCCACGTCGTATCATTAATTCATAATGCCGTGTGTCGTTGTAACGGCGTTGAAAGGCTCCTGACACAAGCAGAACTCGTTCATCCGTGACGTGGATGCGACATTTTGCGGGGGAATTTCGACACTGTGTGCATCTGACACATTCCTGCACCTGCGAGAACCGCATCATCATGCACACCATCGTCATCCCCAAACAAACGCTACTGAATATTTTCAACCCGGCCAAACGAATTAATTTTGGGGGCAAACTGGAATTAGAAACGACGAAGCAAAAGTAAATGCTCTCGACTGTCGCAATCTTCCAGACAGTTTTGCAATTTATTCAGGATTTTCCGTGCTGAATTAATCCCTCGAAGGTTCACTCGAACAAGCCCCGGCTCTATTTCTTCTTTTTTTTTTTTTTCTTTTCGCAAGATTCTTTCGCTGCGCGCTCGCTCGTTTGTTTGTTGCGATCCTGCTGAACGATTTATTCTCCTCTTAAATATTCCCCGAGGAGTGCATTAACTTCACCGTCCGGGAAGGAAGTATTTAAAGAACGCGCGCAAAAAGAAAAAAACAGGGTCCGTGGATTCCTGGGAGAGCCTTTTGCTTCTATTTCGCGAATCGCGAAAATTGCCACCGTCAGCCGGCAAATCGAGCGCTTAGCTCCACGGGATTGTCGGAAAAAACGTGCCGCGCTCCGCATTGTCGACGCGCGAACGTATGACGTCGCAGTGTCAATTTGCAGTAAATCATCGCTAATTAAACGGCATCGCACCGCTGGTAATTAACGGACCCGGTCGGGAACGCCTGTGCTGACTTTAGCACAGCTTGCCGTCTATCTTCGTGCAAACCGGGCTCCGCTATTCGACAGGAAGAAACGAATCCTGCGTTTAGAACAATCCAGGCAGCGTGAAAATTAATTAGCTTGCTAAGAAGATGATATAGAGACTCATTACTTCTTCATGCCGCTAAGGCAAACGGGCATTGTGTCCCCGAAGATTGTATTTCTGCAGTGACGGTAATCGCGGTAATCGCCGATGTTTAATTTGTTGTAACTTTGAAATTTTTTTGGGCTCGATTGGGCTCGATTTAAATTGTAGTCTCCACTTTTATACAGTTTGACTGTTTTTTATTTTTGAAGTTTTTTTACTGGAAAACGGAGGAGGTTATTCTTGCTGAAAATTTTGTCCTTCTTTGAACACCTCCGGAGAGCTTAAAAAATTTTTCTCGTTAACGAAACCAACTCGTGGTTGAAGACTCAAGTTTCCCCTTTACAACATGATCAAAAAATTTGATGTACGATTTTCTGCTGTCGTTTTATAGTACTATATAGTTTTATATATAGACTTCAGGGAGAACTATCTTTAATCCTAACTTCATTATCTATGTTATACTAATTTTATTCACTGAAATGGCATCATTTATCAGGGATAAGAAGCTCCGTTAAGATCCAGTTTATCCGAGCCTGCCGAAAATAATAGAAACCGAGGGGCGATCGATCTCCGATCTGATAAATAGAATAATGACGGTCCCCGATCAGACAGGTCGCATCAGAAGTAAGTTATCGCCAGGCAAGTAGAATAGGTCGGGCGTCAGACAAAGGGACTGCGGAAGATTGATAGTCGGCCGAGTGGAATAGGGACGCTCATCGCCAGACAAGTGGAATAGTGAGTGTATACAGAGCGAGCCTAGAAGATCACGAACCGTGTCTATTCAGACAAGTAGAATGGGGGTGTGGTGTCTTGTCAGACAATGCGACCGAGCGTCGTATGCATCCAGTCAATTAGACAGAGGATCGACCGAACGAAACGGAACGTCGCACGAAACGAGTGGAACAAGCTGCAGTGTCTGTTCGGACGAGTGAAACGAAGATTCTTGGGGAAAAAGAGCAACCGTCCACAAAATTCGAGAGACACAACCGGAATCGTCCCAGGAAACCACATCACTGGCGGTGTCATGCTTAATGCTAAACCTACCGATGCACCGGGTGGGCCGAGCGTAATTCATGAACGTCTCGAAAGACCTGCAATTCAGCTTCTCGGCAGAAAACTCGATTTTTCACCGAGAGAAACATTCCCTGGATTTTAAATTGAACGACACTGACACGGACCCAACATGGTTTCTCTATTCCTCAGTATTCGTCAGTATTCGTTAGTCTGCAATTGTCTAATTTCGCGTGGAGAGCGATGAAGTGTGAAACTGCTTTCGAAATTGTGTTAGAGAATTAGCGTGGCAATTTTAGTGTGCCAGAGAGCTAGAGAAAATATTTGACACGTTCCTCTTTCTGCCAATTATCACAGCAAGGAAATAAACTAAGTTGGAGTGATTTGAATCGCAGTTTTATTTTAATTTCATTTTCAGTGAGTATCTACAATCTATGCATACTAATGTTGTTTCGGATACCATTTAACCTTTTCATTTCTACAGTATTGCCTCGCTACAGGATGAGGGGTCCCACTTTGTCGGAGCACCGCCCGACAATACAAACGACAACTACAGAGGGCTTACCGTGCTAATACCGTGCTAATCTTCGGCAAAAGTCTCGAAATCAGCGACACACGGGAAAGAACAGGACTCGCCCCGTTAAGTTTCCCCGGGCATAATTAATCCGAAACTCAATCAAAGTTCCCAATAAGAGCTCGCTCGCGAGAAGAAGGGAATCGATTATCGAAATAACGCAATTTGCGAGGTGAACGCGCGCCCTCGACGCGTAACGCTTCCCGTTCTCTCGAAGTGTGTTTCACGCACGGTAAAGGGGCCGAACGAGATAGAATGAGAGCGCGGGCATAAAGGGGTGGGGAGAGGTAGGGAGAGGAATTTGGGATATACGATGCGGGGGTGGTGGGTGGTAGCGCAGAGGAAAAGTTCGAGTTGGACCAGTAGTAGGATCGATAGTTCTGTCATAAGCCGGCACGAGCAACAAAACCGCACGCGTCAGCCTTAGCCGGTTGCGGTTCATGATAACGATTCAATTTTTCCGCGGTGGAAATCTCCGCCCACCTATTATAGTATTCGGCGAGATGTTCTCTCTAGGCTTCCTTCTTTCCGTCGCCCGCGGTCCCGACAAAATTCCATCGGCTCCGTTCGATCCCGCTGGGTGTGGTCCTTATGGTTTCCGCGGACACCGACAAAGAATTAGGTGACTCTTCGATGAATTCGCGGATCCCTGCTCTCGTCCGTTTCGTTTCTATTCTGTTCCATTTTTCTGCCGCAGACGGATTTTAATTGTATCACATTTATCTCAGAAATGTAATTGTCAACGTACCATTTTCCATTATCATTTCACCGCGCTTTATCTCCATTCAAAATCTGTTTATTCCAAAAATTAAATTAAGTTACTCTCAGAACTTGAATTCACGCTCATTAACCCCCAACGAACAATCAGAAATCAAATTAATTTTACGTTACCCCCGGAACTGAAATTCATGCTCATCAACCCCCAACGAACCGCCAAAAATAATATTAATTTCGCGTTACCCCCGGAAGATAAATTGATGCTCATCAAACCGCCGATGAACCACCCTTAAATAAATTATGATCATGCTTCTGGGTACAACAAGAGGATCAGTCGTCGAGAGGTAGTTAGAGGTGATAAAAATTCAAAGAGTGTTCACGTGCGGCGACGTGTGCACCGGAATCAGGGAGAATTGGCCCCGTCGTTTATCGTTCCGTCGCAACGTATCATTCCGAGGGACGTGCTTGAAGATCGGACGTAAGATAGGGGTTGGGGGTCGCGTCTTCAGCACCTAGAAACGATTCCACCGGGTCGCAATACGGAGAAACAGTAATTACTTCGCTTCAACGAGGCCGGTGCGAGGAAAATCAGATTGCGAATACTGTGTGAGCTTTTCAAAGCTTTCGAACTTCTAACCCTTCCACGTTTAAGCTCCTCGAACACAGTTGTACAAAGAACAGAATCGTTTTTTGAAAAAGACAAGCGTATACATTTTTATATAAATATTTCCTAACACGTGTGCATAACGTTTCTTTTACACGATATTTTTCCCAGGGCTGTGTATCGTCGTTGGGGAGTGGGACCGTGTAAGTTGGTCTTATAAATCGTTTTCAGCTCGACAAACGCGATTTATTCATTCTCAGAGGAATTCGCGGAAACTTCAGCGCCCGCCCAATACATATTATCGGGGATGCGATTAAAATTAACACGCACGCGCAATATTGGTGCCGGCAACAATGCGGACGCTCGATAAAATCGAACCCGATTCGCCGCTTTACATCAATTCCCGTTAACAATAAAGCGTTCTCGGTTTTCGCTGAAACTTTTACTCCTGATTATTCTAATGAACCCGGGAGGCCGGGTTTTCGCACGCATGTATGCGCCCCGAAAGTTTATCATCAGGATATTGTTGTTCCAGTAAACCGTGGATTTTCCATGCTCAACGTGCGTCCGCGAATTAATAAATACTTTAATGACGGTTAATTGCGGGCCGTTCGGCGCGGCATACGAGGAATTTTGACGTCGGGTTCCGTGCAACGAACGATGCGCGTTCCGCGAAAATTTCAGATTGAATTACCGGAAGTACAGTTGCAGAGTCCGTGCCAGATTGTAAAACGCACAGCCGCGCGGAATTTATCGGTGCACTGCGGCACGCTAGGAAATTATTACCAATGAATGCCCTGCGTTCGATAAAACCGACTGCGAACTATACGCGTGACCTCGTCAAGAATTCGCGGGACACCATTATGCTCGCCGACAGCCTAATGCGTTCGCGAAAGTCGCGATTTTGCGCTCCGTAGATTCTGCTGTTATTTCGAACCCTAATAGCATCGTGAACATTCAGCGAAGCAGGTACGTTGCATTTGACAGAGCATTGTAGTTGCGAAAATAATTCCTGATTGCAATGAATTATTTTAGCACTTTTTTGAATTTTTTGTGAGGACATTGACAATGGAGAAATTTTGAACATAAGCTCCCGAAGCGAATTTTTGCAATTCTCTGAAGGAAATTTTAATCATTTTAACACCTCAAATTTCTGAAATACCAGCCGCAGTCCCCGACAAGATTTATTACCGGCGAATTCTAAAACAAACACGTAATCTGTTAAAGCGAAATTCTCCGGTCTTTCTTCTCGCGGTTCGTAGGAAAAACTTTGCAATGCTCAAATTAAAGTTTATCCCGGCTGCCGCTCGCAGTTTCGACAAAACGAAAAAATTACGAGCCGCGAAAGCCGCTGGAACTTTAAACGCGTTTTTCGCGAAACTAGTTTTCCTCCGACTAATTAGCTTCTAATTTTGCATGCGGGCTCCCGGTAGCATTCCACAAGTGTTAACGAGGGCCTCTTCTATGCCGATTCTCCGTTTTACGATAATGAATGAGGAAAATCTTCCAGGGGGAATTATCGTTCAAACTATTAAGAGTATAATTTTAACCGAAGGAAAACGGTTTTGTTAGGCGAGCTGATTGGAGCAGACAGAAACGTGTCCACCCTAATTCCGAGGCGATCCCGAGGCATGCGAATTGAATGTGAAGCGAAATCTCGGACCGCGTCGGGTCCTCCGTTCAGGACTCCCTGTAAATTGTCCCGGGAAAAAAAAATTACAATAGCGGAAACAGGCTCCGCAGATAATACTTGCCGAGAGTGTATGGTAGACGGAGAGAGAGAGAGAGAAAGAGAGAGGAGGAAAGAGACGGTCGTCGACGATGAAAATGCAGCAAGCCACGCGACTCGAAACCGTGCACGGCCGATTTGCGAAACGGCCGAACGAAACAAGCGTTTCGTCGCGCCTCGCCGCGCCTCGCTCCGAGGCAAATGAACTTTTCGTTCATGAAAATCGCTCCTTTTTCCAAGCCCGGCCCGGCGCACGGGGCAACTGGAGCGACGCCGTTCAACTTCTGGGACAATGCCGCCGATAATAAGATAACAACAGGCTGCCCCGAAAGATTCGACCAGTCTGGTCGAGCGAAAGAAGGCCCGGTTCAATCGTGGAATTCAGAGAGAAAAAGAATTAAAAAGTATTAAGAATTGTATAAAAGAATTCAGCATTGTATCGGTTCACGCTGGTCCGAGGATCTCGTTATCTCGAGTGTTGGTCGGCACGGAAGCTTACAACGCGTTTTGAATCGCCGTTTTTATTTACGAGGCACTTCCGCTTGCGATAATGCTTCAGAAATGTATGGGAATTTATTCACAGAAGTCGATCGAAAATATGTTGTTTCGAATGTAGATTAAAAGGTAAATATTGGTTTAAAGTTAAGTCCACACTGAAGCTACATCGAGCAACATTTTGTTGTTTCTTGTTGTCTTCTTCTTTTATTCGGTAAAAAAGTTGCTCGATATTACTTCAGTGTGGACATAACTTAATATTTAGATTGGTTTTAGAACTCTCTGTAATCTGATAAAGTACAATAATCTGTGGTAAAGGTAACAGTGTCAGACAATTTGAAACGTTCCAGCTTGTTCACAGGCAAAGTAGAAGAAGACATAGTGTGGTCAGACAAGCACAGTGGGCTAGCAGGTTGTCAAACAAAGTGAAATAGGCCCAATTGTGTGGATAGGCAGTGGAATGCTACAGTCAGATAGTGGAATGAGACATTCTGTGATTAGATAAAGTAAAATGGACTACACTCTGATAGAACAAATGAAAATAGGGCAGGTCAGTGTTAGACAATGTAAAACGTTCTACCTTGAGTCCGGAAAAAGTAAAACAGGACGACACATTGAACACAGCCAAGGGGAATTGGTTAATCTGCTATCGGATCAGGTAAAACAGCCAATTACGTGGGTAGACAGTAGTAGAATAGTACATGCTGTGCTCAGACAAGTAATACGATGGGACAGTCTGTGATTAGATAATCTAAGATTACTCTGTGATAAATAGAGTGCAGATTTTATGCAGTTAGAAATGAATAGATGACAATTTAAAATAGCGAAAAGATTAAGATCAACTTATTAAAATTGTGATGGGGGAAAGAATTTTTTACTTGGCTCCTGTTGTTTAAAATCGATGTACAATATTTTCATTTCGCATGAAGATCCGCGGTCTAACGATGAAACAAGTTAAAATAAGATAGTTAATTGTCGGATAATATAAAAGATTCTTTCTCGTTCCCAGACAGAGCAGAATAAACCAATGTATGGCCAAACAAGTAGAATAGTCAGCCCTTGGGCAGACAAGTACAATTGAACACTTTAAAATCGAACGAAGTAGAATAAAACAATTTCACCGTTCACCGCATCCCACCCAATCGATTCTAATTCCCTACGATCGAATCTAGGGAGCATGATTTTACCCCGTCATGCCCAAAGAGGATGCAAATTTCTCGGGCATTTCAGCGAGAGATAGAGCCGTCCGAGCACCGGTTTAATTCCATCGCGGCTCGTAAGTAGCCCCGTTTCAGACGCAGAAATTCGCGGGGGTGAATTTCGCCGCGCGTCGCCGCGGTCAATAAAAATAAAGGAACGCGCGTCCGGTAATTAAACTGTCCCGCGAAAACTCATTTCCTCCCCTCCCTCCGCGACCCCGCATAGATGAATTCCTTTCCGGGCAGGAAGGGTGGAAAAATTCAGCGGAATCGCGGGTGCAGAAATTTCATTTACGAGAAAGTTTCGCCTTCGAATAGAGCCACGCTTTTGGCTAATTTCGCATCAATTCCGCGTATCACCGGCCACGACCCGGGAGAACTTTCCGCGACTCACACTCTCCCTCTCTGTCCGCGAATTAAGAGATCAACGAGAACTGTCCCGCGGCGCGGGCGGCCCGCTTTAATCCGCCGGTTCAATTTCCGATTTCGAACGGAACCGCGCGTCCCCTGCCGCGCCGAATTGTTGAAACCCACCCCTCGATAATAGCACGACGAATGAAAACGATCGCGGAACAACCTGTACGAGGCTAACGACCGGCCCTGTCCCACAAAAACTGCCGATGATCATCGGAATCGCTTTTGTACTCGCTTCGGATCCGGGCTTCATCGGTGCTTCGGATTTTACACCCCCGAACAATCGTTTTTATCGAACTTTGCACGCTCGTACCGGTGCCCCCTTGATTTTTTCTCCTGAGCTAAGCACTCTTCGCACGGTTTTTCAGAGCGACGGAAAATCATTTTGAACCTGTGGTATTATCGGATAAATACACCCCTGATATCCATTTTTCTGTATTTGCTTGTCGTCTACCCTCCAGTTGCAGTTATATTTCTCACCTACAGCACACCGTGTGATTTTAAATAATAATTCTTCGCTATAAAAACTCATCGTTCTCACCCGACAATCAATCAATCACGAGGTCTATGAAAGATTGAACACAGACACGACCGAAACTCGAAAACAAGTCGCGAATCATGCAACAGGGGACATTTGTACACGCGATATTTCTGTATCGCTATTCTCTTTGAAGTGCATCCACCGGTTCGTAGAGTCACGTTCGTGATCGATTTCTCAGCTTCACTTTCAATTAGGGTAACACGTTTCGCGCGAGGTCTCTTCACAAAGCTGTGTGACGCGTTGCAAATTTTCATCCATCGGCTGTCAACCTATTTTTTAAAACGTCGTCCATCATTCTTGGCTGCGACTCAATTTAGAAAACGGATATAAATTTCATCGGATCTCTTCTGGCGTTCCCTAAATTTTTCAATGGTCTCGAATTTATGACCTCTCTACCTGTACCACCCTCCAGAGTTTTTGAATTCGTAATATTTCCACGGTGTTCAGCCCGACTTGCCAGTGTTTCTAAATTTATAATATCATCGCCTTGTTCGCAAAATTCTCCGGTGATCTGAAATTCGTAATATCTCCAGCTTGTTCTCCAAATTCTCCGGTGATTCCATATTCATGCTTGTTCTCCGGACGTTTCACATTTATATTCGATGGGTACGTGAATTCCCGAAAAATCGATCCGAGCATAACAAGGTTGATTCCTCCCGGGCGCCTCGTTTGATACGAACAAAGGCCTCATTCGATTATTTGCGCAGGTGTATCGATTACGTGAGGAGTGTAATAATTTTCTATCCTCTTACCCAGCCCGGAAATAATGGGATCTCGATTAACGAGCTTCGTCGCGATCGGCAACAAACCAGAAATAAAGTGCCAGGAACAAGCTCGATATTTTCAATTTCTTTTGCATCACGCGCCCCCGATAATTACGTTACACTTTCGGTCGCTTCGACGTGATTCTATATGGACCCGCGTGGGCGTCGGAACACGATTTAAACGTTGAACAACAATTATCTGATGGCCGATTAGGAACCTGCGCCTTGTCGATTCCCTGTGTCCCGGTGTCCTAATTTGGCGAAAGTTTGCTTCATTTGGATATTACGTGTGTCGATAAATCGAGGTGGCGACGGGCCAGCGGAAAGTTTCGCGATGTGGGTGGTGCCCGGGCATCGTTGACCAAGCATTTCGAATATGCACACAACCCTCGTATTACTGTGTATCAAATATTAACCATTAATTAAACTATTGTCATTAGTTCCTGGATTTAAATTGTTGGACAAACTAGAGTGGGACCAGGTATTATTGGACCAGTGTTATGGATGTTGCTAAACAGCAAGTTTACAGTGGTTTATATAGTAGAATAAGGGCAGAAAATCGAAACACTAACGATCTACAGTCAAACAAGTAGAACAGCCTAACGACAGGCGAAGTAAAATGACATCGTTTTGATCGAGTATTTTACATTACAGAAACTATTCATATTTCCTTAAGCAACACAGACTAAACTCTAAATAAATTATTGTCATTAAAATGTGGACTTGAATTGGTAGATACAGTGTAATAGGTCAGTGTTTCGTCGGACCAGTGGTGTAGGCAATGAATTAGTCAGACAAGTAGAGATAGTTCGTGGCTATAGAAGTAAAATAGGGGCAGTATGTTGTCAGACAAGGTAAAATAGAGACAGTATACGATTACACATGTAGAATAAAGATGGTACAAGGTCAAATAGAGTCTAGTGTAAGGCAAACTGGAAAGGCATAATTTGCAAAGAAGTAAAATAAGGTAATCAATGTCGGACAACTGCAATGGGGTTACAACCATCGTTTCAATGTATCCTAATTAAACATGATCCCCGGAGCAAATTCATGTCAATTCCGCGATTATTAAGCGGTGAAACCTTGCCCCCAATGAAATTCTAACCTCGTCCTTGGCTCAGGACAAACAGGAATTCACGGAAGCCGTTCCAGGGAAATAGAGGCAGCTGCTAGGTACCTACGGACTCCCCATTCGCTGGTTTACGACAAGTTCGATGTAGGATAGATCCCGGAGTAATCCGAACAGAGTAGCTAGGCATCGTAAAATGGTCGCGCGTCAACAGGGGATGACGCGATGACGTCCGATAACTGCGTTATCGCCGCACGCACGCTTCTAATTAAATTAGCCGGCCGAGGAAGGAGCCTCCGAGCAAATCGAATCATCTTTGGAGCCCACCAAAGTGATTTTGAGTGCATTAGGAACTGCGCGCTGTACAAACTGCGTCAAAAGACCGTGAATTCGAATTTCCGTGGAGTACCTATTTTTTCTGGCGTTTCGTTACCCTCCCAAAATAAATACCCGTTAAATCAACAGTTCCGTGAGAGAACTCTCTTTGCTAACTCATTAAAAAAAATTGTACTTCCAGGATTCAGAATTTTATCAAACAAAATTCGGTTTTCCCGTCGAGCAGTTCGCCGCAGACCGAACCGAACCGAATTTCAGGGCAGAGACATCTTTGCTCCTCAACTGGACGGAAACTCCTGTAACTTGTCCCGCGGATGTAACATTATTTCCAGCAGGGGAACGAGCTCTGAAAACTCAACAAAGATAATTTCGCGGAGAATCGAAGCGGAATTGGATATCAGGCAAACGAATGGGCACTCAGAAGGCAGAAGTTCCTCCCGGATCCACGACGTTTCGCGGCATAAATTTCCCATTGCGGCGGAATTCTTCAAATTCCATCGCGTTCGAGGCCGAATTGGAAATTTCCCGACCCCATATAAATCCCGGAATCTCCTATTTCTATGGGCGTGCTTATCCGTCGGTCAAATTTCCTTCTTCTCGTCCGTGGTACTGCGAAAAGTCTTAGGAAAAATGTATTGGCTGCATCGAAAAATCGATTCGCTTGTTATAATAATATTATAAGACGCCCGATGCCAGTGGAAATAGATCAGTGCATAGTCAGACTAGTAAAATAGGTCTCTCAATAATCAGGCAAGCGATATAGGGATTGCTATTCGACAAAAAACATTGCAAAATGTTGTCTAGATAGGACAAGTAAAATAGCCCAGTCTATGATCAGACATGTAGAAGAGACTATTCTGTTATCAGCTAAGTAGAATGGGTGTTCTTATTGTCATACAAGTAGAACCGGCTTTCTGTAATAGATAAGCACAGTACGGCACTTACGACCCACATGTAATTTATTAGGTTGCCAACTACATTTGCAATATTTTATTTTAGAAAATTTTCTCTTGCTTGTATAGATCATGAATGGATCGAGAAATTGCTGAGCATACAGTAAAACATTATTGACTCAAATAGTATAATTAAATAGTCAAATTGTATAGTTAAATATTGTTAATTGCGCAACATCTATAAATAATTTTCCTAGCACCAACTTGCAGGTGACGTATTTAGTCACCAATCTAACAGATAAGTAGTATATCGCAACCTATATTCAGACAACGTGGAGGCACAATGGTCCCTGAGCAGATCAGTGACAAAGATAAGTTAGTATTGTCTTCGACCAGATAAATAGAAGAGGTGTGCCTTGAGACAGACAAGTACAACAGGCATGTCTCCGATCAGACAAGTAAAGTAGGGCATGTTGCAATTTACATACACTATCAACTAAAATACCAAAGTTTATATTCGAACGACGTGAAATAAAACAATCCTTAACTAATGGAACACTTAATCATATATAACAGAAATGAACCAACACAATTTAGGAATATCGATAAACCATTTTCAACTTATTCTATTTCAAAATGAAAGGCTCGTGTTCCAGTAATTGATACATAAAAATGTTATCTTACATAGAATCTGTAGATTGCCCTCGACCATTGCAAGTAGAAACGGTCTGTCTTACGCCAGGCACGTAGAATAGGTATTCAAAATAGCTACATAAAGGTTTCATTTTACACAGAAATCTGGCTTTATATTGGTACGGTCTTCTTGTTGTTAAGTAGATGAGACCTGCCTTGAGTCAGACGCCAAGCGAGTGAAATTTCGCGAGGATTTTCTTCTCGTTAAAAAAATCCCGGAACAGCGTTACGATCTTCGAGAGGCCGTCGCGCGAGTTTACATTAAAATCGGGCAGATTTTACGGGAAACCGCCCGGTCGTTATCGCGTGCCGGAAGCGACGAGACGTAACCCGCCGGTTTACGGGGGCCGACACGGCTGCCAAAATTTGCGTATCCCCGGGGAACGAGCCGTGTTCCCGTCGGCTAGACACCGCGCCGACGCTATTGCAAATTCGAGCGTGACTTATTGTCGTACGCGCTCGCGAACACGCTCGCCAAGAATGCCGGCTATCCCTCTGAGACGGCATCCTCGAAGAATTCCGGCCCGGTCGTTCTGTCGAAGAGAGAACCGCTCCCGGCTCCTTCGGAATTTATTAGACCGTGGCTTCTTAACGCTTGCCACAATTTTACGATGCGCACACTCACCAATTTTTCCGTTCCATCCCCGCGAATCACCCTCTGTACCATCCCCTTCGATCACTTAATTTTTCCCCTTCTTATGAAACATCCCAACCCCACGAAATCTAGTTTCCATCTACATAAGCGTCCTTTGCCTCTGTCTTTGATCATTTGTTTTCTCGCATTAGGAAAGATGTGATCCAGGTTTTTTAACCCCACCCTCTTGGAGAGCATCTAATAGTTTGGAACAAAATTAATTTTCACTTATCCAGTGAATAAATTCCAGTGCTTATCCCAATATATAAGGAAACAATAAAGCGTTATAAATATGAAAATCGACAACAAGTGACTGCAAATACAGAAGCGGCATTCTTTCGAAATATAGGTTAGTGCCGCAGCGGACAGTGTTTATTGACAGAAGCGCGAGTTTCGATGGCCGCGCGGAAAAACACGAGGACAGAGAGAGGCTCAGAATTTTCCCCGAAATTCGAGCAGGAAATTTTTTCCATGGTGCGCGCCGTGTTCGAGACTAGTTAGGCTCGGCCATTGTTTTCAGATTTTCCGTGAGGCTCGTCTTGCCCGGCTTTGCCAAGTTGAAACCGGCGAATCCGCGGGCGCGTCTCCAAGCAACAACAAACCGGCGGATTTTCGTTGTCGGAGGGGTGAGTTAATTCGCCTGCGTGGCTGGATCAAAGCGCGCGACGCGCGGATCCCGTTCTCCGTTACGCCGACGTAAAAACTCATTTAAGGGAGCTCGAAGCCGGGGATAACGTTGCCCCGCTCGCTGTACAGCCGCCGCCATCCCTTGGGCACGGCGTTCGCTTAACAGAGAACCCGATGCAACGTAAAAACAAACAAAAGCGCACCCCGCTTTGTACGCGACCCGCGTCCCTTCCCCATTTTCCCGAGCAGAAGCCGGCCGAGAGTTTCCAGCGTTTCCGTTCGCCTTATTCCGTTCCGTTCCGTTCCGCTCCGTTTTGAACAGGGACCCGGCTTTTCCCTCCCCTCCACTCCCCGCACACCCCCTCCCGCAGATTACAGTACTGCGAGTAGTTAGGACCGGGATCGACCGGCGGGAATAAACAGTCTGAGAAACGACCCACATACCCGATCGAACGCAATCTGCTTCGCCGCGTAATCCGAAGCAGAAGTTCTTTGAAGTATCTAGCTTCGAAGTAAAAAATTTTCGATAGCATTGACATTCAGGTTGTCGTAACTTTGGGGAAAATATTCTACGACGGTCTACTTCTGCGGAAATGGATAATGCAGATAAGTCTAGATGTTTTTTGATTTTTTTCACTAATTTTTGTCTTCATTTATAATTCTCTAATCTTCTATCAACCACTTTGAACACCACAGACTCAAACCTCGTAGCCAGGAATGTTTAATTAAATTTTTTCGGAATTTTATGAAAATCCCAGTGGCAGGTACCATGCTTTAAAAGAGCAGTGTTACGTTTCAAAGTTAAATAGGATACACGCAAAAGCGCAGAGCTTTAGATTTGACTTTCCTCGCAACACACTAATCTGTTCGCCAACTTCTCAGAAAATTGCTTTAAAAATTCCACTGAAATAAAATGTTCGAAACGGGGCAGCGAATCCAGTAGAATGTGACAGTCTATGATCAGACAAACAAACCTTTGTCCGAGAACCATGGTGCACAATCCCGTCCCTAACATAATACTGAAAGTACTCCTTGCCCTTGTACTGACCCTGTTGCATTGTGAAATCGTTAGTATTTTTTCTACCAACAATGAACTTTAATCAGTCAAATATTTTCCATTATTTTCGTTTTTTCACTCCATGTTCAAATTGACACAGAACTAACAATTTTCATCAACATTGCGTGTAATTTGCTTCAAAAGTAACCTAAAAGATGCAATTATGAAATGTCAGAAAGAAAACAAACGCAACGTTAACAGAAGTCAATCAAACAAAACATAAGGCCATCTATTAGTGAAAACCGAAATTACTTTCTTGCCAACCCATAAATCGGGACCCAGTCAGGTGTTGAGTTAGAGGCTCGGGTGGAGAGGAAATTTCAGACGAATGTATCGAAGGCAGGGCTGCACAAAGCGGCAGAATATCACCGTGGAATATTTCCCGACGCCTCCGCGGCAGGAATTTAATACCGCGCCTCGGTGTTGCGCACTTCCGTTCGCCGACGCTCGATCGCGACAACGAAGGCTTCAGTGTCTGACTTCTATAAATACGGCTCTGTTTGCGTCGGGTGCTGGCGCGAGCCGATGCCACCGGGGCCTTTAAAAATAAATAAGGTCGGTCCGGTGTCGCGAACCGCCGATTTTCGAGGCATTGTTCCCCCGAGGAACCTCCGGGGCACAACCCGGTTCCCATGCTCTTCGAATCGCGGAATCGATCAGCGAATTCCGGTTCTCGCCCGGTTTCGTGCCGTTTGCGAAACTGCTGGCGACGTAACTCCGCCGAACCTCTCGTAACGAACCATCGACAGCGAGCTTACCGTCGCTGACCGAAGCAGTTCCGGCCGCAGCCGAGCGCGCAATTTACAAACAATGCGCAATCGAAGAGTTGCATAATTATCAACAACCAGCCGGAAGCGGCGCCAGCAAATCTCGGCGGCCGAGCGAAGCTGTGTTCTAGATTTTTTGGTTCGAGAATTATGCGAGTTATGGAAACGAGGTTCATGGCAGTCTATTGTCTATCGTTTGGGCTTTTGGATCATATTTTCTTGTGTAAATAATGTAGAAGCGTTCCGAAGTATATTAACACTTTGACTGCCAAACTAAATAGAAACCTCAAAAATTGGAAACCTCTCAAAATACTAGTCAATGTATGATATTGAGTAGTCGTCAACTTTCTTGCATTTTACAGATCCTTATTAAATTTGGTACAATGAATATATTAACGTAAAAATTCATTTTAAAACCTGGACAAATATTTCCGTCACCCACATATGGGTGACATGGCACTCAACGTGTTAATGAAGGGGGGGCGTGCTGCCGGTGAAGGTCAAAAGTGGAACGAAACAGTGGTATTTTGGATTTTTTCCTGGGAGAACGAATTTAGATTTTGGAATTCTTTTTATGCCAATTTATAGACCAATGTTTGCGCTTTCGTTTAGGATTTTTTCATGTAAAATGCGTCGGAGCGATTAGAAATAAATAACAATGAACTGGAAATGTTGGATCTGGTAAATATACAATTGTAATTTAGAGTGATCAAAACCTTGGATTTTCAAAGTATGCCTAAGCATCCCTCCAATTATGAACAAAACTGCACAGTTGTTTCGTTGAACTTTAAGGCAATACACATCGCCTTTGTACAACAAAGCCTTTGTACATCGCTAATATTAAAAAAAAAAATGCGTACAGTACTTGTTAAGGATACTCCAGAGGCCACACAAACGTTTCTAGCTCGAGCATCCAAGCGCACAATTTGCCAGCAATACAGAACTTAATGGAACGAAACGATTTCTCTTCCCCGTCAATAGAAAGAACACGAACGAGCGAGCGCAATTTATGTAATTAACGATCTCTCACCCGAAAATAAAGAAAACCTCCCGGAACATTTGCTTCACTGTTTCATTCGCTTCCTGTGAATTCCGTGGAGTGCTCCACGGATACTTCCGAACGTTTCCCGCATTTTTATACATGTATATATATATACACCATCGGAATAAAAGTGAACAGACACTGAACAATGAGAAAGGTCGTATAAAAATGTACTAACACAATGGAAGCACTTCGAAGGTACAGTCACGCGAAGTCTTCAAGGTGATAACAATACACTGCAGCGAGAAGCGAATAAGAGATTCACTTGGAACGTGGGAATAAAGTATTTCGAAAAAAAGAATTCCGAGCACTGTAACAAATATTCGCAGCTGTGAAACGCGCCGGTGTTCGCCAGACACTGGCCTCGCGGTTAATTTCGGCCGCGAAGCCGAATTCACCCTGACAATTTGATCATTAGTGCCAGATAGCCGGAGGTCATCGACGTTTGATTCGCCGAACACAATTTTATCGAAATATCTCGTCGCGAGAAATCTCAGAGCGAAACCTCACTGTGATCTTAACGTGTCTGATTTATTATTGACCTTTGGAGTGGCCAGGCACACGCTTGGTAATTTTGCGTAACATGTTGGTTGCACGTAAATTTTTCCTAAAGAAAATTCAAGTTTTCAATGTAACAATGCCGGCCCTTTAAAGGTTACACAATTTCTGTCTCTCCTCCAAAAAATTTCGGATCACTTTTCAATTTCCAGTAGTCGAATCGAGGACTCTAAACTGCAACACAAGCGGGGAAAGTCCCGTCAAAGTTCCAAATTATTGATCCACGGACGGGAATCGAATTGTCGAACAAATTAACTTCGGAACTGCGACTAACTACTCTGTACAGATGCTGACTGCTCACCGAGCAAAAGTTTTGTTTCTCCTCGGATTTACATGGAGCATTTCCATTGCAAAAAGCGCAACCGAATGTTCTCGAAGGAGACGGAAGCAGAACGAGCTCGGTTACAAATTCCAAATGGTCCTCCCAACAAAGGAAAGCAAATTTTCAAAAAGCAGAACTTCCTAAAACAAATATCTAGTTCCTCCTCGCACTATTAACCAAAACTTTTGCACTCTCCAACACTTCTAAAAACAAAATATCTTGTTCATATGCAACAATTTCACCAACAAAAACGTCTTAACACTTTAATTTTAATCGGAAGCCAAGAACGGTCTCTCGAAAGCTCCGAATTATTGATCACCGAAGAGGAACAGCATGTTCGATCAATCGAACACTATGCAGCACGAGCTGGTAGTCCCGATTCAGCGCGTGAATCGTTCCAGGAGCCAGAAAGAGCAGCGCTATTAAGATTTACTGGTTCGACACAGTTTCCCCGGTGTTCGATCCGAAAGAAGGACGACTCCGAAAATAGAGCATTCAACCGAGGATTTCAGAGGCAGGGAGAGCGCCTCTAAAGCCTGCGATGTTTACGCCTCGCATCGAACGGTAGACAGAGCCAGTGTTTCTGGAACAGGTGCCCGTCGCCGCATTGGCAGGCTGGCCAACGTAGCGCCGGAAGCATCGCGGTACGGCCCGAATGTCAACAGAGGCTGCTCGATGACGCCGGGGTCGAACTTTGACCCTAGAAACGTCATTGTCCGCCGCTTCTTCAACGAGCCAGCACACGCGATTCTATCGAACTACGACCAATACATACCGTAGCCTGAGAGCAACTGAGATAAAGACGTAGTTACCACTCGTGAAACATCAATAAAATACAAACACAACTCACTGGTACAACTGCACCGAAGCTGAAAGCAACTGCTAAAGTGGAATACCTAATCGTCGAACAGCAGTCGAACACGGTCGCCAGGGTTTGGTTAGTTTTCGGGAAAAGTAACACAGTAGCTCGACTACACCTTAGGAGAGAGCACGTCGGTGAGACGCTTTCAGCTCCGTCAAGGTAAACCGAATCGAAAAGCCGGGATCTAAGCTATCGGACTGTGTCCCGATCTCGTGGGCCAGCGGGTCGGCAGAGCCAGGCCAAACAGTGACACCCGGAAGCCCGCTGGGAGCTTCGGAAAGAGCCTGGGTCCTGGAGGACACAGCGGTGACGCGCACTCTTCCACAGCTTTACGGCTGCCCGGAGAGGCGACGTAAAGTCGCGAAAGTGTCAGCCGTGAGTAAAAAAGAGAGAGAGGGGGAGAGAGAGAGAGAGAGAAAGAGAGAGAGGGTGACAGAGAAAAGATGTATATATAAAGAAAGGTGGTGGAGCTCTTACCTCAAAAGAGGCGATGCGAACGCAGTACACCGTAAGGACGGGGATGCCGGACGATCCTGGCTACCTCGAGGGAAGCTCGCCCGGGCGGCATGGCTCCCACCTCTTCGGCCTGCGATCCTCCCGGCCGCTGCTGCCCGGTAGGGTGTCCTTTCCCGTCGGTGTCCTGTCTCACTGGCGTAGGATTTCGCACTAGGTAGCCGCGAGCGAGGCGTTCACGCGTCCCCGGAAACCGATTTTCACCGCCGCGTCGTCCGGGGGTAGCAACGCCGTAGAGTTACACCAGGGCCGAGCGAGAGAGGCCAGAGAGAAAGAGAAAGAGAGAGAGAGAGAGAGAGAGAGTGAGAGAGGCGCACCAGCGGGAGGTCCTTCGCGGCAGGACCTCTTTTCATGTGTCACGACGCGTCGCGGCTCTCATCGCCCCGGCTTGCCCCCGTTCTCGCACACTCTCCTCGGAACTTATCCTCCTCGGGAAGCCGGAAAGCCGATTCGCGGAGGAAGCTGCGACACACGGGTTTCCAAAAGGCGGAGGAAAAGAGGATCTTCTCTCTGGACGTTCGACGACGACGACGATGACGACGATGACGACGACGACGACGACGACGACTGCCGAGAGCAGGATCGGAAAGAAAAGAGAGCACGGAAACCTGGGCACAGGACACGATGGCCCGGCCACTGCGCCGGCACTGAGGCTACGCCGCAGCCTCGGGTCTCCTGCTACTCCCTCTCCTCTATCCGATCCTCTCCTGCCTCTCTCTCGCGCCCTACGCGAACCCCATCCTCCCTCTCTACTTCTCTCCCTCTCTCTCACTCTCTTCCTCTCGCGAGTTTCGCTCTCTCTTTTCGGATCTCCACCCCCACGCACCCCTAGTTTCTCTCTCTCTCTCTCCCTATGTCTCCGCTCGAAACGTTTCTCTGTTTATTCCATCCTCCACGTCCCCTTTGCTTTCGCGATCTTTCTTGATCAGGATAGGTGTCTGTGTTTTCGAACACGCGTTCCCCGTTCCCATCCCCTCGGCTACTCCATGGCCGTTTCGTTTTCTTCTGCTGTTGGCTTGCACCCCGCCCTCCCACCGACCCTGCTGCTCGCTGCCAGGCATTTGTTTTCATTTTCTTTGCCTTTGGAGATTCTTCATTCCCTCCTGCCGTGTACGCCCACGCCACTGGTGTTCCCCGGAAAAACACCGTTTTGATACAGGTGCCTCGTCCCGGCGAGGATTCCTCGTGTCCTTCTTGATAAGATGCTACTCTTCTCTCTTCCTCGGCCTCTGTTGCTTCTTTCGAAGTCGTGTTACACCGTTCCCGATTCTTCTGTTACACCACGATGCACGGTTTTTCACTTCAGATAGATCTGGATCCTTCGGTGTCCTGCGAAGATCTGCCTAGGCAAGAAACGGAATTCGTGTTACAGTGATCTTGATGTTTGCGTCGAAGATCCTCGATGCTCACAGTTCGAGGTTTGCATTCGTGACCCAGCTCGATTTGCGTCCTTCTGCGTGTCCTGTGTGTTTCACCTGGGCTAGAATGTTGAACCGTGCTTCTTGTCGGTCTTCCCCGATTGAAACGCTGTTGACAGTCTCAAGGCACATTAATGATTCCGAATCGATCGGGTTTCTAAGCCTCCTTATTGCTCGTGCCAGCAGACGCTGAAAACTTTAACCTAATTCGGAGATCCTTTAACGATGTCATTAACCTAAGTCAATGACGATGCGCTTATAAGTTTCGCACAAACGCCGAGGTATTTACAGTGGAGCCGCTTCGGTGTTCATACCGTCCAATCAGACATGTTTGTACTTGTCTTGGATGCTCGTTCAGGACGTCTTTAGAAGTTTCAGCTGGGACTCATAACTCGGTGAACAGTCGAGAATAGTACTAACAATTGGACAGATCAGCTTCAAACTTAAAATTTTAGGGATTTGTCTTAGTTTTGAGTATCTCGTCTGTGTTAGGTCCTACACATTGATCCGAGACTCCAAACAATATCTGAATCTGTAATGGAGATAGTGGTAGATATTATTTCTAATAAAATCTGTTTCTTAGATCCTAAAATCTCATCCATGACATCGAAGTTGACCTTCATTTCACGTAGCAGGGGATTCGTGCGCGTGAAGGGGATCCCCAAAGTTCAGCGTCGGATGACTCGAAGAAGCACCTATCGAATGAGATCACGGGTTAAAGTTCGACCCTTAGTCCTCGGAATGTAGAAACTTAATTAAGACGTCAAATCAACCTTTGTTGCAGTAGTGTGGGGATTCACGAACACAGGAACATCCAAAGTCCAGTATCAGATGACTTAGAAGACCGTCTAAAAGCCAATTAATTATTGATTAGAGTTTGGCCTCTAATCTTTGAACCTAGAAATTGATCCAAGACGCCAAACCAACCTCCATTTTATCGGAAAGGATTCACGAGTCCAGGAACATTCAAAATCTTGGAACTTGAACACTTATCCAAGACACAAATCAACTTTAATTGTACTGTAGAGGAATCACGGAACCGAAGAGAGAACACACACATTCAAAATCCAGTTGACACATGACTCACGGATCCTAAATTAACCATTGGGACCCTTTCTTTTCTACGTCATCGATCACCAAAGAAACCCCTCCAAACTAAATCCAAGTTGTCAATTTTCCTTGGACCAAATAGCGTGTCCCACAATTTTTTCGCTCGAAAAATCCTGGGGACTCATCTGAGCTTTTCCGTCAATAACATCCAGCCGGAGAAAATTGCAGTAGGAAAAACCATAAAGAGGAAATACTTTTATGAGCGGTCACCCACCCATCTCTGTCTGGACCCCGACGCAAGCTGCTTAACGTCACTGATCGAGACACTCCAAGACTTCACGCAGCCCTGACTACAGTGCTCCGAGTCTTGTTATTAAATTGTATATTATGAGATTCATTCTGTCCCCGGGCGCATCACCCCGTCTTTAACCACTGTCCTCCAAGACTTCCTTAAGACGTTGACAATGATCCTTTCTTCTTATTTCTGTCTCTGGACCACCGTTTCGTTTTAATCGCATCTTCAGAACGCAGTTAATACCTCCTCTTCGCGAACTTATTGTTTACGATGACTCTCGTTATTTCCGTCTCGAATTTTCTATCCATCATACCGATACCCATCTTGCTCACCTCTTTCCAGGCTTCGGAGTCAGCCCGAACATTTGTTATCCATCATTCTTCAACTATCCCTCTCATCCATCACGCGCAGCCCGTGCAGTCATCCGTTTTCCTCTTATTTTGCTAATTGTGTGTCCTCGTTATTTGTTTTAACGGCAGCTCATGCATCTTCTGAACAAATAAAAATCTGCCGTCCAATCTCTTAGCCTGACGTTCCATATTTCCAACTTGGCGAAGTATATAACTTTTTCCCGGTTCGGTAATTAATTTTCTAAATAGCTTCCCTTCTTCTCCCAACGATCTTTACTTCTTTTTGCAATCCTTCCAATTTCTGTCGAGCTCTATATAATTTCTATCATGCTTGCAAGCTATTGCACGTTTTACCGTATCGGTAATGTAAGAACATAAGAATGAAAAATGTAAGGAAATAATTATTTTTTCGTTTCCACCGATTTTCATCTTGTCCAGTGACGAGATTCCACATGAATATTTAAATATATTTAAATATATCTGTTTCTACCGGAGATTTTGCAACGAAAAAATTAGTAATCGTTCCTGGAATCTGACACAATTTGTTCTGAAAATTTCAGAAAGGACCGCTAATTACTTTCTTAATTAAAAAATCGCAAAGCGGACCCTACTTCGTCGCGACGCGGAATTCGATACTGTGACGTTCCACCAGCCATCCCCGCAAGCCACTTTGGGTCCAAAATAAACAGCGCGGTGTCTCACGGGTGGTCCAGTAACTATTTAAATTTTTAGACCACTCGTCCCGATTGCCTTTTCGGTCCTCGTCAGCTCGCGGAATGATCAAAAGAAATTCGTTTTTCGCGCGCCCGAGTAATAAGGGGAACTGCGTTACCCCGAATTCGATATTTTTGGCACGCGACCCACTCGAATGCGTGACGAATACGTAAAATCCTCCTGCCCCCTCCATTGACCCCTTGTTCGTCACCGGTCGACCCCTCGGCGCAGTTTTTTACTCCCGTTAGTTTTCGTTTTATTTACCTTCGGCCGGTTTTGCCACCCCGGGTCCGCGTTCGCTATGAAATTTTATTTTTCCGCGCGCGAGACGCGCGGGAAAAAAAACATACACTTTTTCACGGCCTCGCCGGATTAAAGGGCGAACAAAGCAAACGATTGGCAATGAGAGCCCACAGAGAGCGTCGATATTCTTTACCGAGCGAGTTTTTCATATGGACAACAAATAACACCGTTTCGCCGGGTTTCGAACTACAAAGAAGAGCCGAGCTCTTTCTGTATGTGTGCACTGCGTTGGAAGTGTGTGCTTAGTTGCAATAACTCAAACGGGAAACAGTTGTGGAATCATCGATGAATTTTACAAATTCAATTCTTTATTTTATTCATGAGTGTGCCATTAAAGCATTTTGCTCACTTCTGTATATTTTATTCGTGAAATATTCTTTAAAGAAAAATTGATAGGTTCCTGTCTCTTATTTTTACTTTGCATTAAAATCCACAGAATTTTAAATATATTCTATATGGATAAAATGATTTCTCTTTGATTTACAAAAGACCATTAACTATCCACCTCGTGTTGCTCTGAATAATTTTAGCCGCAGAAATGCGTGCATATTTTAATCATATTTATGTTCAGGTGAAAAATAATTTCCGGGGACCCAAAAAAAATATTCTTTTTCCATTCGCAACGTTCCCGGGATGCGCGGTGGTATCGATCGTCGCAGACGCGTAAAGACGAATTAATCCCTCCACTCCCCTTTATAGACGAATCGGATCTGAGGCGCCGATAATACGAATCGTAATTGAAAATTTTATACTCTGAAAAAAATTATTTTATGAGCTGGACGCCTTCAAACCGGCGACGACGTTCGGATTACGTTTACGGTGAACGGTAATAATCCGGATCCTCGCGAACACTTGATACAGTTCGCGAAATCGCAGCAAATCAATCGGACGCGTCGAATTAAAAATCTCTCTCCGACGTGTTTTTCGCAGGATTAAAGATCCTTTCGACGGATCTCTAGCATTTCTCTGGACGCGGATCAACTCTCGCTGAGACGCGGGAATATTCTGTGCAAACTTTATACTGGCGCTCGAAGGCACGTGGACAAATTAATTTTTAATATGACTTCAATATGTCATATTCATTATGGTTATTATCGTTATTACTAAGCGATGTTTATTCGGAAATGGTATTACGAGTCTTCAGTTGCTGTAACGTAATAGCATTACGTCCAATAATCGAATTAATGCTCGATAATTCGCAATTATTCTGTGGACCCGTGGTTTATAATATTTTTTTTTTAATACATTCAAGAACAGCGTTCAATGGAATTCTGTAGGATTTTTACTCATCTTTAACACGTTGACTGCCATGTCACCCATATGTGGGTGACAAAATTATTTGTCCAGGTTTTAAAATTAATTTTTATGTTAATATATTCACTGCACCAAATTTTATTAGGATCAGTAAAATGTAAGAAAGTTGGACGACTCCTCAATATCGTACATTTAAGTTTTTTCAATTTTTATTTCATTAAATAACTTCCTTTAATTATGGAATTTTTGAGGTTTCTAGTTTGGCAGTCAAAGTGTTAATTCTTACAGTTAATACAACTGAGAATAAGATTCGTTTACCAACTCCCGTTAACGCAAGAGTTTTAAGGTGTATAAAATAAGTACGATAGGAACAAAATAAATGCACCAAAATTATCTAGAACGGAGAAAACCAAATTTGTTTATTATGAACAAAAAGTACTGTGTCAAATTCGCGAGGAGCATGATCGTTTCGCGACGTTAGCCCTGAGGAAGGATAGTTTCCGCGATCGAAAAAAAATGAAGTGACTTGGTCAGAGCTTCGCGGAGTGGATATCCCTTGGAAATCATGATCTGCGCGGCCGCATTTTTATGCTAATAATATTCCGAGCTGCGGACTTGCGCGCCTCGCCGATGCAATAAAGATTTCGAGGCGATGGGCCCGAGCCGCAAAATTCCTGACAATCGCATTACAGATGATAATAAAGATAGACGACACTCGAAAAATAGGGAATCCATGGTTCACGGCGGGAAGGCCGGGCTGTTCGACGGTGTTCGAATCGATGTACCGCAGTCACGTAAATCGAACTTTAACCCCCATCCGCGAAACGATTTATGGAGATTCGAGTCGTCCCTGCTTATCGATTTCCATGAATTTTTAGCCGGGAGATATTTTACGGGCGCCGGGCCTGGACCATGTTCTACTTGCACTGGTCTCTTTTTTTTCTTCTTCTTCTTCTTTTTGCGAGAAAAATTATTTTTCCTACCTCGGAATAGAATCTAAAACGGAGGAAGGCTAATAATCTCGAAGCAGTCGTAAACCTTCAGGAGGAGCTGAATTTTGAAAAGGTCTGTGCAATTTTTATAAACGCGATTCGAGTTCTTTATTATGGTCATCTTGTGCTTAGAATATGCGATTTATTATCGACGCGGTCACATCTTGGATGGTGAGCTTTCTCGATGATTTCCTTGGATGCTTTACAAGAGCTCGATAAAAATGCCGCTCAAGGTCTAATCAAGAAAAACTTCCTAGATTTTATTTGTCGAGATAATTTAATATTGAAACTAATTTCCAATGCAAAGAAAGTTTCCTTTGCCAAGTATAATACACTTGATGTGCAGAAATAAAATTGAAGTGCCTGTTTAAATGAATGAAAATGAATTAAATACTGGTATTTTGCAATACAGAAAGAATTTTCTTCGTAGAGAAATGATGATTAATGATGATGATGATGATGATTTTTCTTCATTTTTCTTCATTCACGTCGTTCCCAAAAATAGATATATCATGATAAATTCATAAATTAGAAGCATAAATTTAGACACGATTGAGTCTATAATCGGCGTCCAATCGCAGCAGAACAAATTGTTTGAAGGACACGAGGACCGAGCCGAAATATAGTAGGTTCGCGTTACGCAGGGACATGCAGTTTTACCTGTCCTATAAATACCGACGACCTCTACAGCGGCGGCGGCTATGGAGGTGGCAATTACCATTCGCTCATTAACCAGTATAAAGGAACGGTCGCACGCGATCTAGCCTAACGATCTTCGGCTCGCACAATGGCGGAGGACCTTCTATCGTCCCTAGCCGAGGAACCTCCCGAATGACTAATCTCGCACCTGGCGTCCTTGACCCCCGGATACGGAAAGGTTGCCAGAGTCAAGGATGCAACATGCAACCGAGACGCGGGTGCTGGCTGGTTGGAAATCGATGCCTGTGAACAAGGTTAGACCGCGACTTTCCATTTTGCGTGACCGACAAGGGGTGAAAACGGTCTGCCGTGGCTCGACTTAACGAGCCCTGCGACCGGACGTGTATGCCGTGACTCGATCCCGACTGGGAGAACGTGTCCCCCGGTGTGATTGAAGTCCTGCCTACTGAGATTCACGATCCACGTTCAGCTCGGACCTCTGTTGTGTCAGCGCAGTGACAAGAAATATCGCCGAAAAGGCTTCCTGCCACAGTTATCGACGTCCGACAATGTCAAGAATGTCCAACAGAATTTTTAATCTATACCATTCGGCGAAGCGTCTTGTCTGAAACTCGAATCTCGAATCACAATTGCTCCGGGGTTGCTAAATTTAAAGAGATTTAGATTGTTGCGAAAAGGGCCCACTTTCTGGAAAAATTTGATATTCCTCAGAGCTGAGAAAACCGTCAGAAAATTCTAAGTGGGCTTGAAAAATGTTTATACAGTTTGCAATTTTTGCAGACAAATTTTAAGAGAATGTATATTACGTTGATTTGTGAATTTTATATTATGTTGGTTTGGCAAGAAAGTCATTTCGGTTTTCACTAATACATGGCGTTATGTTTTATTTGGTTGACTTCTGTTAACGTTGTGTTTGTTTCCTTTCTGACATTTCATAACTGCATCTTTTACGTTACTTTTGAAGCAAATTACACGTAATTTTGATTAAAATTGTTAGTTCTGTGTCAATTTGTACATGGAGTGCAAAAACGAACATTATAGGCACATTGAGCTTGGTTGGGAAGTGGTGTCACATCCACCATATAGCCCTGACATTGCACCATCAGATTATCATTTATTCTGAAGTTTACAAAACTCTTTGAATGGTAAAACATTCGCTAATGATGATGATCTGAAATCGCACTTGGATCAGTTTTTCACCGAAAAGGATCAGAAGTTTTATGAGCGCGGAATTATGAAGCTACCAGAAAGATGGCAAAAGATCATAGAACAAAATGGAAAATATTTTATCGATTAAAGTTCATTGCTTCGATAAAAAAATTGGATTTCATTTCACCTAAAAATACTGAAATTACTTTCTTGCCAACCTAATAGAATGCATAAAGATCCGCAGTGACATGTAACAGTTGTCGAATTATATTTTTTTGAATCGATGACAAATTGTACAATCCCATTCTCCGGTAAAAATAGAAGCCGCGTAACTTCATCGAGTTTCTTTGAATTTGTTCCTTCTAACGTAACGATACTTACTCTAACTTAACGCTACACCCATCCGAGAACAGTCAAAAAAATAAAAGGGGCTCTAGCGACTAGTTTTGGGCGCGGCTCGCGTTGAAAGTGTCGCGCGCGTCCCCCGATGAATAAAGCGAAGCGAGGAATGGCGGTCGGCCAACGAATGGCAGCGAACGAACGGCTCGCATAAGCAACCACTCGGCCCCTCGCATGCTTCTTGGTAGTCCGGTGCCAGCTGGATCGCCAGAATATTCAATTACCTTTAATCTCTGTCCGCGGCAGTGGCGTCCCGTTTCGCGGACTCGAATCGGAAGCTGGAGAGCCCGGTTTTGCGAACAGGGGTGGCAGAGGGTTGCGGCGAGTTGCATCGGCGTGCGGAGCACCACGATTTTTCCGTCGACACGGAAATCGAACGATGTGACGGACGAGGCGTCGAGTTTCCGTGATGACGATCGCAGCCACCGAGCCTCGACGGGATTAAGTTTCAACGGGGAAAACCGCGATCGTGACGAGACGAGACGAGACGCGTAGCGACGCCCTGCCACCGGAAACGGACGCCGCCGTCCCCTGGAATTTTATCCTCCGCTTGGTCTGAATCCGGCGATAAAATCCTAGGTTTGATTTTTCTCGGCGAACACCCCCCGGGCGATATCGCGACCATCGCTTTAATGGCGGGGGCGAGAATGGATCACAGTGGCTCTCATCTGCGGGTCCGATTAAACCTAGTCTAATTTTTACGAAATGCTAACTATTAGGGGGGGGGTGAATTTAAAATTCAGAGCCGGAGAATAGTTTAAGTAATTAAATCAGCAATGTAACTTGCAAGGAAAGAAACCCTCCGTAAAAAGGGATGTCTTCATTCGGGCGTCCGATTAAAGCAGGGAATATTTAAATATATCTGTTTCTACCGGAGATTTTGCAACGAAAAAATCAGTAATCGTTCTTGAAATCTGACATAAATTGTTCTGAGAATTTCAGAAAGAACCGCTGCATACTTTAAATAATTCTGGCAAAAATAATTTCTACCGATTCTCATCTTGTCCAGTGACAAGGTTCTACATGAATATTTAAATGTATCTGTTTCTACCGGAGATTTTGCAACGAAAAAATTAGTGATCGTTCTTGAAATCTGACACAAATTGTTCTGAGAATTTCAGAAAGAACCGCTGCATACTTTTTTTCTTAATTAAAAAATAATTCTGGCAAAAATAATTTCTACCGATTCTCATCTTGTCCAGTGACAAGGTTCTACATGAATATTTAAATGTAACTGTTTCTACCGGAGATTTTTCAACGAAAAAAGTTATTAATCGTTCCTGGAATCTGACATAATTTGTTCTGAAAATTTCAGAAAGGGGTGAGTTTAAAATTCAGAGCAGGAGAATCGTGTAAGTAATTAAGTCAGCAATGTAACTTGCTAGGAATGAGGGTTGAAAAGAAACCCTCCGGAAAAAGGGATGTCTTCATTCGAGCGTCCGATTAAAGCAGGGAATTTTCCGAAAAAGGAAAATCGCTTGGAATCTAGCGGAAGTCTGTGTTAAAATTCAGCCTTCGCCGATATACGCTCGTTATAAGTTCCCTCCGAGTTTGTAGCTGGATTGCCACGGAATAATTCAAAGCCGGAGCGTATAGAATTTCGGAAGAGTTACAAAGTGTATCTGTTACATCGACGTGTTTGAGAACCCCTGTTCAAAGCGAAGCAAAAAGTCCGCCGGGAAAAAATGTAAATTATTCTACGGACCGTAGAACGCGATCAGATATTCGAATACATTTGCGAATGGAAGGGAAAATCGAAAATTTTTATCACCAATTTTTTTTTTTGACACGAAAAAGAGTCAACTTCTGTTGACGAGGTGGTCGACTGCTTCGAGAAATAGAAGAGGAAATTTCGAAACTAGGCGATCGTTACTCTTCGCTCGGTAACAGGTATCGGTTTCTTTCCATCGGATCATCCATCCCTGCCATTTTTCATACTTAAAACTGGACGCCGGGCGACAAAACACTTACTCCACTGTCTCCCGATCGTCGTGGTTGTTGATGAAGAATAGAGGATGAGCTGGCACGCGGAAAAAGATGTCTTCGAGACGTAAACTCGCCTACGAAGAAACAGGAAACTCTTCTTCGGGGAAGGAAACCATAAAATAAACTTGAAAATTCTCCACCGAGGTAAAGAACACGGGAACACTACGAGAAAGATCCTCTTTCTCTGCTAATGTTTCCTCGATTTCGAGATTTCCACCAAAACGATGACATATATTTTCCGCTAAAATCATTTTCCGAAATTCAACCTTTACAAACTCGTGGAGCGATCTAGTTTCGTCACGTATTTATGCATTCACAAATTCGTACAATATAAATGTGACCGTTCGCAAAACATTAATGAGGTTTCCACTTTATTTTAAGCGTAAGGAATCTTTTAGTTGGCGAAATAAATTTTTCGCTCTTTTTAAAAATAATTTGCAGAAACAACGTTTACGCATTTGCAGGATCTCGTGCAGAGATAACTGAAAAGTGCCGGATAAAAAATTGCATTTTGCTGTCCTCGTGCTCTCTTGTCTGGTAAATTAGAATTTTCAACTTTGTCTTTGCGCGCTTCGTCGTGCGCAAAATGGAATGCGTTGGATGCCATCTCAAAATGGTGCATTCTATTTGCAGGATTTACTTCTTTGGAACAATTGCTTCATAATGATTTTTATTATGTATCCCTCTTCTTCCTCAAAAAAAAAAAAAAAAAAAAAATGAAAAAAGGAAATAAGATCTACATTTCTAGAATTTTAAAAGATTACTTCTTCAAATTCTCTTGCAAGACTGAATTAATAAGCGTCACTTAAAGGACGAATCCTTCGTTATCTTCTTTTACAGGGCGGTAATATAACACAACTATTATAATGTCCCAAGCAGTAAAACTTTGAAAATACACTGAAGAAAAAGCTATAAAAATTGTAAGAAAATTACAATTTTGTATTGCTCCACGTATTATCCACATTCGAAGAAAGGCAACCCGCTGAAAATTAACGAGAACAACGGGACGCAGTTCGCGTTGCGAAATCACCCCATCAAGCCGCCCTATAAAATGTATATTTTACGGTCGCCGGGTGTACCGATTTTTCAATTAATCTGTCGGCCGTTGTCGCGCAGCCTTTTCCGCTGTTCGTTAAACGGCCCCGTTAATTCCCGAGGAAAAACCTGACCGGCGGCCTTCTCCCGAAAATCGTGCGGGATTCCACTGTCCCGAACGTTTTAGAGCGTTCCCGAATTAGTTCCGTTGTTGCTCGTTCGCGAAACTCGGACGATTCCGGGACGATAGAGTCGATTTATCACGTGAGAATCTGCTGCCTGTATCCTCCATTTTATTTCAACGGGAATCGGTTATTCCGAGAGTCCAGCGGATCCCCCTAAATACATTACTACTCAGAATGAAGTAAAAATATCAGTCGCCATTTCACAAATTTACAATTCCCCGTGTCGAAAGCCGCCGTTTCCTTGACTCGTGCACATTCTGTTTCCCCGAAGACTGGAGATATGTTCATTTCAAAAATCGCATAACCCCGTTGCGAAGCTATCGAGAACAGTTTGATTCTATCCGCGGATCACCGTCGTCGATTCCGTGGCATTTCCCATCAACAAGAACGAGAAGAAAAAATAGAAGAGGGATCTTTGCGTGGGTGTTCGATTCCTTTTCTTCGGCGATCGGTCCGTCCGAGCGCATTTGCATCGGGAAACATACTGAGCGCCGGCCTCTCGAGATAAAACGTTTCCATTTTACCGGGGATTGTAGTCGGTTCTTGGGAAAACTCTGCGGCCAGATCGATCCACGGCCAGACAAATTCGTTCGGGAAACGCGGAGGTCAACGCCGGGGACCTCGTTCGCGAGAACTTTTTCCGACGGTGCTTCGTCTTCGAAGTTCGATCGGCGCCGGCGGAAAGGTTCAAAATTGCGAAATATTTTATTGGGAACAAATGACTCTTCCGTTCGGGGAATTGAATTAAACGGGAAATTCCTCCAGGCTGGAAAACCTCCGTGATACTTTCCGAAGACTATACAGGGTGTTTGGTAACTGGTGGTACAAGCGAAAAGGGGGTGATTCTACATGAAAGAATAAGTCGAAAATATAGACTAAACATTTTTCGTTTGAGGCTTTGTTTTCGAGAAAATCGACTTTGAAGATCTGTCAGGTTTGTTTGCTTTAGTATATGCAGCAAGTAGATTTGGTTGGTCATGATCAGACGCGTCAGACAATTTCTATCGAATAGCATGCGTATTCGCTGCATTTGAATTCGCTGCTCGATGTATATTTTCGACTTATTCTTTCATGTAGAATCACCCCCTATTCGCTTGTACCACCAGTTAGCGAACACCCTGTATAATTCTCGAGAAACTTTGTGTTCCCCGATTTCGACTTTAAAATGTCTACTTTATGCACCGATTCGCGAATGAAATACAATTTTCCCTCTGAACGCGCAAGTTCTCTTGAAGAAAATTCACAACTGCATAAACATGGTTGGTCGCAAGCACCCCAATTACCATGCGAACGTCTCGAGGCATCCGAAGGGATTAAAAATTTAAACGAGACCACCCGAAACTCTTAGCCGACGCGGAACCGCGAGGAGGCGAATCAATTTACGAGCTGATCTGATAAGTCATCAAGGAGACGAGGCCCGGTAGTCGAAATATCGGTTACCCTCGGCGGATTATACTACCAAATCTCCAAATATCCATTTTATTTCCGTTGCCGCCGGCCGGATAAAAAATTCGTGGGACCCATCGAGCCCCCAGGCTCTTGAAACCCGCGAACCGGCGCGAAAAAGACCGAGGAAAGGTATTCAAATGAGGTCCATTAAAAAGCCAGCGGGTTAAACGAACCCAAGTTAGCAAACTGAATTATTCCTCGACCTAATCCGCCCATAGGAGTCACTTGAACCTGGAACGAGGCAGAGAGGAAGAGAGATGAGAACTGGAAGGGCGACATTTATTCAGATGGCTGATAGAAGCGTTTCTACCGTGCAAACACCAGGCAGGGATCGTCCGTCAGGAAAATCCCCGACGACGCGGACCACGATTTTCAAGCTGCCGAGGAAGTCGATCGTTCGACCGATAAATCATGAGAGCCCTCCGCGGTGTCGTTCAATGGCCACCGTCCGCGGAAAAGGCTCGTTTCCGGCCGATATATCGGCGAACGCGACCGATCGGCGACGAACACTCTACGGATCCGACCATATCGTCTGTCCAAGGTCACTCGGTAGCTTCCCCCACATAGACTTCCGTCACATCGTTTCAAAAATATTTTCTTATTCACTTTGCAACGATCCATCCGAGCTTTTCATTCGAAAGAGAAAATTAGCAGAGTGGGAAGAATAAGAAATCTCAAAAATAATGCAGCGAAACAATGCCTGAAGAAAATTATTTTCTTGTTCACTTTGCAACGATTTACCCCAGCTTTTCATTCGAAAGGGATCATTAAGAGAGTGGGAAGAATAAAAATTGTCAGAGAATTTTGGTACGAGCACACAAAAATAATGCAGCGAAACAATGCCTGATGAAAATTATTTTCTTGTTCACTTTGCAACGATTTACCCGAGCTTTTCACCCGAAAGAGAAAACTAAGAGAGTGGGAAGAATAAGAATTCTCAGAGAATTTTAATTTTTTTAAATGAATAAAAACCGTTGCTGATTCGTGTAAGTTGGATACCAATCTCACAAAAGGAACGCCACGGTAAGAATTTAATCTGTAACACATACCAGAACAAATTAAAGATCATGAAGGCATTCTTGTCGGGAAATAACCAAGAAAAGCATACATTCTCCGGGTCCATCCGAGTGAATCGAGACGCTGTTCGAGCTCTCGTTCGTGATCGGCAATATCGAGGGAAGGGTCAGTGAATGGTGGACGAGCAAAGAGAAAGAGAAAAGAAAGCGCGCGCGTTTTCGGCGGCTGCACGGAAGTCCCGGCACCGTGGTTTATAGTTCAAGGCTGGCTATCTCTATTTTCAGGACGGTGGAGACGAGGTAATTGATGGGTTCGCGTCACGCCAGCTGTGATAATGTGCGTCACGTGAACAAGTTGCATTCTCCTTGGCACCTAGCTTCCTTCTGCTGCCTGCCTGGAAGACGGATTTCCGGTTCGTCACGCGACCAACGGGCCCGCACACACTCGCATGCCGAGTATCATCTCGATTTCGATCGGCGCTGATATCGAATCTGCGCTCGAGAAACCGAGGGAACGTGCTACATAATTATTGGGAGGACGGTGTACATTATACCTCCTCACGTAATATTCATCCTCGCGTAATATTCGTGTGTTTAGACGTGCAATAACAATGTTCGGGATACTTCGATCAAATTAAAAGGAAATTAACTATACGCGTTAAATAGACTGTGAATTTGTTAACAAGTTCTGTACATCTCCTGAACATATTTTATGTGCTAAAAATCGTTAGGAGTACGGCAGAGTTTATTAAACATTCATTTGTTTCTTAGCTGTTTTAAAGAAGATATTATTTTGACACGAATTTCGTGATTTTTTACTGAAACTTTCAGTGTGATTACTGAATCAGTGATTTTTACGCGTTCATGGCTCACAAGAAATTATTGAAACACTGAAATAGTATTCTCAACAAATACTCTCACTCTTCATAATATTTTTTATTACAATTGACAGTTGATTTTGATCTGAAGTTTGCAATCTATAGCTGAAATATTTTCTATACCACAAATCCCTTAAATATAATTTAATAAATTAAAAGAATAACTTTAATGAAATCTTCGTGACGTTACTTTTGATGTGGGAAAAATACTCTTCCAAAGAAAACAAATTTTGTAGCGTCTGAATGTTTGTGATATCTTCGAGAAATGTTTAACTAGTTTTTTTAAACTAGTCTGTGGACTTTTCTTGAAACAATTTGTAGAATAAAGAGAATTTTCTGCTTCTCGATTGAAATCTTGTGCCCGTTCGTTAATCACAGAACGATTTTGTTCGTAACGATTCGATTCCGGAATGGCCTCGACGGTGTACAAAAATCGCGGATCGTCAACCGAGGAATTTCACGATCCAATAACGGTTAATAGAGATTCCTCGGGGATAGCTTCTCTAATTCCGCCGATAGCATCTAAAAAATCCTTTTACGAGCGATGCTATCGCGATCCGCGCGCCGATTTGATCGGATAACGGGTAACATTTTAGGGCTCGGTCGGTGCTAAACGTTCGGGCTCACGTTCAGAAACTAATAATCGACCGGGTGTCTGTTCAAAGAGTGATGAAATAGCTTCGGTGCTCGACTGCGAGAGAGCAAGAAACTACCGAAGGCACCGAAAGTTTCGCGAGATCGTTCTGCGTGGCCGGAGCTACTCAGCAGATTAAAAAAAAAAAAAAAATGGATTTCGAAGCATCTGGCGACGTGATTGCCCCTTGTAATTAACTTCGTACACTCTTATCTGCGATTTTCGTTTCAATCGAACCGAGAAGCTGTGACCAAGGTCCGTTCGAATGACAGTTCAATCACAACGAAAGCTCAACTTTCGTGATTAACTCTTACTAAATCGTTCCAACGCGATCCAAAATTAAAAGCTCGACACTATTTCGCTGTACTTGCGAATCGTTGTAGCATGATCAAACTTCCCGCAATTTACGGTGTAATTATGAGATGTAAACTCTCTTACATGCTCACTAAACTGTCATTTATAGTACAAAATTGATTAAAACTTTGAAATGAAGTTTCCCGGAAAGTTTCCCGCAACCCACGGTGTAAGTGTGATCAAAATTCGTTAATATACATGCTAAACCGTCATTATCATTAGAGAAGCAGGTAACAGCTTCGGAAACCTTTCTCGAGAATATTTTCCGACTTGATGTTTCCCAAAATAGAAAATTTTTCGTGCGTCTCGCAGCGTGATTGCAATTAAAATTCGCCGCCATTTGTACAAGCGAAACAGGAGCTTCCAGGCCGGTCTACGAAAAATATTGTCCGTCCTTTAGTTTCTAAAGTAAATGCTAGCAAACGAGAGATAATATCGCGGACGGTGAAAATATTATCTCTGCCGCGGCGAAATTCGAATTCGCCCAAAGATATTTTCGATCGCGTTCTCTCGGGACGCAACAAAAACCGTTGGAAAATATTGGTTCCCTCATTTCGGCGAGCAACGAAGGCGGGAAAGAAGCTTTTATTCCGGTGCGATTCGTGCGCGCTGCTTTTCGCGATTAATTCGGCCCCCGCGAAACAGTCGAACGAATCGAACACCGGAAAGAGAAATACAAGCGGCTACAAAAGAGCCGGGAGAGCCGTTCTCCTTTCAATTTCCCTGCGCGGGAAAGGCTCCCGGGGCCGTTACCAGTGTAACCGGATAGCCGGGAATTATGGCAGTTTCACGGTAATTATTTCCGAATGAAACGGCCGGCGACCCTGTTATTGCTAACACAGCGACAGTACAGCGGCCGCCGCGCCGTTAATTTATTTTCCCTTCGTCGATAATTAACGCTATTCGCGATTCGACGGGTTTCGCTGCGCTTTCCACACCACCAACCCCTCGTTCTCCACCCCCCGACTGTCGTTCTCGCCGACCTGCAGCCACCAATTCGCGGAAATTCGCACACCGTTTCCACCCTCTTCTTCTCGTTCGGTTCAAATGACTGGCCACATCGAGCCTCTTCTTTCCCGCTGACTACTGGAAACAGACGATATTGAAGCTTGGTTGCTATTAAAATTGCCGACAAGAATATTATTAAAATCTTTCTACGATAAATATATCATTTTTAACTGCTTCTCTCATGGAAATAAAAATTAACTGGTAGAAGGGGTGGCCTTTTAGCTTTTTAATTCTGTGTTGTCCGCAGTTTCCCATTCTCCTTTTTTTAACAATATATAATCATATCTTTATATTCTAAAATATTGAACTCTACTTTGAATATTCATGTACCATGAATATATATTTTTTAATATTGTTTCATTATTCGTTGATCACATCGGTATGTTTATCGATGTACTAAAAATGTATACTTTTTATATTCATTTGTACGATGAAAAATGAATAGTTTCACAAATATTATTAAATATTATTTTCTTTGTCAACAGGAGGATTTCTCGCGACAAAAGGTGAAGCGGAAACGCCATTAACGTTTGCGGAGAATATTTCTTTGCAGTCCCAGTTTTGCGTGCGGATACACGAAGCATCGACAGTATACTGAACCAAGCCGATGTTCCGTAGAAACCTTTTAATTATCCGAACAGATTTCAAAGTGGCCTTTGATATTCATGCGGAACCAGATGTTCCTGAACTGCCTAACAGCGAGACAAGCAAGATCTCAGAAGTTCTTCAAGGATGTCTTGAGAAGCTTTCAGGTGTCATTAAATATTCATCGTGGTCTGTGCTAATATTCTTCGATACCTATCAGTTTCTGCTCTGACTTGCTGAATATTTCATCGGTGCGTGTCCTGTTGTGAGCGAGGAATTGCGACTGTACGCACCAGGTGCGCCAGGTGAAGAACCACTGTCGCCAATAATTCGAAAGAATTCCCAAAATGGCACAATTTTAGTTCTGAAAACCTCTCTATTTTCCTGCAATTTACTTTCGACGATACACGATCATTCCAGTAGAGTCCTTAACCCCTTGACATACAAATTAAATGGAACTTGATGCGACCGAAGAATACCATTTAATTTCGCTCAACTGAACAGTTACGTGAAAGCTGAGAAAGAGTACATTTTATTTTTGGATTTTTATTAATCAGATTGGTGTTGATAAAGAACATCTAAATAACATTAAAAAAATAATAATTTAATAGTTCTGTGAAGTATGGAATATTTCAAAACATTTTGGGAATCGACGCACGATTGAAGCAACTATGTAATCTAATTGTATACTGCACAACGTCCGCCGAAAAAAGTGCTTGATGAGTCAAACTCGTCAAAGTCTACAGTGACCCATAAAATGAATGACGAGTCAAACTCGTCATTGTATGTCAAGGGGTTAATTTCTAGGAGACCTAAATCTGAGAAAAAGTAAGTGTCTAGTCCCAAAAAATTCTCATGATTAGTCCTCACCAATATTATCCAGATTAGTTACAGAAAAAACTTAATTTCTTAAAAACTGAAGTATTTACATAGCCTCAATAATTCTATTAACGGTGAGACAGTCTCCAAATTATATCAATGATCAGAATTTGTATTGGAAATCCTTTCCTTCTCTCTCTCTCTATAAAAAATTAATTTCTCAAGAATTCAAGTATCCAGTGTATCCAACCGATTCGCCAACACCTGATTCACCAAACCTGGATGAAAGGGGGTTCTCCAGGCTCAGGTGTGGCGTTCCGAAAAACGGAACCGAGTATCGCGAATCGATAACGAGGAAAGATGACAGCTAACAAGGCGCAATGACAGAGGAGCGTCAGAGACAGCGAGAGTAAAACGGCCAGTCGATAAAAAGGAAGAGGAAGCATAAATTGCAGCGGACGTTAGTTAAGGGACGCGGGGACTGGGCGTGGGTGGGACAGGATGAAATGAAAAGCCACGAGCTAGGGAAGGCTGGCAGGACTAGACAAAAGGGACGGAGTCTATTTCCCGCGTTGAAAGTCTTCCTTGTTGGAGATGCGTCGCCTCTCGGGGTGCATCCCCATTGTCAACCCCCAGGGCCCGGGGGCTGCAACAATGGTTCTCTCTCCCTCTCTCTCTCTTCATCTCCCTTCTTCTCTTTCTGTCTGTCCCCGGCGCTTTTCATTACGCGTAAACGCTATCGGTGACGCGGACACCAATCTTCGTGTTCCGCGGGACGAGGGAAAACGGATACCGTCTCCGAGTTCCTGGCTGCTGTGAAGCACCAGAATGACAAATCGATGGTTGTTTCGCTGATCGTCCAGATTTGCATACGACCTAATGCGTCAGACTACGCCTGGAAAAGCGTTGTACACGACAGGCAACTTTTCCAGTTACCGAAAGCTTCGCGGGGGATGGGGCTGGAAGAAAGTCGATTGCACCCTCGTGAAATTTTGTTGTTCCGCCAGTTTTACTTGCAGATCGAACGTTCTAAGAACTCTCCATACACTGGCTAATTTTTATTTTAAATAATCTTATCCTTGGGATATACAGTGGGGAATCGCCGGTTCTTCCAATGACTATTCTTCGCCCCGTCGAAGGCACATTTTGGGAATTTTTTGTTCAAGAACTAAACAACACAGCTTGGTGAAACTGGGATAGATTTGTTTAGATCAGTTTGAACTATCTGTATGATTTTTCGCACATTGCTACCATCGAAACTATAGTAATTATTCTTGTAACTCGAGAAGCTGTTTACGCAACAGCGTACAACCCGTGTCTCTGATGGAGTCCACTATTCGTCAACCCTTCGAAAGCAAGCTTTGGGATTTTTTTGCTAAGAAACTGAACAAAGTAGCTTGGTGAAACTGGGATAGATTTGTTTATATAGGTTTGGACTGTATTCGTGAATTTTTACACATCGCTACCATCAAGATTATATTAATGATTCTTATAATTCGAGAAGCTGTTTGCAGAACGTAGTACGAACCATCTAATCGTAAGAGTCTACTTCCTGAACGAATAACTAGTACAACTTTAATAACAACAATCTATAAAAATTTGGAAGTACAATGTGAACATATACAAGCAAGACTGTCAGGTTTCGCAACAATATCACATCCAGTTCCTGCCCAAAAAATGTTCAAAGTGCACCCTTAAATTAAGTTAAAAATCAACTAGCACTCGCAGTAATTTTACTGCTTCGAAATAATTTTCACCAGGACGAAATAATTGCCAATCCCTGTATCTATCTAATTAGCAACACGAACAATCCCCGCCCTTTCAATTACTTTAGGATACTTGGATCCCGTTCGATGCGTCACGGGAAATTGAACCAGTCCGGGCGATCGTCGCATAATTCCCGTTTATGCCCATCGAGAAACGGTCTGCCTGTAGTTAACCCCGTCGTTCGCATTCAGCTGAACTCCCCTGGCGGTCCAGTTCCAAGTAACAATCGGCGGAACAGAGCCGAACGTTCTCTCCGGGTAATTGTTCGTGCGTCTTGGACGCTCGACAAACAATTTTTGAACCGGCCTCGATCCGCTCTGTCTCTCTCCCCTTCGCGAAACGATCCGGGACGGTAAATCAAAAGGAAACAGAGGGCCTCGCGTGCCAACTCGTCCTTCGCGATGCCCCGTCGTTTATTCGAGCGTTTAAACCGTCGGGATATGCATACACAGGGGTTGAACAGAGGCCTTAGCCCAGTTCACCGAGAAACGGACATCCTTGCGTGGGCGGCCGCGATATCGAAAGGATCTCGCCCTCGTGACGCGAGGAAAGTATAATGAAACATTTCCTGAGACATTTTACCACCAACCGAACTGCGGATCCTTGAACATTCGCAATTATTTTAATAACTGTACCGGTAGTCAAAGTTAAAGGATCGCTGAACCTGGGGTTTGACATTTAATTTGTTGTAATTTCGTGAAAACGAATCGTACAATGTTCTACCTGGACTCGTTTTTAAGCACGAAATCTCCCCTTTCAATCCCTTAAATCGTTATTTTTTTCAACGACATTTTCACATTACAAAACTGGCGAGAAAGTCGTGATCGTCCACATACTTGTCTCGCGTGTCAGTAATTTGAGGGATTCGAATATTTCTGCGAGGTTTGCCAAATTTTTTTCTGGACTAAAATCGACGTGGACACGAAGATTGAAGTGGCCTCTGCACAACAACCCCTCAAAATTCATGGTACGATTTACCACAGGGGATGGAAACTACGTGGTTCGAGCAAAAAGGGTGAGCACAAAAAATACATAGAACGGTAACGTAACAAAATTCCCTTGCGCTCGGTAGTATCAACCGTGATCATTATATTCTGCGATCCTGAAGATCATCGGGCATCAGTGCCCACAAGAATTTCAGTGGAACGATAAAAAAGCTTCGAAAAGCTCTCAGCAGAACGTGTATCGAAAATCTCTAGTTACCGCAAGCCGCAAACGGCCGATATTCATTTGAACCGTCCCGAAACCCCTTGCGGTGGTCGACGACTGCCCCCCCCCCCCCCCAGCCCCCCATTTGACACAAGAGGGGGCAAAAACGAGAGCGACCTGTCGAAATTCGGGAGAAACTTTCCCGTGGTTGTAACACGCGTCCCACGTTCGGCGAATAGGGTGTTCCGGATCGTCGGGTACCCTCTGATGGGGAGAGGGTCGTTCACCTGCAACCCCAACCCCCTGGCAAGTAGTTCCTTCGAGGAACGATACGTAGAAACTGATTAAATTGCACAACGGTCCTGTTGGCCGCCGATCGCGACTGTCATGGCGGCTGGGAGGACAACAAACTTCGTTTCCAGGATTCTCTATCGGTTTCACGGTCGATCGGAGAGCAATAGCTATGGACAATCTGCTTTCGGCGTCCTTATTATTTTTTCTGAGCTTTTTCTAGCCTGGAGAAACTTCAGTATCGGAAACTTGAAGAGAAACCAATCTCACCGTGCTTCGGAAGTTAAAATTTTACCGGTCACCATGACTGCTTCCTTTCAATAATAACTTTCAAACTAGTTGACAATGTGATTTCGTTCTTCTTGAAGAAAAGCCAGACTAATAAACAATTTCGAAACTAAAGATACACGTTGCTTGAAAATTCCAGAATAGCAAAACCAGCTCCGCCGAAAGGCTGGTTAACAGAATAGCAAGTCAAAAAGCTGTGTATTCCGAGGGCAATTAACACTAGATTTCCCAAGGAAGTCATTTTGACTGCTTTTTAATTTCAATTAGAAAAACAATTTTGTGTATAATGACACAATTTCTTAGAATTTTGTGACGTTTTGTACAACATATAAATGCGTTTATTAATAATTGTAGTTACCTCCCGCCTCCTTCATTTCCGGTATATATATGTTATACCTATATTGCCCAAAAGCAGTCATTATGACTGCTTGGGAAATTTTAAATAATCAAATGACTCTTATTATTGAATTGAGTAAATTTCTTATATGACCAGTTCGGCTGTGTATTGAAATAACATTTTTCATTTTTTTTTTTTCGATTACACATGATAACATACAAGTACATGATAAATTGTCGATTTGGGCGTATACTTGATAAGTTGCAGTTGCTCAATAAGCTAAAGTAGTACTTGTTACTCGAATCTTTATGCAGTGATACTTGTTCCAACAAGTTGTTTATTTTATTTCTTTTGCGCCCTAAATTCAAGAAAGAAATGTCGAATAGAAGTGAGTTATTGGAAAAGCTAACTAACATAAAATTAATTTTAAACAAATTTCTTTACACATTAGTTATTCTTTCACAATGCAGTCATTTTGACTGCTTTTGGGCAATACAGGTATATACTAAGTTTCAGTCTTTCTAGTGTTAAACGTGGAAAAATAAAATACCGCCGTGAAACAGTGATTTAGGTGAAGAACGGGCAGGTAAACGTTCGGAAGATCGAGTAAACAGGAAAACGAGGAGGAAACTTAATTAACGTCAAGATTGGAAAGCATAACAGGAGAGACACCGTCCAGCAAAGAAAACTGAAAATAACCGGAGAATCGAAATACTAAATACAAAGTGGGAAAAGTTGGTTGGAGGAAGCCAGGAAAACAGGAGCAGAAAAATAAGATGGGAAAACAATGTGGGTGGTGAGCGAAGTGTTTTAGGTCAGCGAGCGCGTCGTCCCTGAAATTCGTACGTGGAAACAACAAATCTCGCGTGGCCGCTCGTGCGAATCGGCGATTAATTCTTCAGGGGGTGGGGAGGTGGGGTGGGGGGCTATGAAGCGCAATCGATGCGATATAACAAAAGGAACGTGATTCGTGTATCTCCCGGTCCTGCTTTTTTCCTTCTTTGACGCTCGCCGAGGGCTGTTGCCCCGTTGTTCCTTCATTTGTGATTCTATCTGCTCGCGGATTTTTCACACGATTTCGCCGGCTCGCTCGGCCGTGTGATTATTCGGAAATCGCGCGGCCAATCATGGACTTTATATTTCACGGTGCTCCGGCTGATTGGACGTAAAAAATAAATAGGGCGTCGCGTCCGGTGACCAACTCTATTTACACGAGTCGCGCGTCCCGGGTCTTGAAAAGCTAGAGCACGTAATTAAACATTCATTGATCAACATGCTCAATTTGCACTTTTCTGGCCAAAATTTCGTACCAACTTCGATTTTAATCACTTTAAATTGTAGAACTATTAAGGAAATTCAACCTACCCATGCACACGATAAGTGAAATTTATTTCTGAAGCCGTGAACAAATTAAATATACGTTGAGCAGTTGCGCTGAAATAAAAATGGTATTTATCAATTTGCACTTGTTCGACCAACATTTAACACGCGAATTTCGATTTTAAATCGTAGAATCGTACTTGCAATGAGGGAATTTCATTTTTGTTGATTAATGTTCGTCGACCAGTCATGGTGAAATTACGGTTTACAATGGTCAGTTGAGTGTGCCAATCGGTATCCAGTTTATTTTCGGAGCGGAGAACAACATGCAGGCAGGCAGGCGGCTGCTCCCAAAAATTCGCCCGAAGCGAAACAAAGTGATTTTAACAATCCGTTGCATCACGTTCTCCGAGAATGACAATATTCACTGCAGCAGTCACGCAGCGTGCAATGGAGCGCGTAAAAAGAAACAATCGAGAGTTATTGTGAATGCACAATGCGTTTCAACGTGATCTCCGAATAGTTCGGGGGTGCACGATCCGGAATTTTTTATTGTCGAACGGGGCAAGGTATCTTTACGAAACGCCGCGGGTTTGTTCATAGATGTTTACACTGTGCTCCTGAATATTTATAGGTCGATATTACCCGAAATGGGAAAATCAAAAATCGGAGAAGCAGACCCTTCCACTCGAACGTATCGCTTGATGCTGTACAGAGAACAGAGTCAGGAATCAAATGAATAACTATTGCAATTTTAACGGCGACCGGCAATAAAAATTCAGGAATATAGTCTAATCGTATGTCAATAACCTTGACAAGTTTTAACAAAATATGTTATACGGTTCACTGAAAAAAATTCTCAAATTGTACCTTCCAAACAAGTCGAAAATTTAGAATTCTTAGGAAACTGGCAGCCATTTGGGCGTCTAGCAAAATTAAAAAACAAATCATTACACACCTGAAACTAATTTTTAAACCTCGACAAAGGATTGTATTTAGTATGGAAACGTCGATCAATCAGGTCTGTATTCGTCGATCCTGAAGCGGGTCGAGCAAAGACTACGATCGTCTCTGACCAAATCCCAGGATCATCGGAATAGCAGAGGTTCAAGGTGGCCGACATCGAAGAGAATTAGCGATTGTCATTTAGCAGGGCGTAGCAGTGGCCCGTGACGGTGTCACGAGGAGTTTCGCGACAGTTTTGTCGGCGAGAAACGAGTTACGCGCGGCCGACGCTCGGATTAGGCGATCGAGCGACGGCCACGGACTTAAGCGAACGGGTCCAGGAGAGGCGTCGCGACGCGGCGGGTCGCCGGTCGCTAATCCAGATAGGATTCGGGTCAGTGAGCGTGCGAGTATCCCAGGCAATTGCTCCAAAATCGGTCCATGGTGTGGTAAAGGTGAGGAGAGACCCCGATCAGCCCGTGCGCCTCGTCCGTATAGGTCTGCTGCCGGAACATGATGTCCTTGTCGACCAGAGCCTTGTTCAGGGCCATGGCTTGCTGGTAGTGGACGTTGTCGTCCCCGGTCCCGTGTATCAACATGTACTTTTTGCCGCGGATACCCTCTACCCTTCTGGTCACATCGGTGCGGTTGTACCCGCCCAGGTTGTCCTCAGGCGTCGGCAGACCCATGAACCTTTCCGTATAAATCGAGTCTGCGAAAATCATCGGAAACTGGTCATTGTGATCCGAGCTTTAGTCTACTCCATCTACCCCAGTGTTGGATGCAAGCTGAGTCATTCGGAGGTAAAAATCAATTACTCCACAAAGTTAGAGGATCGCTAACAAAGGTACCCCGGTGACCGATGCACACCGATTTTAACGAAACTTTGCACTAACGTTCGTTACACATACCTAAGAATTTACCCGTACCTCGTTCCTGCTCGTTTTTTACCTTAAGGGAGAAATCTGCCCTTTCATCCAAACCGGCCCTTCTACGTGGGTGCTTATAAATCGCAAACGACAAAAGATATTAAACAACGGTTCAAGAGAAAGTTTTGTCGATTCTTAGGGCCCATAAATCTGTGCGAAAATTTTTTCGAAAAAATCATTTTTGTTTTCATTTTTCTAAGAAATTTCTTGCACAGATTTACAGACCCATAAATACGATTGAAGTTCTACTTCAATCATTTTTTGATATCTTTCGTCATTTGAAATTTATGAGCACTCACGTGCAAGGGTGGGTTCGGATGAAAGGATTGATTTCTTCCTTGAAGTAAAAATGGAGCATGAAGGAAAAACGGGTAATTGTGTTATCTCCTTATACATTAAATTATCAAAATTATTATGTGGTTTCGGATAAATTCTATAGAACTACCATAGTAAATCCAGGAAGAGACAGGCGCCACCGATATGCCACACTTGAAGACCGAGTCGGTGTCAATGGCCAACGTCATGGCGGTTGCGAACCCACCGTAGCTCCAACCCCAAATAGCGGTTCTGTTCGCGTCGATCCAGGGGTAGGTCTGTTGCAAATGCCTGAAAATTATCAAGCAGCACAATAAATCTCAAGGAAGTTATTTCAGCAAAATCTGAGAACCAAAAACCATTTCACAATTGCAATCGAGCTGGTAATAAAATGGGAGGAAAAATCATCTAACGCAAAAGCAGGTCTATTGCAAATGCCTGAAAATTATCAACCAGCACAATAAATCTCAAGGAACTTATTTCAGTAAAATCTGAGAACCGAAAACCATTTCACAACTGCAATCGAGCTGGTAATAAAATGGAAGGAAAAATCATCTAACGCAAAAGTAGGTCTGTTGCAAATGCCTAAAAATTATCAAGCAGGACGATAAAACTCAAGGAAGTTATTTCAGCAAAATCTGAGAACCGAAAACCATTTCAGAATTGCAGTCGAGCTGGTAATAAAATGGAAGGAAAAATCATCTAACTCAAAATCTGTTCAGCTGTTCATGCGAGCGCTAAACCCGCTGCACCGAGTGCAGGATTATAATCCGGACAGTCGGGTACACGCGTGTCTTTACTCGTCCCAGACCATGAAACTCGATTCGAAGCAAGTTCAAGCCCACCTGGGGCCACGTCAGCAAAAACATGGCGGTTTCCGTCCAAAAACGGCGGAACCACCGTTGACCGAGCAACTTGGCAAAAACCAGCGACTACCTACCGGGTGACAGCGATCTGGTCTTCGATCTCCACGGTGCCTATCCGCCGATAGATCTCGAACAGCATCTTGCTTCCCTTATAGGCGGACCCGCGGCCGTCGATATGACCATAAATGACGCTCCTGTTGGTCACCATGTACGACTCGAACCCATTGGTGTTCTGTTCGGTGATTCTTACGGTGTTCGGGCCTGAGTACCTGCGGGAATGTCGCGGAACGTAAAGAACGGCGTGTAAAAAAGCGAGGGGCGCCAGTTGAACGAACAGGATTCACGGGTTTTATCGATCGTTTTGTTTCACAGGCCACTAAAATTCTCGCCTTAAATTCTCCTCCCGTTTTCATGCCCCGTAGAAATCACTGTGTCTAACATCTGCTTCGCGTTGGCAATCTGCACTGGAATTTGCAGACAGGGGAAAGCAAGATTTCTCTATAGTTGTGATAATTGTTTAACTTGCTTCTGTTCAGACTTAAATGATCGGAATGATTCTTTTCCATAATTACGTTCTTTAGAATTAGACTGCGAATTTTATGCAGTCGTAATTGTTCAAATACAAAATTTTAAAGATATCAAAAGAATTGAATAATATTATGTCATTCCAGACTTATTAAAATTATTCAATTTACACTTAACTTCTCTCGCTTACAATCGACTCGAGGAATTTTTATTTTGCTTAAAGACCCGGAGTCTAGTTATCATGCAACTTCGACTGTTTACGAATGGTGGTAATTAAGGCCAACTCACACGTTGATGAGCAGAGGGTAGGACTTCTTCTGGTCGAAGTCGGGAGGCAGGTACAGCCTAACCTTGCTGTCGTAGCCGTTCACCCTGACGTCTAAATTCTTGATATGTGGGTGGCTACGAGTGGCCAATTTTCGTCTGAGAGATCGGTTCTCCTCCCACGAGTAGAGCGGGTTTTGATAAGAGTCGAAGATCACGACGAACGAGGGATTAGGTCCGGCGCAAGCCAGCGCGTAGTATGATGCCTTGGAGGAGAAATAAGGGTACACGTAGGTGCAGACGTTGCCTGTGAACGGTACCAAAGAAACCATACTTCATTCACGTTCTCAACATCTCCCTTAAATCACACGAATTCCAACACTGAACACCTACAACTAGATGCCATTTTTAGACAATTTTTCCCGTGTTTTGTATCAGGTACCGTGCTTAGACGATTGGGTGTTACATAGTAGATTCCTTTTTGGTACAATTATTTTTAGACAATTTTTTGGGCGTTTGATATTACACAACGCTTTTATATAATTCTTAGGGTGTCTCATATTGTTGGGGTACCATTTTTGAGGTGGCATTTCTAGGCAATTTTTTCGTTCCCTAGGAAATGTTGCTCTCGCAAACGAACGGATCCACTGTGGAATCCTTTGCTGAACGAGAGATACTGACCTTCAGGTGTAATAACGTTGCAGGAGACGCAACTGGGTAGCTCACTGCCGTCCAAAGGCACCGAATACATGTTCCTCTGGGACGGTTGACCGACCCCGGTGGCAATATAGTAAAGGATCTCCCTGGCGTGATCAACAGCCACGATGCTGATCACTTCAGAGGCGCTCGGGGTTAAATCCTTCAGCCTGATCAATCGACCAGACCTGTACTCGTAGAGGATCGCGTGGACGAACCGACCGGCCGGCGTCTCCTCGTTCTGCAGTTCCAAAATGACCACGTATCGATTGTGGTAAACCGGGGGATGTACACGCAACCAGCCCTTGGTTTCCACTTTGTAGAGAAGGTCTTCCCCGTTGCCAGCGGTGTCGTAGCGCACTAGAATGGACCTGTTCTGAACCCGGTTCGTCCAGGTCGCCACCACGTGTGTGCCCCACCAGTTCACCGTGTACAGAACGTTCTCTCTATGGAAAAATGATGTATCAGTGTCTCTGAAAACTTGGAAAACGATTCCCTGGTGTTCTTCGAGGCTTTCGATTGCTATCGGTTTCCAGGCACATGACTCTGGGTGCCTCGAGACAACATTCACTATTATAATATACTAAGTTTCAAAAATTTGTATTCGTATTAATATTTTTTTAAGAAACGTTCATACTAAGTTTCGAAATATATAGAACGCTCTATTAAGCTCTGCCTCGTTATAATAAAAAATTTCAAATCTATGTAAGTCCCTAATGTGAACACTTCTAACGAAGCACTGCCGTAGTATTACGATCAATCGATAAAATACTAGTTTTCAGGAATTTGTACTATTGCAGCTCACGAGATAGAAAAATGAAAAATTGTTCTGCGTCTTTATAGGCACATTTAATTAACACGTTGACTACCATGTCACCCATATGTGGGTGACGGAATTATTTGTCCAAGTTTTAAAATGAATTTTTACTTTAAATCAATTTTTATTTCATTAAATATCTAACTCTAATTTTATGGAATTCTTGGGGTTCCTAGTTTGGCAGTCAGTGTTAAAACAAAAAAGAAAAGTCATTCTAGAGAATTACAAGCGTATCAGAGTCTAAGCTCCAGCGTTAAGAATATCCGTGGCAGTCAATAATAGCCGATGATAAGATATCGGAGAACGAACGTGACTAGTGTTACGCGGTGCACGCCAGAGTCGGGCCTGTTTGTTTAAAATCATGCTAATCTGACCCGACAGCCGTCAATCATGACAGCGAAGGCATCGAGGATACTTACTCGTCGGCGATGGGCGACTGGAGATTAACCAATTTGGAGGACGGATTATCCAAATCAACGACGTTCAGGGTTACAATTGGATTCGGACTGCCCGCCTGAAAAGCCAGCGTAACTGATTCGAGCGTATTGTTGCTTGCGCGTCGGAAAGAGGAGGAAAGGATCGCGGAGAAATCTCAACGATCGAGAGAAAGGAAGTTGATTCTCCTTAACGTTCATCGGACACGGGATACAGCCACCGCACCGGTGAGAAAAACCAGGGGGTTAAATGCGAGATAACCCTTTCATCCCCCTTTAAAGCCGGTAACGAGACCGGTCGGCCGTACTGAGCTTCCTAATCTGTTCAAGCCCACGACGAATGTCTCCCTCGGTCGACAAATTGGCCAAAGGGATGACACGATTGTCTAATCCGACCGATTTTTCCCACCGTGAAACCCCCCCTTTTCTCTTTCCATGCTCCGGAATTTACGCTATTCGTGCAATTTTTATTGTGATTCGTGCATTGAAAAATTTCAAACATTTTTATCATTTCGGTAACTGCGAAAGAAGAAATTGGGGACTAGCCTCGATCTAAAATTGCAATAAATCCCGCGACTCATCGGACAAAAGTTTGATACATAAAATCGTAAATATCTCAGAGCAGGAATTATTGGACATGCACCGTTCTCGTACAAAACGGATCATATATTACGTGCCCCTCGTCCAACGGACGAAAGATTATACCCGACAGAATTATTGCATTCCCGCGAGTCAAGATTAATCGACTTTTAACCTAGTTCGGTTCGGTTCTTTAAGTTTAGCTGAAATTTTATTGATAAATTTCGGGACTCCCCAATTCGGGAAGACTGATCTTAAAATAATTTAGATATTCTGCGATCATCATACTCTGGGGGCTGGCAAATGATACATTGATTAAACTCACCTTCGGATACTTGATCTTCACTTCCGTGGGATATTGATCCTTCATGGCACCTGGTTGCCCGTAATACAGAATAGCCATATCTTTCACCTTGGTGTCGTTGTAGGTCGCAAAAGCAAGGTGACGGCCATCCGGGGAGAACCAGAGAGCCACCGCCGAGGACAGCACCTCCTCTGCAAATGTATACGTAGATCTTGGTCATTCTGATGATCTATAACGACTCCTGTTTCTCATTAACGCGGTGACTGCCAGGGACTGCCTGCGAAACCTTCTACTTCCACCATGGAAGCATGAAATCGATTCTATGGTGCATGTCATTCAAACTATTACTGATTCTAGGTGATAGAAGATGCATCAAACGAGTTTAATACCACTAGCACATTATTTACGATTTTTATTAAAATTTTTAAGCGAACGAATCAATTTCTATGTAACTCTGTATTCCCGTAACCGATGCAGAAAATTTTGCATAAAAATTCTCAGTCTGCTGATAACAGAGTCGCTTCAAGAATTAACAGAAATACTGAAAACTCGTACTTAAATGGTAATCACAAAAAAGCAACTGTGAGATAATAGGCACAGGAAGCAATTTTACAAAGAACATTCTAAGCCTAGAACTAAGTTTATTTTTATTAATCTTCTCACCTTCGTAGACCCAATCGGGCACACCATGGAAAACAACATCAGGCACACCGGTGAACGTCAATCGTCGAGTCCTGCTGTTCTGACCGATGAACTCTTGATAATAAATATCGTTGTCCAGAATGTAAACCAACGCGTTCTTCGTCGTCGACCATTTCGCGAGCGGTATGTGTTGTCCACCAGCAATTTTAGTGAAAGTCCTACAGACAAGGTCTCGATTTGAACATGATCGACGAGATCGTTCCCGATCGCAACGGTCGCCGACACTTTTCTGCACACTATGGTTAACGAGCGTACACGGAAAACAGCGTGGCGAACGTTAATTTTATCGTCTTCGCGACAGAAACGTCGGATCGTTTCGTAATTCAGCTTATCGGCGCATCGTTAATGCTATCGTGCAAACGCGAGCCAGAGAACACTCACCCGTGTTTCCTATCGTACACGTCGAACCTTTGATGCCTCGAGTACCTGAAGCCCTGCGAAAAATAGTATATGTCGTATCGAAACATTTTTCGAGGTGCTAAAATTGTATGTGATTTAATTGCAGTTTCAGTTCTCCGTTGAATCGTGTTTGTAAAATCCGAGTGCAATATATAGTATGTAATCCGTAGTAATATTGGACACTTACAGGTTTGAAATCATAGCTGATGAGGATGTGCGTGTCGTCATGCGAAAATGACATCACAGGTTTCTCGTAGCGCCCCTAAAAATTCAGAATTCAATTATTATTAGAAAACTGCGGATTTTATACATTCAATAAGATATTTAAAATATTGCAGGAATCTAAAAATCTATTTACAGAAAAAAATATCTAAGAATCTAAAAATATTATATAATATTTTATTATTGTGGGCTTATTAAAATGATTAAGAAAAGGAATGAATTTATATGCAGCGAATGCAAACAATTTTTATTACAATTATTTAGCATCTGTTGGCAAGCCAAGCATCTTTCGTTATTGTCACGCGTGTAAAATAAAGTACAGCGATTATGGAGGTTTATAAACATTCGCGGCTCCAGATGCTATCGGAACACCGAGGCGTAACAGGACCGATCCATATTGTTGATAAAATAGATTGTGGATGTGGTATGCGTGGCGTCGTGATAAATCATCTGGATCGACAGTGTCGATCGATAGCGTAATAACTCGTTGATAACCGAGACCGCAGCACTATTTTTCTACGTCACGTAAGGTGTACGTTGAATCGATTCGTACATTAAAAAATATTCTAGACAATTCATCATTTAGAAATTCATAAAATACTATACAGGCTGCAAAATGAATGGGTTAATGCATTTAATCAAATACGGTAAAATATAAACCATGATGCAGGTTTTAGAATTCTTTGACAGAACGAGTACCATCAATTACCAATTAACAGACTGGGAATTTTTACGCAAATTTTCATTTGTGTAATCGATCGTATGTAAAAAAGACTGCTCGAGGGAAAAATTTCCTTCAGCAATGAAAATGTTTCTCACGGTAAAGTTCGCTAAAAAAATTAGCAAATTCTGTCGATACGCATATTTTAACGTGTTTTAGCGATACCCGCTCACGCCACAAAGAACCATAGTGCACTAATTAATTTTAATTACCGAAACAAAGAACTAAAGTAAATGCCACAGGGTGATAATTTACGAAAGAATAACAATCGATATATACGCAGGCGAGTTCGCAGAAAAATAAAGAGATCGAGGGGTTAGCGAGACACTATTTCCGGTACTAATTGATGTGATTTCAGTCGACGTTTCGCACGAGCAAGACGAGGATGATTCCGACGGCCTGGGAAAATTAAGCGGAGGGTAACGTGTCGCTTGAATCAATATCGTTTGTTGGTTCGCGCCTTGAAAGTGGACCGTGTAATTCACCGCCGAGGAGTCGGACGGCGCAGAGAATTTCCATACGATTAATTAAACACGCCTTTGCTGTTTGTTACGCGCCGGTTCCGCCGGAAAGAGACGGACGGGAGCTCGACTAGAACTCGAAACTTCGTTCAAAAATTAAACAGACCCAATTAAAACTCGCTGTGAGCTCTTTGAAGATTCACACTATTTTCCCACATTTTTGCCTTTATTCTAAGGATTAAATTTTCTAATCATTCTTAAGCACACAGAGTTTGTTAGCAATTCGATCCGTCTCCCTTTTTCCCCGAAACTCGATTCGGCTCGTATCGATAGCGCACTCTTTCTCTGGGTGAGCTCGATCCGTTGCCTTACCAGGATCGACGAGTCCACGAAGATTCGGCTGATCCCTGACGGCACGTCGAACACACGTACGTCGCCGGTATAGTTATCGGTATAAAGGATGTCCGTGTCCGTTTGCCAGGTGCCGTTGAAGCCGATCGCGCGGAAACTTAGGTCGTAAGTCTCCTCCAGATTGAACGGCAAGGCCAGGTTGCCATGATCGTCCTCCGAGGTGGGCTCGTATCGGCGAAAATCTTTGTCGATCACTCGCGGCACTGCAACACCACGATTTTTGTGAAAAAAACACCGACAAATTGGACTGGGAACTAGTTGGACGTCGAAAACAAGAGGCGAAAGCTTTCCAAGACTGGGAACACGCAACAGGGACGCGCGATTCTCGCAGGAATTGCAATGGCGACCGGAAGCCATCGCTGGACTGCGGATCTCCATGCGAAATAAACATTTTCCGGATGATTTGCAAGGTACTGGAACGAAATACGATTTTGTTCCTTCCATTAGTCATTTTAATAAACTGAAGACAACCCCATTTGTCTTTACATAATTTTAATGTTAACGTAAATATAAAATCCGCAGTCCAGTCATTGCTACCTTGATAAATTAGGCTGTGTACCTTCGTGCACGTTCTAAATGTCAAGGTTTATTTTATGCAGAACAAGTCGAATTTATCAATTAGAAAATTCCTTGTAGCGAGTACACAGTAGAGATGTCATTAATATTTGTCACCACACATATGTTTTCTTCTATTTTAAAACAGTACTCCGTGCAGATGTCCATTGATAACGTTAGGTTTGTTGGAGAATTTTCTACGTTCTGTAAATTTAATTTTGCACACTTCGCTGCCAGTGCAAACCTATTGGTTATATTTTCTTGAACGATGCTTTACATTCGCTTGGAAATATCACGAAACCGCACTGAGTCAATTTACATATCCTAGTGCTGACAAAGCTTTCGAGATACCTTGGAATTGTGCTTTCTACCCTCAAACTCGAATTTCCGCAGAGCAGCTTGCTTCGTGGAACATATTTTTGTCTCCACTAATTTTGTAAATGTATTTTGTGCTTTTAGTTCTTAAACTTGGATTTCTGCACGGCATCTTACACTTTAGGATACCTTTATCCCGAATAGTTAGCCCTGCGAGTGTTTTTAAAATATATTGTCAACCCTTATACCTGAAGTTGCCTAGATGTTACGGTAATTTGCAATTTACAGCGTATTCTTACCTTCAATAATAAACCCTATTCAAATGTTCACAAAATTATTAATTTTCTAAATAGCCTAGACTGTACTTTCAACCCTTAAGCTTGAATTTTCGGAAGCATTAGGATAATTTGCAACGTAAAATATATTTTTACATGTGGTAATTTTTTAGACACTTCTAAATTTGCCTTCGAGCCCCGAAATTCGAAATCCCCTAAGTAATATGCAATTTAGACCCTTTAATAATTTTCTGCATGTCGTAAGTTATGCTTTCAACCCTTAAACACGAATGCCCGTAACAATTGCGGTAATTTGCAATTCAGAGGATACTTTTACACGCAACAATTCGTGAAACATCTTCAAACTTTGCTTCTCAGTCCCTGAAATTAAATTTCCTTGGCCAGTAAAAATACGTTCGTCTTATTTAAAATTTTTTAAACCACGAACCACAAAGGAATTCTCGCGAATTTTTTTCTGGTCCCCAAGGCTTTGGTCTTGTTAACGACGTTGTTTCGCACGCTCCGAGGGGTGAGGCTTCTTCTTCGTTTCGCGTTTATCGCGAAGTCAAGTTGCAAGTTGGAACGAGCCCGGGATACGTATATTCGGCACGTGACGGCTGGCGGTCGCTTTGAAATCGTGGTTTTATGTAAATCAGCGGGACGAGAGAGATGCGCCGCGTAAAGATTAATTAAGTGTCGTTGCTGGCGGGCGCGCGAGCCGAGAAGAATTTCCGAAATTTCATTACCGAAACGAAGAGTAACTCTGTTGCGCAGCCCAGCGATACTCTTATCCTTCTTGTTGCCGGTGTTTCGCGGTTTCCGCGGTTTTCGGTCCACCGCTGCCGATTATTTCCCCCGTTTGCGATAAGATTAATATCGTTCGGCTGCTCCCGAAAGCCATTTCGCGCCGCGCTTTATCGTCGACAACTTTTCTGGAAAAATTTCAACGCTTTCTCGATAAAAATCCAGTTTCCCAGCAATTTTAATATTCTGCTGAGATTTGCCTCCTTCCGCTTGTTCTGAAATTATTTTTTTCTCACTTAAAGGCAAGAGACACTGAATTTCTATTGGGATTCATACCATGTAAATTGTCGAAACAGAATTCGAATTTTTATGTCGACGATCTCTACCAGGTCCTCAAATTATTTTTCACAATATTATTTACAATATTAAAATTTATACAATGTACAGTTCTACAATAGACATCAAATTCTGGTGTCGATAATGCTTCCACTGTGACGAGATTAATATCTTGATACTGTTTCCAAGATTAGTTCGTACAGTACTTTATCGTCGACAATTTTCTAGATTTTTATTATGCAACATCACCAATTTAACGCGTTGACTGCCATGTCACCCATATGTGGGTGACGGAGTTATTTCTCCAGGTTTTAAAATTAATTTTTACGTTAATATATTCATTGCACCAAATTTGATTAGGAACTGCAAAATGCAAGAAAGTTGGCTCAATATCATATATTTCATCTTTTTCAATTTTTATTTCGTTAAATACTTTGATTTTATGGAATTTTTTAGGCTTCTAGTTTGGCAGTCAAACTGTTAATTCTGTTTCTCTCGTATCTATACTCTTGTGTCACGATAAAATCGTATCTATACTTTTATTGTTACGATCAAATCAGCTCAGTATATTTCAATTGGTTTCAAAATGATTAGTCACTCCTTCATCATTTTCATCTCTCTGGCACACGTTGTATAATCAATTATTTAACCCTATCTGAGTAATCTGAAATGTTCATAATCAAATATTCATATTTTATTCCGACTTGAAAGAATCGAGGAATCTTTATATTTACTATGGATCGTTTAAAATATTTAAGAGTGGACTATAATCATTTATTGGCTGATTATTTTAAAGCGACAGAGATGTGCTAATCGTTTTCAGTCTTCGTTCATTATACAAGACCCGCTAATCGTTCGAAACAATTTTGGTACTATGATTATGACGGACCATCCATCTTGATAAAAAAAGCAACTTAATCGAACAAAATAATCATCAATCAATCGTAATAATGATTAGCTCCTCACTCCTGCAGTCCAATTATTAGGTAAATTTGAATTTGTCCATAACTTTCGTGACAATGAAATCGTGAAAAATGAAATTTTTACTCGTTTATTGTCTCTTCTAATCCAGAGGTCCCGTCAACTGGAAGCGTACGCGAACGGGTTAGCCGAACATCACCGTAAAACATGCCACGGAGTCTCCAAAGAGCTTTCTCCGCCGGCGAAGTACCAAAACCGTTAATTAAACCTCGTTCGATCAAATCAGCGAGAACGATGTTGAAACCAACCTCGACCTAACCCGTTCACCCTGGACCGCATTATTCGCCAACCGGCAGAAGGCTATTAGCGGGCCGATGATCGCATCAAGATCATCTCTCGTTCCCGCGTTTTTCTGGTACAAAGCGGACCAGATCGCCATCGATCCTGCGAAGGATTGTAAGAGAGTAGGAGAGCCTGGGTCCCGGGACAAATAACGCGAATCGTCGAAGAGCATTAGCCTGCCTACTGGATTCGAAGGCATCCGAGTGTTCCAGACAATGTCCGGTCCCTAAGCAGCTTACTCGAAGCGCGATTATCCCGTGGGAGTGTGTCGGAGAGGGAGAGAAGAAGAGGGTGGGGGGATGAAGATAGTCCGAGGGACAGATAGACAGACAGATACGGAGCAAGTGGGTGGACTTACCGGATTTCCCGGCGACGAGGGCTGCCAAGGATCCCTGCAGCACCAGCAGCTGTAGCACCTGGAAAAAAAGATTTCGTTTCCTGTGAGAGACTGGCCCCCGTAAAAAAATCCTTGCCGTGCCTGGAATTCCTCGGAGACCCTCGGAATTCCTCAGCCTTTCGGCGCGGACACGTTGTCTACCGAGGTGGCGACAATGGGGGAGTGGGGGAAAAAAACGCAACGGGACGCGTTCCATCAGCCGGAAGGACACGTGCCGGGCATAAAAGTTTCCCCGGCACCGGGGGTGCTAGCATAATTTCGCGACCCGCGCGAAATCCGCGGAATTTCACGAGGAAAATTGCCGGCGACCCACGGCCAGGCTCGTTAAGCTTGCACCCGGCTTGGGAAATCACCGCGTGCCTACCGAAACTTTCCGGGCCGCCTTTAATGGTCCACGACCGGGGGCCGACGAGGGGCCAAGTCGTCGCCAAAGAATAAGGGAGGTTAGGAGGGGGTTAAAGGGACAGGGTTGTCGGAAGCTCTTCCGCCCTCAACTTGCGAACTCTTCAGCTTCTGCCGAGACGACTCGCTGGCTTATGAATCCCAGATCGGGGGACGAACCAAGTTCCTCGGTACTTGGCGACGTTCACGAAACAATTATGGCAAATGGCGTTTAGGTACTTGTTTTGAAAAATTAATCAAAACATTAAACAGCGACATTTTATTAACACGTTGAGTGCCATGTCACCCATATGTGGGTGACGGAAATATTTGTCCAGGTTTTAAAATGAATTTTTACGTTAATATATTCATTGTACCAAAGATTAGGATCTGTAAAATGCAAGAAAGTTGGAGGACTGCTCAATATCATACACATAATTTTTTTCAATTTTTATTTCGTTAAGTAACTTACCTTTATTTTATGGAATTTTTCGAGGTTTCTAGTTTGGCAGTCAAAGTGTTAATAGTGAAGAAGGTTTCGAGAATGTTCGCTTGCGAGAAGCAGGCTCGTTTTAAGCTCAATGATAGAGAATGTGATTTGTTAATTATTTTGAAATTACGGAACAGGAATGAATAACCACGAATTTGAAAACTGGAAACACAATGGAATTGCAATCTTCGAGCAGGATTTCAATCTTTTTCATGACACCGTGACCGGTTTTGGAAACGACAGAACTCGTCGCAGAATGAGTTTGTCAGCAAAAGTGTCTCGCGAACGATGAGCGTTAGCAAAATTCTCTGATCAGGTTATTGAAAGCGTGATCGCACTGCTCGATTAACTTCCTACTCGGAACTGCATCGAATATTTAATTGTGTTGATTTCTTATTGAATTCGGAAGCTTCGAGAGAATTTTCTTATTTACAGTACTTCGTATATTTAGAAAAATAGTGCCAAGAATAAAGTGTTCTATGCCAAAGGCATATCATACTGCGAAAAGGTTCGAGAGAATTTTCTTATTTACAGTACTTCGTATATTTAGAAAAATAGTGCCAAGAATAAAGTGTTCTATGCTAAAGGCATATCATACTGCGAAAATCTATTGCCATTGAAAGTTAAGTCGAAAATAAGAAAATTTATCAATTTACAATTTCTCAGGGAATGCCAGGCAATGCTTTAAATAGACTATAGGTTAGAAATCGGATCGCAGACATCGAGCAACGAGCCACAGAAGACGTTCCGAAGTATTCGAGCGCTCCCCGGCAATTTTCAGGGCGCACGAAATTTCAGAAAACGATCCGAAACTTGGCCAGAGTCATTAACAGGGTCAGCGGCGGGAGGATCGAGATCGAGGAAACTATTTCGAGCTCGCACGAACAATTACAACCCACCGTTCTCGATTTCCCGGCGCTTTTTCTCTCCGTCGCGTCGTATTTCCGCGTTTCTTCGCCAGGGTTGAACGGGGGTTGCATCGTCGACGATAAATCGAGACGGTTCTGGCAGGGGGGCCTTCGAAAACTTTTCCATTGACGAAACGAAAAGGGCTCCGGGAAAGTTATCGAATCGATACGTCAAAGCCGTTCGCCCCCCTCTTGGCCCCTCGCCTCACCCGTTTAAAGCACCGCTTTTAAACCAACCCCCCATCTTGGATTTTGTCGAAACGGAACTGCGGCGCGAGAGGAAGTCGATCCCTCGAGAGACAAAACGAAAGAAAGGCGAGCCGGACGAGCCTCGACGATTATCGTCGCCGTAATTTCACGTTTTAACGCCGCCCGTTTCTTTTTGTTGTTCGATCACGCGTGACCGTAAACCGTGCCCTCTACGTGACGAACCAACCAGATAAATTATCGCTTCATGGAAATCGGCGAAACAGGCTCGGGAAATCGGCGTTCTATTCAGCCGCAGGTGCCGGGAAAAGTTTTGCCCGATTTTTCTCAAAATTTTAGTCTGCTCCAAAACGATGGACTCGTTTACAGCCATGTCGTTCTTCAAGGTATTTTTAGAGAATTTCTAAACCTATTACGTTTACCTCGTTTTGTAGTTTTCTGTGTTTGAAGGAAATAATCGAGCGATATATTGATTTCTTATCAGAAAATCCAGTCATGTAGACGCATAAATGATTCCCAAATGAATGGTTCATGCATGTGCACCTGCAGGGAAATTTATCATGATCGCTTCGTCTCTAATCGCACGATTTTTCCCCGAAATGGAACGTTCCTCTTTAATCAATCTGAAGTGAAAAATGATCATACTGATCTCTTGTCAGAGATAATTAAATAAATGTACACTTCAGATATAGATATTCTACGAGATCAATGTTCAATAAAAAGCTATCTACTGTCCCAATGTTCCTGCTGTTGTAATATGAAAAATGTTTCTATCGACCGACGCTAGAACAATCTAATTAAAATTAGAATTTTCTAAAAATTTTCTATACTTTGTGTATATCATACGAGGTCAATGTTCAGGAAAACAATGTACTTGATGTTCCTAATATTTCAATACAAAAAACGCTAAAGCAATTGCACAAGAACTGAACAAATAAAAATGATTTAATGAGAATTTAATAATGTATTATTGTAACAGGACATAAAGCAATTTCGCAGAGTTCTCGCGATTAGTCCCGATAATACTCGATAACCCGATAGTGTTCAGCACGTGGCCGATCTTGGTATAATAAGACAAACGGTTAATTTATTAGAGGCTTGGGTCGCCACCCCCGCAGGCTGAGGTTTACCTACCCCGATCGACGGCATGGCGAACACGTGACAGTTTCCAACGGAGAACGATTAGGTGAACGGGAGCTCCCCCGTTCAATGACGATCGAGGGATCGTCGCGGCTCGATGGATCTCACAAGTGCGTCGGACACTGACTGATCCATCGCGTACTTTCCCGACGTGCTGGAAGTGGCAGGTGCTCCCACCTCCTTCGATAAACACGGGGCATACCCGTTGTGCATCACACTGTCTCTTCCTCCTTTCGGGATGTTTTGCTAATTCCGCAGACCCGAGAACCAGACGATATACCGGGTGGAACCTGCGCGCGAAAACCAAAGTTGCTGCGTCGAACCGGTCGCTGTAGGTTGTCTGCAAAGTCACCGGCACACTCATCGAGACCACGGTTTTCCTTTGCGTTCGCTTCGCAGTTTCCCTGTCCGATAGCTGCTTTTGCGTTCGCGGTTGTCGGAACTGCACCGTTTGCAATCTGTCAACGGAAGTAGTCCTTATACTTATTTTCTACAATTCCTTGCAATCCTTTGCAAATTGTTCTTTCCAATTTTTTGCGACCGGCTTCGATGTTTCAAAGAGGTTTGAGGGCATTTTCAAATCCACCAGTCTCAAAAACAAAACCTTAAACTAAATTTTGTTATTCTTAACTTTTGACTTATTTTTAGCTGTGCCATCTCTCTGGCCCACGTTGTATAATCAATTATTTAACCCTATCCGAGTAATCTTAAATGTTCATAATCAAATATTCATATTTTATTCCGACTTGAAAGAATCGAGGAATATTTATATTTACTATGGATCGTTTAAAATATTTAAGAGGGGACTATAATCATTTATTGGCTGATTATTTTAAAGTGACAGAGATCTGCTAATCGTTTTCAGTCCTCGTTCATTACACAAGACCCGCTAATCGTTCTAAACAATTTTTGTACTATGATTATGACTGACCATCCATCTTGATATGCTATCTCTAAAAAAAGCTACTTAATCGAACAAAATAATCATCATTTACAGAAATCGTTTAATTGTTGTCTCACTCACCAAAAATTTTCGAATGATAAAAACAGTCGCAACAATATTAACGATTTTACCGTAAACACAAATATCTCAATAGAAAAATTCAGTTTCATCTTCGGCGAGACGTAATACGAAGATTGTAAAAGTGAAAAAATAATAATAAATAACAAGGTCGTGTTGACTCTTAACTACATTCACCAGCTGACGAGCAACATCGAAAGTCATTGCTTTCTTATCTCTTATCGCGTGTCCCGTGATTCCCCTTTTGTGTAACTCTAATCCGTCGGCTGTTAACGCACGCAACAACCGAGCATGTGACAACCGATTAATGCACACAATGCGAAAATAGTAATATTTTACGATTACGGTGATTCGAACTTCTTTATCGATCATAATTTCCTGGAATAAAAAGAAAAATGAATATCAACATTGTTTGTCAATATAATAGAGTGACTATTATATCGACAACAACAAAATAGAATTTTAATTCGGTTTAAACAAAATTAATAACACTTATATCCAGTAGATACTGTTTGAAGTCTACGTCACGAGTCTGATACGCTTCGTGGTACAGGGTGTCCCAAAAGTTTTGTATTTCCTTGGAAGGGATGATTTCTCAGGTCATTTGAAGTTAATTTTTCCTTTGCGAAAATGTTCTCCGCAGCTTGGTTGAATAGTTATTAACGAAAAACATGGACTAATCAGCGTACCGATTCCCGCTGGGTGATAGGCCCCGCTGGGCGTGACGTTGGCACTGGGCGTGCCGAACGGTGTAGCCGCGTTCCGATTGGTCCGCGTTTTTCGTTAATAACTCCTTAACGACGCCGAGGAGGACATTTTGGCAAAGGAAAAAGTTGCTTCGAATGACCTCAGGAAGCATCCCTTTCAAGGAAGTATATCTTTGAGAAGGCTAAAAAGGCTAAATGGCTTGGTTAAATTGGAGGAAGCTTGAGGAGAAGTGAAACATCACTGAACACAGAACGCTCTCAGTTTATGCATATTGTGACGATACTACTAGGACCGTATCAGAGAAGCGATTAGACGATGAGAACGGTGGATAGAGACGAGCGACAGACTTTCGCGTGCGAGGTTTGTAGAATGTGGAGCGACGTGGATGGAGCACGGAGGGTAAAATTCCGGTGAAAACTGAAACGGATTAACATCGGCCTGAATCCGTTCCAGCCGCGATACCCGTCCACCCCGACACTTCACATTCTTTTCCCGTCGCCGGCTGTCACTAATAATCCTGATTCACGGGCGCGCGCTGTCAATAACTTTGTAAGCCGTCGAAATTCGTCGCTGTAAATCGCGGTTACCGAGCGACAGCGCTTCATCGTTGCGAGCGGCCCAGCATCGGTTGCATTGACGATGACGTCGTAAGCGAATAACCGGCGCGTTCGATGCGACGAGATGCATCTGCAGTTTCGGTGCAATCCATTAGCTGCGCGAATTTATTCCAATTAGTTCCTTTCCTTTACAAATTACGTGCTTACACACGATCAAAATATCAGATGATTGCTGAACATTAATTTTCTAGTGGGAATGCTTGACATTATTAATTTTCGTAGGCTCATCTTCATACATTTCTGGTTTATTTACAACAAATATTATATAGTCCGTGACGTTCTTCCATGATCATCACGGATTTTATGCATCTACCACAAAAATGAGTACCCGCAGTTTGAAGCAGAGGAGAGATCAAACGAATCGAAGAATGTTCAATAGTTTTTACTAGTAAAAATGATTCGAGAAACAGCTAAGTTACAAATTGATTGATTACGACGATCACGAATTAATTTATATAACTGCGGACGTCTGCGCGGTTCATTCTATTTACGTAACGCAATGAAATGCAAAAGTTTTAATAAAGTTTAGTATGTTATTATCGTCACAGTAAAACCGACAGTTCGGGAAATAAAATTTTACTTTATCTTCTTTATAACAGTGTATAAAAATACGAATTTACATGAACTGTCGCTATCTGCTTGCCGTGCATCGATAACACGTTACGCAACGGGCCACGAGGAATGTTAAAACAATTTTTGTTACGTTTTATACGATAACGATTACACTAAAAATCACAAGACTTTACAACCTCATTCATTTAATATTCTTTCTCACCGTCGGTCACGACCGAACGCGGTCCCACTGTTAAACATTATTCCAGAAACATCGACGTAAAATTATCACAACGATGCTTAACACTTTGACTGCCAAACTAGAAACCTCAAAAATTCCATAAAATAAAAGCAAATTATTTAATGAAATAAAAATTGAAAAGAATTAAATGTATGATATCGAGTAGTCCTCCAACTTTCTTACATTTTACTGATCCTAATCAAGTTTGGTGCAATGAATATATTAACATGAAAGCTTATGTTAAAATCTGGACAAATAATTCCGTCACCCACGTATGGGTGACATGGCAGTCAACGTGTTAACATTAATTAATTTAACGTGAATACAGGCTGTCCCAAAAACGTTGTACTTCCTTGGAAGGGCTGAGGAGGACATTTTCGCAGAGGAAAAAGTTGCTTCAAATCACCTCAGGAATCAGCCCTTTCAAGGAAGTACCAACCATTTTGGGACACCCCGTATAAACGCGAACACAGGCAGTAACATCTTCAATCCTGCCCATAAACTCTTTTTTCGTAGATCGAAAAATGTCACCGATGAAGCTGGGCCATCGATCCTCGGACCTTGCGCCGTTTTACGTCCCCGTAAAATCGGGCCGTTCACGCGAATCACCTTTTCGTAATAATTCCCGTATCAATTGGAAGATTGAACAAGGGCCGGATAGTTAGGATCGAGCAAGCAAGCTAAGCAGAGACGAGAGCAAGGCAATCGAGATCACGTTTATCACACCCGACGAAACGTGCCCCGCGTTAGTCGAACTTGCTTAATGCCGTTTGATTAGCTCGTTGATGCTCGTCCCATTTTTCCCACCGTATCTCATCCACGGGTCGAGATATACGGACTAGCATACACACGTATACTCGACACGAGGATTAGGGTAATACGAAGCTTGCGGTACCACGGAGATTAGTACTCGTGCCCCATCGCGGGATTCATTAGCGTGAATTGATGCACGCAAATGTGCAGTAGCGAAGTTAGACTTAAACTCCCGCCGCCCCGATCGTGCCGTGACGTCACAAACTTCTTAGATTAATTGCTTTTAAATCCGACCGTGCGGCCCTCTGCCCGTGACTAGACTCTTCAAAAAACGTATTCTCTTTACTTTTCCCTTTTCTATTTTGCTCCTTTTCTTCGTCGCACTTGTTGTACTGAATTATTCTTGCAAGGAACTATGACGACAGCCCCTTCTACCTTCCCTTTTTTCTTTCTATTTTCACATTTTTTTTTCTGATTTACAGTTGAAGTGGTGTTAACTTTACACTTCAAAAATATTGGAGTCAAATTATATAAATTGTGTCCTCCTCTTTCTGTCTCTATACAATATAAGATCAACGTGATTAATCTATAGACTGCGGATCTTTATGCAAAATAAAAATTGTCTACCTGTACTGACCTTTATTTTCTTTCTTAATATTTTTAATAGGTTGAAAATAATGTAACAGCATTTTAAAATTTTTCTAATGTTTTTACTGTTTCAGGAAACGCCTACCCATTTTTGTGACGAATGCACAAAATCCGCAGTCAATTAATCTTCTAGAAAAGAATCAATATAAATTCTTCAACCAAATGAATTGCTTTCGAAAAATAAGATTGAAAGAAATGTTGAGCAGTCTTCGGGGTCTCTTCCCGAAGAGAGAGAGAGAGAGAGAGCATTAGCCTTGATTGTCGAAGTCACGTAGCCGAATATCTGCAAAGATAGTACTCACGCATGGTCGATTGTCCCCAGCGTCTTTAGAATGCAATCGAACGAAGGAACGCGCCTCGGTTCCGCATAGCTGCCACCAATTATCGAGCACTATTTGTGTAACGGATACGTTGAGATAGGCGAGGAACCGCGCGGAGATAGCGTTTATCCGCGTGCGGTCCGCTCCGAGGACGCATCCGCGTGACAAGAGTGATAAGTTAGCCGGGTCAATGCCGAGCAAGCAGCTCTCGGAGCCTTTGTCGAGCGAAGCTGAGGCGTGAACTGTTTTCCAGTTGCACACCGCGAGGCCTCGGTGCACCGTGTCCCGTGTGACAACAAATGCGACAAGTGACAAGACCCGGAAGAGGGCCCGAAACGAGCCGATTATGCAGCCGCCGGCCTCGACCAGCCTGATCCCAATCAGCCAATCTCCATTCCAAGCCCAATGTTCTAGCGTCCCGACTCGCATGCTGGAACCGTCACCGTGATGCTGAAAATGTCAATTTTTGTTCGAGCGTTTTACATCGCTGCGGCTGACGACGAATCGATGAATTTCCGGCCGCTTGGTTTTCGAATGTTTGCAGAAGACGCAGAAAGTTGGCGATCTCTCGAGTTTGAAAGGCAGCGGATGGTTTTATTCGATGCCAGGATGATAGAAGCTTAAGCTCCGAATGATAGAGGTCGAATGTTTGAACTTTGGAAGCTGAATGAGTGCAGTTCGAGAAGTGGAAGATGAGACATGAACGTTCGAACTCCGAACGGCAGAGTTTGGATGTTGGAAAGCGAGCTCGGGAAAAACTGGATGTACAAGCCCCGAAACATGAATCCCGAAAGTTGGGAAATTTAAACGCTTCGGTCGTGTACGTTTCGCGTCCGGCACCGTAATTAGCGAAAGTTCCAATTGGGCGTTGGACGTGCCTTTTTGTAACTACCTTGGCAATTGATCATATTCAACCGAGCGTTCGGAGCAACGATAAGATTTAAATGGTAAGGCTGAGTGTTTAGAATCTGGAGGACATTAAAATTCTCGTCATAACGTTACAGATATGCTTGTCGCGGCCGGTGCATACTGAACAGGACGAGCAACAATTTATTTTTCTAATCTGTACTGCCACCTGTCGCTGATAACGCAGGATATGATAACATTATCAGTGAATTAGAGGCACAGTATGCAACCGCATCGTTCGTGTTTTATGTTCCCACGTAATCTGCGAGATGGTAGCACCACCGAATATGTTCTGGTGGATTTAATCTTCAAATTAGAACTGGATGAAAAATAGTTACTTAATGATAATATATAGTGCAGCTAAATTAAACTAAAATTTAAAAATGTAGCCCTGAAGGATAGTCCACATTGCTAGCTGCTATTTACCTTCGTTGCTAGCCCTCACACTGTTTACCTTCATCACTGGCCAAATTAGTCCCTAATTATATTCTTAATTATTCATAGAAATTATTTGTAACATTTGTAGACTTAACTACAGATGATTCTTGCCGCCCTGGCTATAAGGTACAATGTAAACATCGGCACGAATTGTCTGCTCCCTAAAATATAAATTTAGCGCCATTCCGAGTAGTGGCAAAACGCTCAAACTGGTCGACAAAATTACCGACAGATGGTAAGTCTACGTTAAGTACGTATAGATTTCTGTATTACCGGCAGCCGGTAATATTTATTCCTTCACTCCATTTTTATATTTCCACGTTTGTTTATACACATACATTCCATTTGATTCCCAACATTATCATTCTGTAACACTATTTCAGAGAATAACTCAACTGCGACACCGACGAGATATATCTCGTCGGTGGAATAACTCAACTGCGATCATTGTAATTAAATCGATAACTCATTTGACTGTTCACTTATCCACTGATCAACACTTCGATCAAACAGTTCCGCGGAATTCGTGAAGATGGCACCACGTTTACAGACACCAACATTGAAAATGTTTCTACTTTTGGAAGCAACTATTTCAGCAAAGAGTCTCTCATTTTCATTCTCTTAGCATTTCACATTAATTTTCTCGAAGGCTCAAACCTTTAAATAACACGTTGACTGCCATGTCACCCATATATGGGTGACGGATTTATTTGTTCTGGTTTTAAAATGAATTTTTACGTTAATATATTCATTGTACCAAATTTCATTAGGATCTGTAAAATGCAAGAAAGTTGGAAAACTACACAATATCATAGATTTCATTTTTTTCAATTTCTATTTTATTAAATAACTTACTTTGATTTCGTGGAATTTTTGAGCTTTCTTATTTGGCGATCAAAGTGTTAAAAACCGCCTCGGTAACTATCCCAACGCTCAAACGACCCCCTTAAAATTAACACTAGATCTATGGCGGACTATTATATTACTTCATAGAAGAATTAATTAACAAGAATTAATTTCAGATCACATTGAAGCTACCCTGAAATTTCTGAAGAAAATCAAAATCTACAATAAAATATAGACCAGAAGGTGAACGTCACGCAAAACCTCCTAATTTCAATTCCTTACTTCTTCAACTACTCAGAACGATCTACGATCTTCTTAAAAAATCTCTATAACGGTAAATTTACAAAATTGAAGTCCGTCATTTTGGATCCCATGGTTCTGAACTGAATCGATTTCTTCCTAGTCCGGCTACTCGAAACGATCCACCACCTCTTTAAAAACTCATATCAAAGACTCTTCACCCTTCCATCGATCAAAGCTCTCTCGGTCGGAAAAATCCGTCTCTCGCCGAGGGGAGATCGATAAGCCAAATATCTGGAAATCCTCGAGACGTTCCAGTTCCGCGGCGGGGCAATCAAGAATGCTTCAGCCCTTCCGTGAGCGCGTTTACTATCGATCGATCAGGACGCACTCGTTGCCACGAGTCGCGAAATCGCCTAGGCACCGGTGCCGGAGGGAAAGAGAGGCCGATGGTAGCGACCGGGAGGCAGAGAGGGTGCAAAAACCCACCCCCGCGCGATGCCAAGCTATAAGTACCGGACACGAACCGAGCACGGGCTTATAGGTCCCGTTGCGGTCTTCCTCGTTCGTTCTTCCCGTCCTCGGAGAACCTCGGGCCGCAGCCCACCTCCGGTGATCTATGAATAGATCCGAAGATCTCTAACTGCCATTTTCACTCGGCCGGCGTCTTGGCCGGAGATCGATTGACGCACGTGGAACGTTCGAGAGGTGGGATGACAGGGTCGCCGATCGATCGACCACTCACCGACGCTGGATCGCAAGCGAGGGGCTGGGATCCATGCTGATCGTGATGCCGGTTGGGATCACCTGAATCACCCTGAATCTCCGGATCGGAATCGAACCTCTGCTACAGAAAAATGAAGAACAGCAGGTCGATGATGGATATCGAGGACATCTGCGGATGCTCGATCATACCCAAGAAAGAGTTGCCTCATCTGAATTCTACTTCCGGTGAGTTCTCCCGACCGACACTGTTTGTTTGACTTCCGCTACCGATCGCATCGTTGCCAACCTTCATCTCTCACACTTCCCCGAAGTGACATGTTTGTTTCATTTTTAATTCGCACCGGTGGCTCCGTTTGATGTTCAACAACGTTTATTTGATCTTCTATTCGCGAGATCCCTCATCCCTCGTTCTAGATCGAACACGTTAACCGCTGGACAGGTTCAAACAACCTGCTCCTGATTCTTTCTTTCATCGAAGTCATGGTTCCGTGAGAAATTGTTCCATCAACGTCTTCGGTCAAGCATACGCTACGATGAAAGTCGGAAAAAGTCTGAAGAAACTCAATCTCGTCGCTACAGATCAATCACGCGTGGTACCATGAATCTAGCTATAGTTGCAGTATTGTAACAACTCCCATACGTTCTTCAGGGTGAACATTTGAGCCCACTATGTCTTTCTTCAGACGCTGTAAGACGTTCTTTAAAACACATCAAAATCAGATTCTATTTCGTTTACATAAAGTATGAAGCAAGAATAGAATTATTATGAATTATTATGATTTCGGCAAGATATTTTGCGCGACCATTCTTCGAGCTGCAGGCGAAGGTAAATCTTCGAAATGTTTCGCGTATCATGCACGAATTGTCGGTTGAAGCACACGGCAAGCGTGGCTAAACATTTTCTATCGTTGCAACCTGCCATCCTCTAACGTTTCGTTTATTCGATCCCGTGGATCCGCTAATGATCAATCCATCAGAGGCTTTCGATAGATTCCGTTCGCCGCTCCGCTCCGGTTGAATCGTTGACCCTGTCTTCGATTCGAGTGGCTCTGATGGAGTTTATCGAGGATAAACTCGAACGTTCCAAACGGTTTCACCGGGCCCAGGTCGCATTTGTTTACCGAAATCGAGAGGTAGCTCGCGCTGGACATTAGGGAGTGGTTTTGATCTTGTTAAAAATTAACGTAATTTCCGGGGAAGCACCTTAGATGCCGGATTACGCTCCGCTTTCCACGTCGCGGTCGAGACACGTGTCATAACAGGCCGGCCACAATGTGATTACGGTGACAGCGTGACGCTGGAAGTTCGTATCGCAAATTACGCGTTTCGCGATCTACGGAAACGGTGGATCTTTTCTGCATCTGATTCTCCGCATGAACCCCTGCGATCCATCATGACCTATCGTAAAAGCAATCGTCAGCATTTTTTTTAATGGCTTAGATTAATGGTAGAGTGTTGATAGCTAAATTACTAGAAATAGTAATTTATTTTCTGTTCTATATCAACCCTTTTCGTCACGATTTCTGAATTTATTTAACACTTTGACTGCCAAACCAGAAACCTCACAAATTTCATAAAATCAAAGTAAGTTATTCAATGAAATAAAAATTGAAAAAAATTAAATGTATGATGTTGAATAGTCCTCCAACTTTCTTGCGTTTTGCAGATCCTAATAAAATTTGGTACGATTGATATATTAACGTAAAAATTCATTTTAAAACCTGGACAAATAATTCCGTCACCCACATATGGGTGACATGGCAGTCAACATGTTAATCATTTGCTCGGTTATTTTACAGTTGTATTGAATCGTGAAAGTCCGCGTACACCTATTTCTCAAATGTTACAAAAATATCCGAGTTTCGATACATTTTATGGACGCCAATTAAACGATCGATTCGCTTTGCACGTGTTCTCCGAAGAGAAGCTCGGGCGGTCGATAAAGCTCATAGTACAGCGGCCGTACAGTTCACAGCCTTGAGTAATACTTAATGCGATGGTTATAATGTTCGTCTGATTCATAACCAACTGTTCTACTTGATACTGGGTGTTCTCGAGGTGACTATCGAACATTGTCATAGTTTTGCGAAACTTCTCGCAAAAGAAACCTCGATTCCTCTTTCGAAATTCGACCGGTTTCCTGTCCATTCATTCTGCTCTTCTCTAAATATTCATTTCGCAAAGTTCGCCTATTTCTCTCGAGTTGCGAAATCTTTCGAGTTGACTTCCACGGCTCCGGCCCGTGAAGATAGATCAGTCGACCGTTCCTCTGATGGATACCTGAAAGTTTACCATAGTACTTTTGCTCTACTCCATTTTCCTCCCCCCCCCTCTCTCTCTCTCTCTGCCCTGGCACTCCGCTTCTTTTTCCACGCAGAAGCCAGTTACTGTTTGACTTTTACGACTTTTCGGATGAGAAACAGTTTCGGAGAGACGAAGGCGCTGCGGAAAGAGCAGTTTCATAACGGGTACCCTCGTCATCGCGGCATTCCAATGACTGACTAAAATGTTAAACAATAAACTGACTGGCAGCGGATTCTCAATTACGACTCAAAAATATCGGGCAATATCTGCCAACAATTCGCTTCCGATAGTTTGGTACCCGGAATATCTTAACTATATTTATCCACTACGTTCCAACAGTTCTTAATGAACTGCTGGAAATTATTTTTGAACTCTGTTTCACGTTATTCGCGCAGGTTCATTAGAGCGTTGGTCGATGGATGTTGAAAAACGATTCGAAAATATTTCACATATTTTGCCTTGTAGGGAAGAACATTAAGGTAAAGGCACCAGTAGTTGACCATGTACCAGTAGTTGACCATTTTATAGAAAAACGTAAAAAATAAGGTTTGAAATGTTCTTATTGTTTTGAAATTTAAACAACAGACGGCATGGCATCCGAGGTTCACTTTCATCAAAAGTGCACTTATAAGTGCGCTTCCAAAAACCTTATTTTTTATGTTTTTCTATAAAATGGTCAACTACTGGTGCCTTTACCTTGATCAGGGAACCTAACACAACCCGTGCCATGATTGAATTTTCCGTCATCTTCAAAAAGTTGAACCGTCAAAAATGCCATGTTTAATATGCAGTTAAGTTATTGAATTATAAAATGTTCCGTAAACCCTGTTCCATAGAGAACGAGTTTAATCAAGGACCAAGGACAGAAGCTGACAACCAACCAACACCAGTAGCATAGTTCAATTTAACTTCTGCATTATCTTCGGCTAAAAAGAAACTGAAAAGTTCACAGGAATAACACAGAAAAAGAACTGCAGCATCAAAGGATGCACAGTGTCTGACGTCGACGAAGCAGACGTCAGGCATCGCGACGTCGAGTCTCAGTGACTATACTTTTCTTTTCTTCTTCGTGGTTCCCCTCCCCCAGAAACCAGCTGGTTTGTTTCTGGACCCTCGCAAGCCACGTAGACTCTTGCGGCCAGTTTTCAGTCGGTGGTGCTTACGTTTCCCCGTGCAGGTTCTCTCTCTCTCTCTCTCTCTCTCTCACTCTCTCTCTCTCTCCCCTCTCTCCCACTCCCGTGCACTCGTACTGTCTCGTCTGGAAAAATAAGAATAGCTCTTCTCCTCCCTTTGATCCCTCGTTCACAGACGAAATCTCTTGGACCGCCAGTTCCGATCGTTCTTCGGCGACGACAGCACGCGGGCCGGCTCTCGATCCTCAGGATCTCACGCTTCCTCTGCTCGATCGAGAAAGTCGAAGAGATCCAGCGAAACACGCTCGAAGTTTGGAAAGTTAATTCCGCTTGGAAAAAGATTTGGACAGTATAGATCATTTCAGACAGAGACTGGACGAATAAATCCTGGGCCTGAGCATGATTTAGAGATCGAGAACGATAGAGAAAAGAGTAGGCTAATAGACTAGAAAGAGCAATTTTTAAAAAGAAGTTTCTTCCAAAGATTTCGAGTAAAAGGTCCTGAAGGATTCGATATGATAAAAGGTACATCGTCGAACACACAATTCCAAAAAGAAAAAGTTCAAACAACACGGATCTACAAAAATGATATAAAAGCTCTCGACTCTGCCAGCGAAATCGTAAAGTACTCTTTCCTCGCACGAAGCACGATTCTGTAACGTCAACAGACAAAAACTCCCCAAGAACTGATCACCGAAATTCACACACCCACGACCACAAAGCATGCTAAAAAAAAAGCCTAACCACTGATTCGCAAGCGAAGAGTCTCCCGCCGCGAGACTCGTAAAACTCTGCCGCGCTTAGAATCCCAACAGCTGAGCCGTGTAAAAAAAGACGTTGTTTACCGAATCCGAACAATAAACGCAAAGCTCGCTGATTAGCGGATAGAGGTCATTCTTAACGGTCGCGAGCCGACAATGGTCTCGTGACGCAAGGGAGGGACACGGTTGCTCGTAATCGGTCCGACAAAAGAAAGAAGAGCACTTTCACCGTGGTGTGCTCGTCTTCGACGACGTCCTTAAAAAGCGGCGTGGATTTCCTCGTGTCCGAGGGGAGAGCTGGTTATGGACGCTGGCCTAGCTCCGTAGTCCCGTCACTTCCACAGGGTGTCGCTTTCAGTCCCCCGAGCGCGTAGGGGCCCGGCAGGTGTAACACAGCGTTCCCATTCACCGCGACGTAGTGTCGCGAAGCGGTCACGCTGCCATCGTCTCGAAGGAAAACCGACGTGGCGAGCCTGCTGAATCTTGCAGAGACCTCTTCTCCTCAGCATCGGTTGTGTTCCGATTCTCCTCGGTTGTGTTCTCACCTCGATTCGAACCAGTGATCCTACGTTGGGAGGTTTTTGGGCCTAGCCGAGGCCTGTTCTCATCAGCTTCGTTCGCGTCCTCCTCCTCAAACGTGCTGCATGGTACACGAGTAATAACACGAAGATAATTCCTTAAAAGAGAAACTAGATGATCCACAAGAAAGAAGCTAAATCAACCAGTGAGACAGTTAGAGCACCTCCGTGAAGTTTGTGTCGATCAAGGTGTTCGAGGACTTTGAACCAAGATTAAGGACTCCTGTAAAGTTCGAATCCGGGTGTCCAAGTCTCGAACTCGGTTTAGGGGATGTATAATAATCCCGAAGAGAGATATCGAAGAGAAGTTTCTCGCGAATCGGTGACCATGTGAATGTTGCTTATTGTTGGATATCGAAGACCTGTTGTGGGACTTGTTCGCCAGACGTTCTGTGAAGTAAAATGGTTTTCTTCGGGAGGAAGGAGAAGGTCGAGGACCGTCGGCTGTTGGACAGCATCGACGCCGTCAACGGGACCAAATTGTACCAGATCGAAAATGGTAAACCGGGGGAAAGTGGTGTGTAGATGTTCAGAAGATCGCGGGGTGATCGCTATTTTTAATCGGCGTCGCAGATCGAAAATAACAGAGAGAGGAATGCAAAGAATAGGGGGGGTCCCGAGGGGGGAGGAGGTCCCGACGTGAAAAATATTCCCGATGCCGGAATCCCGGACGCCGTTCCATGAAATTAAGAAGAAATATTTGCAAAGAACTTCACAGTACTGGTGATGACCCTTCGTGGAATTATTTTCGAGAAGCGTGCGAGGGTCAAACTTCTACGAAAATTACAAAAATACTGAACGAACCAATTTTAAAATTTTCATGAAATAAAATATCCGAATGAATCCGGTTTCTAAGTTTTCCGCGAAACTATTTTCCAATTTTCAATAATTAGGAAATAAAAACCGCGAATTGGGTCATTTCGGTAGTTTAACCCCTTGCACTGCTATTTATTCTGGTGATTGGTGATTAGAAACTATTCATCGTTCCGAATTTCATAGAAAAAAAGATTATATTCATTGTATGCCTATGTTTTCTTTAAATGATATACAGTTAGTATAAAAAGTATTCGTACACCTCTTGTAGGCTTAAAAAACCATGTATTTCTCTATGTAATTGCACACATGTTTATAAAACACACGAAATCAAGAAAATTGAACGCAATTATACAGTCGAAAGGCTATCCAACGTAGTATTAATTAAATTGATTTTCGCAAATTATAACACGTTTATTGCTACATTTGTTACGTGTACGAATACTTTTTGCGTGCTAATTTTGAGAGACTTCAGACTGTTTTTAATATATCTCGTTAACGTTAACTTTTCGTTCATTTATTTATATCACATTTTGTAGTTGAAACATATAATAATAGTAAGGTAAAGGCACCAGTAGTTGACCACCATGTACCAGTAGCTGACCATTTTATAGAAAAACAAAAAATAAGGTTTGAAATGTTCTTATTGTTTTGAAATTTAAACAACAGAGGTTCACTTTCATCAAAAGTGCACCTATAAGTGCGCTTATAAAAACCTTATTTTTTATGTTTTTCTATAAAATGGTCAACTATTGGTACATGGTCAACTACTGGTGCCTTTGTGTTTTTGTTTTATAAAAAATGTACAATTGCACAAAGAAATATATGGTTTTCTAAAACTATAAGAGGTGTACGAATACTTTTTACACTGACTGTATATCAACTACAACAAAATAGAATTTTAGTTTCAAGGAAATTAATGTAATAGGTATTTATTACAGTCTGTTCAGAATCTTCACCACGAGCCTGACTCGATATTGTAGGGCAAGGGGTTAATGTTTAAGGGTGGCACTAGTGGTGCGGTCTACATACGTCCCGCAACGTGTAAAAGAAAAATCGTGGAACTATACACCGCGGTGAGAAATAGGTCGAGGCGCTCGTGACAGACGACACCGTGGTTCACCGTGCTCGTCCCTGTCTATTCCACGCGCCGATATTTACCTTCGTAACGCATTTATCATGCAACCAGCTCGCCGACGACGTCGGTTATCATCGGTTATCGTCGCGCGTTCAAGTAGCCGGTCCCGTTATCGAAAACACTCGAGCCGCAAGTGCAGGCTGTCTCTCGAAATTAAACACCGTAAAGCTTTTTCGAGAGTCCGCGCGCTATGCCGCCCCGCGCAATCCGACGACACGCTGTTCCACGTGGGAGCTTTTTCGAGAAAATTTAGACCAGCCGACCGAAATCCGGAAAAAGAATTTCGTAACGCCCGGCGAACGAAATAGAAAGGTTGACTGAAAGCCAGTGGCACACGTCGGTCTAATTAGTTCTGGGTCTCGTGAACGTCTTCAGAAGGACTCGTTAGCTGCGCGATAATTCCTTCATCCTTGAGCTTGCTCCGCATTGTAACCATTGTTAATTGAGCTCTAGTTTAGTTCGCTGGAAGTTTCCACCAATTGACGAGTAGGTGTAGGTATAGACCGATGTATACATTTAGGACATGTATCAATCAAGTGAAAAAGTTGAAAGCTAATTATGACCAGAGACAGATAGTCGAGAGATTTCACTTTTTCTCAGAAATCTGTTTCTTTCGCATTGTTCTTCCGACAATGAGCACTTTGTTTGAACCTGAGGGGATGGGTCTGTTGCCAGTTGTCTAGGATTGAGTTACTTTTCAGGAACCGTTCGAAATATTACAACGTGCAATTACTGTACAAATTCTTTTATGAAAGTGTTAAAAGGGAACATTTAAAACAAGCTTCTCCTGTGACATTTAACAATAACTACCTCATTTCTTAATATTTCCTAATTGAAATTTTACTGCAATTGCTCCAATATATGTATTTCGGAACAAGCAATTTATTTTTAAAAAGGATCCATCTACGTTCCCAATGAAAATTCCCAAAAATGACATTATTCCCCTACGTTTCCTACCCCTTAAGCCTACATTACAAAATTGAACACATTACACGTGACTACATTACACGTGAATTCTGTAAAAAAAAAATTAGATAAATTAATATAAGGGTCGAACGAGGGTTGACCTTGCTTGCCAAAAATAAATCGTAGGGTAAAGATTGCAGTTGTAAAGAATGCGGGACGTGTCTAAACTGTGACTGTTCGAGGTAAGAACATTTTTGGGGTTGGGGAAAGAAATGTTGGAAAAAATTCGTTGTTCAGATGGGTTCAGGGTTTATGGGGTCGTTCGAAGGACCGCGTGCTGTGGCTCTGCCACCTGTAGCTAGCCGAATATTGATCCACCCGGAAGATGGCCACACCCGGCCACCCCTCGCCGATCGTTCCCTCTTTCGCACCCTCGTCCCGACGCTGCCACCGGTAGTGTCGTTGCCCCTCGCCGACGTGTAAGTCGCCACAGTGTTATGGAAAAGTGCCTGGTCACTGTTCCAGCCGCCTTCATGCACGTACGAGACAACCTGGAGGAGCTGGGCAAGGTGGCGGAAGACACGGACCTGCTCTTCCTCAAGGGCCTCCTGGACAGTCCGGTCGTGAACTCTCTGGTGAAGGTGAGTGAACGTTTGCACTGCCCTTTGTCTTACTCCTTCCTGGCGTTACGTCACCGACCGCCCCCGTCATTGAACCCTGAGAGCAATACGGGATCGATACCGACCGCATGATTACGACTTTCGTAGAACGCGGTGGATATTTTCGAGGATGCATCGTTTGGAAATTAATTGGACAGTGAAAACAATTTTTTTTTTAGCGAGATCAAGTGTTTTTTAGGGGTCTACTATGGTGGTAAGATGTAGAATCATTGACAAGAAGAGTTGGGTTATGTTTTTAACACTTTGATTGCCAAACAAGAAACCTCAAAAATTCTATGAAATGAAAGTAAGTTATTTAATGAAATAGAAATTGAAAAAAATTAAATGTATGATATTGTGTAGTTCTCCAACTTTCTTGCATTTTTCAGATCCCAATCAAATTTGGTATAATGAATATATTAACGTAAAAATTCATTTTAAAACCTGAACAAATAATTCCGTCACCCATATATGGGTGACATGGCAGTCAACGTGTTAAGGGTAGTTTCGTCACTTTATGAATCTGAAATTGCTGCGTAGGATTCTAGAGTGAAATTGAAAGTATCGCGAAGGGTGGCCAAGGGTAGTTTTACCATTTCATGAATTGTAATGTCCGGTTGTCGTTTGTGTGATGAACACTGTCAATTGAAAGGAAGGAACACTGTCTTCATTCGTTGATCGTCTACTTGAGGATAGTATGAATTTTATGAATTTTATGAATTGGGAATGAATAGCAAGGTTAGAATGGCAGTCATAGACAGGTCCGTGAGAAAAAGTATAATGAAGCCCCTGAACGTAAAGTCTTGATCATCTTTTCGATTAATTTTCCTCGAGAGTAGTTTATTGTTCAAACGAATAACACTTGAATCTTCTAGAGCTTTCTCCGATGAAGTATCGATGAGGTACACGTTACGCTGATTAATTATTTCATTTCTAGCATTAGATCGCGGATATCCACCGAGAACAATACAATTCCCCGATGATCGATGCAATTAATCGCACACAGGGGCGGCTACGACGTATTATTTTTGGCACAAACGAGTAAACAAATAGTCGCAGAATGTCCTGAGCATGCGCACGTCGCACGTAGAACCTGAAACACATGCACTTGCCCACGTGTTTACTACGATTGCTCGATTTTACGAGAACGAGAGGGAGTGAGAAAAAGAGAGGGAAAGGAGGGAGACGCTCATTTACGGTTCTACTCCGGTTCGGTGAAATTTCCGCCATCGTAGAGCGACTACGTCACCGTGAAATCAAAGCGGAACCAGAACCAAGTGATTGAAAGTTTCTCGCATCGTTCGCCTAATTGTTTCTTCCATTAGGGCACACCTGGGTTTGTTCTCTGTGCATTACGAACACTTGGAAGGTGAGCCAGCACATAATCTTATTCGTCAAATTCTTTAACATTAGCAATTCCGCGAATACCGAATAATTTAATTGACAAAGAGACTTTTCTCGCGCGAGGAAACCAATTTCTTCGCCATACAAAAACCACTAAAAAATCCACGACTATTTTCAACTCTTCGAATGGGATGCCACATTTATCCAGAAAAAGATACCGAACGTAATCAAACGATAAAGCGTAAAAGAAACGGTTGAAGGGGGCTCGAGTCAGAATTCCTCGTACGCCAAATACGTGGAGAGACACCGGGCAAGAAGAGGGTACAGTGAATACAAATCGAAGGATTTACGAGAAAACGGCGATTCTCGTTAAGCATCCCGAAGAACATGGTGTGTTTGGACACCCACATTATTTTTCTTCGGTTCGTGGAAGCTGCGGTTATATAACGATGACGAAAGGAGACGTGACGCGAGCGATCGCGTCACGGAGAAGGCCTCAGACAATCGACACGCTCATATTTTCATCGAAGGCCGGGGTGGTCTGTTGTTCGCGCGTTTCCACGCGAGAAATGCGTGTTGCTCCCGAAATAATGCGTGGGCGTGGGCGTCGTGCGGCGGCACCGATGCCGAAGAGCCACCACGTACAAAAGAAAATAACGCGCGCGTGCGAGCGAGCGTTCGGCTCGGCGGCGTCCCGAAAGTCTCGCCACGTGATCTCGCGACTGTGTTTTCCTATTTGATCCGATGCATCTCGGGTCTTTTTCGGAAACGGACGCGGATTCCCTGGAAGTCGCGCGTGACTCAATGGCGGAGACCGCGAATGGAAAACGGCAGTAAAATCGCGCAGACTTCGAGCGTAGAATCGCGTTCGAAAGAGGAACGTCGCGTTGAATCGCAAATTTACACCGATGGAAAATAAACGAGACCACTATTTAGGAAAGCGGAGTCATTCTCGATTTTCACCACTTTTTATTGGGCTCGTAACTTCGACCAATATACACACGTTCAATATACACTTAATTTTATAGTGAAAAATCAACGATTTTGCAGGATTCCCACTAACCCCTTGCACTACGATTTATTATATAGTGATTCGAATTTCTTTTTGGCTCAGCATTTTTCAGAAGAAGAAAGTTTATCGTAGAATTCCACTTCAATTGATAGGAAATTAATAACATAGGATTAACCCCTTGCAATACTATTTATTCTGTGATTATAATGATTAGAAATTCTTCATCGTTCAGAATTTCATAGAAAAAAAAGATAGTTTATATTTATTGTATGTCTACATTTTCCTCAAAGGATATATATATCAACTACAAAAAAATAAATTTTTATTTCGGTTTAAAGGAAATTAATAACGTTCACATTTATTAGACTTTATTCAGAATCTTCATGACGAGTCTGGCTCGTTATTGTAGGGCAAGGGGTTCAGAATTAGAAAAATTTCTTGAGGAAAAATTGAGTCGATATGATTTAACAATACCAGAAGCATTTTTCTAAGATTGCCTAGAACGACTTTACAAATTCATCGATGTTCAATTGTACACCGAAAAAAAATGGAGATTTTCACCGAGTTCCTTTTGAAAGTGGCTTAAAGGGACTTCAGAATTCGAAGAAGGGCAGGTACGTGACTTTTCTGAATTTTTTCGGCTGCAACGGTCGGCGTAGGCTCCTCTCGATTATCTGGGAAGCTGGACCTTGAGATCTCGGAGTTTTTAAGGTTCGTGGAAGATCGGGAACGGTTCGAATTATCTTGTCCCGATCGGTTGCACGCAGGTCGACGCTTCCCCCGAGACGTTAGGGCTCCCCTCTCACCTGTCGGGCCCACATTCCATCTCGGCCAGGTAGAGGAGAGGCCCCTCTGGTGTCGAAAAGTCGTTAAGCAACGGTGTCCGTTTCCGGCCCCGATGTTTGGTAAACTTCGACAATGGGGATCGATGACAGACCCGACGGGGGTGCTGCTGGTTTTCACGGAAAAACCGGTGAAAATCTTGGCTCCGGAAAATTAGGCTGTTGACTTGGGGATATGGTAGTCGCTTTGTGGGCAAAGTGTGAAGCTTTTGTTTCCTGGTTAGTTGTACAAACAAGTACCGCACCGGTGCCTACGAGAATTTTAATGGGAGCCATCGATCATCTCCTGTGGAGGGAGGAGGTAGAAATTAGGCATGAAGATGGTTCTGGTGGTTGATGTCTATTTTAAGATCATTATAAACGGTACTCTGTTACGGAGAATTGAAATTTAGCGGGTTTAGTGTGTCTCTGTTTATTGACACTTAGTTAGAGGGCTTGGGATTACTGTTTTTTAGCAATGTTGGTTAAATAAAGTGGTTGTAGTTGTATGGTTTTATCGTTCGGTGTTAATTCTGAATTGATTATAAAGGCGCACTATCGCAAAGACTTAATGGTGTATTGAAATATGTCTTTGTTTAACGAATATTAATTAAAAGGGAATTGTGGATTTTTTTCTTACTAGAGCTAGAGGAGTGTAGGAAGATCTTTGTTAGTTGAGGACATAGAGGTTACACGTTAAGTTTGTTTGAGGAGTGCTTAATAGCTGCGCAGAACGTCGCTGATTGTGATTAATTAGGAAGAGAGGTCGCTGGAGTAATACGAAAATTTAGATTAATAGGGCGTTAGTGAATTACCGGGTGGAATGCGAGGAGCTGTGATATATCGTCTGCTTAAATTTGATGAAAGATAAGATTATGTAAATTAAGCGTAGAATGAGACGAGCACCAAAAATCAAATTTAAAGTTCGACTTTGAAACGGTAAACTATTTAAGAAACAAGATAGAGAAACGTGTGCTATTTGGAGCGTGAGGAACGTTTAGAGCAATTTTTTCACCCAGCAAAATTTGACCACCACAGAAATTAATTATTCAAATTATCAGATCAGATTTCAAACAAAAATAATAGAATCGTGCAGAATCGTTCTTATTCATAAAATGGAAAAATCGTAAATGTATCGGAACAACCAAAATGTATATCCTATGAAGAAACAGCAAAAACAGTAGAATACAACCAGCCAAATATATACAAATTTAACTGAAAAAGATTTGCAGATGCAATGGAATATCGCAAGCAAAGCCTACAGTGGCTGCAAAAGTACACAGCATCTATATTAAACTATTTTGAAGAATGGACGTACGGATAAATATTTTAAACAAATCGAATGCCTCGACAAGAGTGTAACACAGTCTTGCTTCATCCTGGAATTTATGGCAGCTATAGTACACCGCCCAAAAAGAATTCCAGGTGTGAAAGTCGAAGTCTCAAGGCAACCACGACACCTGCATGAAATGTTAAGAAGACCCGAGAATTCGTATCCGGCGGAACTGAGGATCAATAGCGTTCTTCAGGAACCTCATTGTCATCTCCGACGAGAGTCACGAAGCCGCAGGACGAAAGGAGCTTCCTGCAGGAACCAGCCTGGATCACACGTGGCGACCGGAAGTCAGGTCTAGGTTAGGATCGTGAATAATGTCTTGATTGACAAATCGTTGCCGCGACTCCTCTGATATCCTCGGCAATTGGTTCTGACCTCGGAGAACCCGGGCAATTGTCGACGGCGGCGTCTCCTCGAGCGGAGTCATCGCACGCCTCGCACGCTTCGCCTCGCCTCGCCTCGCAGAAATCGCGAGGCGTGTTGCGCGTACTCGCGTGTACACCGCGCCGATGTAATTCCAACCGGCTTTGTAATCGCGAGAGGGAACCGGGGGGAAACCAGCGCGTGTACGACATCCACGAGCGTGTAAGTAACAGTGACGTATCGAGGCTCCGAGTTCGCCACGGGTCAGACCGCAAACTGAATTCTCAAAGAAAGAAAACTTTAAACCATATTTGAGAGCGCTCTGCTCTTTCCGTGACACGTTCCTTTGGGTGGAAATATTTTTTAATGTTGCATTTTAATTTTAATTTTGTGCTGGGACTGGTGGTGTTATTTTTAGGGGTAGGTTTCACTCTTTAACTGTTTCTAGGCAACTACTCTGTATAGAAGAATTTCTTTTGATGCTCAAATGTAAAGGGTCTGCTTTAGAAATATTTTTTAATATTGTAGCGTCGGTGGAAACTCGATTTGTTTCCCTTAGGATCGGTTTACCTCGACTGGACAACATTTAGAATTTTGTAGATTTTGGTTTCGACGAATTTATTGTACAGTAGATTGCTTTGTAGATGTTCGAGTGTGGATGAACTTGATTTAGAAATATTCTTTAATCTTGCAGCGTTGGTGGAAACTCGATTTATTTCCCTTAGGGTGGATTTATATCTACTAGAAAACTTTTAGAATTTTGCGGATTTTGGTTTCGACGAATCTATTATACAGGAGATTACTTGCCGATGTTCGAATGTGGATGAATGTGATTTAAAAATAATTTTTAACCTTGTAACGTTGGTGGAAAGTCGATTTATTTCCCTTAGGGGTGGATTTACCTCTTCTGGAGAACATTTAGAATTTTGCAAATATTTTCTGATAAATTCCCTACACAGATTAATGATTATTTTGTCAATGTTGAAATATAGAGGAATTTTTGTTGATAGAAACTCGGTGTGTTGCAGTTAGGGGTTGCAATTTTCCTTATCATAATAGAATTTCCTATAAGGTTTAAAACAGCACGACGAGCACTTGAAGGATTCTGATTAATGCATCGTATCTTCCCACTTTACATATTGATTGACCCAAATGTCCTAATCTGCTGATTTAGGAAGCTCGGAGAAATTTTCATTGTACCGTGGTTCACGAACCGCCTGACACCGATAGTTGTCTTTAACGTTAGAGCCATACGATCCCGTTGTATCACGTAACGGATTATTGAGTATCTCGAGAAGGGTCTACTCGTGTCACAAGATCGATAAACGGATCGGTGTCGATGACTTCAGATCACCTTTTTCTTCCACGCTATTATATTCGCTATCTTACACCTGCGAACAAACGCAAAATGAGAATATCCGAAGGATCAGTTGTAGAAAATTCAACCGTGAAAAGCTATCTTCTGGAACAGCGAAAAGAAAGTCGCCGATTGGCGAACGGTGTGTACATTTTCATCCAAGAATGACGAACACGATTGGAATGTTTAAGTACTAGGCCACCCCCTCCACCGTCTTGCAGGTTGATACATGGAATATTTAACATTCCTTGGAACGAAGCACGTTCGTGCTTGTCTGTTTACATCCTCCGTAAACTACGCCATTTTCATTGTTACGAGGTGTGAAAGAGAAGCGATAGCATCTATTAAACGCTCCGAAAATTTGCTTGGGATTGTCCAATTGCATGATCTGGTTATAGCTGTTTTCAAATTTATAGAAGACACGCGCGTATTCAGATTTCTTAGAGTGGTAGGATATTTTTTAGAAGGTAGGGTGTTTGCGAGAAACGAGTGAAAAATTTTATGTTTCGATGTCAAGGGAAGCGTGCAGGATGTAAGAACAAGGGGACTCAATCAGAAACACCTGCTGTACTTAACTACCGGGCCGTTTGTGTACAGGACGTTTCAAAATATGAACCACAAGACATATGGAACCTTCAACTGTTTTCTAGGATATTTTATACTCTTCAAAACGATAGATACGTGACGTTTATTTTTCTGATCGGTGTACAGAATCTGGTCGATCAATTTTGTACAGGTCGTTCCAAAGTAACGCATAAAATCCGCAGTCTAGAGGAAGATGAAGAGTACATGAACATTATCTCGCTTAATGGAGATAGATGAATAGTATATGAGCCTTATCTCCCTGATCGAACGAAGATGAAGAGTACATGACCCTTATCTCCCTCATTAGACGAAGATGAAGAGTACATGAACCTGCCTCATTAGAACAAGAGCACATGAATAACCCTATCATGCTCGATGCGATGAGAAACGAAGATTTCCAACCCAGACTCTGCTAAAATCCAACTGAAACCAGGACCCTCGCCAAAACCAGGCGCGATCCATGGAATCCCACATGGACAAAAAAGATCCAGCAAAAGTCCACGTGTCCACGTAACCAGGCCACGTCTGCACACACGGTTGCTCCGATCAGTGGGGTCTGGGAGGATCGGTGGACGGCCCTGCGCGCAACGTAGCGGAGTGTTGCATACCATCCGAAGAAGGGCCCCCACCTGTTTCACTCGGGCAGGCTGAACGAACGGGCTAGCCGGCGTGGAAGGTGGGGGTGAAAGAAACGTCAGTAGGCGCGGCAGTTTTCTGACGCCGCTTACCTAAGCAGCAACCAGAGCCCGAGATCCGCGTACATAGCGAGAGAGAGAACCCTTCGTGCGTTTACCCCGCGCCGTGAACCCCGTGTGTGCACGCTCACGGCCCTGGCCTGATCGATAACACCAAACCGACACCCGGTCGTGGCGTTCGCTCCGCCGAACTACAGTCGTTCCAGCGAGTTCTCCAAACGGGAGCGTCCTACCTGGGAGGCGGGCGACCTCTGGCTTCTCCTGCAAAGTGAGTCCAGACATGATCCTGCAATTCGAACGTGCCAAACTGGTCTGCCAGCTAGATCCCCACCTATGACTAGCCTAACCCGAGAAGCGAACCCCTGGAGGAGAGCGACTGACAGTGTGTCCCTGGAAGAGAGTCCTTCCAAGTCTCCGATAGTGTGTCCCTAAAAGTGTGTCCCAGGAAAGGGAATCCTTTCCAGTGTACCTCTGAAAGTGTGTCCCTGAAAGAGAGTGCCTGAAAGAGAGTGCCTGAAGGAGAGTGCCTGCAGGAGAGTCCCTGAAAGGGAGTGCCTGAAGAAAGTTCCCGAAAGAGACTCCCTGAGAGTGTATCCCTGAAAAAGAGTACCCAAAAACGTACCTCTGAAAGTGTGTCCCTGAAAGAGAGTGCCTGAAAAAGAGTCCCCGAAGAGTGTCCCTGAACGAGAATGCCTGAAAGGTAGTGCCTGAAGAGAGTGCCCGAAAGAGAGTCCTTGAAAGTGTATCCCTGAAAGAGAGTCCCCAAAAACGTACCTCTGAAAGTGTGTCCCTGAAAGAGATTGCCTGAATAAGAGTCCCTGAAAGTGTGTGCCCGAAAGAGAGTTCCCGAAAGAGAGTCCGCAAAGGGTATCCCTGAAAGTGTGTCCCTGAAACAGAATCCTTCCAAGAGAGTCCTTGGAAGAGAGTAGGGACTCCTCCAGGGGGAAGAAAGTCTCTGAAATGGAGTTCCCAATTTTCGAGGCCAGTGTCTCATAGCTCCGGGGAAAGTTTGGTGATCCTAAAGTCGATTAACACCTGGATGCCCTTAAGCTGTGACCTCCTGGCCCAGGTCAGGCTCCTCGACGAAACTGGCCTATCCAGTTCGCTGCACTCTCCTCGCGAGAGAAAGCGGATGATCTTCGATCTGCCAAGTCTGGTGAACTGTGCTAACGGTGGAGTGGTTTCTTGTTCGATGATCGGCTCACCTGAATCCGAGGATCTAGCCGAGTACTCGCCAGACGTAGATGGTTATGATTCAGTGTCTCTACGTCTTCTAGAGTAAAGTGTATGAGGTGTGTTTGTAGAGTAAAGCTATATCTGGTGTTATGTCTTATTTAAAGGAATGGTCTACCAGACTGCGAATTTTTATCTAAAAATTGTCCACATCAGTTGCAAGGAACTGAGGCGTCAAGCAAAAATTTCTTTCCTTCTTTGACAACTTCAACAAGCCGAAAACAATACATTGATACTCTTAACTTCTTTCAATCTTGGTACTCCTTCGAATTGATTGCTTTAAATTGAATTTGATTACTCAGAATTTATTATTTTGAATGTTAAACATTGATCAAACGTTGTGTTTTCAATGTGCAAGACTTTTCAGGACAAGATTCGTCTTCGACGATCTGCAGTTGGCAGATAATGCTCTCCACGAGCCTGTTTTAATTCAGAACATTTAGTTCTGTTTTCATTTAGCTGATCGTAGTCAAAATTTAAACCTGCAACACTTTCTACAACGAATTTCACCATTTTCGTAACGCTGCTGTCAAAGCTTGTTATATCAAACGTGTCCGCCAACATGAACCATTGAATATTCAACAGTATTATCTTCCGGGCACGCCTCGCAAGATCCCGATCGCAGCTATCCGAGCCCGCGACGTAGTAAATCGTGGATCGATTTTCACATCGATTTTTCCCGAGAAAGGAAAACTGTCGTTCGAGGCTTGGCTAGGGTCTAACTGTTCCCGAGATATCTCGGCATCGCTAAAGAGGAAGGCTTGAAACGAGTTGCTGGTTTCCGTGAGCAGGGTTTTCGTAATTGGAAGGTAGGGAGAACTCGAGATGGTCGTTTCAGCTGTCCTTGAGGTCTCTCGGAGAAAGGTTTAACCGTACTCGACGTCGAGCAGCGTAAAACGCGAATCGCGGTCTCTGTAGCTCTGATTCAGTGCGATCCGTTTTTTGTAGAACGAGAGATTCAATGAATAAATTAAAGCAGATTATCTTTTTGCGTCGTGACAATGCTGGTCGGAGGCTGATGGTTTTCCAGTTGGCTCGGCGCGTCATTATTGATTTTTCTCGGCACGGCGACCGTCGTGTCGGAGAAACCGTTTCGATGGTCTCTCTGGATGACAGTGATGACGAAACGTAGCCGTACTCGTTATTGACACACGCGAGCCGCGCCAACGCAACGACGGTATTTTCGTTCGTCGATTGTAACAATCTTGCCGGGATTCGTGGCAGCGTTTTCAGGGACGTCACAGAACGACGGAGGAATTCATTATAGGCTGTGCTAGGTCCGCTGAACACACCGGACCCGCGCTGTTGTTCCCGTGACAAATGTGGCGTAATTAATGGCCGGAATGATAACCGTCTTGCGACACACGGAGAGAAACACATACCTGTGCCAGACCATTCCACGAGTCAAACAATATTGTACTGTTTGCGGCCCTCGGTTGAATTCACGATGGCCGACGATCGCTTTGTTTGGTAATTTTGTGCTAGGGAAACTGTCATTTTAATGCTAGTGAATAGTTCACGCTGTTAATTCCTCTTCAATTTCTCGTGTCTGTGCCGAATATTGGTCTTTAAACAATGTTTATATTAACTCTTTTCATTTTTATTGACCCCAGGCAGATAAATAGAGAGTATATTCTGTTAATAATATTTTAATCGGTTTTACATTCATGCATTTGTGGCGTGAGCAGATTTGTAAATCAGGCTATAAAGAAACATACACACACACACAAACATATTTTTAGAAACTTTGAAGACCTCAGTTTTACCACAAAGTATCAATGTATAAAAATCGTTCGTACCAACGTTCGACGGTGGAAAAAATCGTTTAGTTTTCAGCGAGCATTCTTAATCTCCATAAATCACGTTCTGTTTTTCCGCACGTCCAAATAAAACACCACGAAGCCGTGCTCTCTGACGTTGTTTGTCCGCCGTCTGATTTATGCCCGGCGACGATCGAGAGGATCTATCTTTCTGACTCCTCGTTTCCGTATGTTGACGATTTTCCTCGGTGATTCCGACCAAACGACGACGCTCCGACAAGCATAATCGCGTAGAGCCCCCGGGCCTTGTGAAAATAGCCCGTCCATCTGCGATGCACATGTATCGAACCGGGTACGATTCGATGATGATTCATCGTCGCCGCGAGCGTCGCTTACAGCGATTTTCATGTCGCGATACATAGTCGACGCGACGGTCACTGATTTTTCGTCCAGCATGGAAAATTGCATAGCGTTTCGTAATCCGTCGTGCTTCTTGCGAAATGATTCAGACGATTCAGAGGAATTCCTGCGCGCTAGTGCAATCCTCGCAGACCTTCGGATACTCTGAAATTTATTGCTCATACATGCAATAAATTCAATTGGTCATGCAATTGTTTGATACCGGTAATCGCTCCATTTATCAGCGAGCAAATAAATTTTAGACGTATTCAGTTCCTTCGGCGATTCAAGATCTTTTTAGATTTCTGAAACCAAGCGAGTAACTGGATGGCTTTTAATTGTCTACCATATAATGATTTAAATATTGAAAAACCGACTAGATAATTTCTTTGAACCATTTGAATCCTTGATATCTTTAGGTTCTTGAAATGAAATCGGTGTCTGGTGTCCTTGTCGAATTTTTAAAATCAAATGCAGACCGAACAATTCGAAGGATATAGAGACAAAATGATTAGCAGAATATAGAAAGGGAGTGGAACGCTAGTTTTCTGCTACTTTCTAAATTTCTATACAGGCATCGTTAGGTTTAATTAGAATTTGGTTTTAATTGGAATCGAGGAAGCAGGAATTTGTTTCCCGACTCGTTGACTCTGGTAATTTTTATTCACGCAGTTTTTCACATCGTCCGCAAGACTGCTCGCGCCGCGTTCCCCATCGGTTGGCTCAGGTAATAAGCATTCTCGAAGGTGGCTCTGAAACGCTGAGAACCGACCCACTTTCGTAATTACTCGTTCATTGTTGTGACGATGTATTGGCTGGTTCAGCGCAGAGTACACTAGCCTTACGTGACCGACGCTAATCGAATCAAACCTCGTTGGCGCTGGGTCATCGTTGCACAATGACGATTTGACTCCGGTGGGTGGCAAATCGAAAGAAGGCCGCGTTTGAAATTCGCCAAAGTCTTCGTTCCCGCAGTTATGTTCTCCAGGTCACAGAAAAGAGGCCGCAAAAACATTTTGAATAGGAACACAAAATTCCTCGGAATTTCAACACAGTTTGCATCGTTAGCACCAAGGTGTGCTTGATTTGCTCGGTCATTATCATCGGAGAGGATGTAGTCACTCTTGGACCGCGACCCAACGAAAATTATCTACCAGCGATATATTTTTCATACTGTCTAGAAAGTAAAAGTTTTCAGCTTATCGTTAGATTATGGTATTGTATATGAATATTTGGATCTTCTGAAAAAAACTTGATAGTTTCTGTTTCAAAGGATGGATAATATTGTTTCCTGTCTGGTATTACGGAGCCGTGTTTTCGTTTGAGTATCGATGAATGAAAATCGACAAATCCGAGCGTGTCAATATGGCGGCCGATCGAAGAAATCGTTGATCGAGCGGCACCGAGGCCCGTTCAGTTTCTCCGGAGCTGCACGGGGCGGACAAAGAGCAGCCATGGCTCCTCGTACGGTGAATTTAATGCGGAAACCCGTTTCGACTTTCACAACTGGCAGCGGCTCAAAGCCGCTCACTGTTTGTGGGTTCGACGAACACCGTAGAACGGGCCCCGGCTCCGTGCGGACCGTTGCACAAACCTAAGAATTTCTCTCCCTGTTTGATCTGGTCACTGACACCAACATTACTGTTCCCTTCTGCGAGGCTGTGACTTTCGTTCTTTCTCGGAATCCACTCAAACGAAACTCCCAACGAATATCAGGAAAACAAAATTTTTTAAAAAATCATTGCAAGCTACACAGTCCAAACGGAGCTCGAGACAATTGCATCTTTTACAGGATGCTCATCTTTTCGTAGTACATCGAATTTGTGCTCCCCAGAATTGTGTTCTCCTTTTTGTAGTACGTTTTTGCGTTCCCCAGAAAATTTGCTGAGAAATATATTTCCAGCCTCTACAATATTAAAATATAGACCAACGGAACGATCTTAAAATATGAAATTCTAGTTACAGTGTGTAGAAAATCGAGTCGATTTATGGCAGAGCCTCCCCCAGAATTGTGTTCTCCTTATTGTAGTTCGTTAAATTTGCGTTCCTCAGAAAATTTGCTGAGAAATATTTCCAGCCTGTACAATATTAAAATGCAGATCAACGCAACGATCTTAGAATATGAAATTCTAGTTACAGTTTGACTCGATTACAACTTGACTTCTAGTTACAATCGACTCGATTTATGGCAAAGCGTTCTTCAGAATTGTGTTCGCCTTTTTGTAAAATGCAGATCAACGCAACGATCTTAGAATATGAAATTCTAGTTACAGTTTGACTCGATTACAACTTGACTTCTAGTTACAATCGACTCGATTTATGGCAAAGCGTTCTTCAGAATTGTGTTCGCCTTTTTGTAGTTTGTTAAATTTGCGTTCCCCAGAAAATTTGCTGAGAAATATTTCCAGCCTGTACAATATTAAAATACAGACCAATGCAACGATTTTAGAATATTAAATTCTGGTTATAGTGTGTAGAAAATCGAATCGATTTATGGCAGAGCGTTTTAATCGGAGACTCTAGAAGGTCGGTGGAGGGCTAGGTCTGTTGAGGAAGGCGGGCGAAAACCAGTTTTCGGAGTGAATCCTGTTGATCACCAGGGCGTCGTGGTACTGTTCCAGGTCCAGGAGCGTTTGGAGGATCCTCCTCTCCACGTGGAACCGGTATGCTCGTGCGTCTGTGACATCGTCGACGAGGTCTGCCACGCGCTCCGCACCTCTAGGGACGAGAACGCGCGGGAACTTACGCGATTGCTGAGAAGCTCCCACCTGAAAGCTCTTCTGGAGACGCACGACGCGGTCGTCGAGAGGAAAGAAGCACCTGCTAACCCGCAACCATTGCCACCGACGATGCCCACCAACGAGAGGACAGAGGCTGTGAGGATGGTTGGACTTAGGCGGCAGCCTGACGAGCCCCTGGTAATATTCTCGAAACTTCATCCCCTGTAATCATTCCTCCTTTAACCATTCTGTCCCTGAACGCGTCCTTTCCCCATCATAACACAACAACTGAAATATAAATGAAATTGGGCCTGTCAATTTTATAAAACAGTACGTATTGTCATTGTACGTATATTGTAATTTTTATTAAACAGTACGTAATGTCATTGTACGTGTATTGTCATTTTTATAAAACAGTACGTATAAGTCATTGTACGTATATTGTCATTTTTATAAAACAGTACGTATAAGTCACTTTTAGGGGCCGGTGGATTCGGTATGGAAAATCGTGTTTGTAACTTTTTCTCCCACGCGTTTACACAGCGTTATCCGCCGCCATTTGTTTCCTTAGCCGGTGGCGAATGAAGAAAGTGGAGACGCGTTCAGCAATTAACAAAGAGGCGGCTGTTCGCGTGGACTTTCTCAGCCGAGCCAGCCACTTTTAGAGGTTTACCATTCCGTCACGTGAGAGAATTCCCATTCAGAATCGGACTCGATCGCGCGGAGAAAATACGGAAATGCCGCTACTTGCAGCGGTATATAAATACGTTTCGAGCGTTTATTATGGTCGCGATACGGCGCCACGTGCTCGCCACGCATTTCCCGAACGTCCGACTGACTCTGACATCTCCAGATTTCCAGATGCCGCTCGCGCAAAATTTTGAAAAATTCGGTTCACCCCCGCGGACCCTCATCCAGCGAAATCAGAATACTTCTCAAATATTCAATTTTCTGGAATTCTGGAATTCAAAAATTCTATTTGTTCTTTGAATAATTAGAAATTCATATTGTCTCTGGAAGACTTTGGTAATAAGTGTGCTCTCTTGTTTCTGAGAGAGCAAAGGATTAATTGCAATCGACACTCCTATTTTCAGAAGAGAATTCCATTACGAATTTTTAACAAATTGGAATAGAAGATTCTATTGCTTCAAGTAAGAAGGATTGAAATAGCAAAGGAAATATTAAAGGTTCATTACTTAAAAAGTATTAATATCAGGTGTAATTTGTTGGTTTTGAAAGAATAAAGGATTAATTGGAACTTTATTAATTTTCGACTCTTTTGTTTTCTAAAAGAATGCCTTTTAATTTTGTTTCTCTTGAATTGAAGTGGAATTTAAATTGAACTGGTATTTAATTAACTTGATCCAAACGCCTTTATTGACACCATTTTGGTTTTTCGCAGGGTCTGACAGTGCAGGTCGACGAGTCCGGCAACCTGATAATTGCCAGGATCCTTGGTGGCAGCACAGCTGCCAGGCAAGGACTCCTCAGAACCGGTGAAGTGATCCTCGAGGTGAACGGAAAGGATGTCCACAACCCTGAGGAGCTTCAAGAAGCCATACACGAGGCTAAAGAGAACCTCACGTTAAAATTGGCGCCTGGAATTGCGATCGATGGCAATCGGCCTGTCAAATCGACGGTGAGTGATCCATACTATGACTTTTCTAGATCCCACCCCACAACATAAACCACAAACTTCGAAATTTACACACCGGTGTTCATAACGTTCAGCTTCGGATATTTTAACCTTGAATTAAATCAATTTTATTAAATTTTATCGAATCAGTATTTGAATTTAAAATCTTTTATCCTAAAATCTGTTCTAGAGGAAAATTAGAATTCTCTTATTTGATGGTCGGGGAACGCGTTGTACAATTTTTTCTCAGTGAAATATTTTAGTTTCCTGCTCCAACGAATAAATCATGTCGATTGGATCTAACCAACCCACTCCGACTTTTTCGCGGTCGATATTTCGCATGGCTGCGCTGGCAGAAAGAAGTTTATAATAAACGATGATGGCAGAAAGGTTTATGGAGACGTAAAACCGCGTTAGAAAAGCTCTAGGGTATTACGGGTTTATATTTCAGTCTTCAAGTGCTGATTTAATAATACCGATCCCTGTCCACGATTTTTTATAGTCGAACGTAATGCCGGCGAGTAGAGCAAACGCTGAAGAAAATTTCTCAGCGCCGTCTTTTAGCACAGTTGGATCTCGATCACAAAATTTTATTGCTTCGTCTACGAAAACTTTTGCCAAACACGATAAACGGCGAATTTAGTGTCCTCGACGCCTTGAAATGAGCCCTGGTGTGTGTTACTGTGCAATCCTTTTTCACGAAATTATAGCAATTCTACTCTGTTAATAGACGAGCTAAATAAAATTGGTTTAACAAAAATTCTGTCCCAATTAGTGTAAATATAATTTCTATTCGATTACACAGGATGTCCCGGGTTTTAATGGACAAACTTGGGGAGTATGTTCAGTAAAGTAAAATCTGCCGACATCAATTCTAACTTTATTTGCTTATAACTTTGTAATAAAGCATTTCTGAGCAATCATCGAGTAACATTTTTTTCTTATTTCCACTTGTCGGATATGCTCTCCGGGGTTTGTCCATTAAAACCCGGGACACCCTGTATAAATCGGGCAACTTGTAAATTGTTTTAATGAAACATTCTAAGGCTGACTTTTCTGGTTCCAGTGTTACATGCGAGCGCTTTTCGACTACGAACCGTCAGAGGACACGCTGCTGCCTTGCAGGGAGATCGGTCTGCCCTTCCAGAAGGGCGACGTGTTGCAGATCGTCGACCAAGCGGATCCGAACTGGTGGCAAGCCAGACGAGTTGAAGGGGAAGGTCTCGGTCCGCCGGGTCTGGTCCCGTCCCTCGAACTGGAAGAACGCCGGAAAGCGTTCGTTCCGCCGGAAGCCGACTTCGTGCACAAGATTAGCATCTGCGGCACTCGGATCTCCAAGAAGAAGAAGAGGAAGATGTACCAGTCGAAGTCGAACGGCGAGTTCGACGGCGCGGAGCTGCTTCTCTACGAGGAAGTCGCTAGAATGCCGCCTTTCAGGCGCAAGACGCTCGCATTGGTCGGTCCAAGAGGCGTGGGACGCAGAACATTGAAAAACAGGCTGATCAACAGCGATCCTGAGAAATTCGGCACCATTGTTCCATGTAAACATCAGTCTTCGTACACAGTTCCTCGTAAATCGCGATTTTAACACTGAACGTACCGAGCTGTAAACGCAACAGGTACACGTTGCCTCATAAAAATGACAAGATTTAACCCCTTGCACTACTATTTGTTTTGTGATTCTAATGATTAGAAATTCTTCATCGTTCAAAATTTCAAAGAAAAAAGGATATAGTTTATTTTTATTGTATGCCTATGTTTACTTCAAAGGATATATATCAACTACAATGAAAATAGAATTTTAGTTCGATTTAAAGGAAATTAATAACGTATATATTTATTAGACTCTGTTCAGAATATTCATCAAGAGTCTGACACGATATTGTAGGGCAAGGGGTTAATTTATTCAGACTGCGCAGTTCTTATTGCAATGCATGCTCATGAAAGCATCTTTATAATCTCAAAAATTGTCAAATAAAAAATCTAGAACCGGCCATTTGACCGGTGGTGGTACGTTTAGTGTTAAGAATATTTTAACCTTTTTCTAGAAGACTATTAGCCGTAGAAGTCTATTATTTTATCAGTATTATTTTTGAATCCGTAGTCTACCCATCACATTTGACCAAACATCACATAATTCTGTCGTTAAGGTAAAGGCACCAGTAGTTGACCAGTTAAGAGAGTTTTTCCACGCGAACAATAGTAACCAATTGCTCTGTCATCAAATAGCGTTAGTCGATGCCTCAAGACACTCTTTGAGTCTTCTAGATTATGTAACAAGGCCACTTTTTTAAAAAAGTTTACTTATACAAATTTAAGAAACATATTTAAAAATTCAGTAATTGCTTCAGAAGTTGACCACTCTTAAAAATGAAAAATCTAGTAATTGACCTTCTGTTCGTTAGTAGTTGACCACTTATATTAGAAAGAGGGTTAAGGCAATAATGTTGGGAATCATTTTAGTATCAAATTGTTCAAAAACAATATTCTGTATTTGACCACCTAATAAACTATTGTTCTGCAGGTTAGGATATTATAAACAATGCAGTTATCACTTATAAAACTCTGTGAGAATATAAACAGCAAATAATTCAGTCGCGAAAATTTCACAACGTATGGATTTTTTTACCTGAACCATACAGCTGTTCTAAACAGAAACGTTGAGGAAATAGAGATATATCTAATATACTATGCATATTACTAATCTTAATGAATTCAGACGTCCGTTATTACTATGCATACTTCACTTCGCATGCAATTGTTTTTAAATTTAAACAACAGACGGCATTTTATATTTTTCTATAAAATGGTCAACTAGTAGTACATGGTCAACTACTGATGCCTTTACCTTATATGTTTACTTCTCCACTTATACGGGAAGAATGCGTAACATTGATTGAAATGATTAATCGTTCTCCTTGTGCGAACGATTTCGCCTAAAATTATGCACGTGGTTGAAGCATAAAGCATGCTTAACACGATGTTTTGACGTTGTTTAGACACCTCGAGACCCCCCAGAGTCCTCGAAGAGGACGGCAAAAGCTACTGGTTCACGGATCGGGAATCGATGGAGACGGACATCAAGGAGCACCGGTACCTCGAGTATGGCGAACACGGTAGCCATATTTACGGGACGAAATTGGACTCGGTGCGCGAATTGATCAGAGGCGGAAGGATGTGCGTGCTGGACTGCAGTCCGGCTGCGCTGAAGATCCTCCATAACAGCACCGAGTTCATGCCTTACGTGATCTTCATAGCCGCGCCCGGAATGGAACAATTGAAGTGCTTGTACGACCTTGGCCGGTCCACTGGGGCAAGCAGTCGAAACTTGATGGTAACTACCGCGCCTGAAACGCCTTCTTCCTCTCTTTGTACTCTGTCACGCAGCTCTTAACGGTCCCGAGAATGCATTTACTTTGTTACCAAGAGAATCGACAATGATCGAATTAATCGGTCATATTTCGAAATTTATTATAGGGAAATCGAACGACGCGGAACAGGAAAACTTGTTGCAATATGTTCTGGTATGTTTCAGTATTGTGTACAGATTTTTATTCCATACTCGATGGTGTTCATTAAATTTTGGAGCTCAGAATTTTAATAGGATTTCTGTGTTTCGCTTTGTCAACCGATCAGTCAGTATTTAAGAAAAATTTGTCTGCAATATTGAATCATGACTGAACATATATTGAAAAGCATTTTGACTCCACCCTATTCTATTTTACTGTAATAAATTTCTGAAAATAACTGATTTAACTACTCCTTTTCGATCTTTATTAATAGAAACCAGCTTCTCGGTGATCTCTGGTAGCCATTTTGTTTCCCACAAGTAACGTAGAAAGAATGCTAGCTCGGAGATATTAAAAAATAAATATCTGAGTCACCATTAATAATAATAACGCCAGTGACTCGATGAACAAGGGGAATCGATCGGTCCGCAGGCGAACGCTCGCTAAATATTATTGCGACGGCCGTGATAATATTTTTGCGCGCGATGTAAATCGGTTTCCGCGAAGGTTATATTCGCGCGGAACGATCGGGATCCGCAAACAAATTCCTGGTAACGACGTTTTAGCGGTTCTCGCGCACCACGGCGTCTGAAACGCGAGAAAGAAACGGGGAAACGAAATTCGCGAGAGGCGCCCGAAAACAAACATCGCCGTCAAGCGTTTTACGACGCGACCACTCTAAGAGATCCCTGCCTGCCAGTCTGTTTGCCGTCGTTGTGTAAATGTAATTTAGTTACTGCAATGCCGTATATCGCATGCACTTCCCATTGATTGATGCGTTCGACGAAGATATCTTGCCCCCGGAAGCGGTCGAAACAGATTTTCGAGGCCGTACAACCGTTTATTTCGCTGATTCCAAAATGCCGGCCGGAGTTAGTGCGATTCGCACTGCTGCACGCAAACATTTTGTCGATCGCGGTAAACGAAAACTGGGAAGAAGAGAATCACTTTTATTAACCGTAAAAAGCTAAGACAGAAATGTACGTTATTTTTGCAAATTCTGCAAGAAAACAAAATTATAATAAGGTACAGTAGAAACATTTTCTTGTATTGTGGAAATTTTTAAATGCTCAAAAGTCTTCCTTCGATCATAAAGCTTAAGTGCATCGATTCGATTGAATTGTGTAGAAGCTAGGTGTTTGATTTTTAGGATTTATGAAATCGCTGTTGGGAGAACGAATGATGTCTTTTGCCCAGTAGTGGATTGTTTTCGGTGAGCAACCGACGTGTCAATTGTTTATTGAACTACGATCGTTTCGCACCGAGAGCCAATCCCGTGCATTCCTGTTGACTTTCAGATCTGTTTGCGTCTGCATTATTTGAATACTTTCATTCGCTCTCTTGGTAAATTCCAACCCCAGCCCTCCCCCCCCACACCCATTGTTACGTAGCGTTCTTTATTTAATCTTTTGTATGTATTTGATGTTCGCTTGGCTAGTTTGACCGCGCGAGTTCCATCAGGTTCAGCTCGAGGAGAGCCAGGACGCTGGAGTCCCTTGCATCGTTGTACGAGGTTTGTATTCGCATGCGTATCCCTTTCATTCAGTAATTCACCATTATCGTAGTTCCGTAGATAAACAGTTTATCGTTTGCTAGTCGAATGTAGAAAAAGTTTTGTTCAAAAGTGCCAGCAACAACCGAAAACGATCGTAACGTTCAAAAGGATGGACAAAATACAGAAATCATAGTCTCGTTCGAGTGACTATACGAGACTGCGGATTTTTATGCACAAAGATCAAAATGAATGACATTTTTATATAAATTCCTGAAACTCTTTCCACATTTCCGCGCTATCGTCGCCAAGAACAATCATTTGCGTAGAGATCCTCGGTCAGATCACGAATATGCATACACCAAACTTCTCGTTTCTCAGCACAAAAAAAAAACCAACGCAAAACTGCAATCACCGATAGAAAGCGCACCCCACGAACGCTAAACTATTTAAGTATTAATTATTGCTCTCTAACCGACAGGAGGACGATCTGAAATCCACTTTGGAGGAGTCTGCAGCGTTGCAGCGGGCCTACGAGAAGTACATCGACCTGGTGATAGTGAACGAGGACTTCGACAACACCTTCAGACAGGTGATCGCAGCGCTGGACTCCCTGGCCACGGAGCACCAATGGGTCCCCGTGAACTGGATCTATTAAAACCGCCTTTGAACTCGAAGGAATCGCGATTATCATTGGGAACAGGGATGGACAGTATCAGTTTTCGTCCATTCCCATAATTCCCGAGCGTTCGAAACTCATCGATGCCTGTGCAACACGGGATGGTGGCCTTCGTAGTCCATCGAGCTAGCCCATCGAACCATCATCGAGCTGACGATCGAGTGTACCGTTCCCGTGCGAAGCATCGGTTCTCTTTTTCTTCTTTTAATCATCGTACTATATGTGTATAGAAAGCCTAGCGTGTTTGTATGTATGTACATTGTCCCGGTCGCGCGGACAGCCTAATTTTGTAATGGTACACTCGACCATGCTCGCCGCTGCCTACGAAGGTTCGCGATCGTCAGAGAGGCAACCCCTTCATTGCCGTTTATAGCAAGTACAATCATAGCATTTACGTTATGTTACGTTGTTTTAGGTTTACGAGACGACCCGTTCACAGGAATCCGGAAAAGATAATCCAATTTTTAATAATTTATTAAATGATCACCGATGCGTAAAACATTCAATCACAAGCTTCTAAGGTTACTTCCGAATTCGTTATTACTGAAAAAACATTTTAAGGTTTTCTATTGTAACTTTCCACTAAGAATACTAGTGTCAAACATTTCTTTCGAAATGGCCAATCAATACCGAATCAAATTATTTCTCCACGTGTCGTAAAAAAACCCCGAGGTCAAACGGTCTCGTAACTAGCGCGATTCGAGGTTTATCAGACCTAACTGAACTCAATGAGATTTCTGATAATGGAATTCGCTTCGCCTAATGCGTCTGATCGTTACTTACCGTTTCTACTGTACCGTAAGCGCAAAGAAAGAAGCGACTTCTGTTTTACTTTTGACGCGTGAAAAATTGCTTTTTAATTACATTCCTCCCCCCGAAGATGAAAAACGAGGAGACGAACGGGTCGATAAGAGTAAGCATTAGACCGCCGTCCAATTAATTTTAGGATAAAATGCCTAGTTTTTAATTTCCCTCGAAACCTGCGTACACGTACGCGGAATTATTTTGCAAATTTTAAGTGCAAGTGACTCGTTCTTTTCTAGGAATATATACAGGGTGAATGCTCGTGCATCACGAGACGGAATCGCAGAATAAAATGTTTGTATATGAGAGAACCGAATTTTGTACCACCGAAAATCATTTATGATATGCTGTGTCTCGTGAAAGATTATTTCTGCTATCGATTTGTACAAAGTCCTGCGTTGTTTGGTTTCGTTTAGAACTTTAGTTGTTAACAGGATCTTTAGTGACTGTGCTTAATCATTTCTTTCTAATGATAATCTCTCGATTGAAATTAGCAGAATATATTAGGATTGCTTTAGAATTGAACTCGCTGTGGGTATTGAACGATTTACTAAAAAGCCCACTTGTTTCTCATTTTTAAAGACCATTGAGTAGCTGCCGATAGATAAATCGCGAATAAGAATTATTTCGTAAACGACAATAAAATGATTGCGTTTCAGAGTAAAAGTATAGTTCCCAGAGTATTTTGTAAAATTTATGAAGTCTTGAAAATTGAGGCTCGAGATGACTTTTATTATAATACAAAGACAGCTGAACCCAGTTGGTCATCTTGATTATTACGGTAGTTCTAGCGTTGATACGGGAACGAACAATCAAAATGGAAATCGTTTCATTGAATAATATGCCAGAACAGAGATCCTCTAAGTTGAAATTATCAAAAATTTTATTTCGCGATTTCGACCATTTCTTTTTTGAGAAGTAGCCAGATACACCTTGTGTATACAGGTGATTATTGTGAGAGATTATTGTGCGTTGTGTACTCGATGGATCCTCTTTGTACCGCTCGTGCGCGCTGAACGTATTCCTGGCATAGAGTGCCTTAATAGCGCAGCCCTTTAAGGGTCGCGGCGAAGACCTACTATGTCGAAACGAGGAGAAAGTTCTCCTCCGCCTAAGAGTTTCACGTTAAGAACGCGTTAAGACCATTGACACGGTTCTCTTTTCTAATTTTTCATGGCTCGGACCACGTATGCACGCGGACACACATATGCGCAAGCGGTTCTGTACGCGAATGTACACGCGACGCGACACACACGGAAGAAATAAAGTTTTATCGAGCGTTTGTCATGAATTTTTATCTCCCATCCATGACCTTCCATTTTATTCGCCAACCCATGCGTCAAAAGTGAATAGTCACAAAAGAATAGTTTTTGCTTAAGGGGGCCGGCACGAATTTGACCTTGACTGTCACGCCATTCTCGCGATGGTCCTCGAACGGCGAGTAGGGAAAACAAATTGTGGAATGCTAAAAATTTTCCGCCAGTCGCGAGTCGTGCAAGGGTCAAAATCTTTTCAAACTGACGCTCCAGTATTGCAATGAGCAGTTTATAAATGGTCAAGCGTCTTTCCTAAGGGTTCAATCTGTGTCTGTGCAGAGGCCAAAATTTGAATTTCTGCCCCATCGTCGAGTAATTTGCAATATCGTACATACGTAAACCTATACTATCGATCTGCATTATCAACCGTATTCTACTTTGTCAGCGTAGAGGGCGTAAGTAAACGAGTTGTTTTTGTGTGAGACAGAAAATCCCATATGGTGATTGGTCTACTCCTATTCCTCGTCTGTGACGAAACCCCACATGCTGATTGGTCTACTCCTGTACCTCGCCGGTGGTATAGGAGCACCATACTCCTCGTAATAATTTATATATTTCTGTATCATATTTCTGCTTAGGAGCCAAATTTAGCCTAAAGCTAGTATCTAAAAAGGAAAAATGTATCTATCGGTAACATTGCTTGTCTAACAGTTTGAAGGTTTTGCCGCTACGTTCAATGGCGCTTTTTGCAGGTTTTCCGACGCAAATAATTCGTTTCGCTGTTTGTATAGTTTCTTGTAGGTGGAGCGGCAAGAATCATTTGTGTCTACAACCTAACTACATTCGTCAGAGAGGAATGAGAGTGCTCACGCCCGGGGTTTTAGTGTCCCCACTTTTTCTGCATCATCTTTTAGCCTGGAACAGAACCTGCATCATCTTTTAGCCCGGAACAGAACCTGCATCATCTTTTAGCACCAATCAGAATCCGTTTAATTTTTGTTTAGCCTGTGGCGCGAATCAGAACTATATTGCAACCAAACCTTTATGCGACATTACCATGCATTAGAAACTGCTTCGTGCGACATTTCCATAAACAAAAATCAGTTGAATTCTATGAAAAATGTGAAACAAGTAGTTTTTATTTTTTGATCTTGCCAAAGTAGTATGCATAAAAGAATTATACAAATGATTATGATTACAATGACTTGAAATCCAATATACAGGGTATTTCATTTATCTAAAAGAATTGAAATATCTCGTAAAAGACCACACCTGTAAAAAAAAGTTTAGAAATAACTTGTTTGATACGAAGGGGGACATAATACGGTGTACGTTATTTTTTTGCAGGGTAGGTTGTGCGGAAAATTTTTAAGTCGATTTTAGTTTTTCAAATGCTACCCTATGTTTTCCTGTATTATGTCGACATTTATCAAGACAAATGACCTACGCCTACACTTCCTACGACCTGCACGTCCTGACTTTTTCTATTCTTCTCATGCTACTCAATTTAACGTTCGTAATGTTCAGAAACCTTGAAAAAAAAGGAGTTTATTTGGCAGATGTAAACAACATTGTCACGGACGCGTTGTCTAGTGGCGCGACGCGACGACGCGATAGCTGTTCACGAACGATAAGACTAAAACAGACTAGTATATGAGAAAATAATTTTTTTATAGAAACAAATTTCTATACATTATAAAAATTTATTTGTTTAAACAATTGTTTTAACAATAAATTATTATTGAAATAATAATTCAAATAATGAATACAGAAACATTATAAAAATGTATTTATATAAAAATTGTTTAAATAATAAATAACAATAACTAACTACTTATAAATAATAAATATATGTATGTATAAGGTTGAACACAATCGCGGTTCTTTTTACTGCCTTTCATACGAGATCGGAGGTTCTCGCCGAGCGTCCCATTTGAAATACAATGTTGTACGGTGGTGCTGACAGCGAATCTCGAGAGCCGTCGCAGCCGAAGAGTGTAATATGACACTATCGGGTATATCGGTGTGAGATCAGAAGACCACTACTAATCCAATTACAAAACTTTTTTATTTTTCGTTATATTTTTATGAAACTTTTACCAACATATTCGTGGCATTATTCTGATTAAAATGATATCAAATATGATATAATTCCGATGATATTTACTTATTAACAAGCGATAAAAGGTTCGAACACAGAGAAGGACAGCGTATGGGAAAGAAAGAGCCGTGGAGAGAAAGGTGAAAGATAAAAGATAAAAGATGATAGATAAAAGATAAAAGATAAAAGATAAAAGATGAAAGATAAAAGATGAAAGATGATATAGATAAAAGATAAAAGATAAAAGATGATAGATAAAAGATGAAAGATGAAAGATGAAAGATAAAAGATAAAAGATGATAGATAAAAGATGAAAGATAAAAGATAAAAAGATGAAAGATAAAAGATAAAAGATGATAGTGATGTGACACAAGACAGCTCTAGAGCCCCCGAGCGTGAGACAGAAAAATACATTGGGTGATTGGTCTACTCCAATACCTCGTCGGTGGTATAGCCCTTTCAAACCGACAAAAAACTTGTCGGTACTGCTGTGATCTAGTAGTTCGCCAGTTGGTTATTCGATTTGAGTAGAGTCGGTATTTCAGATCGTGCGACACGAAATAGCATAAGGTGACTGGTGTACTCCTACGTCTCGTCTGTAATATTAGTTCCACATTAGTAGTTTCGACCGATACGGTAGGGTGTGATAAAGAAATTGTAAGGGGCCTCTAGACAGATCTAGATCCCCGCGGACGTGAGATAAAAACAGAGAGGAAATGAGAGCAGAGAGGAATGAGAGTGCTCACGCCCGGGTTTGTAGTGTCCCCGGTATAGTGCTGCCCCCTAGTATAATTTTTAGCCTGTACTAGAACCACAGACGAGGAATAGGAATAGACCAATCACCATATGGGATTTTCTGTCTCATACAAAAACAACTCGTTTACTTGCGCCCTCTACGCTGACAAACAATAAATGTTGGAACTAGATCCACAAGAAGCTTAAACCATATACCTATCATCACAGACGGGATAGGATAGACCTAATTTCGAGGCCAACTTTTGTGGGGTCACGTAACCCCATTACCATTTTCGTATCACATCCTCAAATTAGTAGATATTTGAAATTTGACCACCAACTATTACTATATTTGTTAACACTAAATAAAAGATTCGTCTTAACATCCGCTACAACAATATGTAATAAAAAATACTTAGTTATATATTTACTTAAAAAATTGGAAATTGCTTGTTATAATGCATGATTTGAAATTATTCTATTTGTAATAAATAAAGTAAGACAAGACAAGTAGATCAAGAATATAAACTATCTGCAGGGGAAAACTTAAACTGCTTCGAAATTCTTGTAAAAAACAATTAGTTAAGCAATTATCTTAATACTTTGTTATGTCGGAGAAGCATTCTAATTTGTCTTGATTTTAAAATTTCTTGCGAATCGTTCCTCGTGTTGCCTCAGGCAAAAGTGCCTCGCGAGGCAAGGAGACAGAGACTCGTAGAAGTAGAAAGAAGAAGAAGAAGAAGAAGAAGAAGAAGAGGATGAGGATGAGGATGAGGATGAGGATGAGGATGAGGATGAGGATGAGGATGAGGATGAGGATGAGGATGAGGATGAGGATGAGGAAGTCCGGTTTTCGTCTATGTCACGGATGGACTAAAGCCTTGTAGGAAGACGGTTGTATGAGAGAACAGGCAAAAAGGCAGAGAGAAAAGAGAGTGGAAAGAACGGTTAGGTGTTACGAGCGCAAGAAACCCTGCGTTTAGAAAACTACCATCGCCGGTACAAAATCGGTCGACGATGGGTCTCGAGAGCCGTCGCGGCCACAACATTGTCGGCTGTATCGGTGTGAGACCAGAAGGCCACTTCTAATCCAATTACAAAACTTCTTTATTATTAATTATTTTTTTATGAAACTTTTACCAACATATTTGTAGCATTTTTCTGATTTAAAAGATACCTAATATGGTATAATTCCGATGATATTTACCTGTGTAATGAACAATAAAAGTTGCTTCCCATAACAATTACATTAACGGAAAATTAGTGTAAATGTGATCCGAATTATATCGCGTTTGGTACCATTTTAATCAGAATAATGCCACAAATATATTGGTGAAAGTCTCATAAAAAAATAATTAATAATAAAGAAGTTAAATTTTTCATTTAAAGGCCTGCGCTCACGCTAGCTTTGATCTCTGCCGGCGGCCACGACTCTCTGCGGTTCTTTCTTCCCCATACGCTATCCTTCTCTGCGTTCGAAACTTTCATCGCTCGTTACACAAGCAAGTGTCATCGGAATTATATCATATTTGGTATCATTTTAATCAGAAAAATGCCACGAATATGTTGGTAAAAGTTTCATAAAAACATAATGAAAAATAAAGAAGTTTTGTAATTGGATTAGTAGTGGTCTTCTAGTCTCACACCGATATAGCCGACAATGTTGTGGCCGCGACGCGATGGTTCTCGAGTTTCGCTGTCAACACCTCCGTACAACATTGTATAAAAGTGGGGACACTAAAACCCCGGGCGTGAGCACTCTCATTCCTCTCTGATGAGAGTGCTCACGCCCGGGGTTTTAGTGACCCCACTTTTTCTGCATCATCTTTTAGCTTGGAACAGAACCTGCATCATCTTTTAGCCCGGAACAGAACCTGCATCATCTTTTAGCATCAATCAGAATCCGTTTAATTTTTGTTTAGCCTGTGGCGCGAATCAGAACTATATTGCAACCAAACCTTTATGCGACATTACCACAGACGAGGTATAGGAATAGACCAATCACCCAATCACCGACGAGATATATCGTCGGTGCCCGGTTTTCATGATCCCAGTGTTTGAACTTCGCCGTCTTTAGTATGGCACAGAACCTGGGCCATCTTTAGTATTGCACAGAACCTGGGCCGTCTTTTCTGGATCAGAACCCCGGCACCGACGAGATATATTGAAAGACTGCCAGCACAGACGAGGAATAGGAATAGACCAATCACCATATGGGATTTTCTGTCTCATACAAAAACAACTCGTTTACTTGCGCCCTCTACGCTGACAAACAATAAATGTTGGAACTAGATCCACAAGAAGCTTAAACCATATACCTATCATCACAGACGGGATAGGATAGACCTAATTTCGAGGCCAACTTTTGTGGGGTCACGTAACCCCATTACCATTTTCGTATCACATCCTCAAATTAGTAGATATTTGAAATTTGACCACCAACTATTACTATATTTGTTAACACTAAATAAAAGATTCGTCTTAACATCCGCTACAACAATATGTAATAAAAAATACTTAGTTATATATTTACTTAAAAAATTGGAAATTGCTTGTTATAATGCATGATTTGAAATTATTCTATTTGTAATAAATAAAGTAAGACAAGACAAGTAGATCAAGAATATAAACTATCTGCAGGAGAAAACTTAAACTGCTTAGAAATTCTTGTAAAAAACAATTAGTTAAGCAATTATCTTAATACTTTGTTATGTCGGAGAAGCATTCTAATTTGTCTTGATTTTAAAATTTCTTGCGAATCGTTCGATTCGGACCAATTGCAATAATCGAATCGTTCGATTCAGACCAATTGCGATAATCGAATGGTGAGATGCGCGCGCAGGCTTCCTAAGCAGCTATTAGTCTTCCTTGGCGCTCAGGAGAAATTAGACGAAGTATGTAAGAGAGCATATTATTTAGTTTGTTTAAATAATTGAAGTAAGCGTAGTCATCGCGCAGTCAAGTCAAGCGCAGTCAAATTAATTGAATTTGTTCTTTCTGTTACAGAGCCGGAGGGAAAAGAATATCAATAGCCGAGATCGAGTCGAGATTGACTCGAGATCGTGAAGGAGAACCGTCCAGCAAGCGTTAGCCACATAAACTGAGTAAGTGTACATTTTATTTCGCCAATAATAAATTATTTGTGTTTCTTTTACTTATTATTTTGATAAATGAATCCGGTATTCTAATTGTGTGTTTTATCAGTTATTCAGGTATATTGAGTATGATCGCACTGAATGCATCGCGGGACAAGTTCGAACGCCGAACATAATTTTTGTAAGTATCCACATTATTGTGTCATGTATTGAATTGAATTCATTTTAGTTTCTGGTTCGTTTTAATGGACATTTTGATTTCGGCTCAAATTAATTTTGATTTTATATTCAACGTGAATGATTTATTTTCTATGAATTTAGATTTATTCTTCGACTATCAATTGATTCAAATCAAATGAATTTGTTCTTTGTGCTACAGAATTCTTCGAGGCTGTCTACTTGAATGCCTGAGGCTTCTTACCACGATGACCAATGACGACATGGTTACTTAAGATCGAGAGCTGTCGTGTCGTGCTTTCTTCAAGGGAGAGAGAATGTAAGTATCAAAAGACATATATTTCGAATTAAACTATCTTATTGGTGGAATTATACGAATCGTTTTTTAACATCTTGTCCCTTTTTTTGATTCCAGGACTCTAACGCAGCTTTCGCATCCCCACCAATAAGTAGTAAGTGCACAAACACCTGCCTTTTTTATTACTACAATTGATTAGTAGTTGATTTTTTGACGAGTGTAGTGACCGTAGAAAACGCCTGGCGTTTTCCACGGGTAGTAATCTGTTTCCTAGGTAGGTAGGGTCTTTTTGTACGTCGCGTTCTTTTTTAAATGAAACAGTTTCGATAATGGTATCACCAACTTTCGAAAAGATAAAAATCTTCCGTAATTTGGTATACTATTAACTAGAGTCACTTTTTATTATCAAAATAATTATTTATCTTTGAAATATATTTGAAATGAAATAAAGTTGCTTTTTAACTTTAAGATAATTATTGATTTTTTAAATTCATTTAAAATTCAATACAGATCGTTTTCTAATATTATTTCGAATTGCTCAGAAGCACTGGCTCTCTTGCGTACAAAAAGACGATTCGCGACGGATAGATCCTCGAGACAAAGCATATACACATATCAATTTAACTTGGATTATTTTCTCGAGTACATTACATTTAGTATAGTACTCTTTCAATAGTTTCGAAACTTTGCTTTGTTGAAAGGATCGACCGAGGGCTCTTTAATATTTTATTAAAAATTTCAAATAAATAAATTAAATTAATTAAAATCTTTGTCTTTTTGCTTAACGATTAATGTTTTCTATTAATTCTTTGAATGATTAAATATCTTCAAATACCTTTAAATTTCAATTCAATTTTTTTTTGCAAGTTTGTATAAATATTAGCCCGTATACTAATGAATTCTTTTAGTTAGGATTTTCAGGATATTGAGGTTCCCTGTTCGTTGCTCAAATCCTCTCGCGTGCCCAGGTGCTACTCGGGAGGGTGAGAGCAACGGGCACATGGAATATTGTATTAATAATATATATATATATATATATATATATATATATATATATATATATATATATATATATATATATATATATATGTGTGTGTGTGGCGACTGACAATGGCCAGTGTATCGTACACGACGTATTTTCCACTTGTGTGTGTGTGCGATTAGGCAGTGGAATTGCGTCGGTTCGTTCAATTAGATTCAATAATGCATATTCCTGTCGATCTGTGACATGCTACATAGATCTTCATGGAATATGTTCGCGAGTAGCTTTTCTAAAAACTACGTTTGTAACATTCAGAATTACACGTAGTTCAATTGAGTCTCGAAAATAGTTTGTTATTTCAATTTACCGATTTATATCGCAAAGGTCACTACCATTGTCAGTGTGCGTTGTTTGCGTGCGCTCCGCTGTCTCTTCTCACGGCAGAGAACGCCGTACGTGTGCCCGTTCGTGAATTCGTGTCCTTTTGTACGCGCCTACGGGTGCGCGATCCCACATCCATGCTCGCGGACCGAGCGTGCACCACCGACGGCCGACCAACACCGCGCGCGCGCTTCGTTCCTCAAACGGCCTGGTGTGTGCGTGCCTCTCCTCTCTTGTCTGTTGCTTGCTTACCTGGTTGGTTGGCTGGCAGGCTGGTTGGTTGGTTGGTTGGCTGGTTGGCTGGTTGGCTGGTTGGCTGGTTGGCAGGTTGGTTGGTTGGCTGGTTGGCTGGTTGGTTGGTTGGTTGGTTGGCTGGTTGGCTGGTTGGCTGGTTGGCTGGTTGGTTGGTTGGTTGGTTGGCTGGTTGGCTGGTTGGTTGGTTGGTTGTCGCCTGGTTCTGCTCGATTTAAATTTTCCGATATGCCTCGGTCGTCGCCGCGGCGTGTTTGCGTGCGCTCCGCTGTCTCTTCTCACGGCAGAGAACGCCGTACGAGTGCCCGTTCGTGAGTTCGTGTCCTTTTGTACGCGCCTACGGGTGCGCGATCCCGCATCCATGCTCGCGGACCGAGCGTGCACCACCGACGGCCGACCAACACCGCGCGCGCGCTCCGTTCCCCAAACGGCCAGGTGTGTGCGTGCCTCTCCTCTCTTGTCTGTTGCTTGCTTACCTGGTTGGCTGATCGCTTGTCGCCTGGTTCGGCTCGATTTAAATTTTCCGATATGCCTCGGCCGTCGCCGCGGCGTGTATGCGTGCGCTCCGCTGTCTCTTCTCACGGCAGAGAACGCCGTACGTGTGCCCGTTCGTGAGTTCGTGTCCTTTTGTACGCGCCTACGGGTGCGCGATCCCGCATCCATGCTCGCGGACCGAGCGTGCACCACCGACGACCGACCAACACCGCGCGCGCGCTCCGTTCCTCAAACGCCCTGGTGTGTGCGTGCCTGCCTCTCCTCTCTTGTCTGTTGCTTGCTTACCTGGTTGGTTGGCTGGCTGGCTGGTTGGTTGGTTGGTTGGCTGGTTGGCTGGTTGGCTGGTTGGTTGGTTGGTTGGTTGGTTGGTTGGTTGGTTGGCTGGTTGGCTGGTTGGCTGGTTGGTTCTGCTCGATTTAAATTTTCCGATATGCCTCGGCCGTCGCCGCGGCGTGTTTGCGTGCGCTCCGCTGTCTCTTCTCACGGCAGAGAACGCCGTACGTGTGCCCGTTCGTGAGTTCGTGTCCTTTTGTACGCGCCTACGGGTGCGCGATCCCGCATCCATGCTCGCGGACCGAGCGTGCACCACCGACGGCCGACCAACACCGCGCGCGCGCTCCGTTCCTCAAACGCCCTGGTGTGTGCGTGCCTCTCCTCTCTTGTCTGTTGCTTGCTTACCTGGTTGGTTGGCTGGCTGGCTGGTTGGTTGGCTGGTTGGCTGGTTGGCTGGTTGGCTGGTTGGCTGGTTGGCTGGTTGGTTGGTTGGTTGGTTGGTTGGCTGGTTGGTTGTCGCCTGGTTCTGCTCGATTTAAATTTTCCGATATGCCTCGGCCGTCGCCGCGGCGTGTTTGCGTGCGCTCCGCTGTCTCTTCTCACGGCAGAGAACGCCGTACGTGTGCCCGTTCGTGAGTTCGTGTCCTTTTGTACGCGCCTACGGGTGCGCGATCCCGCATCCATGCTCGCGGACCGAGCGTGCACCACCGACGGCCGACCAACACCGCGCGCGCGCTCCGTTCCTCAAACGGCCAGGTGTGTGCGTGCCTCTCCTCTCTTGTCTGTTGCTTGCTTACCTGGTTGGCTGATCGCTTGTCGCCTGGTTCGGCTCGATTTAAATTTTCCGATATGCCTCGGCCGTCGCCGCGGCGTGTTTGCGTGCGCTCCGCTGTCTCTTCTCACGGCAGAGAACGCCGTACGTGTGCCCGTTCGTGAGTTCGTGTCCTTTTGTACGCGCCTACGGGTGCGCGATCCCGCATCCATGCTCGCGGACCGAGCGTGCACCACCGACGACCGACCAACACCGCGCGCGCGCTCCGTTCCTCAAACGCCCTGGTGTGTGCGTGCCTGCCTCTCCTCTCTTGTCTGTTGCTTGCTTACCTGGTTGGTTGGCTGGCTGGCTGGTTGGTTGGTTGGTTGGCTGGTTGGCTGGTTGGTTGTCGCCTGGTTCTGCTCGATTTAAATTTTCCGATATGCCTCGGCCGTCGCCGCGGCGTGTTTGCGTGCGCTCCGCTGTCTCTTCTCACGGCAGAGAACGCCGTACGTGTGCCCGTTCGTGAGTTCGTATCCTTTTGTACGCGCCTACGGGTGCGCGATCCCGCATCCATGCTCGCGGACCGAGCGTGCACCACCGACGGCCGACCAACACCGCGCGCGCGCTCCGTTCCTCAAACGCCCTGGTGTGTGCGTGCCTCTCCTCTCTTGTCTGTTGCTTGCTTACCTGGTTGGTTGGCTGGCTGGCTGGTTGGTTGGCTGGTTGGCTGGTTGGCTGGTTGGCTGGTTGGCTGGTTGGTTGGTTGGTTGGTTGGTTGGCTGGTTGGTTGTCGCCTGGTTCTGCTCGATTTAAATTTTCCGATATGCCTCGGCCGTCGCCGCGGCGTGTTTGCGTGCGCTCCGCTGTCTCTTCTCACGGCAGAGAACGCCGTACGTGTGCCCGTTCGTGAGTTCGTGTCCTTTTGTACGCGCCTACGGGTGCGCGATCCCGCATCCATGCTCGCGGACCGAGCGTACACCACCGACGGCCGACCAACACCGCACGCGCGCTCCGTTCCTCAAACGGCCAGGTGTGTGCGTGCCTCTCCTCTCTTGTCGGTTGCTTGCTTACCTGGTTGGCTGATCGCTTGTCGCCTGGTTCGGCTCGATTTAAATTTTCCGATATGCCTCGGCCGTCGCCGCGGCGTGTTTGCGTGCGCTCCGCTGTCTCTTCTCACGGCAGAGAACGCCGTACGTGTGCCCGTTCGTGAGTTCGTGTCCTTTTGTACGCGCCTACGGGTGCGCGATCCCGCATCCATGCTCGCGGACCGAGCGTGCACCACCGACGACCGACCAACACCGCGCGCGCGCTCCGTTCCTCAAACGCCCTGGTGTGTGCGTGCCTGCCTCTCCTCTCTTGTCTGTTGCTTGCTTACCTGGTTGGTTGGCTGGCTGGCTGGTTGGTTGGTTGGTTGGCTGGTTGGCTGGTTGGCTGGTTGGTTGGTTGGTTGGTTGGTTGGTTGGTTGGTTGGCTGGTTGGCTGGTTGGCTGGTTGGTTCTGCTCGATTTAAATTTTCCGATATGCCTCGGCCGTCGCCGCGGCGTGTTTGCGTGCGCTCCGCTGTCTCTTCTCACGGCAGAGAACGCCGTACGTGTGCCCGTTCGTGAGTTCGTGTCCTTTTGTACGCGCCTACGGGTGCGCGATCCCGCATCCATGCTCGCGGACCGAGCGTGCACCACCGACGGCCGACCAACACCGCGCGCGCGCTCCGTTCCTCAAACGCCCTGGTGTGTGCGTGCCTCTCCTCTCTTGTCTGTTGCTTGCTTACCTGGTTGGTTGGCTGGCTGGCTGGTTGGTTGGCTGGTTGGCTGGTTGGCTGGTTGGCTGGTTGGCTGGTTGGCTGGTTGGTTGGTTGGTTGGTTGGTTGGCTGGTTGGTTGTCGCCTGGTTCTGCTCGATTTAAATTTTCCGATATGCCTCGGCCGTCGCCGCGGCGTGTTTGCGTGCGCTCCGCTGACTCTTCTCACGGCAGAGAACGCCGTACGTGTGCCCGTTCGTGAGTTCGTGTCCTTTTGTACGCGCCTACGGGTGCGCGATCCCGCATCCATGCTCGCGGACCGAGCGTGCACCACCGACGGCCGACCAACACCGCGCGCGCGCTCCGTTCCTCAAACGGCCAGGTGTGTGCGTGCCTCTCCTCTCTTGTCTGTTGCTTGCTTACCTGGTTGGCTGATCGCTTGTCGCCTGGTTCGGCTCGATTTAAATTTTCCGATATGCCTCGGCCGTCGCCGCGGCGTGTTTGCGTGCGCTCCGCTGTCTCTTCTCACGGCAGAGAACGCCGTACGTGTGCCCGTTCGTGAGTTCGTGTCCTTTTGTACGCGCCTACGGGTGCGCGATCCCGCATCCATGCTCGCGGACCGAGCGTGCACCACCGACGACCGACCAACACCGCGCGCGCGCTCCGTTCCTCAAACGCCCTGGTGTGTGCGTGCCTGCCTCTCCTCTCTTGTCTGTTGCTTGCTTACCTGGTTGGTTGGCTGGCTGGCTGGTTGGTTGGTTGGTTGGCTGGTTGGCTGGTTGGTTGTCGCCTGGTTCTGCTCGATTTAAATTTTCCGATATGCCTCGGCCGTCGCCGCGGCGTGTTTGCGTGCGCTCCGCTGTCTCTTCTCACGGCAGAGAACGCCGTACGTGTGCCCGTTCGTGAGTTCGTATCCTTTTGTACGCGCCTACGGGTGCGCGATCCCGCATCCATGCTCGCGGACCGAGCGTGCACCACCGACGGCCGACCAACACCGCGCGCGCGCTCCGTTCCTCAAACGCCCTGGTGTGTGCGTGCCTCTCCTCTCTTGTCTGTTGCTTGCTTACCTGGTTGGTTGGCTGGCTGGCTGGTTGGTTGGCTGGTTGGCTGGTTGGCTGGTTGGCTGGTTGGCTGGTTGGTTGGTTGGTTGGTTGGTTGGCTGGTTGGTTGTCGCCTGGTTCTGCTCGATTTAAATTTTCCGATATGCCTCGGCCGTCGCCGCGGCGTGTTTGCGTGCGCTCCGCTGTCTCTTCTCACGGCAGAGAACGCCGTACGTGTGCCCGTTCGTGAGTTCGTGTCCTTTTGTACGCGCCTACGGGTGCGCGATCCCGCATCCATGCTCGCGGACCGAGCGTACACCACCGACGGCCGACCAACACCGCGCGCGCGCTCCGTTCCTCAAACTGCCAGGTGTGTGCGTGCCTCTCCTCTCTTGTCGGTTGCTTGCTTACCTGGTTGGCTGATCGCTTGTCGCCTGGTTCGGCTCGATTTAAATTTTCCGATATGCCTCGGCCGTCGCCGCGGCGTGTTTGCGTGCGCTCCGCTGTCTCTTCTCACGGCAGAGAACGCCGTACGTGTGCCCGTTCGTGAGTTCGTGTCCTTTTGTACGCGCCTACGGGTGCGCGATCCCGCATCCATGCTCGCGGACCGAGCGTGCACCACCGACGACCGACCAACACCGCGCGCGCGCTCCGTTCCTCAAACGCCCTGGTGTGTGCGTGCCTCTCCTCTCTTGTCTGTTGCTTGCTTACCTGGTTGGTTGGCTGGCTGGCTGGTTGGTTGGCTGGTTGGCTGGTTGGCTGGTTGGCTGGTTGGCTGGTTGGTTGGTTGGTTGGTTGGTTGGCTGGTTGGTTGTCGCCTGGTTCTGCTCGATTTAAATTTTCCGATATGCCTCGGCCGTCGCCGCGGCGTGTTTGCGTGCGCTCCGCTGTCTCTTCTCACGGCAGAGAACGCCGTACGTGTGCCCGTTCGTGAGTTCGTGTCCTTTTGTACGCGCCTACGGGTGCGCGATCCCGCATCCATGCTCGCGGACCGAGCGTACACCACCGACGGCCGACCAACACCGCGCGCGCGCTCCGTTCCTCAAACGGCCAGGTGTGTGCGTGCCTCTCCTCTCTTGTCGGTTGCTTGCTTACCTGGTTGGCTGATCGCTTGTCGCCTGGTTCGGCTCGATTTAAATTTTCCGATATGCCTCGGCCGTCGCCGCGGCGTGTTTGCGTGCGCTCCGCTGTCTCTTCTCACGGCAGAGAACGCCGTACGTGTGCCCGTTCGTGAGTTCGTGTCCTTTTGTCAGAGAGGAATGAGAGTGCTCACGCCCGGGGTTTTAGTGTCCCCACTTTTTCTGCATCATCTTTTAGCCTGGAAAAGAACCTGCATCATCTTTTAGCCCGGAACAGAACCTGCATCATCCTTTAACACCGCCTTCGATACCAGATCCGAGGTTCTCGCCGGCGCGTCCCATTTGAAATACAATGTTGTACGGAGGTGTTGACAGCGAAACTCGAGAACCATCGCGTCGCGGCCACAACATTGTCGGCTATATCGGTGTGAGACTAGAAGACCACTACTAATCCAATTACAAAACTTCTTTATTTTTCATTATGTTTTTATGAAACTTTTACCAACATATTCGTGGCATTTTTCTGATTAAAATGATACCAAATATGATATAATTCCGATGACACTTGCTTGTGTAACGAGCGATGAAAGTTTCGAACGCAGAGAAGGACAGCGTATGGGGAAGAAAGAACCGCAGAGAGTCGTGGCCGCCGGCAGAGATCGAAGCTAGCGTGAGCGCAGGCCTTTAAATGAAAAATTTAACTTCTTTATTATTAATTATTTTTTTATGAGACTTTCACCAATATATTTGTGGCATTATTCTGATTAAAATGGTACCAAACGCGATATAATTCGGATCACATTTACACTAATTTTCCGTTAATGTAATTGTTATGGGAAGCAACTTTTATTGTTCATTACACAGGTAAATATCATCGGAATTATACCATATTAGGTATCTTTTAAATCAGAAAAATGCTACAAATATGTTGGTAAAAGTTTCATAAAAAAATAATTAATAATAAAGAAGTTTTGTAATTGGATTAGTAGTGGCCTTCTGGTCTCACACCGATACAGCCGACAATGTTGTGGCCGCGACGGCTCTCGAGACCCATCGTCGACCGATTTTGTACCGGCGATGGTAGTTTTCTAAACGCAGGGTTTCTTGCGCTCGTAACACCTAACCGTTCTTTCCACTCTCTTTTCTCTCTGCCTTTTTGCCTGTTCTCTCATACAACCGTCTTCCTACAAGACTTTAGTCCATCCTTGACATAGACGAAAACCGGACATCCTCGCCAGCGATCATCCCTACTTTCACTTTTTACTACAGCCAACTTTCACTTTTGCTTCCGTACAATTATCCTACCCTAAAGTGAGTCCGCAAGTTCAATATAAAGGCTTTTTATCAAACCACTAAAGTTGTTCTCCTTCCGGGATGACGACAATACTATTGAAACTCTATCGAGTTTGGCTTGATTTTAACCAGAAAAATCTCATAAATCTGTTGATAGAAGTTACTTACAAATAGAACTAAAAATTTAGGAACCACATTGTCTTGTTCATTAATCACTCTTAGAAAAGTTCCTGCCACTCTCTGCCTCTCTTTCTTTTGCATTTGCCGTCCTCTTTCATGCCCGAAAATTTAATCGCTTATTACACGAGAAATTATAATCGCAATTATATCGTGGTACATGTTGTTTTAATCAGAAAAAAGAAAGAAATACGCTGAAAAAAGTGTTATGGAAGAAATAAAAAATCATTAATTCGATCTACCTGTTAGAAAAGTCGATATAAGCAAATGGTCGAGGCAGGCCATGTGGTTTTTGTCAGCGCGTTGTCCCTCCCTAAGGGAAAGTCCTTTAAGTTGGAGGTGTCATAAACAAAGAGGCATACTGTCGAAGGCGTTCTCACGGCTTAGTATTTTTGGGACAGCAGGACATCCTTATCCTGACTGTCGTCGTGTACGGTTGTCTTGAATAAAGACTCTTGGTATTTTGCAATAGGCCCACGTTTATTTAAATTAACCATATCGCGTTATCCACCATCTCGGTATTTTTCTTACATACCATGATCGTATCAGAATGGAACAATATTTTCAAGACAGCGCGACGTCGGATTTCTTACTATGTATTTCCCACTTTTATTCTCTCGTAAATATTCGTGTGTCGTTCTATAGCTGATTGCTCCACTACCTTCATTTGCTTCCACCCCACATAAGTTATAATTAATCTCAAGCGGTTCTATTCAAGACTGCACACAGTCTATCTTTTCATAAATCCTTTTGAAGGCTTTGAGGAAAATGTATATGATCGAAATTGTTGTTCAACGAAGAGATAGTTTTATTTAATGCTATTTAACATAATCTATTATTACAAAGAACGGTTCTTCTTCTCTTACAAAGGAACATGATCTCAAAGTCTGCCTCACAATGAATATTAAATGACTATAATTTATATTATTACCTCAATTGTTGCAAAATTTACTTAAAATATAAATTAATTTGAGAGTAAAACGTGCTTTATAATTTTCGGAATTTTTTCTCTATTAGATATTGGCTGCGGATGCCAAATAATGCCAGCGTGGATGCTATTTCTATGTTAAAAAATGATGTAGGCTCTGATCCAGCCTAAGATGATGCAAGTTCTGGTCCAGGCTAAAAGATGATGCAGGTTCTGTTCTGGGCTAAAAGATGATGCAGGTTCTAGTACAGGCTAAAAGATGATGCAGGTTGTAGTACAGGCTAAAAGATGATGCAGGTTCTAGTACAGGCTAAAAGATGATGCAGGCACCGACGAGGTATAGGATAGACCTATCACCCAATGCATTTTCGTGGCCACGTTTTCGGGGGTCACGTAACCCCCTTACCATTTCCGTGTCACATCCTGTATTACCAACTGGAACTAAAATTTGCTGACAGCGTCCTTAGTGGTAGAAATTGAAATTAAAAATAGCTATATATATAGCTATATATATAGTCACTACAGTCTCGCGAATACAATAGAATATTGTTTTCTAAAACGCTTCAACGATTTCAAATACTAATTTCGATTATGATTAGCTAAACTTTATGTTGGGTATAAATAACAAATGAATGAAGCTGTACGTACAATAAAGAATATGTTTAACTGCAAAATTCGAAATGTTGTAAACAGCCAAATATTAATATGTACTTTATAAATTTCATGTTATAGGGTGACATAATTTTGTTCCTATTATTAATTATCTTCATTGCTTTGAACAATAAGAAAAGAAATAAATAAGAGTGTTGTTATATAAATCATATGTGCATTATATAGCATGTGGTTATTATGAAAATTTTCATGAACATTAGAAAACGAATGTTTTAATAACTTACTAAAAACTACTAAGTAAGCCAAGCTTTATATTTATATTTGAAATTTGAACACCAATTATTACTATATATGTTAACAATAAATAAAAGATTCGTCTTAACATCAACTACAACAATATGTAATAAAAAATACTTAGTTCTATATTTACTTAAAAAATTAAGATGACCATAATTTTTTATTAAAACAAAATATTTTGTAATTTTTTTCTATTGGAATTTATAGATGACTGAGTATCGATTAACTGTTGTTAAAAACATTTTCCCACCAGATTATCCGAAATTTTTAAAACATCCGTAGATGCCTTCTTTTGGGTCGCTGATGATAGGCCCAACAGAGCTGTGCATTATTTAGATAAAAAATTATTTGCATTGATACGTAATGTTACGATAAAAATTACTATCTTATTGAAGACGGTCCAAACGATGTCGTGTTTGGACTCATTTTCATCCGGATAAGTTCTACAACTTATTCGTATTAACAATATTATTTTGATTAAAAATATAAAAGTTCAAATTGCCAATAATGCTCGATTCTCCATCTGTTTACATTGTAGGCTGTTTGTCAGTCTCTGTGTCTCCGACGTTCGGCACCCAACGGGTGTTGTCGGCCGTGTCGTCGAGCTGACAAAAGTTATCCGAAGATTTAGGGTCGCCCCAGACAAGACAGGCAAGATGCCGAAGTTGTTTGGGTGCCCAAAATCGTCACCCATAAGGGCTGAGCGTATCCGTTGGTCGCTTGAGAGGTACTCGATGTGCTCGCAACAAAGGCCAAGTGCCGAAAATCGTCTCATTTGCTAACAGAACCCCAGTACGGTCCACTCCCCTCTACACCCCTAAGATGCCAATGCTGGAGCGTGTCGGCCACGGGCAGGTAACAGGCCACAGACAAAAGTTAGAAATCTCTGCCAACACGGACGCAGTCACGGTGCAGAATTTAATGAAAATATTCAATATTCGTGTATATCACGATATGAAATACATTCCTTTTCCATAGAATGCGTATGAGGATGGAAATTGTTATTAATAATTATATAATAATCATTTCCATGCATAATACAATTTTGCAATAATTATATGTCAATCATTTTTATTTATTCCCAATTTGCTTTTACTATATGTTTTATACCTATTCGAAAAGTAATATGAATGTAAAGATAGATCGAGATTGTTCTTCCAAGAACGTGAATGGGGATCACATTGAAAACACTGAGAATGAGTCGGATAGCGAATAATAACTGAATGTTATTCGTTCTGAATGTTATAGTTATATATAATAGTTTTTTCAATAATTGTTAAAAAGTGTTACTTCGATACTTCCCCTTCGAAATTTCGTTTTTTAATTTTGCGGAGCCTAAAAAATTGCGGTCAGGTAAGACCGGCGAAGGATGCGGCGTTCGGCGATTCAGGTAGCTAATTGCAAGTGCACCGACTGATCGACCCCTATTCACCGGCAGGCTTGGAAGAACCAATGTCCTTTGTACTATGGATTGCATTACCTTTACTGTACACTCGGAGTGCACAACACCCTAACAACAGTTTAGGTAAAATATGTAAATGAGATCCCCGATAACTGTTTCAGTCAGAACTGTTATATATGTAACAGTTTGAAACAGCTATTTGCAGAACATTTTCAGTCCCTATCAGAAAAGTATAATTGCGAGGAACAAGTGAGAACGAACAGACCGATGTACACATATAATGTGTATCAATATATCATTTCTTTCCTTGAGACTGTCTACATTCTGAATCCTACATGTATTACGTATGACTTTTTAATTAATTTATTAAATACATAAAATGGTACTATTTATTACATCCTGTGTTTCATATTAGGTACTGATATTCTAATTGCAGACAATTAATAAAAATGTGATTATTTATAATCACTGTATTATTTTGTGGAATTAAATACAATGTATTAAAATTCCTCCGTTTAAATACAATGCTTTCTGTTTCTATACTCATTTAAATTTGAATAAATGCTTTTTCAATTTATATAAATAAGCTTTTATTTATTGATAGTAAACATAATAATAATTGTTGTTGAAAATTGAAATACTTGAAATAAATAAATTGAAATAAATAAGAAGATGATGATGATGATGATGATGATGATGATGATGATGATGATGATGATGATGATGATGATGATGATGATGATGATGATGATGATGATGATGATGATGATGATGATGATGATGATGATGATGATGATGATGATGATGATGATGATGATGATGATGATGATGATGATGATGATGATGATGATGATGATGATGATGATGATGATGATGATGATGATGATGATGATGATGATGATGATGATGATGATGATGATGATGATGATGATGATGATGATGATGATGATGATGATGATGATGATGATGATGATGATGATGATGATGATGATGATGATGATGATGATGATGATGATGATGATGATGATGATGATGATGATGATGATGATGATGATGATGATGATGATGATGATGATGATGATGATGATGATGATGATGATGATGATGATGATGATGATGATGATGATGATGATGATGATGATGATGATGATGATGATGATGATGATGATGATGATGATGATGATGATGATGATGATGATGATGATGATGATGATGATGATGATGATGCGACGTGTCTATTATTATATATCATCATCATCATCATCATCATCATCATCCTCATCATCATCATCATCATCATCATCATCATCATCATCATCATCATCCTCATCATCATCATCATCATCATCATCATCATCATCATCATCATCATCATCTTCTTACTTATTTCAATTTATTTATTTCAAGTATTTCAATTTTCAACAACAATTATTATTATGTTTACTATCGATAAATAAAAATTTATTTATGTAAATTGAAAAAGCACTTATTCAGCTTTAAAATGAGTATAGAAACAAAAAGCATTGTATTTAAACAGAGATGAAATATTCAGGTTGAATTAATCATGTAATGGCTCGTTTGGTTTAGTTTTCCAGAATGCGACTGTAACTTGGAAAGTAGCTGAAATACGCGCTGTGCATTACACGTCAGTAACAGTAAATTGGCAACTATGCGACGAATATTCTCCGATGTGATTTGGCAACTACGCCTTCGATGTCTGTAATTCAATATAATTCCTAAACTCACCACTCTAAATCGTAGAGGGCATACCAAAACCTCTGATTTTTTGAAGAGTCGGTATTTCAGAACGTGAGACACGAAGTCCCATAAGATGATAGGTCTATCCTATACCTCGTCGGTGATGCAGGTTCTAGTACAGGCTAAAAATTATACTAGGGGGCAGCACTATACCGGGGACACTACAAACCCGGGCGTGAGCACTCTCATTCCTCTCTGCATTCGTATATTCTCGGTGAATGATTATTGGAACAGTGGAAGCTAACCTACCAGCGGGTGACAGGCATTTTTCAGTGTTTGTGAGCTAGCAGTTAAATTTTGCAACGGTAGTATCAAGGGGTACGGCTGACTAAAATGGAGTGTTTAATTGGAATAAAATTCAAAGATTTTGTATTAGTCGCGGCTGATATGACCACAGCCCATTCCATCATGGTTATGAAAAGCGGTAAGGAATTTATTTGGTTAGAATTTTTCTGTTATTTTTGATTTTTACGATTTAGATTTCTACTGAACATCAATTCAAGTTGCATTATTTTTCTTGTTTCAGACGAGCAAAAAATTCATAAAATCTCTAGCAAGCTCGTGATGGCTGTGTCTGGAGAATCCGGCGACGCAATACAATTTTCAGAGTACATAGGAAAGAATATACAGCTCTATAAAATGAGAAATGGTTACGAATTGTCCCCGAATGCTGCCGCGTGGTTCACAAGGAGAAACCTGGCTGATTATCTGAGAAGCCGAACACCTTACTTTGTAAACTTGCTGCTGGGTGGCTACGATGATAGCACGGGCCCAGAGTTATTCTTCATTGACTATTTAGCATCTTGCGTCAGTGTGCCGTACGCAGCACATGGTTATGGAGGCTTCTTCACTTTGTCTATTCTAGACAGATATCATAAACTAGGTAAGAGAAACTATTTTCTAAAATACTACCTGTAGCTTGTGATCGTACAAAACAGATTGCGTTTAATATTTTCTATTATTATAGACTCTACAGAGGAAGAAGCATATGACCTAATGAAAATGTGTGTTAGAGAAATTCATAAACGTTTGATAGTTAACCTTCCCAACTTCAAGGTTCAGATGGTATCCAAAGATGGTGTAAAAGAGTTGAAACCGATCACGACACAAAGTTTAGCTATAGAGGATGCTGCTAAAGCGTAAAGATATTTTTATACAGTTCATTTGTAATATTTCTCTCACTCTAAGGAATAAAAGTGATCATAAACTTTATAAAATTGTTTCATATGTAAGTGTGGATGGTCCGTTAGCTCGAATAAAATTCTTTGAATTTTGAAGAGATTCTTAGAGACAATTTTAGAATGTATTCCTGTAGGAATATTTGAACGTTTGAGGACTTGGAGTATAGGTGGAGGATAGTGCATTGTGATTGGGCCACTTAGAGGATTCTCCGAGATTATTTTAGAATAGATTACTATAGCGAATTTCCTTTCTTATGAAAAAAGAATTGCATTCCCGTCATTTTTCTTTCGTCCCCACCCCTTTTCCACTCGAACGCCGTTAGCTTCCAGCGAGCTTTGATAAATTATTTGTTCTCGGAGAAACCTGTGCGTTCCCATCGCTAAGACGATTACTAAATGTCGATCGTTATCGGCGACGTTGGAACACAGAGGGGTAAGAGTCACGTCAACGAGATGCTTTTAAATTCTAATATGTCGACGTCGCCAGTGCTTTCACACCATTTTCCCGATGATGGAAACTCTGCTCGACATATTGTTTCGTGTCCACTCTTATAAGGTAAACGCTTACTCAGCCGATTTCCTACTTTTCCATCATTCACATTAAATTAAATTTCAATGTAGCAGAATTTGAAGGTTCACACTATGACGAGTTTTTAACAGTCATTTTGAAGTTAGGTAGTTTTTCCTTATTCAGAAGTCTTCTGAAGTGACGCGGAATTAATGTTTGCTCTGCTGGAATTAATTTATCATTGAAGAGACATTTTACAAGCGCTTTGATTCGAGAATTTATCTTGTATACTCTCCATACGATCCCAATATTTTATTTAACAACAAAAGAAGCAGGTACATTGATTTTTTCTAGTAGAAACTGCTTCTCTGCTAATCTATGTCATTTTTAGTATTTTAAGAATCAACTTCTTACAAAAATATTTGATATTTGAGTATCGAATAGGGGTTGCAACCCTTTCTTTGGTGAAAGAGCTTGTATGCATCGTCCTAAGATGGCGCTACAGTTCGCTATTCTGAATTTCAGTATGATTTATGTGCACGTTTACACGTTTAGTTATAAATTATCGATTAAGCCCCTATTTAATATAGAGAAATAATAAAATATCTTATTGATAGACTTTCAGTAGATGAAGTATACTCTATTGGAGACTAAAACTGTATTATTTGGGTTAGAAAAGTCAGTCCTAACATCGTTTAATTTCGTTACAATTTAAAACTTTCGGTTCATAATTATTTAGACAGGAAATGTGGGTGAATGCACCGAGATTTCTCCTGGGCGTAGACCGTAGAACAGATTCGATATATTATTAGAAATATTTTAGAGTGAGTGGAGAAAAGAAAGGGTGCACCGAGGCGGACCCTTTTCAAGCAGCCCCGGGACGAGGATCCTTTCACTTTGTATCGTCCGCCTAAGAGCATTACAACAGCTTCTAGCTCTCCGATCGGCAATGATTTCCAAATGGCATTCACGGTCCCCCGTTCGCAGTAAGCCGTAATACCGCAAATGTAGTCGATTGTAAGTGCAGATTTCCAGGAGGACCAGCCTGCCGCAGAAAGCTCCACACGAAATCGCGAGATTCACCCGCCACATGTCCTACACATGGTCTCCATTAAATTAAAAGCTCGGTTAACTTGTCGATGGCGAACCACCTTGATGTCTCAGATCAAATTCTTCTAGGTTCTCCACAAATCCCTTTGTCACGCTACTTCTACATTATTAATGTACAAAATTCGAACAGAGTCCTAAAGCAGGATGCACCTTGATGATAGGCATTTATATGAGCATCATCATTTATCCGATAAAATAAAAATTGAAAAGTTAGAATTGGAAAAAGCTATATACACCGACTCTTTTTCAACCTTCTCGCAGTTTGCAGGTCTGAACCAAATTTTATTTGCACTGAATGTACTAGTACAAACTCTAGTTCTAATTTCTCCTCATATTTCTATCAAATATGATATTTAAAATGTTGAACAGTGACTAAATATAATGTACCAGCGTAAAATAATTAAATACTGTGAAAATGGTGAAGACAGTATATCAAAGTGTAAATACAAGGTAGGAGTAGTTTAATGGGAAAGTGTTTCTTTAAATCGTCTCAATACAAAATACTCATCTCTTCGGATATTGTGTTGGGACAACACACGACGCGTTCTGAAAAACGTCGCGAATTTTGCACCTGGCCTGATCATTCTAATAATTAGGCGCGAACTTGGTTCCTGCAGGGCTGGACCCTCGGGAATCCGTGAAGTTCATTATGGATCACAGTTTATTCAATTTCAAGTCGATCCGAGCGAACTACCCGATGCAGCAAGTTCATGATAGATGCAGTGGCTCGAATCCACTGGCTGACAGTCTGCCAGTGACGTTTGGGAACAGTTATTGTTGTGGGAAACTGTGTTGTACTTGGCCACTGCTGTTTTCCTCTTTTTGGACACTTGATCGAGTCCTAACACTTGAGTCTTAGTAAGGTAAAGGCACCAATAGTTGACCATGTACCAGAGTAGTTGACCATTTTATAGAAAAACATAAAAAATAAGGTTTTTATAAGCGCACTTATAAGTGCACTTTTGATGAAAGTGAACCTCGGATGCCATGCCGTCTGTTGTTTAAATTTCAAAACAATAAGAACATTTCAAACCTTATTTTTTGTTTTTCTATAAAATGGTCAACTTCTGGTACATGGTGGTCAACTACTGGTGCCTTTACCTTACTCCTGAATGATCAATAACATTTTCGTATTTTTGTAAATCAGTTAAGCAGTCAATCAGTCCATTTTTAGTAAAAGTTTGTCAATGGAAAAGTGGATTACAATCCACTATTACAGCTAGAGGAATAGTTTGAAGTTGTGTAATTTTTTACGAGGAATAGATCTGTGAGTATGCCCATTTCTTATTAAGATTTTCAGTAAAATTATAAGTTGCAGTAGCTGGCTTGTGTTCTCGCAATTCAAAGCACAAATGAGGGCAAAATTGTGAGAAAATAATTTTGTCCAGCTAGCGTCAAGCGTAATCGAACCGCTATTGCGTTCTGGACGCAGATCGCTCATGCAGTCTACTTTTTCAGCTGCTTCATTAGCGTTGGGACCGACGTGGTCTCGAGGTTGACAGCGACAGAAGGCGGCGGTAATGGCCTGTACAAGTTTAAAGGACCATCTTCTAATCTATTCGAGGTTTAAGAGAGGCGCGGCCGAGTACTTACAATCAAGCTCGAGAGTATTCTCGAGCACAATGCTCCTCAAAGGGGTCTCCCTCTCTTTCTCTTTCTCTTTCTCTCTCTCTCGTGGACGCCTTGTAGCGACATCGCTTGCCACGATCATCTTCCACGGCAGCTTAAGTATTATTCAGCGTTACGATAAAAAAATGACGAGGCGGGAGCGGCGAGGTGGCCTGCCATGCCGGAGGTAAAAGCGTTTCCATTTAATTACAATCGATCGTCAAGCGGGAATCGCCTTCGGTCGCATTGGCGTAGGAAAGCCGCCGGTTTTATAGACGGTCAGCGGCGGTTGGTTCTTAGACCAGCGTTAAAACCACCACTCAAATTTACGGGAACTTTTTTATTCCCCCTCCCGCTTTCTCTCTCTCTCTCTCTCTCTCTCTCTCTCTCTCTCTCTCTCTCTCTCTCTACCTCTATGCAGCCTCCGTTTCGAAGAGCTTTAAAATTTCCTTTTCCTCCCCTCCGGGCCCCTCCGTTGGTTTTTTCTTCTTTCCTCGTATCATTTGGTTGAAAGATTCTTTTTTACTCGCTTCCTTCCCTCCCTTCCCCTCCCCCTCCTTGCCGGAAACCGACACAAATGTTTGATTTACTTGATGCACCGCCGCTTCATCGTTCCTGGCTTCGCGAATGCCTCCGCTCGTCCATTCGCCGCTGCATCGTCTGGAAATCCCGTAGCTTTTTGCGACTCGTTCCATGCTTTATAAGTCGGTTGCGACTAAGATGCGCGCTGCGAGATGTTCCGCAGAAATCTCTCTGCACGCGCGGCCCTTTGAGCCTGGCGATCGCGCGACCTGTCCATTTTAATCACGGTCACCTATGGTGCACCTTAGAACTCTACCGAAAATCTCGAGATCTGTCGAAACTCGTTTGACTGATAGTAAATTCTGATAGTTCATTTTATCCAGAATATTTTCGTGTTTTATCACTGCTGAATGCATGCCCGTAAAACAGGATAATAATTTCACAACTTTTGAAATTCGTTCAACTAAAATTCAAATAAAAATCGTCTTCCTGTAACAGTTTCAAGAAGATGAAGATGAAAAAAGTTTGTGTTAATGATATAGGAGGTACGAAGACATTTGTTATTGTTAAGACGAAAGGTTTGTTTTTTGCGAAGGGTCGATCGCTTTTGCTAACAATCGGTGTGCAGCACCCCGGAAAAATCGCGAACCTAATGGGTTGCCTTGCGGGAACGATCCCGGATTCACTCGCGGGAAGACCGAGTGAAAAGGGTTTTCGGGGTCGCGACTCTCATCGGGAAGCAGCGCTCCTATTCTCTTGCGAGTTCGATCGGCCGAAACGAAGGGAAAGGGCCGTGGCCGGAAGCCGTGCACGCGTCCCTTTGAATTCCACCGTCGGCCGGCCATCGTCTGACTTTACTACTTAGCCTTTTTTGCACGTGACTCGCGTCACGAACGAGCCTCGGCCAATTTTGCCAGGCAAAAAGTCCAGAAGAAAATGGAGGACCTTCCGAGGTGGCGTGGGAGCGGGCCAGGGCCGTGGCAAGGCCAAGAAAAAATCGTCGAACCTCGGGTTTCGAAGGGGGTCGCGGAGGCGCGAGGCGTAACCGGTTGCAGCCGTAGCTGCGAACTTTATTGAGCTTTCGAGTTTATGTACTTCCAGCGTGCACGGTTCCTGCGATTTTACGCCTTTCACTCGCCCGCCTTTTCGCTACTTTTCTTTTGTACCTTTTTTCCTTTGCTCTCTCTCACTCTCTCTCTCTCTCTTTTTTCTCTTTCTCTAGCTTTTGGACGGCGTCTCCTTCTCGATCCTCTCTCGCCATCCGTTCGTTGCCTTCCATTCGTCCTATTATTCTCCTTCTGGAAACCCGCCGAGACGAACGTTCGACGCCGTTCCGTCGCGACGACGGCGAAAACGCCCGCCGGCGAGGCAACATATTTCGCGATAAGTTTATGACTCCCCGGGAAAAGAATTCGACGCGAGCGTTCGGGCACGCTACCCGAATGCCTCGAGTTTGAATCATTTATCAGTAGACTGCGGATTTGATGCGCTTGTCACGAAAACCAGAGACACGTCGAAACAGTGGAAAGAGCACGGGAATTTTCGAATTTCGGGTATACACCCCACTCTTATTTCAAACAATTTTGAAAAAAAACACGTATGTATTATATATAAAAGTGAATCACAATTCTTTTGCATGCGACCTGAATTTTTTTGAGAAGTTAGAGCAATTAGTTAGTGCGTGATGAACTTCTCTATGTGGGCTTGAAAATTTGAAAAATACATTTTGTAGGTAACTGTGGACCAAGATCGTGATCATTAAACTGAGGATACTTGTGCAAAATAAAAATTGTCTGTATCATTTGCAAGATATAAGAGTTAATTTTGCAGATCACTGTAGACTATGATCGTTAGACTGGGGATGTTTACGCAAAATAAAAATCGTCTGTATCAATTGCAAGATATAAGAGTTCATTTTGCAGATCACTGTAGGTCAAGACTATGATCGTTAGACTGGGGATGTTTACGCAAAGTAAAAATTGTCTGTATTAATTGCAAAACACAAGAGTTCAGTGTTAACCCTTAGCACTCGAGTGGTGACTGTAAGGCATCACTAAAAATTGCTGTATCATTATTCAAAATATTTCTTAAATTATTAAATTTGTTTGTATTTAATAAATTACTGAACGTTTCAGTATTGTAGGAGTAAATTGCACCCTTTTCGTATGTATAACATGAAAAATATATATACAGGGTGTTTGGTAACTGGTGGTGCAAGCGAAAAGTGGGTGATTCTACATGAAAGAATAAGTCGAAAATATAGAATAAAATTTTGTCATCCGAAGTTTCGTTATCGACAAAATCGAGTTTGAAATGCAGCGAATACGCATGCTATTCGATAGGAATTGTCTGACGCGTCTGATCATGACCAACCAAATCTACTTCCTGCATATACTAAACCACACAAACCTGACAGATCTTCAAAGTCGATTTTCTCGAAAACAAAGCCTCAAACGAAAAATGTTTATTCTATATTTTCGACTTATTCTTTCATGTAGAATCACCCCCTTTTTGCTTGTATCACCAGTTACCAAACACCCTGTATATAAAAGGGAAATATTCTAGGTCGGAAGAAATGTTTCGTTTTGGAGTTAAAATAGCTTCGAGTGCAAAGGGTTAATCTATTCATTTTTGTTATGAACGTTTATAATCCGCAGTCCAGTGGTCGTTCATCCCCAAAATAGCATTCTTGTCAATTAGAATGTAAGTGGAACCTGTTCGGAATTCTTAAAATCACACTGGACCCAAGTCCCACCACCGGAGGGTAACTCTGAGGTTAATCACGGCCCCAAAACGCAACCCCATAGCCCGCAAATTCCCAATCGCTCCGAATAATCCCGACGATCGTGCCGCTTGCTCTCGGGAGCAAGATACGATTCGCGTCAGCTCGGAGCCACAGTTACGGAACGAGGAATTTCTGTTTCGACACGGCGTGACCGTACGGAGGGTAGTTTTCCCGGTGTATCTTATCGCCAGATGCGAACGAGGAGGGACGGGCGCACGAACAAAAGCCGTCGATATAGCCTCGTAAACCGTAAAAAAGTAGGAACTATCGCGAATAAATAACCGATGGAGAGTGGCCGGGAGAGGTCTACCCGTTGCGGAGGGGGTTGAAGAGGGTGAGCAGCCTGGCGTGGGGCGAAATGAATGCGTGCTACGTAGAGGGTCGGTCCGGGGGTGGTGGTCGTCCGTTGAATGGAAGTGTCAGAACGGAAGGAGGGACAGAAAGAGAAAGGAAGAAAGTAGGACGACCCCGAGGAAGGGGTTCGGAACCAGAGGCGGTAGGAGAAGAGGAGGGACGGGAGGGGTTGGAAAAAAGGAAGAGGGCGGCGGTTTCGTTCGAGAGCGTGAAAATGCGGGGGTTGCACCTCTTGTAAAAGGGAAATATATAAACTCGAAAGGCCGATAAAGTCAGTACCCGCTGTTACGACAAACTCGCTTCCTTTTACCCGGATTCACGTTCCCTCTTTGTTTCTCTCGAGAAACCAGAAGTCGAACGCGAGCGCGGGGTGGAGAATAATGCTCGTGTCGTGACCTCTGTCACGCGCAGGACTCTGTTACTGGGTCGCTCTTGGATGCACGATCAACTTTTCCCTCTCCCGAGGATTTCCCGACGTACACTTGACGGGAACACCGTTCATCCCCGCCATCTTTTTTCCCCGTCCACGGGTGCTGACCCTGTGCCCTGAAGTTGCAGGACCTTCTTCTTTTCTTAATTATCAAAGTTGTACCTGCCGGAAGAGGCCTACAGTTAATCGACGCCGTCGATGATTGAATGGAAATCGGAGGGCGAGCATGGGGATGGTCCAGGTGCGATGAAGATGGTGTCCTCTCACGCAAAAAAAGCGTGAAAGTGTTTTCTTATTTTCTGAGATAATATTTGGGGTAACACAGAGGGGGTGTTACAATTCTTCTAGGTAGAAGCTACATCGTTAGCGGCAGTGTCAACAATTATGCCCCAGGCATCCCTTATTTTTCAGACGTAACTTACTAATAGACTGCACATTATTTGTTGATCCTTTTCAGTTGATTCGTTCCTTCAATGGTCTCCATCGAACGACATTGTTTTATAAAATACTATTTCATGGAAGAACGTACGTGTCTCGCAATGTAATGTATTTATAAACATAGAATGGTGAAATATCAATGTGAATTTTTAATTGAAGGTGTCATAAGTTTAAAAGAAAATGATTCCTAGTACACACAAGCAATGAAACGATTTGTAGAATGTGCTATTAATTCGCAATCAGAAGAGAAACGGTGGATTCTGGTGGCTGAAAAGTTAAAAGCTGGTGTTAAAAGCGGAAAAATCTATATGCGCAGAGAGACCGGTAGTCAAACAAAAATGTATTCGCCGCTCGGTGATCCTTGCTTAATTAGACGCCGGATAAAAAAAAATATGTTATATTCGGAAATCGATGACGCAAAGCGAGCGCGGAGATTATAAAAATATTTGGTGTTCCGCGGGGATGATTGAACACGCAGCCCGATGGAGATTTGAGTATTTTCCGTCGTCGGAATACACAAACTGATAGATTATTTGTCGATTTATCGATGCATTCACCGCGGGTACTCAATACTTTGGATATATTTCAATTACAGAGTCATTCATACGCGTCCATTTCTGTTTTGTACATACAACAACTTGTTAATTCCCCGGTGTGGCTCGCGGTGAATTTTTCACGGCTCTCTTTTTTTTCTCCTGCCTCTCTCCCTCAACCCTCTGTAAATGATTCCGCGCTACAAACGTCGGCCCCGCCAATCCCCCAGCCTCCCTCCCCGTCTCTCTTTTCACCCCCTGTCTCTATCTTTTTTCCACCGGCGTAGCAACCCCGGCCCTGTTAATTATGATTAATCATGTCTCGGAAATTAAAGCGATTAATCTTCTCGTTGTGACGACCGGTGAGCGTGTTTGCCGGCCCTCGGCCGCGCACCCACACGAACGCACGTCCGCGCGCACGATGCCTCTGTTTTCCAGAGGAGAGGGGCGGTTTTCTCAATTAGTTCAGCCGCTAATCGTTTTTCGTGACTTATGCGCGTTTTCGGGCCTCCCGGAGCGGAAGTGGCCGCACAGCCCCGAGTGACAATTAGCGAATTCGCGAGTTCTGGTGACGGTGCTTTCTCTTTCTCGCTCTCTCTCTCCCTCTGGCCGTTTCCGAGGAAATTTTCAAATTAAATGGAAGTCCTCCCGCGTTGGAAATCAAATGCCCCGGCGCCGTCCGCAACAGTTTCTTAACGAGCATTTAACTGATAAATAGACTGCCGACAGCTCCGGCTTTGCCGAAATTTATTTTTCAACGGCTCCCGACAGAAATGCTGTTTGGGTTTGGTTTATGGTAAAGTTAATACTCCGAAAGGAATAAAAACTGCAATTCGGATTACCGGAGTTCATTTTTGTGGACCGCGATTGACAGTTTTGTAATTTAGTCTATGTTGAAACGACCGAAATAAACGATCAACAGTTTTGGTTTTATGTCGGCAACGATCGGTGAACGCCACACGAGATTCTTCTCGTTCGATCGAAGATTTATTAGGTTCGCACGAAAGTTGATACCGTGAACGAATAAAACTGCAATTTTTCGTTTGGAAATTCATTTATACGAACCGATTGACAGTTTGAAATTTATAAATAAACGATCAATAGTCGACTCGAGATGAAATTATTTTTCTGCGGCCGAAGTTTTATTAAATCTGCAATTTTCCGTTTCGAAATTCGTTTCAGTGTGAAGGTTAATCATTTATACAGTACAAGAGAATGTCTACTGTAATAAGAATTGACAATATTTCTACCGTATGTGTACCCTAAGCGACAATGTTAATTTTTCTATCGTTCCGAGTTTTTAGAACAATTTGCGAACATTATAATTGCTAAAAAATTGTCCAAAAATCTATAATATTTTACAAATGAACGTGAAAGGTATGATAATTGTTGTAGACCATTGGTAAAAGGATAGGATCGACAATTTGAGTCTCTGGAAGATAGAAACGAGGTCAAAAATGGCGGATCCGGCGGCGCTAATGGATGAAGCAACCAGTTAGCGATTTTGAACCGGCGGAGGTTAATATAAGGAAACGTGGGGAGTGGGAAAAAGGGTGTCAACGAGCTAGCAGTCGAAATGAATAATACCCCAACAGGTGCAGGAACACAATCTCGCCACCTCGTCGCCATTTAACGTGGCCTCTGTGGAACGGCGTTCTCCTCCCGGCCCCTTGAGGAAACAGTGTTTTTCGCAAATTAAGAGATTCGCAATAATGGCCTTAATGGTTCTGTAAGGGTAGAAACTGAAATTACGTTACCACTTAAACGCGGTTATTTATCGTCTACTTTATTATTACCGCCTACGAGATTTTCGTGGCCCTCGGGCTCAGGATACTCCGGGCTCTTGCTGTTAAACGACGTTGCACCTCGTTGCCTGTGTTTTCAATTAATTCCTCGACTCCTCTATTTTTTCATCTTCTTCTTCTACACTCCGCCATCTCTCTCTCTCTCTCTCTCTCTCTCTCTCTCTCTCCGTCTCTTTTTCTTCTTCTCACCCTCGGCATCTCGTTTACCGAGCGTTTATCGCGCGCAGGACATAACGATCAGCTTTTCGGTGGTATAAACAGCCAACGGGGCGGTATTTATTCCTCGAGAAACGTAATTATTCTTATGCGTTGTGGCAGCAATTTAGCAAACCCCCGTACGCGAAGCCATCAATTCCAACGTTCGCTGAATTTTTTAATTTCACTCGCCGCTTGTTTTCGGACGTGCGGTTACTGGGGGATGTAATGAATTATTACATCTGGATTTGTCAACATTTTGTACCGGAAGCTTATTAATAGGATTTTTCATGATTGGAACGGTCGAAACTAAGTAAGCTTAATCGTCCGTGGAAACATCAAAAACAATTTTCCCTAAACATTTCTCTCTGTACAACTAGCAATATTTAAATTAAGAATGTCTAATGGGTTAATACATATTTTATAATAAATAAAAAGCGTAATAGTGCAGAAAAAAGTTATACGGTTCCGTTTAAAGCATTAAAGTTGACGTTCATAGCAGCTTGAACGACAATTTGATCTCGATCAAAACATTTCTCGCTGCGAATAATAATAATGACGCGAATCAAGGTGGTAATATCCGTCGAGACAGCCTGTACGTCGGAAAACAAAAACGGTATATCCATTACCGGGATGGTGCAGCAGCAGATCGTCGACGCAGAAATAAAATAGCGTTAGAATCGTCTCCGGATTCCATTCTGTCCTCCGGCAACGTGGATTACACACTGTCCCTCATATTTCGTGGCTGGTTCCGCGATGGCCATTTGTCACCTCTCGAGCAAAGTTCATTGCTTTTCGGGCCATTGGACGTGCTCCATAAAAAATTTAAAAAACCCGAGGGGGCTGGAAGGGCAACGGGGGGTGAAAGCACGCTCTCACGAGGGATCGAGAGAGAGAGAGAGAGAGAGAGAGAAGAGAGAGGACTGGGGGAGAAACACTTCGAAGCAGAGCGAAAGTTTCGAGTTGGCGTTATTGATGTCTTCGGTGGATGTGTGCTCCGGAGAAGGTTGGGGGATGCTCGGGGCCGATGGTAGACAGGGGGTTGGCCGAGGGGATGAGCGGGGGTAATCCTGAGAGCAGCCTCAAAGGCCAAATGAGAAATACTTTCCGATCGGGCAGCAGCCCCGAAGACTCGGCGGGCTGCGAGGCTTAAAGGACTTCATATAACGCCTCTGAGCCGTGAGATCTTAGACTCGCGTCGAGATTTCGACGCTTTTATTATGTAACTACGTGTGCCCGGTACGCTGGTGTTGGTTCCCTCGATTTTTCTCTCGCCGCCCTTCTCCTTTCCACCCCTTCCTTCCTCCCCTGCGAACTTCCGTAATTACTCGAATCGCTGTCTTTAAAATGACGACGCGAAATTAATCCCTCGTGGAATGATCTCTCCCTTAACGCCCCCACGGCGAACATTTTTCCTCCGTAATGGACGTCGAAGAATTGATTCTTCGCGAAACGAGCGTTCACGCTGCGAGGAACGTGGCGGACGCGAATTTTATTTTATACGAGCGCTTCGCGTTCAAATTTGTGGCGTTTCGGTGTTACCGATTTTTTGGAAATTATAAAATTGTGGACTTAAGATGAATGAGAATGTCTGAAAAGATGTTCTTTAACTTTGTCCGTGTGCAGACACGAACGTAAATAATAGGAGCATCCCCCGTACCTCGACCAGTCATGCATGTGAAATATATGTAAGTAGTGAGCGCACGGCCTGGAATTTGATCGAGGCCATAACTCTCACTATTAAATATTCATTCAGTATTGACTAATAGATGCACTATCTGTCGGGCTGCTAGTGGCCCAGCACGTGCAGCGAAATAGATGTGTACGTGTATAGGCTCGTGCAGGATGAACCGATATCGTTTGAAAATGTCGGGTCGATCGTGAGGAGAGCTCCAGTCGGCGGAAATAATTCTTGTCACGACCGACGATTATTATTTACAACAAACGGTAAATATTTCAGCTGCGACTCGAGATAAAACACACGTTCAACTCAAAATCTTTCGTTCTCGCTTTTGCACAGTTATTATTGTAATCGCAGTAATTATTGTAGCACGAAAACTGAACGTTACTCATTTCAATAATTCGAGATTTTCTTTAATTCGAAATTAATATTGTCAATCTTTTGAAAAATTTGAAGTGTCTTGATCTTTATAATCAATTGTCTGGACTTGTTGAAACATTCACTCATTTATGTGATTAAAGATGCTTGATTAATGTGGGTTTTTGATTCCACATTAATGTTTCTACGTTCCCGAAGAATTTTACAAGTGTCTCGATTTTTATGTTCGATTAATTACGCAGATTTATTTAGGAGGTTCGGCAACAGTTGTCGAGTTCCTTCAGATTTTTCGGACAGTTCTTGACTTTTCTGTTCACTGTAATTCCGACCGCCGTAATTGAATACGCAGCTAATTAAATCGTCCAAGTACGCGAGATCGAAGCGGTAGCATTAGTCAAACAGCGGTTAGAGTGTGTGCCGTGTGTCCATTGTACTCAATGCGTTGAATTAAAGTCGACCCGTCGAACATTACACGGTATACCGATTTTCGAGCAACCCTAAATTTATGTATTCAATATATTTACATACTTAAAGGCAGTCCTCGTCTGTAGCAAAATAGTATTGCCGAAACAAAAATTAATTGAACTGCAGAAAAATTCAAGAAGCAAATCTTTTTCTTTAATAAAATAGCATACAGGAGTAAAACAAAACAAAACAAAAATTAATTGAACTACAGAAAAATTCAAGAAGCAGATCTTTTTCTTTAATAAAATAGCACACAGGAGGAGGAAAAATTGGCTGATTTTTTCTGTGTTAATCGGCAGAGAGTTGATTCCAATTTTTTCGTAATACTATCCAGGTTTTTTCGAGTTTCAGCAATACTGTTGACAGAGGGAAGGAAAATAGACGCAGGGATGAAATTTCGTGGTATCGATTCACGGAGAAAGAGCAGAAGCGAAGTTCATAAGGATGTTTTGAAGATAAAAAGGGTATCCAAAGAGGGAAGCGCGACGGTCGTATATACGGTCTACTAGGGGGCAGTAACGTCGACGGAACCGATAACGAAACGATTATCGAGGAAATTCATGATTGATAAAACAAGAAACACAACCGGCTTGGTCCCCGGGGAATTCTCCGAATATCCTCTTGGAAATTACCAATGAAAACCGCCGGGGTCAATAATCTTTCTATCTCGCGGAGTAGCTAACCCAACAATCTTCATCCCTAGACGCTTCAATTTTCAAGCTTCAAATTTCCGTCTAAAAAATAGAAGCATCGCAAAATTATCCAACAATTATTCGCTTGGCGCGTACGAAATATCCGACTTCAGAATACGATCGAGAAACTCGATTACAAGTTTATCGCAATCTTTCAGGTCCTATTCTATTTAGATATTTCATTTAAATTTCAAATATAATTTATTTCAATGTGTTCTTTTTATACGTGTTGCGAGGTAAAGATATTGACGATAGCGTTGTGTGACTTTTGCTAATATTATCTAGCACAACAATCATTTCAGTCGAAACGAAACGTTCGCTGTTTATTCTGCAGTTTGTACAAATTTTCAAACATTCGTCGACACGTTTACACGACGTGGGCCACAACATATCCCAATTTCGGGAAAACCGGTACTCGAAAAAGGGTCGGATTCCGCGCGGCACGGCCCTATTATATTCGTACTTATTTCAGCGCGGCATGGCGTCCACCGCAACAATGTTACGCGACTCGAGGATCGAGTGCCCGTTACGCAAACCGAAAATGCAACCATTACATTTGTCATGCAAATGGAGAATCGAATCGTCCGCGGCCCCGGGCCAAATTTTCCGCCGGAGATATTACATCACGACAGATGTCGAACGGCACCAAACAAAAACGGCACCGGAAAAAGGGGTGCAGGGAGGGGGGTGGGGTGCAGTCCGAACCCTTTATTTCTTTATTGACGCCATGGGAATACGGGGGCGGCGCATTCGGACCCTGTTAATACCGAATATCCGAAAGTAATTATTCAAATTGATTATCCGACCGGCATTTGCATGTTCATTCGGGGAACGACGATACGATCTTTTTTTTTCACGCGCGCGTGCGAGTGATTCCTCTTTTTTTTCCCTCTCTTTTTTTCTCGCCCGTTGTAAACGATCCCCCCCCCCCCCGGCGCGTACAGAATATTCAAATTCAATCGATCGATCGGGGACCGCCGCAAATGAAATAATTGATTTTTTTAAAACAGCCTCGCGCGACCGTTAATCGAAGCGGCGATAAACTTTATTTCAATGGCGAGACCCGTAATAACCGAATTTACTTCGGCAGCCGAATGAAGATTTGCGGTCTAGATTTATCGGAATATAATTCCGTGTGCATTATGCGACGTCATTCGGATGATGAAAAGTATGAGAGTGAAATTGTTAAAAATCATATTTTCAAACGGCTCGAATTTTTTGGAGAAGGATTAATTGGTAATTATTTACATTAGGGACTTCCTCACCGATTTTGATGATCCAATATTCTACATACAAATAATAATCCTACATTACAAAATACTACTGTAAAGTGTACAGTGTGTGAGATGAAACATACAGTGACTCGCAATAATATTCGGACGCTTTTAAAAATCGTATAACTTTGTTAATATTGAACCATACGACTTGGATTTTTTTTTTAAGTGAGCACAATTGATTTGGCATATAAAATGAAAAGAATTTTTTACAAAAATTGCAATTGGTCGAGATTGCAGAGAAAATACTAAAAGTTGTATTTTTCAACTTTTTTATGCGTGCTTATATTAAAAATTTAAAAAGTACGTTTTGTACATCTGTATCAATTATACATATTCTGAATATTTCATCTAAATCGGTCAACGTTGCACTGAGCTACAAACGTTTAACGATGAAAACTTAAGGATGAAAGTCGCAGAATTTTGGCCTTGTCAGGGAATTTCGCCCTTATGTGATCATTTTGGAACATCTGCAGCTCATTGCAACGTTGACCGATTTTGATGAAATTCTCAGAATATGTATAATTGTTACAGATGTACAAAACGTCCTTTTTTTTTTAACACGAAAGTGTTTTAGAGATGGGGGTGATTTCAGAAAAGATGTAACGAAATATGCAACGAAAGTGCGTCACGCGACGATAATCGTCCCAGGTAAAATTCCCTAACCCTAGTAATCCGTTACCTGGTACTGATGATCGACAGAGTCATAAAGCGAGTAGAGAAAAGAAAAGGTGAACATAAAGGTAAAGGTAAACGGACGGGCAAAAAGTACAAAAATCTTTCGAGAAGGGACTCCTCGTTCGAGAGAGAGAGAGAGAGAGAGAGAGAGAGAAGTGTTTTACAGATGGGGGTGATTTCATAAAAGATGTAACGAAACACGCAACGCAAAATCGTCACGCCTATTACTTATTACGCCTTACACTATTGAACGGGGGGTTTGCACAGCTGCTCAGGAAACACTTTCGTGTTTAGTACGTGTACAGGAGTATTAATATAAGCACGCATAAAAAAGTTGAAAAATACAACTTAGTATTTTATCTGCAATTTCGACCAATTGTAATTTTTGTAAAAAATTCTTTTCATTTTATATGCCAAATCAATTGTGCTCACTTAAAAAAAAATCTAAGTCGTATGGTTCAATATTAACAAAATTATACGATTTTTAAAAGCGTCCGAATATTATTGCGAGTCACTGTAATCGTGTGCGTGCCTCGAGACAATCGAAAGACACTAGGTTCACGGGGCCTGTCAAAATGACGGGATCTAATATTTATAATTTACAATTATTGACATTGTGAAGACGTATCCATGGGGAATTATTCAACAAACTTATTTTTTTGGGTATATATTATTTAAAACATTGATACAAATGTGGATAGACACGTTCTTGTTATTTTTGTAAAATAATGTTAAGTAGTCAGTTTTACTGCTTTGTAAATCTAGTGTTAAAGGGACATTGAAGTTGCAAAATATGAAAGAAAACCTTGCATCCAATATTCTACATACGAATAATAAAATATAATACTAATGTACTACAAACTACATTATAAAATACTAATGTAAAGTGTACTTACTTCTGAATCTTCTGTACCTCCGTCGGATCCACAGCACACAATTGTTGACTCACGAGGATAGGTCCGAACAACAATTGAACAACAATCACTAAACAACACACACAACACACTTAACGAAATCGTGACAGCAGACGAGAAGATGTTACTCCGACCACGAATAAAATAATACTGCGATTTTAACCGTCCCCCCCCCCCCCCCACGGACGTGTGATACGAAAACAGGGAATTCCGGGAAATAGGGTCGGCGCCCCGCCATAATTTGTTTACCTTGGTTTTGTATCTAGTGTTTATAGACCCTCAGCGTCTAACCTGGCTAGGATAACCTGACCGTACCACCTCCGTGGAAGGGATCATTGTTAAAATCGCAGTATTATTTTGTTCGTGGTCGGAGTGACATCTCGTTCGTTATCACGATTTTATAAAATGTGTTGTGTGTGTGTTGTTTAGTGATTGTTGTTGAATTATTCGGACCTATTCTCGTGAGTGAATAATTGTGTGCTGTGGATCCGACGGAGGTACAGAAGATTCAGAAGTAAGTACACTTTACATTAGTATTTTATAATGTAGGATTAGTATTCGTATGTGGAACATTGGATACAAGGTTTTCTATCATATTTTGCAACGTATATTAACTATCATTAATGATTTGGTATATAGTATAATTTAATGTGGTTCAAATAAGATACTACTTTAAATCAAATATTCTTATTTTGATAACCAGATAGATAAAATGAAATATTTTTATTTTGTATTTCAAATATTTCCTTACAATGAAAATAAGTTGAGCAAGTAGTTAATATTATAAATTATAATTTTTAACATGAGAAGCTATAATAGTTAGCAAAGCATTATTTGTAGTTTAATTACGAATATGTAACATGTTGATGAACAGACTACAATATCATAATAACATTACAGGCAACAAAATATCATAAAAATATAAGTTACTGTCAACTATTTGAAATACTATTTTACACAGTCCTACACACCTACTCCGATCACTTTTTGAGATGTTGAAACTTTTTTGCGAATATCTCGGAAACTAAAGCTGAGCGGCGGTAACATGTATAGGAAAAAGTTGTTCAGAATGATGACCTTGACAAAATATTTCAAGGTCATCAAAATCGGTGAGGAAGCCCCTAATGTAAATAATTACCTAGCAATTTTTATGTTCTTATTGGTCGTAATTGTGAAGAAAAAAATAGAAGTCACAATTTTTGAGCTCTTTATCTGTCTCTGTAATGAAAGTTTAACACGTTGACTGCCATGTCACCCATATGTGGGTGACGGAATTATTTGTCCAGGTTTTAAAATGAATTTTTACGTCCATATATATTCATTGTGGCAAATTTGATTAGGATCTGAAAGTGCAAGAAAGTTGGAGAACTACTCAATATCATACATTTAATTTTTTTCAATTTTCATTTCGTTAAATAACTTACTTTAATTTTATGGAGTATTTGAGGTTTCTAGTGTGGCAGTCAAAGTGTTAAAAGTGCCTTTTGTGGATCCAAGTTATATAGACGCATTTACATGAAATGTTTTCAATTATGGGACTGACCGTGGCTCCTGCAGCTGTCAATTACCGTAGACAATTTCGATTTCGCGCACAAATCCAGGATCCAGCGACGACTTGAAAAAGCCAGTTGAAAATGATCGGGACACGGGGCAGAACGCGTAAAATCGAATTTCGGGTATTATTTCAGATAATGAATAGTTTATCCGACGGAATTCCGTTCGGAATCGTCGCGCCGGTGCGTCGGCAATATCGGCATCAGGTGAAAATATCGCGCGCTCGGGAAAGGACAGCATAGACGGATTAAAAAAAGGTCACCGCGCGGGGGATGGTCAGCGGCGAATAGAAGAATCTCGCTAAAAGCGCGGCGTGAAACAGAATTTCGAGTTTTATTTCGCGCGATAACGCTAAACAACTTTTCCCGCGATTCCCTATGAACCGTCAACAATTTATTGAACGCAGCACGAGCGTATCGGTGACGTTTATTCGGGGCTGGAACGTTTTGACCCGCAGCTGGACGGTCACTCGTCCCTTTTCGTCGATGTAACTCTCCTTCTTCCGCTCGCGCGTGTAATCCTTTTTTTTCCTCTTTTCCTTTCCCACCGGTTCATCTCCCCCTCTCTCTCTCTCTCTTTCTCTCTCCTCTTCTTTTTTTTTAATTTTCGGTAACCAGTCCGGTCGGTGCGGTCTGTCGTCGGTGAAATTGTCGAAATCGATCGACCGTTTTCGACGACCAGTCCCACGAGTGTGTCCGCGTGAAATCCACTTAAATACACTGGCCCATTTTTACTCACACGGTACACGCGAATTGAAACACGATTCTTTTCGGCTACCGTGGCACCAAAAAAAAAAAAAAAGAAATAAAAAAACCAGCACCGGGAACGCGCCGAATGGAAACCGTTCACTCCCGGGCGAGAAGTATTAATATAGTTACACGGGTTTTAGACAACGACCCGGTCTGCCGAACTGCTTTCACCGGAATCGATGCTTTTCTTTCCGATTTTTGACATGACACCTTGCAATCGATTTTACCGATACACCGATCACTGGATTCGGGATTTTACACATTCGTAACAAAAATCGACGCAATCTGAAAGGGTTCAGAGAATTTAGAAACATTTTTTCCAACTTACTGAAATTATTAAAAAAGAAAAGAACTTTTCACTTCGCTCCCTTTTCTCAGAACCGATGCACGGAATTTTTATTTCGCATAGAAATCTGCAATCTTTCTTTTATTTAGAATTTCCTAATATTAACCCTTTGCAATCGAATGGTGATCCTGAAGCGCCACTAGAAATTGTCGTAGCATTATTTCAAAAAAATTACAAAAGGTATTACAAAATATTTGTTATATTACAAAATTTGTATTTAATAGATTACTAAACATTTAAATATTATACTTGGAAATCGGATCAGTATGAATAAAATGAAAATATTCTAAGACGAAAGAAGAATTTAGTTGTAGAATGAAAATAGCGCCGAGTGCAAAGGGTTGATTATTCAGTATGGCTAATCGATTTATGTAAGTGTCCCCTGTATCATCATCCCCCGTATGCAGAAGAAAATTTTGGATAATCGATGATGTTGGAAAGACGATGCGCTGGTGTTCAAAGCTTAGGGTTCTGGGCCCGCAGATTAATTTCAATAATGTTCGACGAACGTGCGAAATTCGGCGAGCACATATTAACACCTTAACAAGGCAGGATGTTGTTTCGCGCGCGAAATCCGACCAATGTGTGATCCGCTCGCATCAATTCAGAAGCCCTCGTTGTCAGATTTAAGTACCATCGATAAATCAGTGTCTGGCGATGTCTGGCGTGACGTTTAAATAGTCGCTTGTGTACGATGAGTGACGGGCCGGAGCATCGAATTTGTATGTGACCAATAAAGTAGGCGAAAACATATGTGTGTCAGGTGGCGGCGCGTCAAATTTTCATAATGGCGGCTGTCACGAACGATGCCCAGACAGACGAATCTCGACGCGTATTTCGTACAATATCGCGCATTACCGTGATAGGTACTCGGCGGGAATAGTAGTGCGGCGTGCTTCTAATATGGACTATTATAATTGTTAATCTGGAAAACGGACGAGAATGTAAATTAGCGTACGGTGAGCAGTGTACCGCAACGTCTAAAACAATTGCAGTAACGGTTAACAGTTCACAATTCGCATAAAAATTCGTGTACGACGCAATTTTTACTCGACACTTGCAATCAAATGGTTTATACTGTATTTAGGCATTTTATAGTTTATTCTAGTATACTCTAATATGTTCTGGTACTTTAAATTTTCATAACATGGCATTTCACCTTTTACTACGATTTTAAAACATGCTGTTCCATTCCATTCCGAATCTGACGCTCTCATTACGGTAAATAAAATAATTTATATCGCTTTAAAATTGATTAGGTTGATATTGCATATGCTTATGACGGAAAATTAGAAATAATGAAAATTTAGCGTCCGAAACTCATGAAACCAAGTTATTATTTGAAAAAGGGTCGCAAAGGATTGCAATCATACGTTGTACAATTAGGTGCAATAAATAAATGCAGGGTGACCAACGGACGGATAACGCACCATCAAACACGCGTTCGAAAAATTAATAAACAAATACCTAAATGAAGTTAAACGCTGCTGGACCGTGTTAGTCGGGAATCTGATAAAATTTTCCGATCGGACGGGCAAATATCCATTTTTTATCAACGTTATCGAAAATCCAGTTGAACGTATAAACACGTTATAAATTCAGTAAACGTTTACGGGAAACCACGGAACGATATTATCCCGTTTCATTGGCCGAAAGTATGAACAAATATTAAACTCTACGATAAATAATTAGGTAACGATTATATCGGCGATCGCGGTTGACGTATAAACATAATGGAAACAATGAATATGCAACGGATGAAAGCGACATTCCGGCTTTTCCGATCGTTTCAATGACATCTTCGTTACCGTTCAATGTCCGTTTAATTCTTCGCTTGAAACTTTTAATCGGCGCGTCGCGCTCGATTCCACATATCGACACGGGATCAAATGCGACAAACATTATTTGCCGGAATGAAATGTTAACTTCGAACGACACAATCCCATTACGGGACAGAGAGGTTCGCCAGAATTTCGGGCTTAATTTATTTTGTTCGTAATGCGTGTCGCCATTTTACACTTCTCTTCTCTGACTTACGGGGGACTTAAATCAATTTTCAGGGAATTTTAATTAACACAAATCACGCGAGCCAGTTTTGCTTAAACTTTTCCGGGAAAATATTGTACACATATTTCTATTGTTTGACCACTGTATACATCGAAGGGGTGAGAATATTGGGGATGGAAAAGAAATTCCTAATATCTCGAAAACTAAGGGGTGTAGAACTGAAATTTTTTTTTATTACTGTATTTTCCTTGTCGTTTTCTTTATTAATTGCACGAGTATGATTAGACTGTAAGAACTAGATAAATATAAATAAATACATAGATATTCTGTATTATTTATGGGAATGGAAATTATTTAGAGCTATACGGGTTTCGTATAAACAATTTCCGTCAAATTGTACTTCGTCCCTCCGGGGAATCGCTGATCAATCATTGAAACCGTTTTTTTTTCACAGTCAGGTGATCAAATCCGAGTTATCAGAATTTTTTATTCGCGCAAACAGGTTTGCAAAAATCTCTCGGCCGGGTTGCAGCGTCAACCAGTTTCCCGGCTCAGCTTTTCCATCCGGTGAATTCGATTTCACATCAAATTCTATGCGCCATAACTATTCGTGATGAAGCTTCTTCCCCTCTCGCAGGGTCCTCTTATTGTTTCCCCTGGTCGTTACTCGCAATAGGTTCTCTTTACTTGCGAATGCCTTCTTTTAGTTTACGATGCTGGGAATTCAGGTTCCTTTAGGTGGTGTAGCTTTGCTCCGAGTTCTCAGTGCTATCGTGTTCGAAATGGTTTTAGGAGAACAGAATGGACGGGGATAAGAAACAGAAGAAGAATATTGTACGCCGATGCCTAAACAATTGATCAACATTGTAGTCGAAATTCTAAGGCAAACATTCCAGAGAATTCAAATCATGCTTGTACAACGCCTTCGGCAACAGGTGGGAGAAAATTTAAGGGATCGCTCTGCATGGGTAATGTAAGACGGTAATTAATTGTTAAAAACGTACTCTTTCGAACCACGAAAGCATTTTGCTGGACCTGACACTTCATACCTTGTTATAATATTTTTAATATCATTTTTGTAACTTTTTCGGTGGGACAATTTTTGTACACTCAATGCCACATAAAATACATTACAGTCTACTGTACAAATTCAATAACAAGACTTCTTGTTTTCGATTATTCTAAACGTTTATCAATGCATTCGTGACATTTTTCTCATTAAAATGAGTCCAAACATGATCTATTTCGGAGCATATATGCTTTTTCTATTGAGCATTTAGTAAGGCCTCGATTATCCGAACTACTATCTGAACTCTCTATTCTCTGAGTATGCATTTCACACGTAAACAGTTCAATCTAAATTGGCCCATATACAGGGTGGTCCAAAAGTCCCTAGACCATTTTAAAATGGAATGACCCTCCATGTTTTAAAAATTTCACACTTATTCAAAATTTTAAATGATCTAGTTTAGTTTCGTATGTGCACTCTGTAAGCGACACTTTGGTCCAGTTGTTTTCACAAATATGGAGGCACCGTTGAATTAAATCTTCGAGTTATTCAACTTTCGATGTTTCTTCCGTGTTACAAATGGGGGATTATCAATCGACGGAGACACCGCGGGCCAGAATATTGTATTCTTCCGTTTCAGGTGCTCTTCCGCAGGGTTTGGAAAAGGTCGAAGGGGCTCGAGCCCCGACAACAGTACGTAACAGCTGACGCCATCAACTCCGAGTACAGCCAGCTACCGTCTGCCCCCGTATTTCTCCTGCGGAACGAGCGCCATCGTCCTTCGCGGTACTTGGATAGTACTTGAATACAGAGCTTCCGCACTTCAATCCATCTGTCTACTCTTGTTAAGAGTCGGCCGTCCCATTGGTCGACGGTTTCCGAACACACGCGCGAACGAGCTCGCAGCTAGGAGATTAAAACCGATGGAAAATGAAGTCGCCTTCGAGAAATCGGTCGCCACAGAATTTCGATGAGCAGACGACGACGACGACAACGACGACAACGACGACGACGCCGTTCAGACCGATTTTTCCGGAAAGATCGAGTTTTTCCTTTCTTCGTGGAAAACCGGGCGGGTTGGATGGATGAGATCCGTCTGAAGTGTTTCACAGGGGCTTGCTGATGCGAGAACGTGTTTTATGGAATCGCAGGTCGATGCCGCCCGTACTTTTATTTTCCTCCTCCCCGAGAATCTGCTCGGTTGATGGATTAAGGAATTAGGAAAGTTCCCGCTTGCCGCGATTACATATTTATTAAATGATCTAGCGGTTCTCGGTGCGTGTCTGCGATGTTGGTGTCCTCTTAAATGTGTAGAGCGAGACTTAATGGTGGGTTCGAGAGGAGGCAAACTTTCGGATTAAAGCGAAAACGACGGAAAAATTAATTATATTGATCGATTGGGGACGCGAAACGCCAATCGACGTCTTCTGTCCTCCAAGCACTGATCCGCGTCTTTTAATTGATAGTATTAAATAGAACTATTCTTCCAATAATCGTTTGAACGAGATGGAAATAATGACATAAATGCGTATGATAAATCCGAAGTCGAGTAATGACCAACAACGACATTTTTTAACGTGTTCGCGAATTAATTAATTTATTTCTCAATTTTCGTTAACTTGTGAGAATTAAGACCGCACAGTCCATAATCTGTTAAATGTATTCGGGAAATTCAGAAATCAAAGTTCGTCGCCGGCGTCAGCGAACCGTGAAATTTGAAATTAAAAATCTGCTGGACGCGTCTAATAATTGTATGTAATTTGTAATATGAGATACGAATCGTCCGGACGCACGGATAGCGGAAAATTTACATACATGTACGAATTTTGAATGGCACAGACGTTTTAATTAACTCGTGCGATTATTTTGACCACCCGAAACTGCGATAAATTTTTGGTTCAGTGAAACTGCTCGTCGATTAATAAAATATTCAATATTCTTTTTAATCGAGTAATTTGGGATCGGCGCGCTTTGCGTGTATTTCGTTGGCGAGAATGAGATTTCAGTAACAAAACATCGGGGAGGTACGTTTCGTATCGTAGATGGGAAAATTGAATTCACGTGAACACGGTAAAAGCTTCGCAAAATATTTATCTTCTTCGGATTTATTTTACTCTGGGTCTGTTTATCGCGGAGGCCATAAGAATTCGATTAAATGAAAACAACACTGGTGTAACGACGGGATCGCGACAGTTGTTTTGTTTTTTTTTTCCCCGAACAACCGCACGGCAATTATTTCGTTACGGAAGAACCACAACTAATTTCCAATGCAAACCGTTTCTACTTGTTATTATTGCTGTGGATTTAGCGACCGTCGAATAACTACATTTCGCGTGTTTGCGTATAGAGAATATTGCGCAGTTTTGCCGCTGATCCCGTCATTCGTTCGCGATATGTATCAGTGTATTGTAAAACCGCGGTCTTTTTAACCGTGAACATTCAATTTTTGTTTCTCCCTTATCACGCACTCCCTTTCGCGTTCGTCCGCCGCGCCCCGCCGTGAATTATTAAATATCGATTATGGGAAACTGCGAGCTGCTAATGGAAAAATGCAATATTCAACCGCGACAAAGCGACGTCACCGCGAGTTGAATAAATTAATTACAAATCCCGATGACTTCACGCTACGCCGAATCGCCCCGAATCGGAAAATGGAAATACAAATCCTTCCGATTCCTTCCTGCTTTCTCCAACCCCTTTACATCACAACTTTTTTTAACTGCCACTTACCGCATCGAGTATTTTAACACATTTAAAAGAAAAATTGCTACTTCCATTATTCAAAATATTTAAATTTAAATAGTTTTATATGTCCCATGGCACATTTTTCACTTTCAAGGTCGGAGAAATAGTTGATTTTGTAGTGAAAATAGTTCCGAGCGTGCAAAGGTTGAACAGCAATTTAAAAAATATGAAAATGATCAGTTAAAATCGGTAAAAAAACCCCCATTAAATTTCGTATCGAATATCAAAAATATCGGACCACCAAAATCGCCAGTCGATAAAGCATCGAAACGACATTATCGAATAAAAATGAATTTTACGCGAAACAAAACGGTGTGCGAAAATATTTAAAGACCACCACCGACAACAACAGCGACGAACACGAGTAAAAACCGAAGTCGCGCGATTCGCATACCGCGTCCGGGGCGTGAATAATTAATTATTAAATGGCGGCTAATTGGGCGGATTTTCGCGAGCATATACACCGCGTTAAATATTGTCCCGTCGACATGGAAATGGTTGTTATAGATGGTGTAACGTTAATGAAGTCCCGCCGTCTACCTCCTAATCGGCGGGCGTGAATTATTTAGCCACTGTTCTTCGGCGGTTCGAGTGTTTCGATTAACGAGCCGCGTTTAATCAACGAGAGTCGTCGTCGCGTCCACTCGTTCTCGAGTGTTTTAACACCGTGAATTTCTGTCCGGCCGCGATGGACATTCATATTGAATCGATCAGGAAGATTAAGTGGAAGGGTCGTGTTCGTAACTGGGGTAAATGAGGGTGCCACCCTTCGGCGAGTCTTCCGACCCTTGCGTTCAACAACACGTCCACCGGGCAAGCAAGTTTGATTTAGACGTTCCGAACGGGGGATCGTGAAACGTGGCTCGTTATTCCGTCGTTTCCGTAAGTTCGATTGTTTTACCGTTCCCCCTTTGTGTATTTTTCATTGATATTCATATCGCCGACGGGCCGAGCCGCATAATCCATATTACCAAAACAGTTCGGCTCGATTCGCGTCACTGTGGAAGACAGAATCTGTGTTTTGCGCTGAATTTTGTTGAAATTCGCTGAAAATCGCAGAAAGGGAGAAACTTTATTATACTGTACCTATTAAAAATAACAGAAGAAATCTTGCTGAATAATTCTACTACGAGAGACTATAGGTTTGTAGCTCTTACAGCTTAAATTTCCACGACAATACAACCAGGCATGCGTCATTTTGTCGGACGTTGTGCCGCCATTTCGTGTGTCACTATTTCGTCGACGCAGCATTTCTAAACTGTTGTAACTTCGTGACAAAAAATCGTGGAATAATCGTTCTCGGCTCGTTTCAAAGCTTATACTTTCACAATTCACAGTTAATATTTTCAAAAAGGATGCTGTTTCATTGCGAAATTCGTTTCCAATTCAAACAGCTTTGCCAATATTAGGAAATTTCTCTGAGCACTAAAATTACAATGAATTTGAATAAGGGTTGAAATCAGTGAAATGGTTATAAAAAAAACAGGTCTCTACGCGTGTTCCACTGCAAAAATACATTTAAAAAATCGCGGGGAGTATAGTCTGCGCAGCGTCCGGGTCGTAAAGGCCCGTTCTAAAATATTCTTGGCGAAAAAGCCGGGGCGGTTTTCAGTGCGCGGGGGTGGTTCATCCCCTCAGAATTAACAGGCTTGCCGCGTTCCCGTGAAAGTAAGCAGCGGATCCCGTCGACGGTGGACGCGGGTAGTGGATCTTCGTTATTGACACAGGGGGGTGGCTGTTCGCGGGGGTTGAAACGGAGGGAGGGGTGGTCGGTTGGATCGTTCGAAAAGTCCACGGCAGGCCGCGCGCGGTTAAATCCAACGTAAAAATAAAGGCACATTTTACGTTCGCAGGAGAGTAAACCGATGGGAAACCGTCGACCTGGGATTTACGCGGCCAAGGATGGAAACCCGCCATTCTCCCCCAACCCCCCGTCCCCCGACGTTAAGGGACGCGGACGTCGCGTCCGAAGAAACGAACAGAAGAGAGAGCCGAGTGAATCTCTTGGCTGGCGTTTATGTAGCCCGCGTCTGCACTTAACTCTCTATGAGCCAATGAAGTGGCTAAATCACTTTACTGCGGACGTTTACAACGCCATCGACCCCTATTTATTTATTACGCGACGCTCCTCTCTTAGCTGTTCCACGGACGCGCGTGAAAACGATCCGGGGGACCCTCGTTTCCCAGAAAAACGAACCTAACAAGCGCGGAGAAGCATGATTCTGGTCCAGAAATCGCCCGGGATTACTTTTCGCTGCTTGGAAATATTGGATTTAAGAGATTGCGACCTCGATGGTCCAGGAAAGTTCAGTTTCCGAGCCTCTTGGTGGGCTAGCACCTCGTTGAGTCCTCCGAGATTAATATTATTTAGCCGGGGTGATGGAAAATGCAGTATTAGGGTCTGTGATTTTATCTGTTTAATTCGTCTAGATGAAATTCGGTTTGGGATATCATGTTTAGAAGTCTTCAGGTTCGACGTTTGTGCGTCGTACAGACTGTAACGAGTGTTTAAGGATTTACTACTCGGGGCCGTATAACAATGTGTATGTACCTAACAAGGTATAGGTATAAGACACGCTTGTTCATTATTCTATGCATTTATGACAAAACTGCAGAGGTGAACAATGAAATCGGAAAAAGATTAAATGAATTTAAGATTGTCAATATATTATTTCCGTCTCACTCAAATAATTAAAGAATAATTTTGCTGCAAAACATTTCTACTTTGCAGAAAGATTTTTCCAGTCTAGTTATTACGAATAAATATTTAAACAGCTTGTACTTCCGTCGAATAAAAATGTATTCACTGGCAAGGTGCCAACGCCTTCGTAGCAATGTATTAATATTATTATTGTCAAATAATAATTCGGCAAAATATTCGATAAGAACCATGAAAATATGTTACCGATAAGTGTTGAAACGCAGAGTTTTTTGTTCCAATTTTTGGCCTCGGAAGTGGTTGAGTTTAGAAAGATACAGGATTAATGAATGATCAGGATTAGATTCCACGATGACCATTGAACGGACGTTTTTCCACCAAGGACCAATTGCTAGCACTTGGCGGGGAGACCGAAAGTTCCGCGCGTTTCCGCTCTTCGACGCAGCAAAATTGAAGGTTCGTTCGCCGGGGCGTTCGTTTCGATTTCAGGATAAAACGGGCGAGTTTATCGTAACGACGCACGATAGAATTAGAGGATTGCCGCAACGCGACACCGAGATTACCGGCTCCACGAAATCGGCAACCGGACCTTTTAATTCCCGCTCCCGGAAACTTCCGGCCGATTTGAGAGCGCGAGGAAGAAAGATCGAACGCTAGAATAAGAGAGAGAGAGAGAGAGAGAGATGGAGGAGAAAAAAATAGCCAGATAAGCGGTCAGATTACCAGGGGACGGACGTTATCATCGGGACCCTAGTAGATGGAACAACTTCAACGAGGTCCTGCGCTTCCTACCCATCGGCGATGTTCGGAACGCGATGTCTGGGTTAGCTCTGATTGAGCCTGTTTTACGAAAAGGGCCGGGGCACAAGACCGTTTCCCCCGATTATGCTCCTCCTATCGGGATCATCTAATTGCCACTAACTTTCCTTTTGCGCAATGAGTGAAGACCGGCGGACAATCCCTCTCGTTCGGATTAACGGAATCGCATTGGTCTGATCCTTATCACGGTCGTTTTGTCACACGCACGAGGGCTCGTCGGTGTTCATTGAAACGAAGCTTAATCTTCGGTGGGGACGGGTCAACTGTATTCTGGAACCCCTTTCCAGCCACATCCTACAACGTTTTAGAACCTCGAAAATTTTCTTTTACAGTACACATTGATTTCTCTATATATATGTCGCCGAGGCCTGGATGATAAACGTCGTGGAATTATCCCCACTACCGCGGGGCATACCCCATAAGGGGCCACGAAGCTCAAGGAGGCCTCGGAAAATTTTTAAATGACGTTGGAAGTGATTTTGGTACACAATTGAAATTGTTTTTGCTATTGAAGGATCTATTAACAATTCTTTGGCTTGGAGTTTTCAAAAAGTGCTGGATTAATCAATAAGCAAACTGAGCACAGAAATGTACAGGGTGTATAAAAATTATATGTCACGACCAGCATAGCGTGTGATTCTACACCTCATGATCGGTGAAGATCTGTTAAAAAAAACTTCCCGCAAAATTGTCCTTGACTGACTTTTTTAAGGTTTTAAAGGTCAAATTTTTTTATGATTGCATCATGTTCTACTCATCAAGGTGTTCTACTCACGGTTTTATACACCCTGTACATCTTTTACGTAGTAATAATACTGCTATAAGTGCAAATTTCTAATTTTCATTTAAAACACTTCTCAGTGAAATGATTGAATATGTATAAGAAATCGTCCAGGTCCACCCTTCGTTAAAGTGATCTATAAGGGGTCTCGAAAACTTGTGAGTGCTTAGGGCCTCTAAGGTCTTAATCCGGCACTGGTACGCAATGTGTTAAAAGCCAGTTGACCACAACTTCCATGGTAGGATTTCCCATCAAAATCGACGGTATTGTTTCGACACTGTTCGAACGAAGACAAAATCCACGAAAACCAGGTTCTCGATCAGCAAAACAGATTTTCGTTCAGCCGTCGATCATCGTCGACTTGTCTGGGCGAGCGAGCGTTGTCGATCACTTGATATGCGGCCATGATCACGCACGCGATCATAAATATGGACGGGGAGAGAGAGAGAGAGAGAGAGAGAGAGAGAGATAGAGTACGCCGCGCTGTTTGCATAAACATCGGGAAAACAGTGGGAAAATAAAGGAGGCGGTGTAACCGCGCGCGGTCTGCGCTCGCGTTTGCATTTACAGAAGAAGGAATTCGGTATGAGGAATATTTTCCGAGGGGGGTTGGTAGAGCTCGGAGACGACAAAAACAGAAAGAACGAGGGAAAAAACGCGGAAGAATACACAGAACGTAAGTATCGATATCAAAGGAATGAGCATCGCGTCCTTGCCTTTACGATACCGGCTCGGGCTCGGGCTCGGGCTCGAAATTCTCCCCCTGTTGTTATGCACAGGATTCGAGTAAACAAATATTTTTGTGGCGGCATAAGGTCCTCCGCAACCCTGTTCCCGCTCGCTTCGTCGACTCCGATGGAGAGCTCTTATTCGAAGAGCATCGTCCCGCGATGTGTACCTCGGCACGATTTATCTGCTCGATTAAGCATCGGCCTGCTCCCCGGAAAACCGCCCCTGACGTCTTCATCGTCTTTGTACGATTTCCATACCAGCCTCCCAATGGAACAGAACCTGTATCGATGTTGGCCTGTTCCGCAAATCTGCTACCATAAACGATTCCTGTTCGTCACCATAGTTTTCGTCCGCCGCTTACAACTCTTTCCAAACCCCTCTACTACAACATCGATGACGAATTACGAAGATTTCATTAAAGAATCTGAATCTACTAAATATGAAAATTGATAGGCGAGACAATAGAAAAATTAAAGGAATTGATAGGCGAGAGAATAGAAAGATTAAAAGAAAATTTAAAAATATAAATCTACCCCCTACAGAAGGGATGGGCATTTTTGTCCCAATTGAGGCAAGACCATCCCCACCATAGCGCCCACTGCCCCCTTCCAATCAGCGCCGTTACCGTGATGGGGGAAGCATGCGTTTGAGGGGCCCCTACCGTGCTCACCACTGCTTTACAAAATTTCTAATCGTTTCCTTCATCTTGAAGTATGTGGCACGTACAAATAATTCAATTTACCTATTTAGTAAGTATTTATTCGTTTAAGAGAATGAATTGGCAGATTGTCTTCGAAAAGAGACTACTAGATCAACAACAAGGTTTCCAGTCAAACGCCATTAGACTCGTGAAACGTACATTTCGACTAGAAACAAATTCTGCAAACGTGTGTGTTTGCTCTTCTACCTCCTGGCCAGAGGGTCTACCGTCGAGACCCCGATTGAAGCGTAAAGTCGGACGTTTCGAGAATGTGACTTGCACAGTTTTGCCTGGCGACCACGGAACTATGGGAACCAAGCGGAATATTGAATTTATTTTGTTGTTTGCTTTGAAGGAATATGTTCCCCTCGGCAAACACAGAACGCACCGGGTATTCCCGACGAGATCGGCTCGCAATAGAGAATGAAATCTAAGTGCAACGGTTTCGGTGAACAAATAAGAATCGTCTGCATTAATTACGAGACAGTGCAGTTACAGGGACATTCGTTTCTTTTGTTAAACTTTATTTTTGCATATTTTTCGTTACACATGAAATAATTGGAAAACTTGTTCGTCGGACTGTCGTTAAGGGTCGCGTAACGATGGACAGGGTTCTCAAACCCTGTAAGCAAATTTTTGTTTTTCGTCACGAGAAACACACAGCCATTAGGCGAAATTCGTTCGGGGAATCGGACCACCTACGCGAATCGGGGGCAAAAGGGGGGGGGGACTGGGGACGGTTGGATACTTCGAAAGTCCTTGAAAGTAACAGGCGGCCTCTCGGCCTATCCCCGAAGTATCACGAATTAGATCTCGAGATAAGGCCGCTTCGGCACTAATGAATCCAAACTTTCGAACTCCAATTACACCGGCGCGCAGCTATACTGAAGTTCCCGTGAGAGAATGAGGGACGAACCGCGTACACACCAACGATGAATATTTCTACATAAATTCTCCGGCCGGTGTTTGCGATGAAATTAAAATTAAGATGAGAGAATTTCGCGACCCGTGGCGCACGGGCCTGCATGCAAAATTCACCGCTGTCTCTCAGTCAACATTCGTTCCGGCGTCGCGACGACGCTCGCCCACGCCATCTTTGATTCCTCCTTTAATGGCCGGCGTGGAATATATTTACTTTTTATGGTACTGCCTTCGATCCTTATGATTTACTATCGTGTCTTTTATGTCGCGGCAACGTTGCCCTCGTTTGTGTATTCATGTATGATAATCAAAGTATACGTTTTAAACATAAAAATGGAGAAACTGAATACGGTGTTTCGCTGAGAATGTACAATTTAATTTAATTGATCGAATATTGTGATGCAACAGTTAAAGGAATTATACTATTGGTTCAGAAAAGTACAGAATTAAAAGCAGTAGACTGAAAATTATTTAGTTGATGAGGACTATGTACTTAATACTTATTTTTCTTTCTTCCCAGTATTTAAGATTTTATTTTAAAAAATTTTCAGCCGTTCAAAGTTATTAACAGCAATTAATATTGCTTGGTATGTTACTTTGTTTGTGTATTTGGTTCGGCTAGACAGTTGTACGGATTTTGCAGCAACAGTAACGTTTTAAAGTGTGTCAGCGGTTATGATGGACGTGGTTTGATCCGCCGAGGTTCCATTTCGATTATTGTCGATCCATCCACGTGAGTTGTCGAGTGCTCGAGAGCGAAGTGCTTCACTGTGGAGTCGAAACCCTATTATAATCCATATCCAATCACTTCAACTAGATTATCGACGGCAGCAAGTGGTCCGCGCCTTATTTCCTCACGTCCTTGTGCCTCCACGAGCCTCGTCATCAATCTCTGATAAACAAACGGCAATCGATTTGTCTGATACCCGCGACTGATAAAACAGAAAGCTTTCATAGACGACATGCAACGTCACGCGACCCCTTTGTCATCCATCGAACGTCAAACAGGAAAATTGTATGCAATCCTATTACGGTAGAAAAATTCGCTTACATTTAATATCAGTGAAATAATCAGGACCAAAATTCTCAACGGTTTTCGTGATTTTAGTAAAATCTTCGACACTGTACGGGATTTCAAATTTTTCATATTATATTATGTAGTAATGACAATATGCGAACGTAAATATAATTTTAAATGCCGTTCGGGCGATTGCATTTGACTAAAAGCACAGGAGAGGTTGGAAATTGTTGTCCTAATTTTGTAGCCAAGTGCTGCAAATTCGATGATCGGTGAATTATATTTTAAACAGATTTTTCATTTGGTGCTCGAGTACGTCGAATACAGTAAAAGTTTTTAGTCTGGATTCTTAATCAATTTTTGTCCGAATCGATTGCAAGAGACAGGAGCTACATAAATATTTATATTTTTTCGCGGCAATGAACATGTTCAATATATTGATCACGAATGCGTACAGTCTAGTCGCGATTTTGTGAAAACAAAGGAAGAAACTGAACAAACGGGTGGCTCAGCAGGAAATAAAACTAAGTAATCAACGATAACAGGTCAAAATACCGATAAAAAGTCGGTCGGACGTCGCCGGGAGTCTGGACGTTCGAATGGCGAGCGGAACGACGTTGATTTTCCGAAAAACTTCCTGGGAAAAGAGGTCCGAGAATGTCGGCGGATTCTGAAGTCCTTCGCAGAAATCGGATGGAGGGTTCTTTTTGCGAAGGATAGAACGCGATCCGGTGCAAGCAAAGGCTGGTTCCACTCTCGGCTGACCCTAATCGGACCAACCCACTGCTAAGTCTGACTAGAACTGGGCGTAACCACTGCGAGGAGCCCAGTTATTCGCAGCGACCGTCGATATCCTCTTTTTATTGCCCGCGCTTCCGATGTGTCCCGACAAGAGTTTCGGTTCTCGGGGTCCTTGACGGACATGGTTCGATTGTCCGGCAAAAAGTCCTTCGACTTCTGAAATATTCACCGGAAAAACCCTACCGGTAATGAATTTTATACCGGCCCTTAAACGACGAATAGCACGTCCACCTTTTTACAATCATTTAAAACGTCCTATTAGGTTGGCAAGAAAGTAATTTCGGTATTTTTAGGTGAAATAAAAACTAATTTTTTAACCAAAGCAATGAACTTTAATCAATAAAATATTTTCCATTTTGTTCTATTATCTTTTAACATCATTCTGGTAGCTTCATAATTCCGCGCTCGTAAAACTTCTGATCCTTTTCGGTGAAAAACTGATCAAAGTGCGATTTCAGATCATCATCATTAGTGAATGTTTTACCATTCAAAGAGTTTTGTAAACTTCGGAATAAATGATAATCTAATGGTGCAATGTCAGGACTATATAGTGGATGTGACATCACTTCCCAACCAAGCTCCAATAACTTTTCACGTGTTACCAAAGATGTGTGTGGCCTAGCGTTATCATGGTGGAACACGATTCCTTTGCGATTTGCCAATTCTGGCCGTTTTTCTTTGATTGCTATGTCCAGTTTTGTTACTTGTCGACAATAAACATCTGAATCGATGGTTTGGTTCCTTGGGAGTAGCTCAAAATACACAATACCTTTGTAATCCCACCAAATTGACAACATGATCTTCTTTTGGTGCAATTCTGCTTTCGGCGTGGTTTGGGCTGATTCGTCACGGTTGGACCATGATCGTTTTCGAGTTGTGTCATTGTAAACAACCCACTTCTCATCACCAGTGATGATCCGCTTCGGAAAAGGGTCGATTTCATTTCGTTTGAAAGCATATCACATATGTTGATGCGTTGCGTTAAGTGAATTTCTTTCAATTTGTGTGGAACCCAAATATCGAGCTTCTTAACGATTCCGAGACTTTTTAAACGATATTTTATAGTTGTATGCGAGACATTTAACCTGTCTGCAATCTCTCGGACGGTTATATGACGATCCGATTCAATAATGGCTTTCATTTGGTCATCATCAACTTCAGATGGTCGACCAGAACGTTGGTCGTCTTCAAGTGAGAAATTTCCAGAACGGAATTTTTTAAAACAATTCTGGCACGCGCGTTCTGTTAAGCACGCGCGTTCTGTTAAGCAATCCACCCCATAAACTTCACATATGTCTTTGTGAGCCCCGGCAGCTTTTTTACCTCTACGGAAATAGAAAAGCAATATGTGCCCATAATGTTCGTTTTTGCAATCTATGTTTAAATTGACACTGACAATTTCAATCAAAATCACGTGTAATTTGCTTCAAAAGTAAGCTAAAAGATGCAGTTATGAAATGTCAGAAAGAATACAACGAAACATTAACAGAAGTCAATCAAACAAAACATAACGTCAGGTATTAGTGAAAACCGAAATTACTTTCTTGCCAACTTAATATTTTGAGACATTTTCATTTCTCAGGATTCGACAGAGAATCCGTTTGTTACAAAATTTGAAAATGCTGTTATACTATTTTCAAATCACTAACACTATTGCGAGGAAAAATTAATATCCATGTATCTTGAAATACAGATAAATTTTATCTTACTTTCAGTTCAATTATCCTCTGAAGCGGTCTGAGCCCGAAAGAAACGGTTCCCGATTTGAAATAAAACGGACACGATATCGATCGTTCCACGGGCCGGTAATAAAAAGAGATGATCCAGGGCCGATCGTAATTCATTGGAAAAATAAACAGAAGCGCAGAGGCGCAATTTAACGAAAATAGTTGAGGCAGATATCGCGCGGCAAGCTCGAGGGGTGGAACTCGGGCCCGTCGCCGGAAATTACGCGAAGCAGAATTATTTTTCCATATCGGTCCTGCTGGAATCGATGCACACGGACACGGTGTATCGTGGAGGATGGGGCTGGTTATTTTCCATCTGGAAAGAAAACATTTGCCAACAGCTTCGACCGGCACGGCAGCGCGCAGACACGCGCGGGCCCGATCGTTTTACACAGCGGGAAATTCGAACTACGCCCACCTATATCGAATTGACTTCTGAGGTAGAATCTTTGGCGAAACGAAGAGGGATGGGGGGGTTGGCTTCCGGTTACACATCAGACAAGTGATGGATCGCGAATAAATGGGAATATCGGCTGGAAATATTAGAGATATTAAAAAGGAGCCACCCCTGGCTCGTCATCCACGCCGGCATCCTTTTAGAAAAGTTCTTCTCCCCTCTCCTCTCATCGTGGCTTCTCTCCGGAACCCCTTCTCCCCATCCCCTGGCCCCTCCCACGTCATATCCGTCATCTCGACAGATTGAAATCCGACGCTACCAAATTATTCTTATCGACCGAGGGAGCCACGGTGAGCTTTGTCGACGGCTTGCCATCTCTTTTTCGCGCGAATCTCCGACGAGATTTCGGTGATATTGCGGCCACGCCGAGAGAAGTATCTCGCCGAATCTACTGGTATTTTTATTGCGCGACCGAGATTCCTCTCGTTTTAGACTGTACACTTGAACAAATAGAATATCCGACATTGTTTATACGCCCCACCGGATCGACCAATGTTTTCGTTCCGCCCGCTCGACGAGTTAACTCGTCGCTTCTCCTTCGATCTCGCTTTTATTCCCATCTTTCATTTAACCAGCGATTCTTTCGCTTCATCGTGCTATTGTCTCCGCAGTGGCGCCGACCACGGATTGCGTTTATGTTACGGCAATTTTATTTGCCTCGCGTTATGATCTTCTGGGTGTAACGCGACACGAGATTCGACGTGAAGCGATACTAATCCAAATGATGGAACTTTTTAATCATTCTTTCGCGAAACTTTTATCAGACACACTCTCGTGGCGTTTCTGTGATTAAACTGATACCAAACTCACTGTATTAAGATGAGAAATCACTGTATTTAACACTTTGAGACTGCCCAACTCAAAAATTCCATAAAGTCAAAGTAAGTTATTTAACGAAATAAAAATTGAAAAATATTATATGTATGATATTGAGTTGTCCTCCAACTTTCTTGCATTTTACAGATCCTAATTAAATTTGGTACAATGAATATATTAACGTAAAAATTCATTTTAAAACCTGAGCAAAAATATTTCCGTCACTCACATATGGGTGACATGGCAGTCAACGTGTTAAACCACGTCACATGGCAACGCAACAAATATGACGTCCAAAGACTCAAACTTTTGGAATCCTTAGGCAAAATGGGCTACCAACTACCCCTAAGTATAGACATGTTTATAGCAAAACTTAATATTAAGGCTTGCAATTATATTCTGTTGTGCTACAAAGATTGTAAATTATCTATCTAAATTATAATTTTGTTTTTTCAAGTTATAACTACACCCTGTAACATCGAAATACCGACTTGTAAAATTGTATCACCATACTGTAAAGCGAAATGGACCCATTGAAGGGTCTAAAGAGCTTCAATAAAAAAAAAAGTCAAATCAAACGGGTAAATATGGTCCAAATGGTGTCGTGTTGGGTATCGTTTTAATCGGGGAAGTGTCACGAATGTGTTGGTAAATGTTTCATAACAAAATCGTTAAAAACAAACAGGAGGTTAAATTACGAACCGATTTCTACGGTGTCGAATAAAGATGGAACAAGTACCATACCCAGGACCTTTTACGCTATGAGAGAGCTCTCAGAGCAGGTGTTCATCGCCGGTTAACGCAGTTTCCCACGAGCCCCCGCGATAAACATTACCACGACAAGAAAGCCGCGGGTGTCCCTCGCCGGAGGAGCGGCTCGAAGCCAATTTTATTAGGCGAAAGCGGCGATCAGGCGGGTCGTGAAGGTTCCGAAAACGACTTAATTAACGGGGGAACAGCCGAACAGATGCTCCGACGGGCGTTGTCGCTTCTCCGGCGCCGGCTCGTAAGTTTCGGCTTAATTTCGGCCGGATTTCTAAGACCCTTTACACCCTCGGTCTTTTCGTTTTTTCTTTTATGGCTCGTACTAAACCCTGGCCGCGCACGACGAAACGTCGGTAGGGACAGAGGAATGGAACGACCTCGGGATTGGGGGTGGAAAACGAAGAGGAAAAGGGAAAGAGAGAGAGAGAGTGAGAGAGAGAGAGAGAGGGATGCGGAAACAGAGTCGCGGAGAAGAAAAAGGAGCAAGGGGAGAAGAAGAAACGGGAAAACAGCCAACCCGAGCGAGATTGCCTGTTTTCTAATTTACAACTAGGCAGGGCCTGGCCTTAACAATTTACGTTGCTTCTTACAAGGCCGCCATCCACTTTCCACGCGCACTTGCTCTCCAGAACGAAGCCGGGGCGTCGCGACGCCCCTATTGCGACGCCGAACACTTTCACCGAGCTCTCTCTCTCTCCCTCTCTCTCTCTTTCGTTCCCGCTTTTCCCGGCGCCGTTCGAGAGGAAGAATTACTACCTCGTTAACGGGACGATTGATTCCGATTATAGCTGGCGTCCTCGATTCTCGACAGTGGCGTCGCGTTATTGGCTTCCCCGGTGAAATGATGTAATCTTCCTTCTTCTCGCAGTCCATTGACGAGCCCCGGAAATCTTGCGACGCGGCCCGCATTTCGTCCGCGACCGTCGCGATATTATTTCCTATTATTACGTCACCGGTCGTTTCGCGGATCATTGTGGATGTCCGCGAATGGTTTTACACAGTCTTAACCGGCTCCTTTTGTGGCGTCTCTCGATCTGCCGGGGAAATATTTTGACCCTCCGTTAACAAATTCTGAATCCGAACGAGACGCAACAAACTTTAGAATTTTGCACGGTAGTTCTGAAATGCTTCGACTTGATTCAAACTCGAGTTTTCGAAACTACCAAATTTTATTGACATTTTTCGAACGTTCTTTATCCGAAACTGTGAACTCTTTTTAATTAGACTGTGGGTAAGATTGCGAGAAGTTCTTTGTGAAGAGTTATATCACTTTGAACGCCAAACATGAAAGCTCAAAAATGCCACGAAATCAAAGTAAGTTATTTGATAAAATAGAAATCGAAATAATTAAATGTATGCTATTGTGTGGTTCGCCAACTTTCTTGCATTTTACAGATCCTAATCAAATTTGGTACAATGAATATATTAACTTAAAAATTCATTTTAAAGGCTGAACAAATAATTCCGTCACCCATATATAGGTGATATGGCAGTCAAGGTGATATACAGGGTACGATAATATTTATCACTGACAAAAATTGCTATCGGTTTTCTCCACGAAGCCCTTGCACCGCAATCTAATTTCAAGGCTTCGGATTATAGCAACCAGTAGCGCTTTAAAATTCTGGAAAATTGATATTCAATCGACGGGAAGAGCTGATCAGCACAAGACATATAACAGAATTGAAAAAGTTTACCAGCTCATTCCTCGCGCGTCTTACGTAACGAGTCTGCTTTTTCCACGGATTGTCATCCACCGAGGAGAACTTATTTCAAAGGAAATCGACTGGGTCGCCGCAAAAGTGTGCGGAATTCATTAAAAAATGACGGTCGAAGTTGCCCCCGTGAATATTCGATTAAATCAAGAACGGAGATTTTTCCCTGGTTCGTGTAATTCCGGAGTAGCTAATGCCACAACTAATTAAGAATACAAACGGTAGAGTGTAACGTTCTGGTACGTATAGAACTTTCTACTTGCAAAAAGACCGATTAAAGATTAAACCGGTGATGAAGAAGCGAGCAGGTCGGAGAAATTTTTGTTAACTATAATGGACGGAGGCGCCGTTAAAAAATTCATTCCCCGCGAAAGCCTTCGTCCGAGTCGAGAATCGTTCGAACTTCCGGTTCAGGGGACGGACACCGATGGCCACATTCATCGATACTTTATACGTTCTTCGGTGTTTCTGAACTTCTTGCGTTTGAGCATCGGTGCAACTTTCTACGTAAAATACGGCTTCGATTATTACGAACTATTAGAAGTTGCTTTTTGTGTAAGTTTAATGGAAACACGAAACTCGTTATGGATGTAGCTGTTTTCAAACTGTATTCCTTACACGCTGCAATAATATTTTGCCTTGGCGAACCGGCATCTTCCCCGGGAATCCAAAAATGCAGAATATTCTGCAATGTCTGCTACATATAATACAATAATATTTAGAGACCCGTCAAATATAACACAATGATACTTAACGTTGATAATTCCAATTCCTCTGTGAGAAAAGTACAATACTCAAACAAGAAACAGTGAGCTGTTATCGAACTGTATATGTTGCAAGAAGGAAACAGAAAATATGCGTCCACCTTTCGTTATTTAACACTTTGATTGCCAAACTAGAAACCTCAAAAATTCCATCAAATCAATGTAAGTTATTTAATGAAATAAAAGTTGAGAAAAATTATATGTATGATATTGAGTAGTCCTCCAACTTTCTGGCATTTTACAGATCCTAATTAAATTTGGTACGATTAATATACACTGGCTCACGAAAGTGTTCGAACGCCCTTTAAAACAGTATAACTTTTCTAAATTGGCTTACCAAATGACGTGCAAAAATGATTTAAAACAAATTTCAATTCAAGCTCGGAATTATAAGAGCAAATAAAAAAGGCATTTTCCAAAACTTTTTTATTTCAGCTTGTGATGAAAATTTAAAATATGCGTTTTGTAGATCTGTGTTAGTTATACGCGCACTGAAAATTTCATCGAAATTGGCTGACGCAGATAACTATGGCACGCATCGAAATATGTTAGAATCTGAGGATTTTAAGCAGAAACTGACCAAAAGTCGTGAAAATAGCTCGTGTGTATATTAATCGATTTCAATGAAATTTTCAGCATGTATATAACTAACATATATCTACAAAACGCATGTTTTAAATTTTCACTACAGGTTCAAATAAAAAAGTTGTGAAAAGTGCCATTTTTATTTTTTCATGTAATTCTTACCAATTGCAATTTTTTCAAAATCTTTTTTGCACATAATTTGGAAAACCAATTCTTCTAACTCCTCAAAAAAGTCAGATCGTTTGATCCAATTTTAAAAAAAGTTATATTGATTTATAGGACGTTCGAATACTTTCGTGAGCCTGTGTATTAGCCTAAAAATTAATTTTAAAACTTGGACAAATAATTCCGTCACCCATATATGGGTGACATGGCAGTCAACGAGTTAAATAAAATAGAGAACTTCGAAAACAAGGTTTGCAATATTTTCTACGTTCTGTGAAGCTTTTAGCGCGGCGCCTGTCGCCGGCAAATATCGTGGGACTTATACCTCATTTGGGGACATTAGAAAACGGAAGAGTCCGCGTCTCCGACCGGCGAATTTGCATTAAACGAAACGGCGCATTGTGATGAATTCGATTAAAACTTTGTTAATAGAGACCTTTGCGCACTTACGTCGCGGCGGGTGGACGGGCCGAGGGGCGCGTGGGGTGGGGGCGAGGGGTGGGCCAGAACCAGAGGGGGAAGTTTGAACAGTCGCTGTGCGTAAACAGCAACGAAAGTTAGATATGAAAACCGCAAACTTGCTTAGAGTCTAATCTAGTCAGTCGAGTTTCATAAATTTTAAAAGTCAAACACGTTTCCGGATTATCTAACGCTGTACCCGGAGGAACTTCGCCGCGTTCTCGCCGCAAAACTTCCCCCCGTCGAATAAGTAGTCCTGACGGTGGATTAATTTTGCCGAAACGAACAAACAACGGCCGCGTGTACCCGCGAAAACAGAAACGAAAGCGCGCGGAACCATGAATCATTCATTTTTCATGTTTCCATATCGGATCTCGTCCCTTCTTGTTCTGCGCTCTCCGTTATCGCGCAGATACACTGAATATTGTACAATTTGTTTATCCGAGTAAAATATCGTTGTGTCGTGCAACGGTTCTGCAACGACTGTGCACACAATATTTTGTTACTTCCCTTCGCGTGTGGTAAATTAATATTGTGAATTTATTGCGATTTCTTTTGCATTTACCTTATCGCCTACAAGTGTGCTTAATTAATTTTTGCAAGCAAAAATTCACGAATTTTTCTGGATGACTGTGTAAGCCACGTACAAACTCACATAAGAGTCTTTTAAATTTTTTGCAGCTCTTTTGGTTGGCAGTTACACTACTTAGCAGGAGTACTTATAATGATTGCGTAAGAAGTTCCAGCCGCTGAGAATTTCATCGAGCACGTAAGTCCCGACGAGCAAACTGAAACTTTGAAAAAACTTCGGTAGTCAACCAATTCTGTGCAATGATTATTAGCCACGACGAAGTGTCATAACAGAGTTGCCGTAATAAAGTTTACGTAATTTCTTCATGCACTAGTTGTCCCTCTATTTTTTTTCTATCGACTCCGCCGTGTCGCAACTGCCAATACTCGATACTCGATACGCCTGGAGGATACGCGATACGCCTCGATAGTAACAATTTCACCTGACAGTTTACCAATCACCGGTGCGACGTAATTGAAATAATCGAACAGCTTGAGTGGCGCCGAGATTGATTATGATTTAGAAAAGTGTTTTCTTTTCTAATTTTACTTATCAGTATTTAAAGCATTACTCATTTTGGAGCTTTTATGAACGTAGGTTATGTCCTTCGGCTTCCAGCATTGCATACAAATTAATACAAGGATTTCATTAAATTTATGTTGCAAAGTACCTTGTAAGAACGCGAAACCCGCATTCCACTCATTACTTATCTACAGCAGTAATCTATATTTAAATTACGAAACTTTTCTCTGGCGGAGTTCCTAAAGACGAATGAGGAAGCTAAAAGTCCTGGTCCAATTATAAAATATGACTCTCACAGAAAACCATAAAAAAGACAGGAAGTCCGCAGAAGTAAATTAAAAAACATATTTGTTATGATTACTGACCGTGCCGATGGGCGATTGGCCGCCAATCTCCTGAACTTTTACAGTTTCACATTTTTCTAACGAGACAAAATATGAAAAATTATTTATTTCCTTATTCACAACAATTATTTATTCGCTTGTAATCGCTAGACTGCAAATTTTAATGCGAAATAAAAATGTTCCAGCTCAATTGAAAAACTGGAGTTAAACAGAAAGTTATTTTCTTTCTCAACATTTTCAATTTGCTGAAAATAATACGAAAATATGTTGTTCTAATGTCTCTACTGTTTTAGGTGACTCAATTTTGTTATAAATAGACAGCGGATCTTCATACATTTATCACAACAATGAGTAGGTGTAATTTGAAACAGTGAAACTATTAGAAGAATTTAAAAATATTATTATATTATTTTCAACCTATTAAACATATTGAAAATTTGTTGGAATTCAGGTAGAAAATTTTTATTTTTCAAGATCCGCTGTCTAGTTATAAATGCTTAAAATACGCGGTCTAGTTGTCAGTTTGCTTTCGTTACGCTTCGAAACAGCGTTGCCAGATCAAGACTCGTTCCCCCACTCTAATTTCCCCTTCTACCACGGCACGTCACGCATGATCCGGTACTGGAGGGGGTAACTATTTCCCCTCGATTTCCCCCTCCCCTCATCCGGCGACACTGTCTCGAAAGGCGACTGTCTAGCTTCTCGAACGTTGAGCTCCGCGTCTCAGTCCGCCGCGCTATTAAGAAAATGAAATTTACAATTCAGATCAGTAAGACAAGCAACTAGACCCCGTGCCCGGGATTGACGTTTGCCACTTTTCCGATAAAGAAATCGAAACGCGCCCCGCAGCGGAACCCGTTGCCAGAGAAAACGCGAGAGCCTCTCTCTTTCCCCGAAATTGTATTTCACTTCAGCAACATACAGAAAATATCCTGTATTATTTCGCATTCTGCTAAGCCAGAGGAAGTGCAAAACGAAAGACGTATGCATTTCCTAATCATCAAAGTGCGAACCTCTATCCTGCAGAGCAGACATTTTCTTTGAGAAACGTAATCCTTCGACTCTCTTGGTCTGCGTTTTAGAACTCATCTGTCCATTTTTATTTTGAATTTATGTAACAAATGCAGTCTACTAATGTATCTATTTTTGCTCTAAATTAACAAATTATGTATTCTAATTCTAGGTTATAGATCAAACATTTTCATCTTCTATTAACACGTTGATTGCCATGTCACCCATATGTGGGTGACGGAATTATTTGTCCAAATTTTAAAATGAATTTATACGTTAATATATTAATTGTATCAAATTTTTTAAGGAATTTTAAAATGCCAGAAAGTTGGGGGCTACTCAATATCATACATGTAATTCTTTTAATTTGATGGAATTTTTGAGGTTTCTAGCTTGGCAGTCAAAGTGTTAAATATTTTCAGATGGTCGAGTGGATTAAAAAGTGTTTGAACACTGAATTTTCGATTCTTCGAAAATTGTCGATATTTGACAACTTTGTCAAATAGAAACATATTTTCAGAAAACGAACCAAGTGAAAGTAGAGGTTTCAATTTCGAATTTCAACGAAAATGCGTTTAATAGAAATTGAAATAATATATTTGCTGTCACATTGACGACGTCCACGAGAGGTCAATGGTCATTAGCAGTGCTTGAAGAGACGGTATCTCGGCGAACGCCATTTTCAAAGCACACTGTGACGACACGCGGTATCTTTCTATTCCCGTTGGCACAACGGGACTTCGACGTTCCCCATTAATTTCCCTTCGTAACACGCGTTTCTCTCGTTCCGCAGCCAATTAGCCTTCGCCCCCTTCGATTGGAAATTAGAAGGGGTTGCGTGGTCGTCGGAAGGGGATGAATTGACTTGGAGATTTTCGAGACAGTCTGCTAAATTCATCCGTGTTTTCCTGTTACTTCCGCGGCGGTTGGCTGTGACCAGGCCGGATAGTCGAAGATTGTATAAATAAAACATAGTTGCGAAGATGGCTTTCGTTCCGACGGAATCGGAACGAGCCGAAGAGGGTGAGAAGCACCCCGGGATAGAAGCAACGGGAATGGGGAACGGGGAACGATAACTTTTGCCGATTAAATCTTCGAACGTCTTTCCGTCTCGGCCATTCTCTCGAGTTTCGAATCAGTTAAAAATTTCTCGACTTTAATAGTCATTACGCGGCCAAGATATATCGCGCGCGATTTCGCGTCTCAGAATATTCTCGCAGCCGTCCTCCCCCCTTCTCCCGTCCCGCACTCCTCCCGTCCCGCGCTCCTCCTTCTTGAAACTTTTATCGAGAAATTTTATTGTCCCGTTATCTCGAACGCGACTCATTATATTAGTTGATCGGTTGCCCGGACATTCTGCGAGCAAAACGAACGCTCTTATGCGTCTCTAAATCCTCCCCTCCCCAGCCCCTGTAATCGGATTCACTTTCGTCTGCGTCATAAAAGCTCGTCGCATGCTTTACCGCGCGTTCAGTTGTCTAATTTGCTTAATGGTCGCGTCGCGATCGTTTGTTGCTCAGTTTTTCCTCCGACTCTTTTATAACGTGCGCTACGCGAGCACCGATTTTTTTAGACTGCTCTCCCGGAAAATTGAATTCCTCGAGGCCTCGGGGGAAGAACTGCAAAACAGCTGGGTAGTGTCTTCGCCGATGAAAATGCATCCGTTTTTACGTACGTCATACCTCCTGCATTAATTTGCCGGAAATTGTTAACGCGCGTCCCAGAATTTGTAATATCTTTTGTCGCTCAAACGGTTCTTCTTCGTTGTACCGGTCTTTTGAAGATTACCGTTGTCATCGTGATGAGCAACGTTCTCCTCTGGAATTGTGTCTGCATCAATTTTCTAAATGCTCCACGATCGTTACAATTAAAACATTTTATTCGTTTAACACTGATCCAGATAATTTTATAAAAATTGTTCACCGCATTGTCGTGTACCAGTGCAAAAATGTATCCGCGGACCATTGCGTTATTTATTAACCGGCAGAATGAAAAATCGTGGCCGACCGACGGTTCAATAATTCAGGCTTTAATTAATGGGACATTGGCATTCCCTTTGTGCAACGTTAATCGATCCCGTGGATAAAATAAGAGGGATCTTAACAAACGGACGCGCAAAGACGATCAACGGCCGCCACGGTCAAATAGCGCGCGCCTTTTTCGCGAGACTCATCTTCCTAATGGAGCGGCCCGCGTGTGATTTCGTTTTCATTTATTAATTTTCTTAATGGCATAATCTCCAGTTTACATCCGATTGCTATCGGCCGGGCGCTGCAGAGCATTTCGAATCAATTTCCCGGGAAGGGGAACAGAGAACACGGTTCCACCCCCTCGGTCGTACCTTCAGGATTGCTTGTAAAAAATTAATTTTCTTAATGCAACACTATCTGCGAAATGAGGTGAGTGCCGGGATTGCGAAATAATTAGTGTTCCCTCAGGCTTGTCGAGGGTAACCCGCCGCTTAAGGTGTGCTACACGTTTTCCGCGGCCCGAGATGTAACTTCGTAAGTCTTCAGGATCTCTCTCTCTCTCTCTCTCTCTCTCTCTCTCTTTATTCTGAAATATTCCCTCTCGAACAGGGCTGACCATTCCCTCGCACGCGTAAAATAAGATTCAACGGGCTGTGCCGCTGGCTGGTGTTGCCGTCATGTCGTATTTTCTAGCTCGCAGGATTCGCAAACGCTTTATTCCTTGCGATATTCCTGTGGACGATCGACACTGTGATAGAACATTGTTTACCTTGTCGCGATCCTGTATCGTCCCTTTGTCGGGGTCTTGTGTCTTTTGTGTGATAATGAACTGTGCTACCAACCATTTTGGACGTTCATTTTTCACGTTTCATGTACTGACCGTACGATTTATATACACGGTACACAAGAAGAAGAAATTCCATTCTTATGAAATTGGTTTGTCTGATTTTATGTGGTGTCTTATATACTGCCAAGTCAATTACTAGAAATAGAAGATATTTATTTCTTCATTTAATGAGAATTTTAACGCGCCGGAAGTTATGCGATACAAAATAGCACACTGGGCCGTCAAAAGTTAATCCACATCGAATATTGAGTAATACACTTTGAACCGAAAGGGTTAAATAATTGTAGAGTGGAAGGGTCTTCTCGGGAGATTTAATCGTGAAATTTATAAAATGCTTTATTAACTGCTCTCTGTCAAGTCTGAAGGTTAACTGCGTCTGCCGAACGAATTATTCAAAAACGTAGACTAAGGTAAAGACACCAGTAGTTGACCATGTACCAGTTGACCATTCTATAGAAAAACATAAAAAATAAGGTTTTTATAAGCTGTGCACTTTTGATGAAAGTGCACCTCGGATGCCATGCCGTCTGTTGTTTAAATTTCAAAACAATAACATTTCAAACCTTATTTTCTATGTTTTTCTACAAAATGGTCAACTACTGGTACATGGTCAACTACTGGTGCCTTCACCTTATTTAACGATAATTTAATTTAATACGCTTTAATTTTACGATAATTATTTAACGCGATTGTGGTTTTGAGTACCAGTGATGTGGATCGAGACTTGGCAGGCTGATGGGGACTGTTTGGGGAGGCCGCAGATTCTCAAGTCAAATCCGCGTGACCGTAGTAGGCAGGTTTTTCAGAAGAAATTGAATTGTTCAGGAAGATTCGGGGGGGGGGAACTTGTGGGATGTTTTGGGGAAGCTCTTGGGATTATTTTGAGACCGCCGAGAGATTTTCCATCATGGTCTACTACTGGTGTCTTTACCTTAGTGTCTGCGGTTTTTATATCTTCGTCCTTATAGCGCGAGTCGTTGTCGATCAGTTATTGTGTGTCAAAATACGGGGCGACGACCGCGCGTCATAATATTGTTTGAGGAACGACACTTTTTTTTTTTGACATAAATGCGTGTATACTTCCTGTTGAGACTTCCGATAACGTCTTTATCGGATACTACAGGTCATGACAGGAAATGATCCTGGATGGTGGAAAGTTAATCCTGCTTTGCTTGGGCGGCTAGCGACGAGATACACGTTCAACGGAAGGGATTAGGTAATATCGAGACTTTCCGGACACTAGTGAATCAGGGAGCAGAATGGTCCCGGGCGGTGGAAGGTCAATCAAGGGACAAAAATCGAAACGAGTCCGGCGGGCCTAACGAAATCGGTATGCAGGTGCGAGGGTCGAATAATTTTCTTTGGTCGTCGGTGAAGCTCTCGCTGGGGAATGTATTGGCCAGGGAGCCGGGGCCATCTGCTCCCTTCGCAACGATTCCCTTCCGCGTTCCGATCGAAATATGTGCGGCACGTTCCTGTAAGGTAAACTCGAAAGGTACGGGGGCTGGCGGTGGTATTTGTCAAGACTCGGGAGACGTGCCCGTCGGTATCCGACGGAGATATTATTCAAGATAGGAGATGGAGCCAGCCAAGACGAAAATGGGCACTTGGACAGTTGGACAGTTCGTGGTCTTGGTGTAGACGAGTGTCGTCGTCCTCCGGTACCTCCAACCCCCCGTTGCAACCCTGTCCGAGGGGTCGACGAGCGGAAACGAAGGAGAATCGGCCGCCCGGTTCACGAAACTCCCCTCTGTCACAACGAGTTCCACCGGTGTCACACTCTGAGAGACCACTCTATCGAGTTACAGCTTTGTTTTTGGGTCGATCGACTCCATCGTTGCTGCTGCTCTCCCATCGAGTTGCTTTGACCCCCTTCGACGTCGTTTCCGGGGTCAACGATAAGCACGATATTCCCCGCACTGACCCCACGGAAAATTGATTTCCCAAACATTCCGCGGACCGGACCGGCCGGCCCAAGGATCCTGAAGTTTCTCGCACCCCCTACCCCCACCCCCGTAATAATACTTTGTTCGAGGGGATATCGATCTCCCGGGCTTTGCCCGCCGATGGAGATCGATGGACCGGCTTTACCTCGGCGACCGATCGGCCGGAGAACATCGCAACGTGTTGCTTGATCAGCCGATTCTGCGATGCTCCTGTAACCACAGTCAGCCGAAATATTAGGTTGGCAAGAAAGTAATTTCAATCAAAATTATGTGTAATTTGCTTCAAAAGTAAGCTAAAAGATGCAATTATGAAATGTCAGAAAGAAAACAAACGAAACGTTAACAGAAGTCAATCAAACAAAACATAACGTCATGTATTAGTGAAAACCGAAATTACTTTCTTGCCAACCTAATAATATTATGAACCCTTTCTAACTCAAAGTGTCTTCTCTCTTTTATTGTAGAACCTTTTTTAATCTCGTGCAATTTAATTACAGGCACACGTGTGCGCTAGCCTATGTAGAAGAGATGAGAACTACTACAATTGTTACATTCCATGAAATCGTGATAGCATTGATGAATGCAGAAGTTAATGTTGAGGCATTTTTAATGTCGGACTACACGACTTTTTTTCACTACTATTGGACTATACGGATTTTTTTAAGAATTTAGAACAATTAGTTTACTATATGAAGGGAAAAAGAAATTTTTAGAAAATTGTAATTGGTCAGAATGGCACCTGTCAAAAACGCTTAAAACTTTGATTTTTGGCATTTTTTCGTTAAGATGTACCGGATTATATATGAACACGTTGACTGCCATGTCACGCATATGTGGGTGACGGAATTATTTGTCCAGGTTTTAAAATGAATTTTTACGTTGGAGAAAGTTGGAGGACTACTCAATATCATACATGTAATTCTTTTCAATTTTTATTTCATTAAATAACTTACATTGATTTTATGGAATTTTTTAGGTTTCTAGTTTGGCAGTCAAAGTGTTAAACAGTTAAAAATTTCTGGATTGCCGAGGTTAAGTTTAACAAAAAATAATACGTTTTGTAGATCAGTGTCGATTATATAAATTCTTAAAATTTGCTCGGAAGGTCAGCCTAAAGATTTGAATTTCTTTCAATTTATTTCTTAAAATTTCACCTACTCGATACTCCAAAAATTCCTAAAACTTGCGGTCTCCATACAATACATAATTTACGCCTATCTTGTAGATGCACTTACCATCACGTTAATGTTTCGAAATTGATTCTCTGGACCGTTTCGAAAAACAGCTTCCGACACGATAACAGGACGTTTGTCCTCGTTCGGGACGCGTTCGACTGAATCATCCGCTTTGTCCTCTCCCTTTCAGACGTCAGAAATGTGACCTTTTCTCGGGCTAAGGGATTCGATTAGGCGCGCGTTCATTGTATAAAGGCTACAACGACGGAGGCTCTCGCTCGGTTTCGGGAACGAGAGCGGGGACCCCGAACTCTCCTCTCGCTGGTAACCAATAACGAGGAAGAAAGCTTTCTTTATCTGGGTTGCAAAATCAAATTGTCGTCTCTACGCCCCCGGTGGCAAGCAAACCCCCTCAACTCCACCCTCGCAAATTCCTGCGCCTTTTCACCCGGGCTGGAGTTCGTGAAAACATTCCGTTCGAACGTTCGACCACCTCGTACGCCATTTTATTTCCCTCGTAGAAGTTAACGGCTCGTTGCTCAATCGAATCGGGTATTTGTCAATAAATATGCTGCGGCGAGGCTGGGAAATTTTTATTGTTTTTCTGATGACGGTGGACCTCCTTTTATTAAATATTTCGAATTCTCCTGTCAAGCGAATCATCAATCCGTTAATTTAATGCTTGACGATTGTTTTTGCCATTTGTATTGTCACAAGAAATAGGAACGTCTTTTTATAAAATAAAATTCAAGTGAATCTTTGAGTGACTAATGTTAATGCTCGAATATATTACAATTCTTATCGTCTCAGAAAATTTCGTCTGCACTTGAAAGGGAAAAATTCTCAGAGATTGAGAATTTCTATTAAATCATTCGCATTTGATGTTTACCAGGAACCCGTTATATCTCGTATTCGTTGATTCGAAAGTTTGCACACTTTCAAGGCATTTTCCATTTCTATTATGTTCCCGTGCCTCCGTTGAATCGAAAATGCGAATTTGTGAAATTGCATTAAATTATTGATTGTTAGCAGCCTGGAGCACAAAAAGCTGGAATATAATACTGATTCTTGAATGATTGAAGGCAACGGTGAAATTAATGTTCTCTTGTGTTATTCGTTCTGCAATAAATCATTTGAAAGACTAAACTGTATGAAGCGTACAATACGTAAATTCGATCTCCGATATAAATAGAATTAAAATTAATAAAAGAAATACGAGGAATGTTCATGCGTTTCTGATATATTAACTTTGCGTGTTATTTCCAACTTTCTATTTTGACAGAACAAGATGGCGGCTGACGGAAAGGCAGAGAAACGTCAGGTCTGGCGAGTCGATCGGTCATGGAGTTTTCCCGGCGATTAACCCGTGGCTCGTTTTTCTCGGCGTTTTCAACACGTTCGGCGAACGATAGTGAACAATAAGCGTGTACCCGTTGGCGAACAACCCTTATTGGTGTAGTTAGCGTAGACAGAGGGCGAATCGAAGGCCGGCTGACTGGAATCGCAGAGCGCGGGAGGGTGAAGGGAAGGGTCGAGGCAACTTAAACAGCGGGTAACAAGAAGTAGCAAGTAATAATTGAGTCAGGCAAGTATGCCGCAGACCATACCGGCCCCGGACTGGTAGAACAGCGATGTGGATGTACCTGACCGGAATTCGAAAACAGACGAGAGCGGGGCGGGCAATTCCGGCGACTTCGACGATGGAAGATGGCTTCATGGTTGTGTGTTCCGCCGATCGCACAGAATTTCGGTGCTTCCACGGGAGAATATTCGCGCCGGCCGCCTGCAATCGAATCCGATCGGGTTCGTGTTACAACGGCCGAATCACTTCGCCTCAACTTGTTAACGCTTCGGATGACCGCCGGAACTTCACCCGACAATGAGCTTTGTTCCGCTTTTAATCAAGCAAACGCCGAGCAAATCGACCTTATCCTTGTTATCCTTGCATCTTTACGCAAATCCCCGTTTTCACAGATTTCTTGTAGAAATAAGAACGAAATCTGTTTGGTTCGGTAGAAAGCCTTCGTTCCGCTTTTAATCGCACGTCTTTGTGCGAATCCTCGTTTTTCTTGGGTTTTGTTAGACATTAGAAGAATGTCAAAATCGATTTCAAAGAGTAAAAAATTTTCATTCCTTTTTACACGCGCTTTCTGACATTTCTCTTCGTTTAATCATAGAATTGCGTGTATAGCAGACAGGTTAACACTTTGACTGCCAAATTAGAAACTTCGAAAATTCCATAAAATCAAAGTGAGTTATTTAATGAAATAAAAATTGAAAAGAATTAAATGTATGATATTATTGAGTAGTCCTCCAACTTTCTTGAATATTACAGATCCTAATAAAATTTGGTACAATGAATATATTAACACTAGAACTACCAAGCAGTAAATGCAACTGGCATACATTGCCTTGTAACAACGATAAAATTGCAGTTGTTTAGATTTCGTACCAGTTTTGTTTAGATATCTACTTCGATAGAGAAGTTCATAAAAAAATTTTCTCATAAAAACACATTTACAATTTCCTTATTTCTAAAAGAAAAAATTAGGAGCAAGTAATTTTGACCCACCCAGTAGTTGTAGTGTTAACGTAGAAATTCATTTTAAAACCTGGACAAATAATTCCGTCACCCACATGTGGGTGACATGGCAGTCAACGTGTTGAAATGACACAACTCCAGTTCAAAGAAAAATCTTTCTAACAAGTAGCTTATTTGTCGCGCAGAAATGATTGAAGAACATAAAACCACAAGTAAAAGGTCGAAGAAAAAACTTTTCGAACGGAGAACCACACAAATTTCAACTAACAATAAAATTGTAAATCTAAATTTAATATACTTGTCATGGAGAAATTAATGGAAAACAGGAAATCATATTTTCCGTCGCCATTCTGTACCAATTCCTTGAATTCGATCATTAAAAGGCAAGAGGACGATATTTTGTACGAGTCTCTGAAATTCGAACACCGAAATACCAGCGGAACGTATTTCAAAATAAAAATCGTATAAATTTAAAGCAATAATATAATTGTGAATTTTAGTACAAAGTATTGTACAGCATGGAACAATAAATGAAGAGCAGGAAGTTATATTTTCACGATCGCCAAAAGGAAGAACATATTTCAAAATAAAAATCGTATAACTTTAAAGTAGTAATAAAATTAGAAATGTACACTACCGTTCAAACGTATCCGGACACTTATAAACTCAAATATCTTTGTTGTTTCTAAAGATACGTAAAATACGGTAAGGACAAAGTTGAATGGTACAATGGGGCTGACACGAGGCTATACAAAATTTTGAATGACCTTGGAATAATTATTGTCACTGAATTCCTAATGAAAAGGACTATCATTGCAGGTGTTTTAAAAAGGGTGGTTTCATTTAAAAAGAGTCAAGGTGACCTTGATGAAAATTTTTTTATAGTATCGTGTCAGCCCCATTGTACCATTCAACTTCGTCCTTACCATACTTTACGTATCTTTAAAAACAACAAAGATATTTGAGGTGCAAACTTTAGGTGACTCACCCTGTATATACGTAATTTTTAATTCAGAACGTCAGATATTTCAGAAGAAACTAATAAAAATCGATTTTAGTCACTATTTTAGGCACTGAAATAACTTATTTGATGCAATGCTAATAACGATATTTCGCAATTGTCCGGATACTTTTGAGCGGTAGTGTAGGTATAAAATATTTAACAAAAATTTAGAAAACTATGGTTCCACCGCCATCTTGTGCGAATCCTTCGAATTCGAGCAATAAAAAGTCAAAGAGAAAACAGAAATGCACTTTGAAGAATAAAAAAAATCGAAACTCTAAATTAAGAATATTTGGCAACACAAATAACAATTATAGTTTCCTCACCAGCATTGAATCAATTTGCCAAATTAAAACTGAAAGAAGTCATAGGGAAATAGTATTTAAATATCGTTAAAATGTCTATTTAGATTAGCGATTTAACGACCATACGAAAATCAATGTTAAACGGTGTTTAAAAATTCTATAAATTTTAAATATCACGGGCAAAACAGCGAATTCAGTTCGCGGCCGAATTAAAGAAATTCAGAGACAATGTAAACGAGAGACGCGATACTGGTAGATAGGTTTCCGAAGTTGCCCGTATGGCGGCGATATGATCAAACCGATTTGAGACGGTCCCGAATGATTTCTCCGTCAGCGATCGACGCGAAACAGGCTGCGAGACGTCCACGTGGAAAGTGTTTCGGTTTCGGAGGGCGCAACACGATCCACGACCGAGAGAAATGTCCCAGAATAACCTTCTGCAAGAATACAACTGTGAGTACCGTCTGCAAAAACTATTCATTGCCCGTCGATTTCTTTTCTCTCCCGGTCTGTTTTGATTTTTTTTTTTTCGCCCGGCTTATTTCGCTTTCGCGAATCGACGCGAATTTGATCGCGATACGCGACTGGCTGTGTCCTCTCCGCGATCCGTCACGCCTCCGGCCGTGAAAAATGAGCTGTGATAATGGCGGCTTTCGTTTATTTGCAAACAGCAGCCGGAAAAAAGGCGAGGACCGCGGGGACATTATATTCCTGCCCGTCAGCGTCCCCGCGAATTTGATAGTCTTTTTCTCGCCTCCTTTCCGGCTGTTCGCGAAGCTCGGACTCGATCACAATGGCTACCGATCTCGTCCTTAATTTTACAAAAAAACTCTCGTAATTTATTCTTACCGATCGCGGAATGTTCTACCGTTCGACCGGCATAAATTCTTTTTCGTGTTTGCGATCGTTAACGCTCGCGAGCTTGCTGGTTTTTTTCTTTTTGCTTCGCGTTGAGAAATATTCGCAGAGAGAAGCGTTTGCTTTCTATCGACTCGTGACAGTGAATTTCTGTGCAGATTCGAACTATTTGTTCTTTGGATGTCGCCGGTAATTTATTAAATTTTTGTATCGGCTAGAACAGTCGTTTGTATGAGTGAATATTTGTGGAACCGTAGATCTGGTAATTTGTTTAGCAGTTTTGGTAGTAATGTGATAATTATAGTGTTCAGATAGATAACAGAGGATTCGTAGAATTTTTTGACGATTTTTATTCACTATTTTTCGTATTCATTCGCACTATTAATATTGTCTTGTTCGAAAGCTTCCATATGTAGATTTTTTCAATGTATTAAATGCTTCAGGTTTATTCGATGAAAATATTTTCGTGTGTCTCGAATTTGGTGCTCAGAAAAAATTAAACGAGTCGATTATAAAACTTTACGCGACTGGGTGCAACATTCTTCGAGGCTCGTCACCGGTCCGCGATACATTGTATGAGATCTTGCCTGTCTCGCCATTTCCATTTAAACCAGTGCCTCTCAATTGTAATCGTTAGAGACGAACTTGTATGTAACAAAAATTTTACACTTGCATCTAAACAAGTAGGGATTATATAAAAATTTATTTTCCCGGTTTAATCATTTCGACGAATTCGAAATAATATAAAAGAATCTTCTTAGTGACAAAATTTTTTTGTTTTTTTATTCTTTTTTTCATATGGTGACTTATATCGCGACATCGTTGTATCTCTGGCTTTTTTATTTATCACTCGAATTGTATCGAATTTCTCTGTACTATTGATGCTGAAGTACGAAGCATTATTATTACAGCTTTATCAAAGATCCTCGTTTCAAGCATTAAAAATATCCGTTCTCCAGAAAAAAAAACAGCAAAATTTCCAGAAGCATGACCTAATTCCGAATTCATTTTGATATTTGAAATTCTTTTTACGGTCGTGTTAAAAAGGAATATTCTGTTGAGGAATCTCAAAGGATTTTCATCGAGGCTTGAAACGGGAACAAAAATTATAGCCCGAAATTCGGGAGTTTAATCAATATAAAATAAGTAATGCGATTTATTCACTCGTCCCCATTACTGATTCTTTTAGTTGAGCGCGATCAGATTGCGCAAAGTGCATAAAAGATTTGCTGAAGTAACTGCAGCTGCAGGCGCGGGGGGGGGGGGGGGGTGGATTATTAAATCAAAAAGAGCGAAAGACTATCATGGGAAATTTTAAAATAGAAGAGTATCGTGCTCTACGTTTTCCAAGGAAAATCCTGATCGCGATTTTTCTATTAGCATTCATTCAATTAAAAGTCATATTTTTGAAATTTAAAATTTTTTAGAACATAGTCTGTAAATATTTCTAAATTGTCATAAAAAGCACCTCATTTGTGTGAACATAATTTTTTTTAAATTATTTTAGTTGTCTGAATTTTTATTTTTTCGTCAAAATGATAATGAGTTCGCAGAATTCTATTTTATTGAAATTCCTAGCGAAGAATTCGAACTCGTTTACAAAGAGTGTTATCGACTCGATGAATCTGCTTTTCTTGAGATAGCATTTCTCATGTGGACGCGCTCGCATCGCCATAATTCGTTACGCTTCGTCCCTTCCTAAGAAAATACACAGATCGTCTGGAAGGCTCAAATGTCAAACGAAGAGAAAACAAAAGAACAGAATTTATTTTCTACGTTGCTAAACAGAGTCCACTTTATAGGCAGGCACAGGCAACACGCACTGGCTACGTCACGAACACAACTATAGATCTGCTTCAATAAACCAGTAAATTAAAAACGTTAAATTTGACTTCGATGAAAGCCTTTCCCACTTCTGAAGAGAATTTTCACATAAAATTTTACACATATCAACGAAGTAAATACTAATGATTGCAAAAAATTACTCGTGTAAACATGCAAGGAAGCATTTGTATTAATAAAAATGAATAAAATGTTTGGATTTTCTTCCCACCGCAGATAATTTTCAATATGAAAATTAAATTTCGCATAAAATTTTGCACAGAATTTTCAATTAATAAATTTTTAATTAATTACTTCACGTTTCTCAAATAAAGAATATTATGTTCTACAGTGTAACGTTACGAATTCTAAGAAAATTATTTTAATCAGAGAACGTAGGATTAGTTGGAAGAGTATTGTAATAGTTTTTAGTGTTTTTTGTCTTAGAAAATATTTTCTTCGGACGTTTATGTGTGCCGGGGCGAATAGGATTTTTTAAAAATAATTCCGTGCAAGCCCGGTCATGCAAAATGATTACTTCTGCGAGAAAGACAAGTAATTTTCACAAAGCACTGTTGCACTTTGTAGGGGAGACCCAGTACGAAGATTCACAGGAGCAATTCTCCCGTCCTATTTCGGACGAGGTTATCAGGTGAGCTTAAAACATTAACATGTATTCTGGTTAGGGCCGAGAGTTAGGTCAGGGTTAGACCTAAGTGATTACGGTGTAATTAGGTTTATTCCCGGATTTAATCCTGGATTTTTTCCTACTCCATTAAATAAGTTCTGACGTTTACAGATAAGGGAGCAGGGAGTCTTGAGGGAAAATTTTCATTTTGTATAAGCCCCTTTAAATTTCCTGGCTCCGTAAATAAATTGTAACAAAAATTTCGCGAGAGCTCACGCGACGATAATGTTTACTCTGCTGGTTTTAGAATTTTTCGAGACACTCGAAAGTTTAAAATGTAACAAGAAATTTAACGAGGTTTTGATCTTTGACTTTAACTTGATGAATTCTTTAGTAAACTTATTACTTTTTGGTAAATTGTATAGCAAACTCGATACTTCAATTAAATCGAATAGATAGTAAGAAATAGTAGTTATAACGTAAAATTTTATTAAAAATCGTATTTTATTAAAAATGAAAATATTGACAACAGAATGTGTTGATTATTGTATTATTAGTGTTTACGAAGTTTATGTGAAAGAAGAGACTACGGGTTCCGATGGAAGAAATGACGTCACTATTGTTCCCGGTTTGACTTCCGCCAATGAACATCAGTTGATTCAAGTAATCATCGTTATCAAAGATGTTAGTCTAAGTATCATCGTTCCTGGAATTTAAATAATTTCTTTGCTATTAGAATGATTGCATGAACCTGGACGTTGCCATTGATTCCGAGGTGATCAACAATGACGATAGCGTAACGAAATTCCTTGGCAAGGATGCATTTAAGTACAAGGTATACGTTGAATTATTGAAATACTTTTAAAATGTTCGCTTTAATACCAAGATGTTTCTATTAATATTTAACGAACGCATTACTAGAAGATGTTATTTCCGGACGCGTTTCCACCGAAAATACTTTAGACAAATTCTTGGAAGTTATCAACTTAGACTGGCAATAATATGTGGAATTTAATAGGTCTTCATTATAAATGCACAATTCCTTTCAGATATTGGATCAAAATATTGTTGCGCCGGAAAACAACGTGATGGTGTACTCGCATCCGATGGTCGAAGGCCCGTCGTCGTCGACGACTCACCTAATCGACAAGGACGATCCAAGATCGAAACTTCATTTCGTCAAGTACCTGAAACGTGACGGGAAGACTTTGAAAATTTGGGAATGCGGTATCTGTGAGTAAAAACAATGAAGTGAATTAAGGAACACACACATTGTCTGACTGAAAAAAATATTTTACCCACTTTTCTATCGTTGAGGGTTCAAAATTGGGATTTCAATTTTTTAGCATTATTTTTCAAGTAAATTATTGACACGTTGGCTGTCAAAGTTAAAAATTCATTGTGTTTAGATTTATTTCATGCAATTAATTTTTCTATCGTTGCGGGGGTTCAAAATTGGGGTTTTAATTTTTTAGCATTACCTTTTAAGTAAATTATTGATACGTGTGCTGTCAAGGTTAAAAATTAATTGTGTTTAGATGTATTTCAAGCAATTAAGGTAAAGGCACCAGTAGTTGACCATTTTATAGAAAAACGTAAAAAATAAGGTTTTTATAAGCGCACTTATAATTGCACTTTTGATGAAAGCGAACCTCGGATGCCATGCCGTCTGTTGTTTAAATTTCAAAACAATAAGAACATTTCAAACCTTATTTTTTGTTTTTCTATAAAATGGTCAATTACTGGTACATGGTGGTCAACTACTGGTGCCTTTACCTTAAATTGCATGAGCATAGTATTAATTATAAATTAACACTAGAACTACCAAGCCACGAACCCATACTCTTCTTTACGACGGTAGTGGGGATAATTCTGCGACGTTTATCATCCTGGCCTTGGCGACATGTATAGAAAAATCGCTGTACCTTTAAAAAATGGGTCGTTTAGACTGCTCTGGTGATTTTAGTGTTGAAATTGAGAGAAAAAAAGGAAAGAGATACTGAGAAGCTTAATATTCGAACTAGGTTCGAAGGAGTTCCGGCATCAGTACACCTTGATGAGACATTTGCCGACCCACACCGACGAGAGAAACTTTAAATGCGAGGCTTGCGGCAAAGCTTTCCGCCAGCTATCGACACTGAGCCAGCACAAGGCGATACACAGCGACGCCCGGCCGTACGTTTGCGAATTTTGCAAGAAAACTTTCAACAGGTCAGCAAGCGAATCGATACGCAATTTCTTCATGACACTCCTCTCTGCATCCGAATTGGTTTCGCGTAACTTTGCGATCGTATGGAACCGTCAATACCGTGTTTCCCGTTTCCTCTTCGACTCGCATACCTTACCCATCCGTGAATCCACCCCCTCGACCCACCCCCGAATCTGGTGCTAGTTTAAAACGGGGTATTCTTGCGTGACGGGTCACAAAATTTGAGTCCGATCGTTACGGTAATTTTTAAACACAATTATAAAATTTCGGGAGCTTATTTGTAAAGTTCTGTATTTTTTTTACATTAGAAAAATTTTTTTTTTTCTTTTGGATCCGTTACACCGGAATTCCTATAACTTTTAAGCCGCGTTTCCAGGTCTCGTTTGTACTCTTCCAGCGACGGGAAAAGCTGAGCAGAAAAATTCGAAACTATACAATCTCACCGACAAGCAAGGAAACTAATTATGCGCGCGTAACCGAGCACGTCGGGTCATTAGCGTTTTGAATCGCGGCGCGGATCGCGGGCCGCGCGATTGTCGGGAACGGCAGAAGAAAATTTTTAACGAGCCTGACGTTTCTGTCCTTTTGTGAATTAACTTTAATAAAGCGGGACTTTTAAATGACTTCGCTTAAGCGCGTTACGGGGATACGACCAGCGAGAGACTGATTCGTTTTCGCGGCCCTACGAATCTCTTTCTCCCGGACAAAGGTTTTGTATATTGCCTATACGGAGAAACTTGTTATCATGTTTTCGCACCGGTCATTATCGTGTGTTTTATTGATTTCTTATTGGGCGTGGAAATTTATTCGCTGGCATTTCAAAATAAATTGGTGTACCCGCGTTGGTTAGGCGGAATGGAAAAAGTTACGACTATTATAATATTGTTTTCGATTTATTAAAATTGTTATGAGTTGAAATAAATTTTTATTTCGGTTCTTGTATGAACCAGATTCTATGAACAATCGCATTAGATTTCGTACGGTGGTGTTAAAATGTTTTTTTAATTGATTCAATGAAAAGGGACCGAATTAATTATGTATGCTTAATACCCTCGAGGAAATATAATATATTTTATTTATATTTTTAGATGGTACACTCAATTTTATATTTTCGTTTTTTTCAGGGTGTCCACGTTGATCTCTCATCGGAAAACACACTCGGAGCACAAGCCACACAAGTGTCAGGTCTGCGGAAAAGGGTTTCATCAAAAAGGTAGTATATCAAGAAAAAATTACTTAAAATCATGTTAATTCTTTCGTTTGTTTTTCCTCGATCTTTTTTTTCTATCTGGAAAGTATACGATGAATTAAAACTGTATAAAAAAATTGCTACATACTACAAAAAAAAATAAATAAATTCACGAGAATTGTTGAATTTTGCAACATTCGCGGAAAACATATCGAAAAAAAAAACAGTTACAAAGAGAACAAAATATTTCTTGTCATCGCTGTATCCGAAAAATATTCACTGGCATCATAAAAATGAAATCGTTCGACCTCAATCGACGAGCTGCAATCACAAAACAATTTGATTCGTCGATCGTTAAAAAGCGGTATGAAAAGCGCGGATACTGTATCGCGGAAAACTTGTTGTAAAATCGAAACGCGAAATCGTCTGTAACTGATCGCGATACCGCGGAAGTGTGGATGGTGTGGGTGGGGATGGGGTGGGGGAGGGTGATCGGTCAATATAATTCGGGGGATGATTACAAGCTTTAATGGTTGAACACCCGTTTCGTTGTCAGGCAATTTGAGGAACCACGTGTTTACTCATACGAACGAGCGGCCGTACAAATGCGAGCTTTGCGGCAAAGGCTTCAATCAAATGTCGAATTTGGTCTGCCACAAGGTCAAAGCGCATGCACACGCGGAGAAAATGCAGTACGTGTGCGGAATCTGCGGCAAAGAGTTTCCGCGTCGATTCTCTTTGAGATCGCACGAGGAGTACAAGCACGGCATAAAGTATCGACATCCGACAACCTCGCAGCCCGAAATCAACGATCCGAACGTCATAAGAAAGTAGGTAGACGTAGTGGTGCGGACGTCGCTTAATTTGCTGCCTGACGGACAGCCTTTTCTCTCTCCCATGGATAAATGAACGCGGCCTGAATCTTGATCTTTCTGGTCGACCTTCCCCCTCCCCATTCTACATATCTCTCCCTCTTTCCTCCATAATTTTCAGCAAAATTGATCCGTCGTCTTCTACGGGAATTCTGCTCAAAGCTGTTCCCCGCAGTAGGTTTTTCCTATTAGACCACTCTAAATTCTATAAATTCTGTTTTCCAAAAGACGTCCACCACGAACCCCATAATTATACTTTTATATTTCTTCAACATTTATACCGCTGACTGAAAATGAATTTTTAGTAAAAACGTCAGGATCGTGCAACTGCCAAACTGTGACCGCAATCAGACCATCGAAGTTAGAGAGAAGGATCCGCTGCTCGTGGTTCGTAGCCCACCTAAGGTATCATCTGCCGAATCATTCCTTATGTTTCATATAATAGAACTAAAGGAATAAACGTAACAATGTTAAAATGATAATAAATGTTTTCTGAAAGTCTGATGTCATGGAATCCGTCGTGATTGATAAGATCGACACCAAAGCGATGGAGATGGCCTTGCTGGAGAACCAAACACCCTTCGCACTCTTCAAACCTGCCAAGGGAATTCCTGTTCTTGTGAAAGTGTCGCCGACCGGAACTCACAAAAATGTGACTTTCTGTTTAATCCTGTCTTGAACTCTCTTCTCACTGATCGACGAACAAGTGAAACGATTATCTGTGTGCATTATATTTTACTCTTCATTGGTTCAGTCGTGTTCTGTTCTTACTAGATAGTTTGGCAAATTTTTACTAAGCAAAAATTGAAATTATATTTGATTTTCCGTATAAAAATATCGTGTAATCGTTTGATAGATCCTGACGCCGGCGACAGCGGAAGATCTACGAATAGCCGGAAAGATGACCCTGAGCCCAACGATCACGCCGGACGCTGACAGGATCAAAGCAGTGCAGATAAAGGTGCCCGTGGTAGCCACTGTCATCCAAAGCGTTGATCCCGACGGAAAAAACAATTTCATAGTTGAGCCGCCTGGTCCGGAAAACGAACACGGTGAGGATTACCTTCGTATGAATAATCACGAACGCAAGGGACGTTCAGGAACGAGGGATATCAAAAAATAGACAATTCTACACGGGAAGATTAACGCGAGAACTACCGGTTGGTTTCCAAATCACTCATTTCAAATTTTTATCATTAAAAAAAAGCGTAAAAGAATTTCTGTCAAAAAATCAGTAATCCCAGTATTGTTTAGTAAAATCGAATCCAGATCTGGCGGTGCTTCTGTAATATAAAATTGACCCACAAAAAATTTTGTTTGCAAGAGAATACTTTATAATATTTTGTTCACTCTATACGAGATGTGAAAATACTGAATCAGTGTTGAATACTTTGCACGAATACTGTGCAAAATCGACAGAAATATTTCACTTGCCAGTGGAGTTCCCGATATTGGCAGCAAACGATTGATAGCAATGGTTAAATAGTTTATCTTTACGGTTAAATCACATACGGCGCGAGGATTGAACGTCGTCGCGCGACTATAATTGACTCGTTAAAGCGGCGATGTTTTTCAAACTGTCACGGTAATGTGTTGTCTTTATTTGGTGCATTGTCGGCAGAGAGCATAGTCACGGCATTGGATTCCCAGTTCACGTACAGTGAGGCCCCGAGAAACGAGCCAAATCGCCAGAATGGAACCGTTGTATCCCCGACGATGGAGGATTGCAACGAATTGCTGGAACTGGCCGCCCAGGGCGGGATACAATTCGTGCGAGCCACCGAGGACGGTCGTTACGAGGTGATGAAACAGATCGATCATGATTTTTCTACTTATTTCTATCCGATTTTGCCGCTTAGCCTGCCACCTCTTTCAAATCACTCCTGATTTTTGTCTGTTCTTCTCTGTCACGAAACACTCCGTCATATTTGCTTTATAGAAATTCCGAAAACAAAAATTGGCAATGGAATGGGCATTCTAATGATCGTGGATGAAATGGTATTTAAATAAAAAAAATCAGAATGTGAAGTTGAGCAGTCATTAGATTTTGCGGAGGCTTGTCAACATTGAAAATTGTTAGTAGATGAAAGATAAATTAACGCTTAGTTAATGGATTGTTAATGATTTCAATAGAATGATTTTAACACTGGGTCAAAATGGCCTCAAATCTGGCCATTAGAGGGTTAACGAAGATTTTGTTTCACCAGTTATTACATTTATTAAATATTTTCGTGTATATGTACCGATTAACGTGAATGTTTGTATTTTATCAGATTTCTTCCAATATTTCAATCTTAGTTGATTACTGAAAAATTGATAATTGATCTGCTGAAGTGCTATAGCCTGTTCCTCGAAAGAAGAGGCCACACCATCGGTCATAATAGCTGTCCACCCTACCATAATCACTCTAGACTAATGACATTGGGGTGCTCCGAGTGGAGTGGACAGCTATTGTGACTATTGATGTATTTTAGGACCCTTCTTCCGACCAGCGTAGCATAATACTGGCTCAAATTATTAATATACCACAGAATGTCCTATAATGTTGACAAATTAAAATCAAGAGAATACTGTTTATTCACTTCTTTCATTTATTCTGTAAAAGTACTGATGAATTTATGGAAATTAATGGCGTGCAGGAGTATGCAAATTAGAAAATAGTGTGTTAACAACAACAACGTTATAATTGCTAATTAATAGCCTTGAACGACTGACTACTGAAACGATTCATGCAATTGACTTTTGCCGGAACGCTGACAAAAGTCTCCACGAGGAAACCCACTTTCGTGAATTGCTGATCATTTTTCCGTGTTGATTGGGCTAATTAGGTGATGACGAACAGCGAAGCTTGCGATTTGATGGCGCAGAACACTCATGACGTGACGCTCCTCGACGGCGACGAAGCGGATGCGATCAATGTGATGAGCACACGTGGCAACGGGGAGGTGATCATCGGGGATTCGGATAATCAGATCATGGTACTTAACTCGGCCTCGGCGCAGAAACCCATATCGATGGATGGTATCGAGATCCTCGAGGACAAAGACATCAGGATCCTCGACATCAAGAGCCTCGACGATCGTTTCGTGGACGGTATCAGTTTCCTCTCACAGCCGAAAATCGACGATTTAATCCTAGGCCCGAAATCGTTGTCGATCGACGCAGACATGGTGGAACACGACGACGAAGGTTCGCGTTTATTCAATCCCTACGCATTTCACTTTCCAAATATATTCACGTTTCTTTCCATGTTCTCAGGAGATCTATTCTGGAATCTGTGGAACATGTGTGAAATCCATCGACCAATTTAGAAACATCATGTGGAGTCATTAAAGAAAGTTAATTGTAGGATCTAAAATAAGGAATTAATGTTTTTAGTCGTTTCAATGCATCACTAGACTGTGGATTTACAATATTTATGATGAAAGTTAATAATTTATAACAGCAAAAAAATTCAAATAATTCAAGAATGTCCGAGTAAAATTGTTACAGGGAGAAATTAATTTCTATCTGGCACCCATCTGCAGCAATCGATTTAATTTTATTTATCAATTCTATTTATCGGGTATTTGTGGATAACGGAATAGAAAGAATAGTAAGAAATTATCGTGTTGAGTTGAGTCGTTATTTTGAAGAGTTTGAAATTGATGGCAGTAAGTTCAACTTTGAAACATGGTTTCTGAGAGTATTGTGAATGTTTCTAAATTGTTCGATCGTTTAGCGCTATGCATTCTGTAAACGTAACTATACTCGTACGCTGCGGGCGAGAAGAGTTCGTTGAAATATGAATTCGCTGACTTTTATGATAGGTATAGGAGTACCCTCGAGTCAACAAGAGTTAACAAACATTCTCAGTCACCGAAGCGACATTTCCACTTTGTCAACCACCTCGCAACCTTCGATATCCTCCCTGTTATTGAAAAATCATCCCCCCCTGTCGATCCTAAGTGAAACGCTTCCGTATTTGAAGAGCAACACTAGTTTAACTGAGGATCTGAACATTCTCGGTAGTTCAACGATGGAGGAACATCACTCGGTCTACGAAAGCAAGATGAAACTGTCACCCGTTTTCGACGACAGCGAACCCGACGGGGGTTTGATGCCCATTGGTCAATCGGACATGAAGATTCTGGGAACCGCGCACCAGAGTGCAAAAGTATTTCACTCAAAATTTCATAATCTTCACCGTTCACAGCTTTAAATACTCATAACTTTCGAACCAGTAAATTACTAACATTGAAACCTGGATTTCCGGAATTTTCTCGCCAGAATCTACAGGGTTACATAAAAAAAACAGTTAAAAATGTCTGGTTTCCTGAAGCAAAGTTTCACCGAAATGTCTTTCTGTACTAATTTTACTAAATTGTTCCAACGTCTTGATCAACATCAATCACTAATTTTTATCATAAATCCGCAGTTCAACTAATTTCTAGACGATAATGTCCTCCAGATAGACGCATAAAAATTGTTAAACCTTGAAATTTCGCACGAAGGTTCTCGGCGTCAGAACAGCTGACAGTCTGCCATCTTCGAAGCTGTTCTCCAGCCTGGGCAGCAGAACAACCGACAGTCTGCCATCTTCGAAGCTGTTCTCCGGCCTCGGCGAGGTGAAAATCCTTGGCCCGAAGAACCACAGTCAGGAAATTATGGCGTCCCAGTACTCGAACATGAAGCTGCTCACCCCGTACGAACAATTCTTAAAGAACACCGCGGTGAACACGAACGGCTGCGAAACAAACGTCGTGAACACTTCCGGTGGCTGTCGGAAGGAGGTGAAAATTTTGGGGAAGAAGCTGGGAACCGGCATTATTACCAGCACGGAGGATGGCAACGTTGTCGAGGTCGTCGAGGAGAAAACCAAGCTGGTAACAGATTCACCTGATTATTGCCATTTCCCGGAGTATTGTATCTCCTACCAGTCCTCGAAATCGCAAGATCAAAACAATATCAATCTATACGCGATCGACATGTTCATATATCATCATTTGCTGGATCCGCAACTACGTTTGTTTGATTTTGACCTTTAAATCGACGACCAGTTGATATTCATAGTTAATTCACGCGATAGTGGCTTTTTCAGTGACTTTTCAATGTCACGGTTGTTCAAGTCACTGTTATCGTTGTATCATAAACTGCGTTCTATTTGTGTTCGTCGTAGCGGAATCTGTGCTAGGTTAATTTATGTTCCTCGGGTCGTCACATTCGCGAATTTACGTACATGTTATTTTTTATATATTTTTTTTTATGCTGTATCGAGAACAATAAAATGTGAATATTTCGCAATGTCGCAATCGTCACGATTTTATTCGAGTTTACAACATTCACCAATTTCATTTTACTTCCGCTCATTCGTAAAAGTGTCAATCAGCGGGTCGGTTGCGAGTATTAAAATGTTCGTTCCATAATGAGTAATCGTAGCTGTAATAGCTTTCATAAATGCTCTATTATTCTGTCGCCACAGTCGTAATTAATCATTCTAAACGAACTCGTAATTATTCTTGAAAGATGATGGACAGCGAAGGAGGGCTATGCAACAGCGCGGAGAGCACGGTGATTTCGTCGCTCCGTTTGGAAAGGCAAATAACCGAAAATAGCGGGTCCGACAGCTTCTTGATTCAAGTAAAGACAATTCAGTGTTAGCGGATCCAGGATGTTTATGCAATTCCACAATTTTATTCGAATCTCCAATTTCTTACCTGAAATAAAAAAGCAATATGTGCCTATAATGTTTGTGTTTGCATTCCATGTTCAAATTGACTCAGAACTAACAATTTTAATCAAAATTACGTGTAATACGCTTCAAAAGTAACCGAAAAGATGCAGTTATGAAATGTCAGAAAGAAAACAAACAGAACGTTCACAGAAGTCAATCAAACAAAACATAACGCCAGGTATCAGTGAAAACCGAAATTACTTTCTTGCCAACCTAATAATAATCTTCCAAGTAGAAAAGTCGACGACAATACACGTTATATCGAGTAGGTTTTCTCGAAAGAGCATCGAACGGAACAAAGGTCGAAGACGATTAGCAATCGAGTAGGGACCATGATCGCGGAATGCATAAACATCCTGGGTCCGGTGGAAGATAATCGGATCACCTGAACAAAGACCCTTTGCCCAATCAATACAGGCCTACAGTCCGTGCGGCTCGGACTTTCTGAATTTCGAGAACCGTCTGAAAGACGCCTCCTCGCCCGGCAGCCATTTCGAGCGAGCCCAAAAGGATTCCAGAGACAGCTTCGGCTCCACCGGCGGCCTGCCCGATCTCGATTGATGAAGAATCCAATTCTTCCGCACTCCGCCCCTGCACGCCTCACTGGGGGGCCCCCGCCCTTTTTAGCCCCATGCTCCAACTCGGCGAGCGAAAGAGTTTCCATCCCCCCGAAACGACGTCGAAACTTCTCGCTCTCGGCGACCGTGGAAATCTTTCCCGTGGCCGGTGAACGATTCAATTAGAGCACTTCGGGCCCGGTGCGAATCGCACGTACGAGAACGGACGCCGTTCGCTCGGAATTCTGAGCCCCGGTTCCGAATTCTGAGCCGTGATCAACCCTCTTCCTCAATTAGCGAAATTTTTTAGGCGAAACGACGCACACCAGGGCGGCGAATTAATTCAACCCTTCCCGGTCGTACAGCGACTCACGTGATTGTTCGTACGAATCAGAATTTCTGTTTTAAAGGTGGACCAATGACCTCAATTTTTTTTTTTTTGTTGAGGCGTTAGGAAGTATAGCGACGTATATATTGTGCTTAAATTTTCAATGTATGTGCAATTGGAATCTACAAAATGTATCTTTTGAATTTGAATTACAGGCCCGAGATAAAGGAGCTGAGAGATCAATATTCACAATTTTGTTTGCACATCATATAGCAGAGTTATCCCTCTAAATTGTTAATAAGTCAAACTCTTTGGTCCAATTTAAAAAAATGTTATTCTGATTGAAAGGATTCCGGTGTGAACAATTACGTGAAAAATTAGTTAAAGAATCGTGGAAGTTTAGGAGATGTACTTTATGAATGTTCATGATCATCAACACGTGAAATCTTGACGCACATTGTGCATTAAAACATACAGTGCACGACCAAATTATTCGAACTCTTAATTTAGAATTCTTAAATGAAAGCTTAAATGCACTACCTTTTTACCATTTTTGCATGGAATATTAACGTTCAAAGATTACAAATATTAAGACAACATTCACTGTATGAACAACTATACATTTTTCTTCTTTTCCGTGACAAGAAATTCACTAAACTAGCAGACCCGTTATGATCATAAAATTTTTGGTCTGTCTTCTGAACTTCCAATGAAAATTTGCCCACCGAATTCCCGCGATCGACGATCATAAGAGCGTCTCGCGGTTTGCTAGGATTAATTTTTGCGTCTTCCGAACGGAAATATTTAGTCGTGATAAATCGAAATTGACAGTCCCGCGGAGAGAATACCGATGCAGTAGCAGGTCCCGAAACGCATATTGCGCGTGCCTCCGGAGAGAGTGTATGTCGAGCCATAAATCGAAAGGGGAGGGAAAGGAAAAAAAATACAAAATTTCTGTCGTTGGCGCGCGCGCGTGTTTTCGATCGTTGGATCTGCACGCGACGCGAGGCCTCGTGTTGTCGTTTCTCGGACGAATTTATTTTTTCGCTTGCAAGAAATAATAATCGGACCCGGAAACACAGTAGTCGAACTCTCGGGGGCCAATACTTTCCCCGACACTCGAATATTTACATTCTCAGGAGGCAAAGCAATTTCGGGCTCTCGAAAAGGAATTTTATTGGAAATTGGATCGACGGGATGAAGTTAGATCGAATTTACTCTCTTTCTCTCACTCTGTCTCTCTCTCTCTCTCGCTCTTTTTCTAGCTCTCTCTCTCTCTTTTTTTTAGCTTGTCAAAATGTATTTCGTATATTGAATAGTGTTTTTATATTTGAGATTCGCGGTCTGCTCGCGCCGGGGCTTACCAAATGAAACGCAAATAAAAAAAGGAGGGGAAAAAATGGATATTGACGCGAATATCGAGGAATCTCCAGGAACGGGGCCATTATACCGTGGGCATCGGGAATGCAAATGAGCCCCGTAACTCGCCGGGATGCTAATGATTTTACACGTGGGAGAAAAAGCTTGTATTTCTGTGCGTCCACACCCGTGCCCCAACCCCTCTCCCTCTTTTCTCTCTCTTTCTCTCTCGTCCTCTTTCGCTATCTCTGTCTCATTTTTCCGCTTGTAAATTTCGATTTTCGCGCACGTGCACACGCGTCCCCTGTTCAAATACGCATTTTTGATTATTCCAAGTTACTATTTTAACATGGACGATTACATTGTGTAAATTCGAATAGTATTTTATATTTGAATTTCGAGGTTGGAGAATAAATTGTATGCACAAAATAATCCACCGAGTACGCAATTTATTTTTACCGGCCGAACAGATAATGCTGAATTCCAACGTTTGTTTCACAGCCCGGACGTAACCTATTCTGTAATACTTTCACGAGAATCAAGCGAATCTGCCGGAAACAATTAACCATACCGGGGAAATCCCGTTTCATTTGGAAAATTAGAAAATCGTGGTAAATTGTTCAATTTTCCAATTGGGCGATTGTTTTCAGACAATTTTTGTTACACTTTTGGGACACATATAGCCACATACATACTGATTAATACACTGCGGATTTTATGCATTTGAAGCAGTAAAAACATTCATAAAAAAATATTGATTCATTGATTTGAACTGAGTAAAATTATTCAGTCAGATACGAAAAGTTCCATAGTTCTTCTGAAGAATGTTCTTAAAAACCGAGGAAAACCAGAAGAGCCAGTTAAATAGGCGTCGAGAATTGAGATTAGTTAAGAGAATATTTTGGAAATTTTCGTTTTTATTGTGTTTTTGTAAAAACTCGGTGCACTTTGAATTGTCAAAAGGCTCGGAAGTTCGATTGTCAGTGAGGAAGCACAGGATCGCAAGAGTGGACCGTTGATTTTTCACGTTGGTACGTCTCGCTGGCATTTTCCGGTTCTGGCTGCGTAGCTTGCCGTGTAATACATATTACGGTCCCCTGTCCCCGTTGTTCTCCCGAAGCTAAAGGATCACCGAATTCGATAAAATTTACTCGGCAGAAGGTAACGGCGTATGTTTGCCGCGCGAACTTCCCAGCTACCTTCATTTCCGGCTCGTGTCCTCCTCTATTCTTTCGCTCTTACACGGTCTATGAAGCAGACTTGAATCAAGTTGGGTCAGGTCAGGTCAGGTTCATGTCTCACGCCATCCCCGAGACAAAAGGAATCGTTCCCGGAAAATTTCTCCCAGACTGAACCAGTCTTTGCACCTACCGCCATCTTGGATTTGTTCCTTGTATCGTTGTTCTCGACCCTGTTTCTGCTCTGATACCGTTCAAGCTTCTGCAACTTCATTCCGCCATCCCGAATCTCTCGCCTTTGTCTTACGACGGGCCAGGGGACTAAACATAATCATCAGACTGTGGATTTTATCGACAAACGTCATTATGCAAATTATTGTCAGGTTCTCCAAATTATCAAAAGGAAAAATACATTTTTCTTCAACTTCCATCCTCTCAAATTAACTTGGCAAATTTTTATTTTGAACGAAGATTCACAGTCCAATGATTACTGACAAATAGACAGAAACATTTCATCGAAACAATTTGATCAAAAACACTTCGACAGAAATATTTAATTAGAAGAAATTTATTAGAAAAATTTGATCAGAAGCATTTTAGTAGAAATGTTTTGTCAGTAGAATTTTATTGGAAACATTTATTGGGATGTTGCTAAGAAGACTAGCTCTCGAGCATGTATAAGTACATGGCCAAAATACAAAAAAACAAAAACAAAATACTTGTTAGGTAGGAAATACATATGTATTACAGAAAGGAAAAACAAAATCACGAAATATGCAAAAAAAAAATTAGATTCTATACTAGGCAGGTAGTAATTCGGCGGGTAGGCTTTGCAATGAGCTCTACTTGGTATTCGTTTGCACAGTAATCAAAACTAGAGCACTGTCAAATGTATATTAGGAAGAGTGGGTACAAAATTACGGCTTTTTTTTTATTATTTTGTAATTTTGTTAACATTCCGTCGGGTGGGACGTTGGCCTTGTTCAAACACGGCGGAAATTGCACGCTTTTCGCCATGTCTGAATGACGCCAAATACTATGTGGGTGGGCGGGTCTCCCTCACAGCAACCTCCACGTGGTGAGACCCGGACAATCGGTGTGATTCTCGATTTAGAATATTTTGTTGAGCAATGATTATACCAATTGCTCTATAAAATATTAAAAATCGACCATCACATCGAGCTAATGGCTGTGAAATGATTCTTCGACATGATTTCATCTCGACGTGAGTTTTCAACGAAAATGAAATGTTCAGGTTGAATTAATCATGTGATGGCTCGTTTGGTTTAGTTTTCCAGAATGCGACTGTAACTTGGAAAGTAGTCGAAATACGCGCTTTGCATTACGCGGCAGTAATAGTAAATTGATAACTATGCGACGGATATTCCCCGATGTGATTTGGCTACTATGCCTTCGATACCTGCAATTCAATATAATTCCTAAACTCACCACTTTAAATCGTAGAGGGCATATCAAAACCTCTGATGTTTTGAATAGTCGGTATTTTAGAACGTGAGACACGAACTCCCATAAGATGATAGGTCTATCCTTATAATTCGTCTGTGGTAGAGATCTATCTTGTGGAAGGAAAGCGCAGTAACTCGTCACCCTAAACGCGCCGGAATCGGCGGGCTGCCTATTTTAGGGGGAATTCACTTTGAATTTCGTCCCCTACAACTTTTTCCGTTCTGGCTTCCGCGGGACGTCAGTCTGCGAATCCTCTTCTTGCCACCCCCCGCGCCACCCCGCGAATTACCTCGTCAGAAATTCAACCCTCGTACACAGCCATTTCGCAAATTCGATCTCCGTCCGCGCACGCTGGATGCGAAACGTCTCTCTGCGTACCTTGCCGCCGGGAAGTAAGGCGAAACGAAGAAGTCAATGGCATTACGTCAAATCGTTGACGCAATTTCGGTGAATAAAAGTTCCACGGGTTAAGAAGTCCATGGGGGTTGGGGCCGCTGGGTCGACCGGCAATTTGCTCAATGGGAAATTCCTCTTTTTTTGCTGGATAACATAAATTTTCCTTTAAACGCTAAGTTGCAACTAATTTAGAACTCCGTGTCGATTTTTATTTTCTACTTTTGTTAAGTTTGTAATGGATACGGTTCTTATCTGTAGTGAATTATGGAGGACGCGACAAATAAATTTTTCATTGGCGTTTTACATGATGCAATGAACAGTTCTTATTAATCTTTGACGAAACAGGTACGATTGGGTTTAGATCAAGACTTTACTGTATCTATCATTTGTTGTTTCTATAATACAATGGTTTTTGTATAGCAATTTATTTCTGAGGTTTCTCCAAATGAAATAAAAAAATATAATATTACAAGCAATATTATTTTTAAAAATGTTTGAATTATACTTCCTTGTACATTACATTAATCTCCTATGTTGTACACCGTTTACACATTCCTTACATGGTGCATTAGTATTAATTTCGAGTCTAAATTGAACACTGTATTAGAAAATTCATTTGTAGAAATATTTTTAGATTATTAAGTAGATGAGATTTGAAGAACCACTTACGTCTGCTATAGAAGACTAAAATGGTCTCATTACTTTATGCAAATTACTTGACCCTTAATATCACGAAGATTCTTGGCAAAGTGCTCGTGTAAATTTAGAAGAGGGTTGTCAGTCACATGTAAGATTAAAGAGATGTGATAGCGGCAGTCAATGTTAATTTATTAATGAATACGTTTCCATTAGACAGGAAATATTTTTAGGAAATAAGTTGGAGGATTTATTTGGTTCTCTCGTGTTTTTAACTATGAGCACTAGGATTATTACTAGAATTTCGTGGATGAGTTTTGAATGATTGAAACAGCACCGTAAAAACGTCAATCTAATTCCATTGTCAGCAGGAGTGACGTTAATATTGTACACATTCGGAATTTTGCTCGATAGGATTCGAATAGAATTGCAGTGAAAACGTAATTACCAAAATTTAATTGTGAAGCTCTGCCGGCCGATGTAAATTGATTTTGCAATGACATTTAAAGGTGTTGCAAAGTGTCCAGTTTTACGTATTCAATCATTATTAACGGGAAATTGCGGATCTAGAGTACTCAGGAATTAGAGTTTAATCCTTTTTTACGGCCTTAATATTATACATCAAATCGATATTAATTAAATTCGTACTTATACGCGCATGAGTTAATACTCCATGTAATTTGATTCGCACTTCTGTCCATACGCTTTACAAAATTTTGCAACAACTTTCCCACAATCGATGACAATTTTCCTTCAATTTTTATTTCCACATAAAATTTTCTAGAATCGTTTTGGTGTCGTAAAATTATCATTTCTTTTTTTTTAAGATCAAATCTCACTTCGTTTCATTGTCGGCTCAAACTGGACGCCTTGTTTGTTCAATAAAAAGTTATTATTAGTTTAGCTGCACTCGCAGGTCACAGGAAACAATTTTAGAAAATGGCGGAGCGCCACGTCTCTGCTCCCCGTTGAACAGCCTCATTTGCATGCGATCCGAATCTATGACGCGTGTCATGTTAATTAGGTTACATGCATTAAGTCGCCCTCGATTATTTAAAATTCATTGGCCGATCGATCGACCTTGTTTCTAGGTGCCAGCTGGTGTCACTAGCTGCCTCATTAACATATTTCCGTACAATATTCATAAATAAGTCACTCGATACTCATTTAATTAAATCAGCCCGGAGAACTTCGCCGCCACACTTGACCCGTTATCTTACTTGTTAGCGATAGAACCTCCGACACCGGCAAAATCATCGATATCAGATTTCACAATTGTTATCAGTATTGCAACGTCTCAAATAGTACAAATCGATCTGTAAAAAAAAAAAAAAATAGTGAAATCCCCTAAAAAGTATCTCGTTCTGTTAATTTATAATTGAATGTTTCAAAAGCACTTTTAACTCCTTGACAAACAAATTAATTGTCCTTTGATATGACCAATGATAATATTTATTTTTTCAAGTTATCATTTGTGCAAGCTTGAGAACAAATTTTTGTATACTCTATAAACAGATACGTTCTTGAGATGATAGTAGACATATTGTTGGTAATATTTTCCTGAACAATATTTTTATCGAATGTGTAATCTTTTATATAATGTATTAATTCAATTTTTATTCACTTTAATCCGATGTGAAACAAACCTGATTTTTTTTTGTTTTATGGTTTGTTCATCCACCGATAGTTACAATCAAGACCACACTGAAATGTAATACAGTTGCTAATGACTTTATTGGATTCATGCAATTTCGAGCATTCGATAAAAAAAAAATACTGTTAGTTTAAACGCGCAGTAAATATTGAAAACGGAATTCATACAATTTTTCGTAAACGATGCCGCGAACCAATTTTATCGTTGACGGTTATATCGTTAATCAAATGTCCGCTTTGGTGAATTTGAATTCCGTGGGAGGGCGGAGTTTCCTTTTTAAGGATCTGTTAAAAAGAAAATGGTAGGCTAACGATTAGGAGGGCGAAGAAAAGGTGGGAGCAGCAGCGTCGCGGTTTTCTTTCGCAAAAAAGAAAGGGGAATTTGTAGGGAAGAAACTCTGCGCTAATTAAGGCTGTTTCATCAGAGATTCCCTTTTTCGAGGGGCCAGGCTCGGCTTTTAAATAAATTATACCGCGTTAAAAGGCTCTTCGCACTTCCGCGGATAATCCGCGGCTCCGTTTCGCCCCGGAAGTTACACTCAGGGCTAGTATTTTCGCAACCAGGAAACTAACCTAAGCTTTCTGATTATAGCTACGCCATCATATTGTACGGCCACGTCATCGCTAATTACTTTCTGCTCCAATTTACCAACGGAATGGTCCTCCCGCAGGAGAACGATCGAAACCGGATTTTTAAAAAACAATACAAAAATGTACGCATGAATAATTATTTTTATTTGTCTCATAAATTGAATATTGTTATTCCGTAAATAGGAGAGAGACAAATATGTACAGCATTTTTTAACGTTATTCGATCCGATTCAATAATGGCTTTCATTTGGTCATCATCAACCTCAGATGGTCGACCAGAACGTTGGTCGTCTTCAAGTGAGAAATTTTCAGAACGGAATTTTTTAAAACAATGCTGGCATATGCGTTATGTTAAGCAATCCACACCATAAACTTCACATATATCTTTGTGAGCCTCGGCAGCTTTTTTACCTCTACGGAAATAAAAAAGCGATATGTGCCTATAATGTTCGTTTTTGCACTCCATGTTCAAATTGACACAGAACTAACAATTTGAATCAAAATCACTTGTAATTTGCTTAAAAAGTAACCTAAAAGATGCAGTTACGAAATGTCAGAAAGAAGACAAACGCAACGTTAACAGAAGTCAATCAAACAAAACATAAAGCCATTTATTAGTGAAAACCGAAAATACTTTCTTGCCAACCTAATAGATCGTGCAGTGGATGAGAAATCCTTCTTTCAATTATTATGGGAAAGACGCAATCTCCAGGTGAAGCTTTTGCGGTCCGGTGTCGGAACAATCATCGGGATTTCACGAAATTCAATTGACATTTGTACCGTTTCGAGGAATGCAGCCGATGCCGATCCGTGATAGAGGGGATCCAGGGAAAAAAGCGGATGAGAGTTAGGATTACTGTATAGGCCGTGGTATAAGACGAAGCTTTCGAATGGAAGCTGACTATCAAGTAGCGAGGATGGATGCCAGGGCAGATGGTATTAACCACTCTGCCTATTGGTATTGGCACGTGCGCTCGTAGGATATATCGGCGGGTCGAGGATTCGCGAATAAATCTAAATAGCCTTCCGCCTAGGAACGCCGCAGTCTTTCCTATCTGGCTCCCCTTCATATTCTTTCACCCCTTGCTTCGCCATTCCTCCCGCAACTCCGCCCCTAAATTAACAATTGAACGGCCCGAGGAGCCAATCAGTGTAACTCCAATTTTCTCCTTGCAATTTACTTCCACCGCAGCGATTTCACTCATTTCTTTCTCAAAATGATTGCTTCCCTATTTCTCCTTTTGCTTGAATTCTTTTTCATTGATCCACGTATTAAGATAAATGGAAAATTTATCAAAATAAGTGCAATCTTATCTGTGTATATGCACTGGTGTTTCTTGAATTACATTTTTTTTTTTAAATCTGTCATATCAATGGGCTGACTAAAGATATTTCTTTCGTTGCGAATGATACGAGTGAACCTTTAAAGCCTTAAACCCTTGATGACTGGATTGCAGATTTTATGCGCTTATGGTAACAATGAGGGAAATAGAGAGTAGATGAAACAACAGATGAATTTAATATTACTATTAAAATTATTAGAAGCAATTATTCCGAACGAGTAATCAATGTAGTGGGAGTTATTCGACGTCGGACACGAGCAATAGAATAGCAACGCTTATAAATTTATTCACAACGCTGCGTCTAGTATACGCCGCAATATTTCGCGGATCGACTTGGCATCCATCCTGGGCTGCTTGATAGTCGACTCGGGTCCGAAGGACTTGCTTTATATTTATGTACGAACATAACGGTTAACAGTAACACGGCTGCTTCTGTTACTTTAACCGCGAAGCTCGTGAATCGTAAAACTAATTTACAATTCTACGAGCAACAACACTGTCGTTCGTCGTTGCCTCCTCTTGGCTCTCTTGGCTTCGCAAGGAAGTTGCCTTTTCCTGCGCTCTCTGCCGCCCCATAAGAACAAAGTAATCCGAAAAGTATGCGAATAATATCAATTTAAAAGAAAAAAAATTTGTTAACAATCTTCCCAATTTTTCCAATTTTTTGACTTCCATTAATATTCGGCTACTCTTAAAAAGGCGACAACTTTTTAAATATCAGAACAAATGACTTGGATTTTTCTTTTTAGAAGTTAGAACAATTGGTGTACTACATGGCATGAGGAAGAAATTTTTAGAAAATTTTTTTCTATGTATATTGAAAATTTAAAATATGTATGTGCCAATTATCCTTAGATTTATTATTACAGAGTCCGAAAATCGTGAAAACCTTCTTACCATCCTTAAACGTTTGCTCATTAATTGACAACGATCTACAAAACGATTTTTTCACATTTTTCTTCGTACGTAGTAGATTAATTCTTCTATTTTTCCCAAAAATGCAAGTGGTCCGATATTAAACAAGGTATCGTTTTTGTCCCAATATTAATGGGAGTCGCTGCACGTCAATCGCAAAAATAGCAACAGCACTGCTGACGTAAGAGTAAAAAATGCATTTCGCCAACTTTTCGAGCGCGCCTCCTATGTGTCTTATTGTTAATGCGATTTCACTGTAGCGAGAAGCCGGCTCGAGACGGGTTGATTGATTGCCTCGTTAACGCCCTCCGTAAATATTACGAAATCACGTTCGCAATGTTTATTTAAAATGATACGTCCGCTTGACACGTACGCGGAATTAATTATTAGTTAATGACATGTTTATTTGTCGTCCTGTTTCGTTTCGGTCGACGGAACAAGCTTTTGTCTCTACGCACGGGTAATTAATATAAAATCGTCGCACTATTAAACAACTCTTTGATCGTTTCAATTTGTTTATTGGCCACCTGTCGTTTCGAGCGCTGCAAAGTCGAACATTCGATCGTCGAATATCGTACACTTACATTTATTAACTGCAATTTCCACGAAGGATGCAATGCAATATTAAGCATGCGAAAGTTCTGCCTAAATTAATTGATCCCGAAAGAAGGTCCATTTCTTTTGTTCTGCTTAATTCAAAATTATAAAAAGAATATTGGATATATTCTAGCCAGTTGCGTACGTGTCCGTGGATTTTTCCCGAATTTTCATTAAGCGGAACAAAAGAGACGGACCTTAAACTTGCGTTTTCTCCCTGGCACTACTCCACAATTGTGATTGTTAAAACACTCTCTTTTTAATTTAACGAATCCGAAGTCAAACGGAAATGATCTCCTTCGAATTCAAAGAATCTCGAGTCAGGCAGAAAAATTTATTTAACGCGTTCGCCGTTTAAATTCGCAGAATCTGAAGTCAAATCAGACGAAAATTAATTGCACCTAAATCAGGCTCTCCTCAAACCGGTCTTCGGGGAATCAACTATAACCGGGATCGCGCAAAATCCCCGAGCTAGTCTCTTCTTTTGAAGTCGGCCAGATTAAAGCAGGGCCCGCTCGAATGTTAATTAGCCTTAGAACTTTGGCCGGGATAGTGATGTTCATGAAGACACGGGCCGGCAAAGCGCAACCATACCTGTAGTACAGTTTGCAAAAAGCAATATATCAAAACATACGGTGTAATTGAAAATTTTTTTTTGATAAATGATGCCTCTATCATTCTTTCGAGCGTGTTGTGAGCATGAATAGATTGAGTCCGCGTGATTGATGTTTTTTTGGAAACAGGACCAGGGAGAGGGGGATGACGAACATTGTATTTTATTTTCAAATTGTTTTTATTGCCGGGAAAATGGATTTTCGTTTAGAGGGAAAGATCATGCATTGTCGGCGGTGTTGTTCGCGAATCATTGTGGATGGGGAAGAATCGGTTGGGGAGGGGGGCCAGGAACGATCGGTATTTCGAGGGATCGATAGTTGTGCGGCGCACTTAGCGCGCAATATTCATACTCGTAGCCCCGATAGAACCTCAATTTCGCGCGCAAAGTTTCTTCGTTGATCCCGGTTCGGCTGACCGCAGGAATTTCTTGTTGCAACGGCGAAATCGTCGGCCGGTCCTGCCTCGCCAACGACAGTAAGCTCGATTTTGCAGACTTCCCGGTTATCCGGGGGGGGCTTTTATCGACGCGATCGCTTGCGTCATCGCGTTTAGCGTGCCGACGTCACCAGTCACGGGAATTATTCATTCCCATTGCCGTTACATTAGCAATTATATTGGCAAATCCCTTTTCTCGCGACTGACCCGCTCCGCGGCTTCTGCAACATACACGAAGAAGATAATAATTATGAAATCCTCTAATGGATACCCGCCGATAACCGCAATTGCGAATTGCTCGCGCGTTCGTTAAGAATGCATGCGCGTTGCGGAACCCTCCAATGTATGCCAATTGACAACTGTAATTCCGAACCGTTTATGTGCTCAAGAATACTTTATTTAAAATTCCTTAGAAAATGAATTCGTTAAAATTTGATACGACCAAATATGCAATTTATTTTCCGACTTATCATTTTCATAGGCTTGTTAAGAATGCTTGCAAATTATGCAACCCTCCATTGGAAGGTCATTGACAATTCGACGTAAATTTTTTCTCCTCATTTGAGCATTTTATTCTATTTTGACATTCAACACGATCGAGCTACGATTTTTATCCTGAATATTATGGACTCTTAAATGGATAATTCGAGTATTGATTACTTTCCTCGCATTCGATATTCCATTTTAGTAATGATAGAAAGTTACGCAGAAAATGAAAGACACGATAAAGTTTCTTGTAAAATGAAGCGTACAATGTTGTAGCAATGAGGAAAATGAAAGATGCAATAAAGTAGCTTGTAAAATGTGCGCAGCAGGAAGCGAAGAGTTACAAGAATGATTGAAGATCACATTAAGATGTAAACACGGTTGTAGGCGTTAGCTCGCTAATGAATGAAATGTCAAACAGCAAAAAGATTCGCCGAAGAAGAAAAATATTCTGTGCAGTCACCTCTACAATAATGTACACCTATAAAAATGTCATCAGCAATAAAAAGAAATTTCCTAAACATTGCACATCAGAAACATCTACTATCGATTGCCAAAGAAACTATGCATCCCGGATCATCGTGTTTCCGGTCCATCGATAGACGAACAACGCGTAAAAATTAGCATCTCAACGCGGCCCGTTGCAGCGCGATTCCCTTTTTTACGGGACACCCAGTATATCACGATGATTCTCCGCGAGCACGCCTTTACGAGCGGTGCAAAAAATTTATAACCCCAAGATGGAATTGAATTTCCGGTCGGTGCCGACCGAATACTGATTACGCCGCACTTTATACACCTTGACTCTTCCCCGTGGCAACCCCCACGACCCCCCGTGTGTACCCTCCCCTTCCCGCGGTCCTTTTTGCCGCCTTAATCGTCTGGCACGATTGTGCAACGCCGACTTCCGGCTACGACGGTTTTGTCACTCGTCCACCCCCGCGCGTTGCTTTTTCCCCGAACGACGACGCTCTCGAGCTCGTCGGTCCTGATTTCTCTCATCCCCTGGCGACGTGTTCGAGGTCCCTAATTTCCGTGACGCAGCGCCGATAGGGAATTAGGATTTTCGGACATTTGCCTTCCAAATCCTCCCCGATGCTGAATCGTCCCGTAGAGATTTGTTGTTTCGGCTATTTATTTTCGGAAGAGACTTTTGTCCTGAGAGCTGAGGGCTTGTTGATTGGTCAATGACGGTACACCTCTCGGAAAAGTCTCCTAGAGCAATTTTTGACGTTATATTTAACACGGGAAATATTTTTTTAACCTTTTTACGGATCTCCGAATGAGTATAATTTTAAAAATAATTTTTCTGCCAGTTTTTCCAGCGAAGGTCCTCAAGAAATAATTCCGCAGTATCCGGCCGATGAAAAATTCCAAATTACAACCCGTCATCAAGCATGCCCGGGGTCTCTTGGCAGTCTCAAGATCACAGCAATTATAGGTAGCCATCTTGTAATCATGTTTCCACCCCCAACCCCAAACCCGGGCGACCCGATTTCACGTCGTCAGTGAAATCAGGGGACGGGCATTAACGGCGATCTAGCATGACGCATCAAAAGTGAGATTCCCCGTTCCGTTCTTCGTCCAATTACCAATTAGTTAATGAACAGAGAGTGTTTTATTAATTAACCGTTCCCCCGGTCTCCGGTTTGCGTCAAGACGGTATAACACTTTACGGTGGGTCGGCGCGCGATAGCGTCCTCTTTCGAGCATAATTATTGCTTTTCTAAATTTAACCGTTCGATAACGCGTCCCGGCGGATATTCAAGATCCTCGGCCGCATTGTACGCTCGCGAGATCGCCGCTATGATCGTCGATCCGCGGGCCTCGCATGTTTTATCGCGGATCACGGGACGACGGAAATTACGCTCGCCGCTAATGATGAATTATAGACGGCCGAAAAGGCTGGCCGGTTTTAAAGGGCCGCCATTAATTGCACGGCCCGGCCCTGGTCACGGTGAAAGAGCCCCGTAATATCGGCCGGCCGTGTACAGATGTGGAAAACATTTGCGAATTATACAAGCGTGCCGCGCGCCCTCGTGATTTTGCGACGTGAAAATCGAGTGCAAATAATTCCCACGCGCCCTGTCGTAAAAGGGCGGTTTCGGGCAGGGGGCAAGAAAAGGGTCGCCCGTTCCTCTTTCCGAACTCGCCGGCGCAAAAACCGATCGTTTGTTTCGCCAACGATAATTAGCACTGCGTGGCCGTTTCGGTAATTGTAGGCGAAAGCTTTGCGCGTTCTTTGAAACGCGGAACCGTAATTCAAAGCGAAAAGGGAAACGACAAATTTTTGCAGATGTTGAAAGAAAGCGATTTAAAGCAGCCCAATTACTGTGTGCCTATATTAATTATACTTACAATCTCAATAATCGCAAATTAAAAATATTAGAACGTAGTATTAACACGTTGACTGCCATGTCACCCATATGTGGGTGACGGAATTATTTGTCCAAGTTTAAAAATTAATTTTTACGCTAATATATTAATCGTACCATATTTTATTAGGATCGGTAAAATGCCAGAAAGACGGAGGACTACTCAATATCATACATATAATTTTTTTCAATTTTTATTTCATTAACCAGTTAAGCGCGTTTGTCGTGTATACACGTCGGATCGAATCTCTATTGCAGTGCAGTTAACGTTAATGAATTGTTAATTTCTTATCGAATAAAAATGTAATTCTTTCTCACTTTGCTTTACTTTTTTCGTAAAATTTATAATAGCGGCATTTGGCCTGCGTTCGACGTGTATATTCGTCATTGTTTGATTTTAATTCCGTGCCGCGAGGGATTTTTAAAATTAAATTCCACAGTTAACTGGTTAAATAACACATCGATTTGATGGAATTTTTGAGGTTTCTAGTTTGGCAATCAAAGTGTTAAAAATTGCACTAGAGGTTTCCAGACGAACGGTGCTTGCTCATTATTTTCGACTACCTGTAATTATTGTTTCCCTTTTACTCGGTTGTCCTAATGAACAAAAATATCTCGTCACCTGAAAGTATCATTCTCAAACAAAAATTCAGAGAAATCAATTTTCTTTGAGCCATCATTGAGAGATTAAATGTGTATTCATGTATTAATAATTTCAAGAATTATATTTGGTGCATCGAACAAGCATGACATATGCTAGTATTGTTAAACGTTTTTATATTACACGGGGAGGTTCTTCGTTATTCCGGGCGTCGTGAACTATGTAGTTATTTCAACGAGTTCAGTTTCAAAGTTGAAATTGTATTTGCGCCGTTTCCCGGCCGTCCATTTTGAAAATCCCGCAACGAGGGATTAAAATTAATTAAAGATGCAGCAGCATGGTCAGTTCGAAACAATTGTACAAAGAACATCTTCGCTGGATATCCGGCTTTATATCGGCGATGCAGCAAACCAGTTCGCAGCTGTTCCGACACAGACTCATAGAAAATTCCTGATATTATATTCAAAATCCTCGGGCATCGCTCGGATAGCACGGCTCCTCTTAATCCAATTTAATTTGACTTATTAAACTCACCATCTGGCGGTCTACATGCGCCGTCCAGATTATCGCCATTAATTATTTTCAGAGTTTGTTTAAACCTGACACGTATTATATATTAACATCGGCCATCGGGTACCGAGGGAAGCTTAAGCGAGTTGTTCTCTTTTCTCTCCCTCCCTCCCTCTCTCTCTCTCTCTCTCTCTCTCTCTCTCTCTCTCTCTTTCTCTCCCTTCACGCTGTGGGTGAAACTTCTATCCGCTGCACGTCAGAGATATCAGCATTAATTATAAAGTATACAGAGTGTTTCGTTATTTTTTCATTATTTTTCACGTCGCGAAAAATACATCGTGGAAAAGTTTGTTCCCGTACGATCGGTATTGTAATTAACAACTTGAAATCTGGATCCGTTGTCGCAGAGAACTCAATCGGCTTTCCGGTTTGCCATTGTTCTATGGTCGAATATACTCAAAACCTAAGCTTACTTCTTCATCTTTTAATTTACAGTTTTTTTGGCATTAACTTTATACACACAGCGTGATTTCCAAGTTTACACCGTGAAAGTTGAAAAAATTTGTGAATATCAAAAGCGGGTTTATGGGGGCAGAAGTGTACAATCGATTCAGCAGATTAATCGAGAAACGTGTCGAATAATGATTCATTTACTAACACAGTTCTGTTAACAATGTAACGGCCGTTTGAACAGTAAGCGAAGGTTAACGAGGCTTTAACAAGGCACCTACTTTATTTTTGATATAATGAAGCTCTCGGTATAGAAACTAAATTCGCGTGTAACGCGTTTACAGTTCCACGACCCGTATGTAGGTCATGATGATTTCGAATTAAAATTTGATGTCATACGTGGCTGACAAGTGTAATTAACCTGGCAGTCATTTCGAAACAAGCGGCGCTACCGCGTGTGCCATTTAAAGCCCGCTGTTTACTGTCGCTGTTAAAAACGACATTTTCTTTTCGTTCATTTTTGGAAACAAATTGCAAGGATCTTTATGCGAAGTAAACATTTTGTACACTCGTTGCAAGTCGTAGGAATCAAATGGGACCTTATATCTGTCTTCAATTATTTTATCGAGTTGTAAGAAATGTGTTGATATTTTTAAATACTTTTAATTACACCCACCATTTTCCGCAGTCCGCTGAAAAATTAAATTGCCGACTGTTTCAATGACAGAAATAAATGTACCACGTCTCAAATTATTTGAGACTGTGTCGAAGAATTTTCCGAAAATACAAACACGCATAAACTTTCGCCGAGAACCGAGTATCTCCGTGGAAAAGAGAAAAGCGCAGTGTGCCAGTGAACTGTGGCAGAATCGCAGCCATAGCTCGCTACAGTGAAAGAAACTATGCGCAGGCAAAGTACCGTGTACAAGTTCGGCCACGGAATTAACTAGAGCAAAAGTGAAATTTTTATCCGTTTACTTTTCCGCGTTTCAACTTTCCTTTCTTTCTTCCAGCAGATTCTATTTTTTTTTTTTTCATTCCTTTTGTAGCGAATGTTTACGCCACCAGAGACGTTTCTCTTTCTCTCGCCAGGCGGGATCTGAAACAGTCAAAACTTCTTCATCTATTCCAGCCCTTGTGTCTTCATCGATACATTCTGCTCCTTCAGCCTCTCGCCCTCATCGACGTTTCCCCCCCCCCCCCCTTGCACCTGACTTCTCGACTTTCCAGTTTCTCCACTATCTTACTTGTTTCTAAAGCGTATCAAACTTTTGTGCGCTGCTTTCAGTTCGCCCCTCGCCCCACCCCTCACCCCCCATCCTTACTTCGCCGGATTTTTCGTCTTCATCGTATTAACTTCCGTCGTTCTTGTTTTCCTGTTGACCTCCCGGCTGGAGCATCGCTCTCCCTTGAGCCGGTTCGGCCTTCGAATCGATCATTGTTGTCCCCTGGCTCCGAATATTCACGCTACACACCTGACACCAAAGTTCTTTTATCATTTCGTCGAGACCGAGTCCGCGAACATTCATTTTTTTTTACGTAATTGCATCCTTAAAGGTATTAAGAAGGAAAATGAAGAGTGTAGCCGGTCAAGTTCAAGGGGTCCCCAAACCAAATTAAACTTGCAATAGAGCATTCACCATTTTTCAACCCTATATGTCGACATGGGGATAGTAATCGGGTTACGAAGAAAATTTCTCTTGTTCTCTTCAATTGAAAATTCTGAAAAAAATCTTTAAAAAGAATTTTTATCTTCAGACCTGAATTTAAAAAAATAGAAAAAATTTTGGTAATTATTTACATTAGGGGCTTCCTCACCGATTTTGATGATCATGAAATATGTTGTCAAGGTCATCATTCTGAACAACTTTTTCCTATACATTTTACCGCCGCTCAGCTTTAGTTTCCGAGATATTCGCAAAAAAGTTTCAACATCTCAAAAAGTGATCGGAGTAGGTGTGTGTAATACTGTGTAAAATAGTATTTCAAATAGTTGACAGTAACATATATTTTTATGATATTTTGTTGCCTGTAATGTTATTACGATATTGTAGTCTGTTTGTCATGTTACATATTCGTAATTAAACTACAAATAATACCTTGCTAACTATTATAGCTTCTCATGTTAAAAATTATAATTTACAATATTAACTACTTGCTCAACTTATTTTCATTGTAAGGAAATATTTGAAATACAACATAAAAATATTTCATTTTATCTATCTGGTTATCAAAATAAAAATATTTGATTTAAAGTAGTATCTTATTTGAACCACATTAAATTATACTATATACCAAATCATTAAGGATCGTTAATATACGTTGCAAAATATGATAGAAAACCTTGTATCCAATGTTCCACATACGAATACTAATCCTACATTATAAAATACTAATGTAAAATGTACTTACTTCTGAATCTTCTGTACCTCCGTGGGATCCACAGCATACAATTATTGATTCACGAGAATAGGTCCGAATAATTGAACAACAATCACTAAACAACACACACACAACACATTTTATAAAATCGTGACAACGAACGAGAAGATGTCACTCCGACCACGAACAAAATAATACTGCGATTTTAACAATGATCCCTTCGCCGGAGGTGGTACGGTCAGGTTATCCTAGGCAGGTTAGACGCTGAGGGTCTATAAACACTAGATACAAAACCAAGGTAAACAAATTATGGCGGGGCGCCGACCCTATTTCCCGGAATTCCCTGTTTTCGTATCACACGTCCCTGGGAGGGGAAGGTTAAAATCGCAGTATTATTTTATTCGTGGTCGGAGTAACATCTTCTCGTCTGCTGTCACGATTTCGTTAAGTGTGTTGTGTGTGTTGTTTAGTGATTGTTGTTCAATTGTTGTTCGGACCTATCCTCGTGAGTCAACAATTGTGTGCTGTGGATCCGACGGAGGTAGAGAAGATTCAGAAGTGAGTACACTTTACATTAGTATTTTATAATGTAGTTTGTAGTACATTAGTATTATATTTTATTATTCGTATGTAGAATATTGGATGCAAGATTTTCTTTCATATTTTGCAACTTCAATGTCCCTTTAACACTAGATTTACAAAGCACTAAAACTGACTACTTAACATTATTTTACAAAAATAACAAGAACGTGTCTATCCACATTTTTATCAATTTTTTAAATATAATAATATATGTATACTCAAAAAAATAATTTTGTTGAATAATTCCCCATGGATACGTCTTCTCTAATGTAAAAACTTCTAATGTAAATATTTACCTTCAAATCTAACCCATACCTACTCCGATCTCTTTTTGAGACGTTAAAACTTTTTTGCGAATATCTCGGAAACTAAAGTTGAGCGGCGGTAACATGTATAGGAAAAAGTTGTTCAGAATGATGACCTTGACAACATATTTCAAGGACATCGAAATCGGTGAGGAAGCCCCTAATGTAAATAATTACCAAAATTTTTAAATGCCGACTTCTTCGAATACTTTCTCCTACATTTGTCGTAGCCAGGAACCAAATAGGATAACGTTTTCGACATACGATAAGCAATTGTACAAATTTATTTAAAAGCTGAGGGACGTCCTTTGCCTCCCTAACGAGACGTAACTTCAATTTTAGACTCCTGTCTGTGGTAGTTGGTGATCGCAGAAATAGAGTGGGGGACAAAAGTATTCGCACACTTGGAATATAGAAATAAAAGCAACAATATCTTTTATGTTATTAATTGTATTTAAACATATGTAGCTTCATATTGTATACAACACTTATAACAACAAATGAGCAAAAACAAAACTTAATTACATTATTTCGTAACTTACAATGGCAAAAATTTCACAAAATGGCGAGAAACTCCTGGGACAAAAGTATTCGTACATTTCATTATTACAGGTGTTGCAATTAATTTAACGGGAATTTTCTAAATTAATACTTAGTAGGATAGCCCTTCTGACGAATTACTTCGTGTAATCTATTGGGCATTGATAATACTGAACTTTTAATGAAGTCAGGTTCTAAATTACACCATTCTCTTTTTAATATTTCTTTTAAATATTCTTTCGATGTTATGTCGTAATATTTTCGTACATTTTTTTCAAGTTTCACCAATACATGTTCGATGGGATTTAAATCAGGTAATTGCGAAGTTTATTTAAATCCTGTGTTTATCAACAGGAATGGTGGTGTACGAATACTTTTGTCCTGGCAATTTCTTACAGTGGTGTGAATTTTGAATTCATTTCAAGTTACTAAGTGATGTTATTGTCTTTGTTTTTTGCTCGTTTGTTGTTAGAAGTGTAATGTATAATATACAGTTACGTATATTTGAATATACTTAATAATATAGAAAACATTGTTGTTTTTATCTCTATATTCCAAGTGTACGAACACTGTCCCCCACTGTATTTCGCAAACAGCAATAAATCGACGATCTTTGCTCACCGCCATTAGCAACCGACTGTTTCTCCCCTCGCCCCACCACCACCACCGTCCGACGCGTTTTTCTTACGGAAAAGTTTCCGCGCGCGGAATCCAAGTGGTTGCGGGACGAGAGGTGCTGTCGTTCGTGAATTCTTCAGGTTCCGAAGCGAGTTATAACAACACAGGAAATAAAATATTTCTCTTGCTGTCGGCTCTCACGATCGATAAATTATTGACGGTCACGCGTTCTCTCTCTCTCTCTCTCTCTCTTTTTCTCGTCGAGAGAAGAAACGGGGGAAACGGAGTAGAGCGGCGGAAAATTCGCGAAAAAGAAGAAGATACAGTGAAAAGGTGGATAAGGCGAGTGTACGGAGAAAAAATGGCGGACGAGGGAGTGGTACGATGGGGCAACGGCTGCTTGGTATACCGCGCGCATCGGATAAATTTTCAATCGGACAAATTCTGAAGGAGAGCTCTCTCTCTCTCTCTCTCTCTCTCCCTCCCTCCCTCTCTCTCTCGCTTTTCCACCTGCACGCCGGCGAACAAATTTAAAAATCGATGCAGTCTCGGGGAACATTTTTCCTTTCCGGTTTCCCTCGCTTTTGCGAATCGGGGGTGGGCTCAGCGGGATGAGCTCGTATGATGGCGATTGCTCGATACGTGCAACTTCGGGCATAAGTAGCACAATGTAACCGGCTGTCGATAATAAATAAATCGCTCGCTATTTGTTCCGGCATCTTAGGCTGGACAGAAATTTTTGTTAAATGTCTTCGCTATGCTGTTCGTTCTAACTGTATTTTGTAGTTCCACCGTGGTCAGAATATGAATATTTGCTTTTTAGAACGTCGATTTCATTTCGAGACGGTTTTGTCAATTTTTATGTCGTTGCTGGACTACGGATGTCCATTCGTCTTTTTTTTTTAGAATTAACACACTATCGCCGGGTAACATCATACGCCACTCTGTGGAAAAAGTATTAATACCCTTCCCGCCGATAGTGTGTTAAGTATAAATACATGAAGTATCGGTTTATGGAGACATTTTGTACAACAGAACGAATATTTTATTGAACGATGTCGATGCTGTTCATTTTTATATCGAGTCTGGAGTTTGAATGTTCTGTCTTTTCAGAAGGACCTCAAAAAAAAGTTGAGCTATTTAATTTTCGAAGACGGTGCAAACTCAACAAACGCCAATAAAATTTTGCCAATATAAATCCGACGACGTCGTATAAACTATCACTGATGCATAGATTGCGGATCTTTATGCAGAATAAAAGTTGTCTGCATCGATCACAAGAAATAGAAACTAAGTAGAATGTTATTTCTTCGCTTGCTAATTTTGATAGACCAGAAATTGAAAATTTTTGAAATTTTCGTACAATTTCAAATTTTATCTACTCAATTTTGTCATAAATGCATAAATATCCGCTGTCTACCGATGAATAAACTTGGTCACACGACAGCGTGAAGTAATTTCGGTTAACAGAATGGTAAAATGTCCGCGAATGAAATTAGTATAAGAAGCAGTGTCGAGGAAAGCGTGTAACGTACAATTTCTTAACTTCTGAAATTCTATAAGAGAAAATACAATTACGGTTGGCTAGGTTAGCAAACCGACTGGAGGCTGTTGAATGTTTCATAGAAGCGTCCTCCCTTTCGAGCCAGCCAGTTAATTCTGTAAAGTGAACGGTGTATACAGGGTGTCATTCAGCGGAACAGCATTAAATTAAAAGGTTCCTCGCATTTTTCGGCGTAGCTCTGCGGAGTGTGCCGGGGCCGATCTTCTATTGGATGGTGTTCCCGGGGCTTTGATATTTCGGATGCGGCCCACGTAGACGCTAAAACGCCCCCATGATTCAATTCGCATCAGCCATCCGCCGGTATTCTCCCCTTCGCAACATCCCCGCGCCACCCCTTTCGCAACACTCCCTTCGTCCCCCTGTCGGGGGTCTTTCCACGGCGTGTCAACCTGCGCTCGCGCGATTGTCTACCCTTTTTTAGTTTTTTGTTGCGTAGCCTTTTTCGCGATCTTCTTTCACCGGGGCGGATCGACGCCAGCGATCGGTTCGCGAGAATGCTGGTCCGAGCCTCGAATTTGTTTCGATAAATCGATCCTGTTTCCCCGTTTGATTTGAACTGCGCGGCGCACCGGTACCGGTTTCCCAACCGTGAAACCTGCAAATGAATCGCGTCTAATAAAACTATCTGCAGAAGCGAAACATCGCGCGGAATTCCTCTCGCAAAAATACTCTCCGCCGAGCGTCGATTTTCATCGAAATGTTAGGATACTTTTTCCGCTGCGCCATACCTGCGCGTTGATTGTCAATATTGATCTGTATTTTAATCTCGCTCGAAGCATGCGCTATGCATAGTTTTTTCCTGAAATATTTTCCCCAGTTTTCGAGAAATTTCATATTTTTTACAGAAATTTTTTCAGAAATTTTTTCACATTTTTTCAGAAATTTTCTCGGCTTAACCAAAAGGAAAATGTAAAGACGCATAGAGACGTGCTCGAATTTGGGTTTACGTTGCGGTCGATTTTGGTCGAGGACATTATCGAGGGTCTTCCTCCTGTCTCTTTGACGAATTTATTGTTTTATGGCCTAGGTACTGCTGGGAACCGCTCTCAATGGCACTTGACATAGTCTGGGGTCTAGGCCCACAAGGGGCCCGAAAATTTATGGTCCCAAAAATTGTAAACCTGATGCGTTCCTTGGCCTTGAGCCTCAAATTGACAATACATAATAATATCTTTTAACACGTTGACTGCCATGTCACCCATATATGGGTGACGGAATTATTTGTTCAGGCTTTAAAATGAATTTTTACGTTAATATATTCATTGTACCAAATTTGATTAGGATCTGTAAAATGCAAGAAAATTGGAGAACCACACAATATCATACATTTAATTTTTTCAATTTCTGTTTTATCAAATAACTTACTTTGATTTCGTGGAATTTTTGAGCATTCTTGTTTGGTAATCAAAGTGTTAAGGAGTGTACCTTTGCGGCCAAATACTGTAGAGCACTGACGGACAAGGTCATTGTTTTTGGTAAGAAAACAAAAGAGTCGAGTCGAGCCTTCTTTGGATGAAATAAATCACAGGACGACACGGTGTTTACAACCACGTGGACTGAAGTGTTCCGGTGTGGAGTCCGCCGAGTACCCGACCATAGATCTTTCGTGTAATTATTACTTCGTCGTAGGTTTACCAGCGGCCAGGCCGCAAACGGGCTGGCATTTGTCGTCGATCCATAATTGCCAATAAATCAGACCATTCGCAGACGATATGGTATATAGCGGAACAGTGAACTATACGGACTAACAGAACGGCATAAAGTTACAACGGAAACTTACCACGATTAACCTCGTTTTCGAGCGCCATTGCTCGTTGCCCTTTCACCGTTTCCCGCGAAATCAGGCATGTCGAGGACATTCGCTGAGTTATCGCCGCGTTTAAATACGTCCCGCCATTATACCGGGCCGACTATATTGTTTGCAACTGTTTCAGGATTGTTCACGCACACCGTCAGAGTTGATTCTCAGCTATTTTGCGAAACCGTTTTGCTCTGATCGCCGCCGCGGGCGTTCGTGAGGGCACACAATCTTCTCGATCAATTCAGTCCGTCCTCGCGATCCGAAATCTACGAAAATATAGCGTTTACGGGCTGCGCGAATCGCTATAATATTTTTAGGACGGTTTCTCACACGGTTAATTAACACGTTGACTGCCATGTCACCCATATATGGGTGACGGAATTATTTGTTCAGGCTTTAAAATGAATTTTTACGTTAATATATTCATTATACCAAATTTGATTTTGATTATTTTTTGAATTTTTTTTGTAAAATGCAAGAAACTTGGAGAACCACACTATATCATACATTTAATTTTTTCAATTTCTATTTCATTAAATAACTTACTTTGATTTCATGGAATTTTTTAGGTTTCTTGTTTAGCAACCAAACTGTTAAATAGAATTAAAATAATAATTTTGACTCAGATTTAATTCATTGAAATGCATGAAACACACGGGAGATTGAGATCAGTCAACATTTGAATTGCTATAACTTTGCAACTCTCAGAAATATTTTAACAAAACTTGGCCTATTAGAGAGCGCAATGCCTGCGCTTTAAAACAGCTTTTGTTGCATTAGGAGCGTCGTAACGCTCGGTTCTCGAGATATCGTCGTCTAAAGATAAAGGTAATTTTTTTAAATTGGACTCTCTCTCTCTATTGCTTTGAATGTCTTTCTCTTTCTCGCACTCGTTACTGACCTACCCCCACCCACCGTAAGCTGAGGTAGGTCAGTTTTTACGATTACTATTAGTACATATGTACACTCCCGTCCATAAGTCACCGGACACTTACTCGCTTTCGTCGTTTTGTACCAAACACCTCAAATTTCGACTCATCGGTCCACAACACCTTTTCCCAATCTTCAGCAGTGTAATTTTTATATAATTTTGCCTACTGCAGTCTTTTTTTTCTTATCTTGAGTCCTTAATAACAGGGTTTTTAACTGCAACACACCCGCGAAGCCCTACTTGCAAAAGACGTCGCTTAACCGTTGTTGTACCAATTAGATCCTCTCGAACTTTGTTAACTTCTGCCGCAATTTCTGTTGCTGTCATCCTCCTGTTTCGTTTACTTAACGTTTGTATATAGCGGTCTTCATTTTCTGTTGTTTTTTTGGGCCGTCCAGTTCGTTTTTTATATTCAACAGTATTAGTATCTGTTAACTTTCTCACTGCATCATGCACTGTTGATTTCGGAATTTTAGTTTTTATCGCAATTTCCCGCACAGAATAGCCTTCTTTAGCAAGAGTAATAATACTCGAACGCTTTTGAACGGATAATTCTTTTCTAGAACTGCTGATCACATGCACTGTCAAACTTGAAATGAAGAAGAAACAGCGACTTCGCCTTCCCAGCTCCATGCTTATCTCTATTTAGTCTAGAACTCCTCTTACAGTGTTTATAAACTATTTATAATGTTCCAAATATAGTCCTCTGATGGTTTTGAACGTCCAAAGCGAAACTGGAAACCTAACAAAATGAGTTTTTACGCATGCAGTTCCTTTTTTAAATGTTTATTTAAATAACTAATATTTCTGTCTATTTTTACATACCGAAATGATCGTAAAATACCTAAATATTACAAGACCAACAATAAAATCAAGCTAGAGAGTTGTATCTGTGTTTTAATCATTCTTTTGCTGAAAACGAGTAAGTGTCCGGTGACTTATGGGAGTGTACTTCGAGGAAAGTATTTATGAATGAAACCCCCAGTCCATCGTACGCGAAAACTTTGATGGACTATATCTCGGGACCGGATTCAGATATAAAAGTGGGACAAAATGCATTGGAAAGAGCATGCAATTCACCATTTTTCCGCAGGTATCAACGATGATAACTTCTCTGTCCTTACACTTGTGATACAGTGTCAGACCGTATTAACACAGGAAAAATTTATTTCGGGGAGCCTTGAACCATGTTTTGTTTACCAAATCAACAAACACAACTGGATTTCTCGTCCCGGAAAGGAAATATAAATTACGCTTAAGGAGGAGCCGGTGTTCATCGGGGAATCGGATTGTTGCTCGATAATGCGAGTCGATCCTTTGCATTTCCCGTGCACCACACGGCGATCAAATGCTCGAGCTCGCAATTTCGTAGACCCGGGGGAAGAAATGAAATCACGACAACGGTATCCCGCAGAATCGCTTCAATTTACCGTGGCCGGACCGCCGCGGGATCTTGATTGACTATAGCCAGAGCCAGTTCGAATTACTAGTTACAGCCGGGTTACAATATACCCCGGGTAATGCTGTTACAAAATCGTGACCCATCACACGGCGCGCAACTCGCCCGCTCCGTGTTCCATTCTGCTTCGCGTTGCAGCATCTCCGCTCTCCTCCGTGCTTTGCCAAGCAATGCATTAACCGATCGATGCTCCACCGTGTATATTACAAACGTGGACGGACCGTGGTTTTATTTATTCCAATCTACGGGAGCGCGGTGGAACGGAAAATCTCATAATGTGCGACGGAGAAACCAATTTACCATATTTAATTAATGAAAGGGACGAACGTGCTTGGAGCACATGATTTTTGATCTCACAAATGAGAATCCTCGATTTAATCGTTGTCTCGGTAAATGGAGAATTTTGTTCAAAACATTTCAGAGACTTTTAGAAAATTTAATAATGTGAAAACCTACCAGATTTTCTATTTTACAATTATCGAAAGAATAGAAATTATTTCACAAGAAATGATTGTCTACATATCTTCAGCAGAGCATGTATTACAATAGGAGTCGCACAAAGTCTAAATAAAATAAATCTTGTCTTTTATGGAAACATGAGATCGATGAAACAAAAAATCTGGGAATAATTGTTGAGCGTTTTTTAAAATGACGCGACAGGGTATAAAGGAGCTGGACCTAATGGGACACCAAAAATTTCGATCAAACGGGAATGGTGGTCGCGCTCGTCGGCCTTTGTGCATCTAGAACCCCTAAGTTCCGTGTAAGATTAGGACGATCGTTTGTGCCAACTTACAGGCATTCCGTGGAGCACCGTCAAAGAGACAGTGTGTCTGTACATGGCGCCTTAATGATCACAGGCTTGAAACCGAAATTCCACGACAACGGGGCGAATCACTTGTGCTATGCAAAGCTGAATCAACTCCGTTGATGAGCAGCTGCCGGCGTTGTTTCGTACGAACGCGGCCATGACACGCAAACGTTCATGTTTTCGCAGGAAATCGCGAGCCCGAGCAAACCGCGATCAATTAGTCCGTGTATTTCAACTGCAACAAATCCTGATCCTTCGAATCCTCGAAAAATCGTGAGAATCGACTCGCCATCGACGCAGGTATCGATCTTTTGAATCGAACAGAAGCGCTGCAAGGAAAGCTGCAATATGTCAGCGTTACGTATCATGTTAAAGAAAATGAAATGAATCATTGGAGGATATACTTATTATCGGTTAAAGCATTATCAATCTATTTCTTTTCTTAATAATTTCATATAATTGCATACAATGTGACAGTATTTCCATGTCCTTTAAATATTTTCACTGTCTTGTTGTCACAGTCAATTATCAAGTTCTGAAGAAACTGAATTCGAGATCGAAAATAATTTTGTTGCACCTCCTCCAAGTTAACAATACGTTAAATATAGACAGGAAACATTCCTTCCATCTGCCAAAAGCATTGTTTTCAGACTACCAAGGCCGATTAGTTCTGCGCAGAAATTTAGTTGTGCCTTTTCCAAGTTAACAATGCACTTAATATAATTTGCCCGCGTAGCTTATCCACCGGCAAAGCAACTTCAATCTGCCAGAAGCATTGTTTCCCACGAAAGCAACAGCCCTTAAACAAACCGGAGCCCTGTTGAACTTTTTCCCAAGTCAGCTGTGCATTCGATAAGTATCTGCATACTTATTAAGGACAGGGGTGAGGGGAGGGGGCGAACGTGCAAGCAAAAGTGTTTAATTCTTGTGAAGCGACGCGGCGAAAGAGGACGAAGGGTATAGTAGTTGGGCCGTTTCAAGTAACCCGGTACCGTTATTCACGGAGAAAGGGCTTGAAGCGTCAAGAGGGAAAGAAGGCGACCGGGACGAGGGGGCGCGAAACGAGGAAGAAAAAAATCGCACCGGCTGAAAAGTTTGCGTTTCATCCCTTTCACGGGAGCCCCGCGCTGGTCTTTCACCGGTTCCGCGAATCAATTCGAATCAGAGAAGCCCCCGGCCGGGCTTCTCACCCTTTTCGACCCGCGCGAGAACCGTCCCAGAAATACCCGGCCGCAAAAGCAACCCCTCTGTTTCGGACCAACCCCTTTCATCGCGCTGACATTAATAAGTAGCCCGGCGATATTTATACGAACCACCCTCGCGAATTATTTATCCACCGTGCGCTGCTTCGCGAAAACCAAAAACGGGTTCAGTCACGAAATAGACATACTTTAGACCCTCGAATAACATGTTGAAAAGACTGTACTCATTTATCGTTTTTAAACAATTCTGTGTACACTCACTGGATATTTCGTGCATAATAAAAACATATTTGGTTGCTAAGGTAAAGGCACCAGTAGTTGACCATGTACCAGTAGTTGACGATTTTATGGATAAACATAAAAATAAGGTTTGAAATGTTCTTATTGTTTTGAAATTTAAACAACAGACGGCATGGCATCCAAGGTTCACTTTCATCAAAAGTGCACAGCTTATAAAAACCTTATTTTTCATGTTTTTCTATAAAATGGTCAACTACTGGTGCCTTTACCTTACATGGGGGTTTACTAATAAATTGTTGAAGTTCAAAAAGAAAAATTTGTCACAAATTTTATTCAGCTTTATATTCTGTTGTTATTCGAACATTTCTGTAAATTCAATCTACACAAAGTCCATTTACATTTATGATTACTAGACTGCAGATTTTTATGAAGCATAATAATTGACCAAGTGAATTAGAAGAAATGGAATTTAGGTGAAAAATGCATTTACGCATTTAATCATTTTAAGAAATTGGGAACATTGTACCCACGTTATGAAATTCTTTTAATGTCTACAATTTCGCATTTTAGCAAACCAATTTTTATCCTGAAAATTCGCACTCCGATTATGAATTTAATAAATCTGAGAGATCCGTAGTCTCTATTAGCACTCTTATTAACAGTTCGTGTGCTCCGATAAATAAACTGACTGAAAGTATAACTTGAATGATCGAACGGCCAGCGCCGGTATCGAATGAACATCCTTTCAACGTGAAAGCATTGTGGAAACGGAAAGGTTCGCGACTGTTAATGCGTTAATAACCGTTTGCCGGGTCCGATACGCTTTGCACGAGTCTTTGGAGCCGGTCCTCGACGCGTTAAACGGCCTCGCGGAAAAAATCAGGAGAACTCTTCTTGAAAAGAGCTGCAAAAAGTGTCTCTCGTCGGGAAACGGAAAATAAGAGCAAACGCTCGGCAGTCGGCGAAGCTCGATTTAAGCGTAACTTTCGCGGACCGAGTAATGGGGAGGAAAATCGGTCGAACGCCAGAGAGAGAGAGAGACAGAGAGAGAGAGAGAGAGAAAAGAAAGAGAGAGAGAGAAAAGAAAGAGAGAGAAAGAAGGGTTCAAAGTCGCACGGAATTAATTTCAATGGCCCCCCTTTTCTTCCGGTCGAGTGTATCGGTAAGTTTTAATGACTTTATCTTGGATACAGGCCTGTTCTCCGCGGTTTCGGAAAAAGCTTGTTCTCGCAGCTCGCGGGAATTTTATAATGCATTCATTAGTCACGAGCGGACCGCGGGCTTTCAGCGTCCGCGCGGCGTATGCAAATCCGCGGAACGCAATTGAAACAAAAACTCTATGACGGCTTCGAGACGAGTTTTTTTCTTCCATTTTGCTACTAAATAAATTCGTCAACCACCGCCGGCCGCTGTATAATGAACGCGCACCCTCGCTTGACAGGTGGATCGCCGGTGTTAGGTTCGGTATGACGGGATTACTCTGATTGTGGTAATCTCGGAAATTGTTGCAATAGGAGAAAGAGGACGAAGGTTCATGAATATGCACCACCGTGGTTGCTTTATTTTTGAGTTAATGAAACTATGGGCTGGGATCTCGGGCAATTAAAAATTCGCCGAGGGAGTGTTCGTCTCGTTTCGCGAACCATCTCGCTACGAAATCGAAATTCGCGATCGAACTTTTTTCAATAACATCCGAAGCAAGATATTATTGTGTGGTATAGCTAGACTTTTTTCAGACTTTTGGTTGACTTCTTCAAGGATTTTATAAACGCATATACGTGTACATTTAATTTTACTTTACAGATCTTTATGCAAAAAAATACCGAATTAGAAAATTCTAATGGAACTTTCACGAAGCGCGTAAAAATGATAACAAAGGCATCCTCCCCTAGAACAAAATCCAAGCTGCCCAGCGTATATTGTGAAACGGGAAGCAAGATGTGAAAACGGTGTCCAAAAAGACGCGTTATTATCGCGTGTATAAAATCAGGGTTGAGCCGGGGGAGCGTAGAAATTCGCCGGCAAAATTTCAATACCGCTGTGCGGTGTAGGGGGTGGTGCACCGAGAAGGTGCAGGGGTGCACAGGGGTGCACAGGGGTGTGTGTCGTAGCGCACGTGCGGCGCCTGCGAACGCGGACGAGGCTTAATAACGGTGGAAGCTCGCGGCCTAACATTCCAACGTGACCGCCGGCATACGCGGTTAGCACACCTGAGGGATTTTGAGTTATGGCCGGAAGCGGCAGTAGAAGGTTCAGCTGGCGGCGGAGGTGAAATGGAAGGCGGCCGTGGGTCCCCTTGGATCGTGCGGGGACGGTAAGGGGGGACGGGGGTCAGCTAATGTGGTAACGCGTAATGTCCGTCTCGTTCGCGGGATCGCATTAATTATTTCCCGTGCGAAACTTAATTTTCATGCCGCGACAGAGCAGCCGCCCCTTTAACGCTCCCCCCATTTTTTGACCCCTCATTTGCGTAATTTCCTTTTTTGGAAGTGGGCTTTCTTCAATGCATTGATGTTCGCCTAATACTTCCTAGAACTTGTTTAATACGTTGACTGCCACGTCAGTCAATGAGGAATCTAGATATCTAGGGAGCTAGCGATTTAGAAAAACAAGGACTAGGGATCTAGAGATCTGGGGAACTTGTGATCTGGAGAATTAAGGACTAGGGACCTAGGGACCTAGAGATCTAGGGAACTAGTGATCTAGGGAAATAGGTACTAGGAATCTAGAGATCTAGGGAACCTATACACCTAGGGAATTAGTGATCTAGGGAACTATTTATCCAGAAAACTGGGGATTAAGAATCTACATATCTATAGAACTAGTGATTTAGAAAATTAAGGACCAGGGATCTAGAAGTCTAGGGAACTAGTGATCTAGGGAAATAAGGACTAGGGTTCTACAGATCTAGGGAACCTAGATCCAGAACCTGGATCACCGGTGACTGACACTGAACTTTCCGTTTAGGCCGCGTCAGTCACCGGTGACTGACAGTGTAAAAAATGATATAAAACTAAAAAATTGACATTGTTTTAAGGGAATAAATATATGTGTGGTACAAGTGTTACACTGATCGTGGCGTTATTCTTTTCCGACGAGTGTGAATAAACAACCGTTAGAAATTAACGCCCTCTCCACCTCTTCTCGCAATTATCAGGCTATTCAGAAGGTGCTCGACGCGTCGCCGCTCACACCTCTTCGACAGAGCTCCAATTGGTGCGCAAATGTTAGGTCTTGTTCCCAGTGATCCCTCTCCTCTCGCTGGTTTCGCCGGGTCTTTAACTACCTCCCTAGAAAAATCGTTTGAGATCCTCTTGTTCGGAGACGAGAGTTTTTCCGCTGAGACTGTTTGCCAGCGTTTGCTGGGATCTTCGGCGAAGTTTGGGGAAACTTGGTTAAGCTCCTGATGATTTTAGAATTCTTTTGGTAAATCGTTGCTTTGGGAATGATCCTGGAATGTGGTAAATCCTTGCCGAAGTCTAATAAAAGCGTGCAGTTACTTTATTGATTTAACTTCCATCTCTCCAATTTCATTCTTCAAACATTGACAAAATTAAGTGCCTCTCTGAGAAATTAATAATTCCAGCTTACGAACACAGTCTTGCTCATTTATGACAAAAATGGCTTGATCAAATACATACAAAACACACTAGAGGAATAAAAAAAAAAATTGTTCAATTATTCAAAGAGGATATGTACTTTCTCATTGAATACTAGGTTTCTTAACAATAGGTTTGCGAGGCACTAAAAATGGCCAGTTTTTATTATTTTATAAAAATATCAAGAATATAGTCAGCTAGACTTTTAGCAGCTTTTAGCATAATATATATTACAAGGAATAAATGTGTTAACCAAATTTTCTAGAAATGCATTGTTACAAATTTTTGTGAATTAAAGAATGTAAAGCCCGTCATTTCGACGTGTCCTGTAAATCTAGTGTTGAAGTCAACCTACTTACGAATAATTGTTCTTATGGGTAGTATTTAGATTATCAGGTCCACAAGGACTATTCGTTGGTGCAGAATAAGGAACAGGTTGACAGGACTCGTTCGGAGGACTAAACCAACGCCGCAGTCCTTTCGTAGGGTTATCCAGACGTTTGTCAAATGTTTTCTTGCGACGACTTGTCGGAATCGGGTCCGACAAATTGGCTCGACTCGCAAAAAGCTTTGCAGAGCTTTCGTCGTCCTCGCATGTCCCCCTTCGACCCGTTACAGTGATGCTCGTCCTCCATAGTTTTTTTCGTCGTTCGAGCTTTCGGTGTCTCCTTACGCAAGATTTCTCCGTCAGGCCTGAAAAAACACGAATTTGCGAATGTTACATTGAATTTTGTCGATCTCTTTTGTTCGCATCGTTTCGCTAAGCTCCGAGCTTAAAACATCGACGGTAGATCTTGACGATTATAGGGCACGAGCAGCTTCCGTTTGCGTTAGTATTTTATTTAGTCCGGCTCCGAAAGCGAGTGTTGATTTATCAGACGACCGGCTCGCCGTGTACGTTCACGCATATTGTTGTTGGCGAAGTAAATGTTTTAATTATGAGCGGAAAGCCAAATTAGTAACTCCTCCAGCGGGGAATTTGCTTGCATAATTATATACTTCGCGCGCGGTGATTTTATTTCGCGACAACCACGCGCGTCTGTGCGTGTCGCAGAACCCTGAAATTGCCCGAATCGATCAGGAAACTCGATCCCTCGGAAAATCGACGAGAACAGATTAACAACTTCGCGAGATCGTTGAAAAACAAAGCTGTCCGACGAACAGTCGTAAATATCGAAAGCGCGCGCGCGCGCGCGCAAGGGCTTGGAAAAATTTCAAACCGAATTTTTTCTCCGGCTCGTTGTTAGCGGACATTTAAGGGTAAGTTATGGAATAAACGCCGACGCGGAAAAAAGCGTTTCGGTAGTTAACGTTGTTGCGGCCGACGACACTATCGGTCGCGAATAAATTCATTAGGGGGTTTACACACACACACACGCGAAAAAAGTAACAACAAAAAACCACGGGAACAAAAAAAAAAGAGACGCGAACATCGGCACAACCTTTTTTTTTTGTTCTTTCTGGTTTCCGATCGAATTTACTGTCGTTTAAATTCACGAAGCATCGATCGTATTAAATGGCCGTCGGTTTAATCGAAAGTTAAATTTTACGAGACGCCGAATGAATCAAATTTAACGGCCCAGTAAAGGGATTAGTTCCCGTGTAACAACGCTGTTCAATATTTAATCGATGTCTGATGTAACGCTGTCGACGCCGCTAATATTTGATGACGTGGACGAAACTCCTGCGCGTAACTCTATATTACCGTCGCTATTGTTACTATTATTACAATTATAAATATTGTTGTTGTTATCATTATTACTATTATTCAACGATGGTCGTCGAATTACCGCGATTATCGAACGTCAGCGAGTGTTACAATTACTTCCCTAATTCAATTATCTCTGCTCAATTAACGCTCCAAGTTCACTGCACCAAACATCCGAATTCCTTTGTCTGTCACGCTCCGATTTTCAAAAATTCCGGCGAACGTATTCACGAAATTTAATAGCTGTGTCATTCGGGAAATACTGGGATTATCAACCGAATAATTTATCTGATGATTAATTCAATAGGATATAAGATAAAGAATGATATACAAAATATACATAATACACAATTTGGAAATATTTTTCTTTCCATAGCAACAACTGCACACTTATCCACTCAAGTGTAAATCAGTAACTGAAAATCGCAGATCAACTTTTAGAAGTTTATCGTAAAGGGGAGATTTTCCTTTAAATGGTAGCACTGAAACGAATCGGAAACAAAATTTTTTACACTGCGCACAATCGTTCGAATTTATAAATTTTCCGAAGTAAAAAGCAACTTTGGTTTTTCGCTCCGATTTGTACCAAAAATTATTAAAAATTTTCTCGACTATTGTCCGGATTTTCGCATGTTCATCATTTCTAGTTTACCGTACATAATTGTGAAGTTTGATTGTCGAAGCACTTTTGCAAGGGCGTTTCACTGAAGGATAGTTGATTGGATAACAAGCGAAGCCAGAATAATTTTAATGTGATCAGAGGGGAGTAGGTTCTTTTTGCGTATTGTTTAATGTCCCGTGCATCGATTGGTCGACGGCGGAACGACGGAAAAAGAGGATAACCAGAGATCAGAGTCGAGCGACCAACTTCCAGCAGCGACGCCGGGCAAAGAAGCCTCCGACGCGACGCGTCGAGCGAAACGATTCCGCTAATTGATCGAGCCCACGATTAACACGACGATACGAGATTCCGCGGGAACGACAGGAAATGCCGTGTACCGGTAATTCACCAGTGCCTCCTGATGAAATTGAAATGTAGAAGCACCGTCCATGCAATTACATCTGGTGCCGATATATCGAGCGCCGACGAATATTGCCGGCCGAAGCCATCTACGTAGACCGCAACAATTACCGGATCGTGCGCGAGTACCTTCAACTTCCAAGGTAATTGAATCGCCTCTGGAATATCGCCATTGACTAACCATCGGTGAAAAAAAAGAATACGTTGTCTCGCGACCGACGGTTTCTCCCCTGCAGCCATTTTCCCCGACGACGCCCGGACATTTTTTCGAAGCCGCTTTGCTGAAGAAAAATGTGTATTTTCTCGAGAAATGTGTATTAAAGCGTTCCACAAATACTGTCGTTTGTCGTGCTTAATATTTATACGTGTACAAATGTTAGTGTCGGAATTGTGTGGACATTTTCCTTTAAGGTTTTTAAGGTGTGCAGTTTGGTCGGTCTAATATGTATTTCATGCAGAAAAGAGGAGAAATTTTATTAATAGTTTACAGCTAGTACAGATCAATTAGAATCAGAGATTATTGAAATTTATTAAGAATTAGAATTATTCCAAGGCTACACTTGAGAGACTGAGTAAAAATGCATTTAAAATGTATTTAGTTCAGGTCTAATAATAATTAATGTCGTTTTCCAATACATTTTTAAAACTAATTTATTTAAACCAAACAAAACAATTTAACCAACGATATAGTCGCCGTTGTTTTCAACTACTTGTGCCCAACGGTCTGTGAAATTCTTGTGATCGTGATTTAAAAAATTCGGTCAAGGCGTTTTTGAGGCACCCTTCATTATTGAAATGTTTTCCAAGAAGAAAATTTTGCAAGGAACGAAACAAATGATAATCGGATGGGGCAATATGCAGGTTGTGGGAGAACTTCCCATCCCAACTGGCGTAGTTTTTCCGTCATGATTCTTGCAGTATGCGGTCGTGCGTTATCGTGATGAAGAATTACGCCCTTCCGATTAATCAGCGCGGGTTCTTTTTCTCTCAAAGCTCGGACTAACCTTTCCAATTGTGCACTATACACTTCACTTGTAATGGTTTGGTTGGTTGGTAAGAGTTCATAATGAAGAATTCCTTTAAAATTCCACCAAACACACAACATCACCTTTTTCGCATGCAAGTCAGGCTTTGGCGTGGGCTGCGGCGTTTCGCGTTTGTCCAACCACTGTGGCCGTCTCTTCAGATTAACATGAAGCACCCATTTTTCATATCCGGTAACAATTTGCTCTAAAAACGGCAATTGGTTTTGACGAGAGAGGAGCGAACTGCAGATTGTGACTCTTTGATTGCATGCAATGCCGAATATGCTCTTCATCTGCCATCCTTTAACCCTAGTTTCGCAAAGTAAAACAGTTCGAACACAAACTTTTTGCAGCAAAGCTTGTTAATTACGCTTCACAGTTTTTGTATGTACCACGCGTTTGTAGGTTATGTTGATGAAGTTAGCGGCAAGCAGGATTCTAAACGAACACTAAAAAACGACACTAATTATTACTAGACCCAATAATTACCGATTTAACAATTTTACAGATTTTAAGATTGGACACCTTGCGTGATAAAAATCGCTAGAAATCAGTTGCTTGAAAGATGCGCGCATGGAGAGATATAAATCAATGTAAAATAGTCACGCAGTAGATCTTCCCCTGTCTGAGACTGGCATCCGGTTGAACGTCAGTGCAGAGAAAGAGGTCAGATGAATTTCGGCGAATTAAGGATTCCCTTTGACGCGACGTGGAGGAAAGTAACCGGCGAAAGCTACTGGCAAGTAAGAGGTCCAAAGTGTCCTGAGATTAGCGCAGATCAGGCTGGAAGCTGGCTCGGACCCTTTTTCGCCGGTCAATTTCATCGTCCGGAAGAGGATGAACCGGAGCTGCGGCCTGACACTTGGAAGTTCCGGTCGAACTACGGGGGCCACCTTGGTCCGAGCAATCGGACAGGCAGTCGGGAAGAGAAGAGGAGAAGTCGAACGTTTCGATCGAGGAGATCGTCGGCACGACCAATCAGCCAATGTAACGCCTCCATCAGCCAATACGGTGGTTCAACTCGGCCAACCTCGGCTCGCGTCTTCTATCTGACGACAACGACGACGTCGTACCGCCCGTATATATCGACGTCGCGACGCCATTTTCGATGGACGTTGCCTCGGGGGCCAACTTACCGCTGCCACAACTTGGCTAATCGGGGGTGAACCTTGGCATATCGCGGGGCAAACTTGCTCTGTTCCGGTAGCGGAATGCAGATTGCTGGCGGGCCTTCTGTGTTGCATCATGCACTCGGGCATTAATCGAACTCGCCTTGTTCGCGTTCTCTTGCACGTCTTCTTTCTGCAGGATTCTCATTACACAAGATAAGTGAGAATGCTACAGTACGTTCTTACGAATTCCTTCAAATAGATTATATTCGTAAGAAGGTGGGGCCAGCAAAAGAGGCATTCTTTTGAATGCGTTTCGATACATCATGGTATGTAAGCAGAAGAGGCACAAGGGCATTAATTTCCTTTGCCTTCACTCTCTTTGTCTTCGTTCTATAGGGTTCTCACTACAGCTTTGCAGGGTTAAATGACAATGCTATAGTACGTTCTTACGAATTCGTTCCAATAGATTATATTCCTAAGTGGTAGGACTAGCAAAAGAGCTCGGGGCATTATTCGAATTCACTTTGCTGTCACTGTACGATTTCACAAAAGGTCAGGTAATGACTCTAGGGTACGTTGTTATGAGTTCGCTCGAATAGATTATAATGCGTAGATTGTAGGGCTAACAGGCATCTGAAATACTCCAGGGCGAGACTGTCTCGGGGTGAGACACTTATTCATCGAGACACATTACTATTTTAAAACCACAAATAAAGACATTTTCGGGCTCGTTCTTTCTTCCGATTGGAACAATAGGAGGTTTGTCGAGTTGTTCGCGATGCTCGCACGAGTAAAAACTGCTGTCCCGGCGGGACACCGGGACGCCCCGCACGGGATCGGATCAGTAAGTCCGCCGGCGGACACTAAATAAAGCATGAACTTGGTAGAGTTCGGTTCGAATTTAATGGCAAACCGCCGGACTGTCCGGTATGTGGCGCCGGCCACTTGGCAATCCGCTTGAATACGCCGCATCCTCATCCAAGAGCCGATCGACCTGCCTATCTTCTGTTCCATCTCACAATCTCGAACCCTCGCCACCCCCGCCCACCGGCGTGTCCTCCCGCGATGGTCGTGGGAAACCACGTCCTGGCGTGACTCCAAATTGCGTGCAAAACCATCAGTGGTAAATGTGAGCGACGAATGGGCCGTTCGTGTGGCGCGCGGAGAGCCCGTGCCGAACCGGCGCGGCGCGGCGGGTATGTATCTCTCCTCTACCGATCGCGATCGATCGATCGCAGGCCACTGGCTGTCGCCGCTGCCTGGTGTGGCCGCGCCGGCGAAAAGTGGCCACTCGTTAATGAATCCTTCGACGGGACGCGTTGAAAACGCCGTTCGCCCTCGGGCCCAGAGCCCGCGGGATTATTCCGAGTGCTCTTTACCTTCGGCTTTTTCAATTTTTCACGCGACGCGTACCGACCGACGCTCGAAGGCGCGACGACTCGCTAGAGCATCGGCAAAACCGGTTACTATCGATATTCTTCGGCGGGATTCGGATTGAATTCAGGAGAAGGGGGGATCTACGTCTTGGGGACGAGGTCTTGGGGAAGTAGAAGTCTAGGGAAGGTTCTAGGGCAAGGAAGGATTTAGGATAGGGAGGAGTTTAAAAAAGGAAGAAAGGATCTAGGGAAAAGGGAAGTAGGGATCTAAGGAAAGGAGAGGTCTAGGGGAAGTAGGGATCGAGGGAAAGAAGAGGTCTTGGGGAAGTAAGGATCTAGGGGAAAGGGAAGTAGGGGTCTAGGGAAAGGAGAGGTCTACGGATAGTAGGGATCTAGGGAAAGAAGAGGTCTTGGGGAAGTAGGGATCTAGGAAAAAGGGAAGTAGGGATCTAGGGGAAAGGGAAGTAGAGGTCTAGGGTAAGGAGAGGTCAGGGAAAGTAGGGATCTAAAGAAAGAAGAGGTCTTGGGGATGTAGGGATCTAGGGAAAAGGGAAGTAGGGATCTAAGGAAAGGGGAGGTCTAGGGGAAGTAGGGATCGAGGGAAAGAAGAGGTCTTGGGAAAGTAGGGTTCTAGGCGAAAGGAAAGTAGAGATCTAGGAAAAAGGGAAGTAGGGATCGAAGGAAAGGAGAGGTCTAGGGGAAGTGGAGATCTAGGGAAAGAAAGAAGAGGTATTGGGGAAGTAAGGATCTAGGGGAGGGTAAGGTCTGATGTTTTACAACTTCAGTAGTTCACTTCGAGCGATAGGGCTTGGTTAGACAGTCTATTGATGTATTTAGATGTATGTAACGTAGAATTTTTCAGTATCGATTTATTCAGGAACTTGCTCCCTGGACAATAGTCTCGCGATCCAGTCCTGTGCCCGCGGCAATTAAACTGGGACTATAGTATACCGTTATCTGCGCTACAGTGTTATCACAGTATCTAGTTGGCTTCAGTTAACGTTACACAGTCGGACGATAAGATATCTCTCTATTTACATATAGTGTATTTATTCTAGTATACAAGCATTTACGATTAGTATTTACTCTAATCATTGAAATCATTGTATTACCATTAGTACATCTGCTTGTTCTTTTTCGGAAAAATATTCTACAGTAACCGAAGTGTCTGTTCCATGTATACCTCATTAAACAATATCGTAGAATTTTAATTTTTACAGCTTTGATCCACACCGCTCCAAAAATTTAATAACGGTCGATGTTAGAGAATATTCAAACAATCGTTTTGTTTAAATCTGTAAGCTAGTTGGAACCGGCGGATTTACGCTGGAATTCAATTCGCGAATGGATTTTTGGGATGGAAGAGTGTGTCGAGGGCTGGTCACGTTTCACTTCATGCTTTTTTGCGGACGTGTTTAGCGTTGTTCGGCACCTAGCGAGCGTAACGCGACATTCGGTACGAAAATTTATTGAATACCATTCGCCCGGGGACCATGAAAGCAACGCGTGTGTACCCCGCGCGGAAAATAATCAGCGAAAACTTTAAAGTCGTCAGCCATTTTTTTATTTTTCGCGAGCGCAATGCGCACCGCGGACATTGAAAGGGTCCAACGTGGTGCCAGTTTCATTCAAACCAGATTCCATTTTACACGCGAACCGGCGACGAAAAAAAACGTCCGAAAAATCACGAATCACACTTACGTAACTGGCTGGCTCGCTAATAGTCGACTAACTATCCTTGTTTGCACGTAATGGTAGGAAAAAGACGGACCACGATTAAAATACCTGTAAAGATCAATAGAAACTAAATGAGACCAGCGGGCAAATGGAAAACTGTTATACAATTTCTTGGGCAACTAATATTAATTTTTTGGGGACTTCTTTGGGGACTTTTTTGGAAACTTCAGGCACCTATTCCCTAAATTCTCGGACAATTAAATCAATAATAGATTTTACCTTCCCAAAGTTCAATACTTTCGTACAAAATCGAGTTTTCTGAGGAAAATCCTTGTCTGCAAGGGACTAAAAATACATAAAAATGTTTTCTGACTTTTAAAATGCACAACTGTGAAATGGAGAGGGTATGATTTAAGATACTTTGTCTTAGGTGCATGGACGCCCCTAAAATTTAATTCTGAGGGCAGGAACTTTCCTCCACCGGCCCGATCGAATTTCCTCGGCCCTTTTCCAGGTGTTCGCTCAATTTCTCTTAATTTCTCGTTCCGTGGGTCGACGTGGCGAAAGGGAAAAGGGAGAAAGGGAAAAGTATCGCGGTCCAGACGAACGCTATTTCCTAGCGCCATCGAAACGTGTAAAATGGCGCCTTTATGGGCGCGGATTCACGCGTCGCAAGCTCGCCGGTTTTTCTCTCGGCCGTTTTCTGCTCCCATCCCCTATACTTCAGCTCTCAGAGGGTGACGAGAGCCAATAGAATATAATAGTCGTGGAATCGAGGCGTGTGTCGCGTCGCCGCGAATTCGTGTCGATACGCGTCCGATACCTGTTTGTCCGTGCGCGGTCCGCTCTATGTTTTGTACGTTTTATTTGGGAGAAATGTATTATTAAAATTGTTTTGGTAGTCACTCGAATTGTTATATTTCGGAACTGGTACTGTTGGACCTCGTCCAATTATACGTAAAATATTTAAACATACGTGGCTACGTATAACTCTAGAGGCTATTTATTCTAAAATGAAAGATGCATATTTCAGGTTGGTTATGCAGCTTTAATTATTTATTACGAATCGTAATATACATATTAAACGCGCGATATAACGCGGAAATAGATCCTCCTCGTCCATTTACGTGCCAACAATATTAATAACAATAACGAACAAGATAATACGATGTAAATTTAATACACCTGCTACTCTTTCTGTGCCGGCGAAGCAAATGTATCGAATAATGGGCATTATGAAACACTGTTGTTCATTTTCAAAACGCATTTATGTCAAACCAGGAATCGACTAAGAAAGACGTATGGCTGCGAATATTATGTAATATAAAAATTTTCTGCGTCTGCTGTAAAAAAACAAGAACTACGTTTAATAATTTGAGTACTTTTGTTGTAATTGCATACAATCTGCTGTCTCTTACACGACGATCTCTTTATTAATACGTTAATCGAATTTTCAGTTGAAATGCGTTTTTCGAATAAAAAGTCCAAGATGTAATAAACATTATATTATGAAATAAAAATTCTCCGCGGATCACTATCGATCCAATATGGGCTCTCCAGTTCGCCATCCGTTCCGGCTTTCGCGAATTAATTATATCAGCGGTTTTGTGTCAGAAATCATTAATCCTTTCAGAGGAACATCTCGAATCACGGGACTGGATTCACCGTGGCTCTTCTATGTGAGCCACTGAAAAAAGGTGTAAGCCTCTCTCTCTCTAAAAAAAGAGAAAAATACATATACGTATATAGTACCGAAAGATGAAGCATGAAAGGGAGGTCGAAATATATATATATATATATATATATATAGAGAGAGAGAGAGAGAGAGAAAGAGAGAGAGAGAGTGAGAGAGAAAAAAGAAAATGCGAAACAATTTCGCGTGCCGACGAAGTGGTGATGTTCTGGGTCACCAGACCTCTATCGGCATTAATTGAATTGAAAGTTGGCCACGCGATAACTTAACATTTCCACGGACAGAGACGCCGGCGCCGGCCGCCATCTTCCCCCTTTCAGCAGCCTAATTTGCACGCTTTGCGTACCACCAAAAGAAAATCGCTGCGCCGGTTTTTATTCGCAAGCGAGACTGATCCCGCGGAACTCTCTTCCGTGATCTTTTTGCCGGAAGTCCGGCCCTCTTTATTCCACGGGAAAATCCATTGTTTGTCTTCCGGCACCATTGACATAACTCCCGCTTTATTGTGCTTAATCAGAAACCGACCAATGTTTAGACAGCGTTTGCTCCGGCTTTACACGAACTGCTACGATTTTGAGGCGAAAATTTCAATTCTTTAGACCTGAAACCATCGATATTTTAACATTTTTTGGGAACAGACAAAAGACAAAATAGTAGCCCTACACGATCTATGTCACAACACGCACCCAAATATTAGGCTTACATCAAGACTTTAGTTAAGGGACGCGCATACACATTTCTGACAGATCAGAAACAGTTTTTATTGTAATTTTGTACAAAATCATTGTCCACATAGTAAGTGAAATAAAAATTATACGAAGTCTTTTAACGAACCGGAAAGAAAAATGAACTGTACAGTACACGGTTCACGCGAATTTGTATCATTACGAGAAACCATGCGAAATGCAATTTAAAAAGTTTCTATATTGGAAATCGGTGTAATCTTCGCCCGAAATAATTATAAAATGTAAGCCGTTGGGGACGTAATGAACGCACGGTTTTATTGAATATAAATTACTCCCGACGACTGCAACATGTTTTTGCAATTAATATATTTCGGTTTTCTGGTCGCGGCTTTATTTTATTCGGAAATTCATATTAAAAAGTTTCCCCACTCCCTTGGAAATATACGTATATACTCACACGTACGTTTTCCGCCGCGGTGACTTTTTCCCCGTAAAATTCTATCGCATATATTTGAATACGAATCACTTGGCGGGTTGCAAATATCCGAATTATTCATTCGAATTGTCCTTCCCGTGCGCAGGTATCAATAAGCGGAAGCTGAAAAACGTATCCCTGCAACATTTGGCTCGGGCATCGGTCAAAAACGTGTAATCCCGCTGCACTAAATAATTAATACTAAATCTGTTCAAACGGCGACGACAGGCTCGTAATTCCAGAAGAAATTACTGAAATTTACCGGGCGGCGTATTCTACAATTTCCAGCTGGTTTTGTTATATTGCAAAATGGATAGACTGCCGATCTGTATGCAAATCAAAATTGTCTCCATCAATTGTCAGAAATAGAAAACGAATAGAAACTTTGTCCTTCGTTTACTAATTTGAAGATCCTTGAAATTTGATATAATCAATTTTCTCATAAATGCGTAAAATCTAGTTTATTTATCTCATAGATAGAGAATATTTTTAATGGACCCCGATGAAAAAATTGCTGGAAACGACTATAACTCGTAATAAATAACGCGTTTCGTAGAAGGAACAGAACAGGATATTGATGAATTAGGATCGATACATATATTTTTCGAATACATGATTATTATATGAAATGATAATTAGGTGATTAATACTATGAAAATTAATATGCCCTAGGGAATCATGTAACTTCTGCGCACAATAATATTCCATATAATGTATAATTAATAAGTGAATTGGAGATACTGTATAGCAGAATTAGTTTCATTGATAATTTGTGGATAATAGTTTAATATCCATGTAGAAGAGTCGAGCAATACGTAATCTGCTTATACATTAATCATAACGATAGAACTGCAATGTTAATTCTACTGCAAGCTGCTTTCTGTAGCTGTTAGGTAGGTAGATTATACCTAAATATTCCAAATTTTGCAATATTATCTAAACAGTAACCGATAGTTATCGATAAAGCGTTAAAAATTCAAAAAGGCAGCTAGCAGCGAACGCCAGCAGCACACTTTTCACTCAAACTACAATAAAATGGTTTCAAAAAACCGCAGATCAGCTTTCGAGGGCTCATTATAAAGGAGAAACTTCCCCTTAAAAGATCACATTGAAATAGATCTGTAAAAAATGTTCATACTCCGCAAGAAAGTTCAAATTGTCATAATTAAAAAAGCAACTTCAGTTTCTTACATGGCTCGACAATATTCCGGCTATAATTCAACGTTCCCTTAACACTTTGACTGCCAAACTAGAAACCTCAAAAATTCCATGAAATCAAAGTAAGTTATTTAATGATATAAAAATGGAAAAAAATTAAATGTGTATGATATTGAGTAGAGTGCTCCAACTTTATTGCATCTTACAGATCTTAACCAAATTTGGTACGATGAATATATTAACGTAAAAATTCATTTTAAAACCGGAATAAGTAATTCCGTCACCCATATAGGGGTGACATGGCAGTCAACGTGTTAATACTGTGGACTCTATTTTCGAAATAGCCAAGCCCGTAAAACGATGAAGGGTAAAAAAAGTGGTTCACAAATTTCGGGTCCAGATCCTTTAGCCTCATCGCGCGTCAGGGTAACAGGGTTTCGAATCGACGGTTCGCCATAAGTAAGCTCATAGCATCGGCCGAATAAATTCCCATGGCGGGTCCGGGGGCGCTAAGGGTACACCGATGCCAGTCGGTGTAATGATGCCGGCGGGGGCAGGGGTTGCAATGTAGGGGGAGGAGGAGGGGGGTTGGCGATAAAGGTAAACGACGGTCTTGTCGCATCTTTCACCGGGTCCCACCCCCGGCCGACACCCTATATATTTTTTTCCTCGTGTTCGTCGGCTGGTGATCTGTGCAGCGTCGCCACGGTCGTCGCTCGATTCCCAACGAAATGGAATATCGATACCGCGGAACATCCCCGGGGGAAGCGTGGCGAATATTGAAAAGTTCTTGGCTGAAAGATTAAAAAAATACTCGGACCGCGAGAGGGGAAAACCCCCGGCGTTATCGAGGGGACGGCTCTGCCACGGTGTTTGCACTTTTCGAGGACTATAATCGACACCCGAACGATCCGCCAATGGGACAATCATCCGCGAAACCGTTCTCGCTTCCCGCGAATTTTCCACGGCGGCCTGCAGCTGAAAATTCGCGAGAATCAATTTCTTTTACATCGATATCGAACACATTTACACTGCCCCCCCCCCCAAATGGACATCATTTTTTAAGAACGGTGGGCATAATTTAATAAACGTTGCTTCTAGGAGAAAGTTCTGAAGGGGAACATCTAAAATAATCAAAATTTAGCTATTGAAGTGGAAATATACAATTAATACAAATTTTCATTTTCTCATAGTAAATTACAAACTGTAATTCTAGAAGAAATTTTATTGCAAGTGGTTAACGAGTTTAACAAGTCAAAAACAAAATACGACAGCAATGAATTTTTGCATGCATTTTATCCTAAACTCAGAAAATCCACAGTCGAATTATAAATCATTGTATAATAAAATTGATTGGTTCGAGAGAACTTTTGTCGTACGTTGTAGAATTCGCAAAAATGGCGAAAATTTGTCACCGTGCTCGAGCCCCGGATTCACTATGATTCGCTACGATTCGCCCGCGGATTTATTCTCATAACAGCGCAGCTCGTTATCGAGGCCGTCCGCTGATAGCCAATCAATTCGCCGCGTGGAATTATGTGCGTGTTGTTTTCTTTTTTCTCGCGCATGCGATCGTCGACGCGTGACGAACCGACGACCGATGTCGGCGCGATAGATCTATAGATTACGAAGGAAAGGATCGGCGGTTTATGGTAATTGACGCTCGCACACACACAGCTCAGTAGATAAACCTGTGCGCACGGCGAACTGTGTCCGTTTTGGGGAACGTATGATCCGAATTGATAGAGTAGGCTAATTAGGATGTTGAGCCGTGGAAGGATTTGTCGAGTTTATCGGTTTGTTAAGATGGTGATTTTTGACACTGGAAATTTTTTAGTACTTTAAAATCCAAGTGACAACAATTTTTGGGATCAATACCAACTTATTCTGAAATTGTTATGTAAATTTGTTCAGCTTCTCTTACATACAGAAACAAAGAAACTGAGAAGCCTATTAATTGGGATCCGGTAGATAAAGTGTTAACTATCCGTGATTAATTATCCAGGATATTTTAATAATTATATTGTACCGAAAGAAAGCTTAGAAATGGAATAATTCCAAATGAAATTGTTAGACGAATTGCTACCCCAAAGAGTACCGTAAACCCTCGCATAACGCTGGTTCGTTTAACATGGATTCGTGGAACACGGCACAAAAATTGCGACACACCGTTCGTGTAACACAGTAAAAAAAGGGGCCTCGTATAACACGGTCCGTACACAACGTTTATGGTTGCGTGTTTACATTTTCACGGCGTGGGGAAACAAGACGCGATCATAAGAGATCATCGGAGTATGTATAATGAAAAATAAAACACCTTATTGCTCCGAATAAAACGCCCACGATTCCACTATTTTTCGTATCACGTTCACTCAACAGTTTTCGAAGTGTTATACATTTTCGTTCCATGCAAAGCTTAAGTGTCGCACGAAAGGACATCGCCTTTTTTCCCAACGTACCCATAATTTTATTCGTTTTCGTCTACCTCGACTACTATTTCAATTTCACAAAGCACACTCGACACATTCTGAAACAACTTTAAGTTTTCAGGCTGTACACAAACACAAAAACTTTCGCAGTCTAAAAGGCCACGGAGCAAGTTCGCTAATAAAAATCGTACGCGTTAAAAAATTAGTCAACTAACCTCGGCCTCGAACTGTTCTTTTTCCTACCCTTTTTGCGCCCTTCGGACCACCCTGCGCCAATCAAGCTGAGTGAACGGTTCCGCTGAAACAAATCCGTAAGTCGCCGTAAATCCGCGCGGAACGTACCGCTCGAACTATATTTTTTCCGTTCCTCTCTCTCTCTCTCTCTTTTCTTTTTTCCCGGGCGTTTCTTTTTTCTCTCTCCTCGTTCTCCTGGATCGCGTACTTGCCATCCAGGAGAACGAGGGGAGGAGGTTGCGAGAGAAGGGAGAGGATAGGACAGTGCAGCGTGGCTCATCCGAAATTTCGATTAAATGGGATTTCGATATGCGCGAAACATGTCCCGAAGGGAAATTTACCGAGCGCTGTAGCTCGGGCCGGTGTACCTAGAACCTGCCCCTCTCCGTCCCTGTGGAACCAGGGGGTGGGCGAACGGGGTGGAGACGGGGCCGGAGGGTGGAAACGAGGTAGTTTTCGCCGATAGAGTCATTGGCCGTTCGGCTGGGTAATGCGAAATGAAATTGTCACAATAATCGTTGGCGAACGTATACGTCGCGGCTGGATAAACTTGGACAGTTATACGGGGTGGTCAGTTTATCCGAAACGGTGTCTGGTAATTCGAGCGATTCCACGATCCGGCTCGAGCACGCTCGCGAATATTATCGCGCGGAACGATGTTAACATGCTGGAGATGATTATTGAGTGGTAAGGTGAGACGCTGATGCGAAATGCTAGCCTGATGTGTTTGCTTGTATTTCCTGAATTGTTTACTTACAAACGCATTTGTCTCATCTTACAAGTATTTAATGCATCTCTAATACGGCGTGCGAATGATTCACAATGAAGTTACGATTGATTATGACAGTCACGAATTAATTAATTTATCCCTTTGAACTTGATACAAATTCACTAATTTATCCCCTGAAGCGAGGGAAAGCTTTTGCTAATGATCGTTCAAGTAAATTTGTCGTTTTTCTAGGACTGTTTTGCAATTTGACATATTTGTTTGAAGTAAACAGTCTCTTTTAAAAGACTGTAATATTTGTTGCACTGCTATTGTTGTGTTGCAAATTGTATTTTAAAATAGAACGCATCGACTAGAATTGAATTGCAGACCAAACATGGATGAATATTAATCGAGAATATTTCCTGCAACTGTTTCTGAAAGCAGTATGGTTAAACGAAAAAGTGGAAAATCGATCGATGGGAGGCTCAAGTGGTATAGAAAACTATGGAAAACAATATCGAATCTTGTGTCGATAAAAAAAATAACCCCCAGTGAAAATCCAGCAGCAAAATAAATCAATGTTTCTCGGAATACCCCGGAATCCTTGATTTGCATGCTTTCTACTTTAGCGGAATCGAACAAAATTCACGGGCATTGCGAATTCACGGTGGTTTCGCGTGGCTCGCAGTCGGTTTGTCGAGAGAGAGTGCGTCCATATTTACATTTTTATCGGGAGGAGGGGAGGAGGTGGGGGAGGGGAAGGTTCTATTATTCCAAGGCTATTCGGTGCCGAGTGTGTAAATTTTTTAATTATATGGATTATCCGGCGGGCAGAAAAGCGCATTTGTTTTTCCGCTCGCGGAGCCCCCCCCCCGGAATCGTTGAACAACGGCGGCTGCACGGTCGCGCCGTTAAAACATTAATTTTGTTCACGACTCGAAACAGTGCTAACGCGTCACCCCGTTAATTATTAACGGGTCTGCTTTCGAACAAACTCTTTACCCGGGGAAATCCGCGGCTCAACGCGATTCAATATCCCCCCATCCTGAAACGCTCCTTCTTTATTAGGCCAGTAAACAGATCGTTTACGGGTTTCCAGCCGCGAACATATTATTAACGCGTTTACGGTCTGCTTGTAAATATTATCAACTTCGCCGGATCGATTATAATTGCCGCGATACGACTCTGTTTTAATTACACGGGGAGAACTAATTTAGAGAAACTCCCGGTCAAACAGTAATTTGTTTACTCCGCTCGGGGTCTATCGAATTTTAATAATTCACCGGCTGCAGTAAATCTTATAAATTAACCGTGATCGGTTCTGCAAGAGCATCCGCGCCAAAGATAATTATATAAATGTGCATCCCTTCTGAACACGATTGATGAATGTTCATATTCGGCGTATTAAATTATTTTATATAAACGTGTTTTATTGGTTCTGATTCCTAATGCTAATCTTCCTTCAATTATTCGTAATACAACGTTTCAAATAAGATTGTTTAATTATTAGTGGGTCGCTATGGTATAGTCGTTAAGGATGTACAATAATTTATTTATAAAGCGGGTGTAATAACAATAATAACGAAAGGAAACATCTATATTTAAAAAAGGAAATTGTATATATTTAGAAAATTTATTTCAGTTTATTATAACGTATAGAGAATGGTACGCGTCTGATCATAACGATCCCATACTACTTCGTACTTTTATTACACGACTTGTGGAAATTTCGAAATTTTAAAAAGTATAAAAATGTTGCAAGAATTCTGTCTATAAACGAAAGCTGACTGGAAGTGAAAAATGATTCCAAATTTTGAGGTGTCCTGTCGAATGGAATTGCGAAACGAAATACATATTTAGTTACAAGCAAGCGTCGCGTGTAATTGAGCAATCGAATAAGTCATTCTAATTGTGAGAACCGCGTCCGACGCGATGATTGTTCTCAAATTTACTTTCCGGTCCGGCGTGTTTCAATATTGACCGGGAAATATTGTTCGGGGGAGAGCCGGGGACAGTTTTATCGAGCAATTTTGTAATTTATTCCGTCAATATACATGCAAATGAATAATCTGCAATAATATGTGACTCTTTCGCTACCGCGTGCGCGTTCTCTGTCAACTTTCAGAAATATTGGTCGACAATCTGCGCATTGAACGCAATAGACCCTATCGCATAGCTATCGCGAATAACTATCTTGCTTCAATAACAGTATCGTACAAACTTCTGCTTATTGAGTTTTGATTTAACAGATCGTAAATTTATCTTTTCAAAATATTTTGTTTGTTGTGGTCATTCGACGTTTCGATATTTAAGCTCGCATTTATTGATAATACTGGTGGCGACGTTTGTAAACAATTGTACAAATACGTTAACACGGTGCTTTCGCATGTACTAAAATTTGCGCCTTAACATTACGGAAAATAATATTTATATTACTCAATTTATTCGTGTTTCATAAACTATTAAATATTTAGGTATTGGATGAACAATTAGACTCGATAACTCTAGAAGCTAAATGTAGTGCAGTGTCAATATATTTTTACAAGCGACTCTACGTCAGTAGTCTTAAGTAGAATTGGTCTGCGTGTGGTCAGACGCGCCACTTCCACATCGCGCTGACAAATTACGTTGAAATAAATTTTCTGTTATTACTATTATGTGTTGTTCTTTATGTTTAAATGTTGTCTTGTGTCATTAGACAATAAAAATTGACTGTACCTGATTCATAGATAAATTATCATACGTCAGAATGTAATAAATCGGCGTAAGAAAAACCGCGGGTGAAAAAGTCGAGCAGGACAGATTTGCACGCGTGAATTTTCGCCTGACACGCGTCGGGCCGGCGCAATAACAATTAGTTTAACTCGCGGGGCGCGCACATGGGCGGGTGAAAGGAAATTTTCCGGCCTTTTGCCCGCGAGCTCTCCCATAGCGGTACCAGCAACGGTTAATGAGGAGACGAGCGTTGTTTTTCTTTTTGTTCATCTTCACGCTTGTTCCCCGCGAGGCCGAAAATTGGTCGGCGTCGAAGGCGGGAATAAAGAGGTGGGCGGGGGGTAAAAAGCGCGGGGAATATCGATATGCGGGCGAGCTAAAACAGAATCGGAATGAGACAGGGGGCCGCCGACGCTTTGAGGGGCCGCCGATCAAAGCACGGCCCGAGAGGCATGGAAAACTCTTTTTTTTTCCCTCTCTTTCCAGCTCTAGCCCGTCTCCTTCCTTCCGGGTTATTGCTGGGACTTGCTAAATCGCTGTGCAGAAAACTGCTCGCCCCGTAAAAAGAGCCGACGGAGAACTAGATAAAAATGGTTCATCGACGTCGACGCTGCCGCCCCCGTCTTCGAGAACGTTCGACTCGCATAAGCGCTCCCGGCTCCTCAGACCTAGCTGGCACACTTGCCGAAATTGCACGGGCTGTGGCAAAAATTATTCTAGAACTAGACCCACTATGTTTTAAACCGCCGATGCTGGCACAGGGAGCATTGAAATCACGGATCTTTTCGAAACTCGAACGCTTTTCGGTATTAGGTTGCTGCATATTAACTTTCCTCGAAATAAAATATATTGATTGACATTGACGCTATTGTAATCAATATGTTCCGAGAATGAATCAGTAACTTGATCGTATTACGGTGGAAACTGAATTTTTTAAATAAAAATAAAACTGTTTCTTGGTCAAAACACATGAAATCGTTTATTTGATAGGCAACAGGGTAATGCAATTAATTCTCAAACTACAGCACGTTTCAAACAGTATTTTCAATAAAAATTTTAAACAAAAAACTGACATCCAGGCAACTTGATTTCTTTTTTATTAATTGGATCGGGGACAGCTGAGCTAATTAAAAATTGGGATCACGACGAACGTGGGACAGTGTCAAATATTTCCAGGGATCTGATCGCTCTTTCCCGTAAGTCGCGACCCTAACCGACCCTTTGTCGAAGGCAACCGTGACAGGACGCGTTGTTGATTATCGGTAGCATACTGTCCCGGCTATCGGATAATTATTTACGTCTCTGGAGATAGCGGAGTTCACGGCGGCGCTTTGATACGGCGGAATTAATTATTAATTACATTGATCGTGTGTGACGCGTGGCTCGTTAGTACACGGCTGCAGCTTGTATCACTCTAGATCCCGCGATCGCGTTATAGAGATTAATTAACGATCACGGCGAGCGGCGACTCTTGCAGACCTTTTCCATTGAAAACGATCGCGGTTATTGACGCGTCATCGTCGGATGCGTGTCAGAACAATTCGATAATACCGTTAACGGTGTTGTCATTGTACTGAAAGCGAACGTTCAGACGACAATGCGACGACGAAATTATGCTTTCAACTTCTGTGCGATGATTGTGCACTTCTAAGACGGAGAAAAATTGATTAGAGTTTGCAATTTTTTTGGTTGATTTATTACTAGGAAACACCCGAGTGGCAAACATGTTTGAAAATTCTACAATCTGAAACCGTCTCTGACTATAATTCCTATGAAAACGGATCGATTTATGTTATAGTCATCTTTGATTCCAGAAACAAAATCGAATACTTTTATTAAAGATTACAAGTATTAACCCTAGAACAAAACGTCGTCTAATATTGTCCAGAAAGTATATGTTTTAATACCGCTTTCAGAAATAAATATCTTTCACTCACAAAATTCTATACTCACCCCCAAAGTCAAAATGGGGACATATCAAAACAGTATGTCTAACAATTATTGTTGAAAGACGAAAACCAAAAAATTCCAGAGACACGTGTCCCCTATTCTGGTTCATAGATTGAGCATGCGAGTTTACATAGAAATTGACAAACAATTACTAAGAGAATCCGCAGAAAATAGTTATTTTTTAACACGTTGAGTGCCATGTCACCCATATGTGGGTGACGGAAATATTTGTCCAGGTTTTAAAATGAATTTTTACATTAATATATTCATTGTATCAAATTTAATTAGGATCTGTAAAATGCAAGAAAGTTGGAGGACTACTTAATATCATACATATAATTTTTTTGAATTTTTATTTCGTTAAATAACTTACTTTTATTTTATGGAATTTTTGAGGTTTCCAGTTTGGCAGTCAAAGTGTTAAATATTCTAAAGATATAGGATTCCAAAAAATTTATTTATCCTACACCCTCTGGTTTCCGAGATATTTTAAAAATTATTGTTTGCACTCTCGACTTGGAGGGCTGTTTTCACCCCTAGATCATTGCAGATCAAAAAATGCGTGTAAGATATTTCTCAACAAACTATGTACTAAAATTTCATTAAAATCGGCGTGTTACACTCGAACAGTTGCCCTTGTAATACCAATTTTAGAAAAACAAGAAACCGGCAACACGATCAGCAGAATTTCAAACATTTTGCCCTCAACAATTTCCTGACCCGAAAGAACCCAGAATCCCACGACCGTCCCCGTCCGAAAGACGGTTTTCCTCGTGATCGAGGCCCGGGTTTCCCGGTTAGTGGGGGGGATAGAAGTGTTCCACAGCCGTTATACTAATTTGGCGGGCGCTCGTTAACGACCCCTTTGAGGTCATAACTTTTGCCGCAGGTCTAAAACGTGTGTATGTGTGCCTGTCCCGGTGGCTGCGCTTTACGGGCGCCTCCTCTCTTTGTCTGTCGGCCGGGGCGTCCTGGGGGCCGCCTTGACCGTTGCTCAGTCAGTTTCGGCGTCTCCTCGGGAAGCGTCGCGACGCTTTCAGACGCGCGTTACCTGCTGGCACGGGGTGCGCATGTTCGTCGGATCAGCGCGCGGCCTCTCGTGTGGCGGTCATCCCCGGCCTGGTGGGGGTGAGAAACGTGCTCGTCACCCTCGAGGATCGCCTCGAGAGACTCAGTAAGCGCCGCGAGTTCGACGTGGCCGGAAGCGTCCCGTGGCCGAAGTGTTTCCACGGATATTTCCAACCCCTAAACGCGTCGACACTTGGTACCGCTCATCCCCCAAAACTGTCAGTGCGAGACATTCGGATTTGGAAGTCGATTATCCTCGATAAAGCTTGAAGCTGAATGCTGAAATCTAAAGGTGTGGAGCCCCGATAGGAGGAGTGAGATCGTCGCCGGTAATGCGTACCTCGAGGATTAGGCTGTTGGAGCTGGTCTGCTCGGTAGTCGGGTCCGGCGTCTCCGATCGGCTGCTTTGATCATTAAAATTCGACCAGCTTGAGACAGTCCTTCGGAAAAAGTAATTACTTTAAGAGGAGCTCGGGAGCTAGTCCCCCGGCCAGTCTCCTCAAGGGATCAACTCGAATCCCTCGGCCCTCGGGGGAGGCGAGCTTCTTTCTACCCTTTCTTTCTCTCTTTTTCTCTCTGTCTCTTTTTCCGAGCAAAGGATCTCCCGGCTAGCTGACGTCATCAAGAACAAACAAGCAGATCGAAGATCCGCAGGAAAGCCGATATTATATCCGCGGACTTGGGGGACAAAGAGCATTCTCTCGCTGAGCTCTCGTCCCACGGTTTGGAGGAAGAAGGCTAACGCCGGAAAGAGAAGAAGGTTCACGGTCGTCGAAGGGAGAGTTTAAGGGCAATAGCCGTCGGATTCCAATCGAGAACCAACCCCTCCTTTGATCGTGTCCGATCAACCGGAGTCGCTCTAATTAGCTGTCATTCAACGGTCCGTTCTGCGATCCTCTTTCGATCCGTCGAAAGGTCGTGGCAAAAAGATCTCCGGACGACGGTGCTCGATCGCGATGACGATCCTCGGGACGAATCTGCACGGTGTTCCAGCTGCCTGATGTCTCGAGTTTAGCCAGCCCCGAAAAACGATGCTCGGCGAGTGAGGATCCCACCCCCGGTTTTCACACGCGTGTTCCGCTTTTTTTCTGTGCTACACCCTCCACCCCCGCACGTCGAAGAAATGTGCCTGCGACACTTGCTGATCTGCCTCCTGGGCGCCATCGTCGTCATCAACGGTGAGTTCTTGCGACCGTTTCTTTCTCTATCGGCAGCATCGCTCTTCGGCAGACAGCTCGGTCTGAGATTTGCCTATCGCCGGCCGCGTCGCGACTGCTTTTTGGCCCCCGGACCAGGTGTCTTCGCAGCACCTGGCTCACCAAGACATTCCCGAGGTTTTGTTCGCCGTGATTTACTGGCCAACTTTCCCAGATATTTTGCCCCGACGATTATTCTGCCCGGAGAATTGCCCGAACCGCGCACAATACTCGGTACAGCGGAAAGTAGGCGTGTTTCGCTCGCGAAACGCGCTCTTTACGCCGCTTAATTATGACTGGAGACGCTCGACGTCGTTTACTATTTCCGGAAATTGCGATTTACCGAAAAGAATCGCGCGGATTCCCGAAATTTTGCGATTACGCTGGGGCGCCGGGGTGACTGAGCACTGGCTCATGCGAACTGGCTCTGCACAGTTTTTCCTGTAGTGGAATCTCGCTAATATTTATTTTGCTAATACAGGAGTTCTTTGTACAATCTCTGAGTTCGATAAAATAACACGATGAGAGCCAAGATACTATTCCTGGTTAAAATGGTAGGCACTCGAAATGTTAACGATTATAGAGCGATTAAAATCTTGTCAACGCTAGAACTACGAAGCACTAAATGCAACTGGCATACATTGTCTTACAATAACAACAAAATTGCATATGTTTAGATTTCGTATCAGTTTTGTTTAACACTTTGAACGCCAAACAAGAAAGCTTAAAAATTCCACGAAATCAAAGTAAGTTATTTGATAAAATAGAAATTGAAAAAATTAAATGTATGATATTGTGTGGTTCTCCAACTTTCTTGCATTTTACAGATCCTAATCAAATTTGGTACAATGAATATATTAACGTAAAAATTCATTTTAAAGCCTTAACAAATAATTCCGTCATCCATATATGGGTGACATGGCAGTCAACGTGTTAAACATCTAATTCGATAGAGAAGTTTACTAAATTTTCTCACGGAAAGATATTTACAATTTAAATATTTCTAAAAGGAAAAATTAGTAGCAAGTCATTTTGACTCATTCCGGTAGTTCTAGTGTTAATATAGGAAAACTAAAATAAAGGGTGTCCCTTTGTCGATGTTAAAACCCTAGCCGAGGTGATTTTGCATGAGAAAATAATTAGAAAATATAGAATAAATTTTTTCTCATTTTACACTTAGAAAACTACCCCCTCCACGGTTGTACCATCAATATTGGTACACTCTGTATACAAATAACGGTGAAATTAAAAACCTTCAATTATTTTGACCGGCCCATCAAATTTCCTGTATGTTCACCACAATTTTGTTAAAAAAGCAACTAATTTCGCCAGTTTCAATATCGACCGCGTATAAAATCTCGAAACGTGATCGCGTATCTCGGAAAGTATTGCGGAACGTACGCGCGATCCGTTTGTTAGCCGTTAATTGATAATAAACCGAAGTTGTTTGTTTATAAATGAACGACCGCAGGCCATTGATTGCAACCGACTGAATTTTCCCGCGAATCACTTTTTTCGCCGGACTCACCGGACAGGGTATAAACAAGTATGCAGTTAATTATTCGACTTGTATAAACGAGCCTGTAAAAACCATCGACGCATCCCGAGGCTTTGTTTCCTGGAAAAGATATTCCGCTTTCGAACGTGTTCCGACGGATTTTATTATGTGAATGTTTATCGGTCTTGTTTATACGGAGATGCTTACGCGTGTGCGAAACGTTATTCCGAGGCCGAGCGTTTTGTATTCGTAAATTGCTTTTCGTGTTTTCATTTCCGCTTTTTTTTCCTTTCCTTCTTTTTCGACGATGAGTGACGTGTTCCGGGACGTGGTATTCACTCTTGAACTATTTCTGCGATTGCAAATGAACGTTACCGAACGCACAGGTTTTTTTGTTTTAATTGTTTAACGATACCGTTGAAGAGTTTTATCGTCGCGTGAATATTAGCGTGCGATTTTCTTGTTGCGAGTCGATCTTTTCGATTGGGGTTTAATGCTCGATGGAATCGACGATTTCGCCGAGATTAGGCGACTGGAGGGAAATATTTATCTCGCACAGTTGCGAAATGGGGGAACGTGAACTCCGAGCTGCCGTAAAGTGCCAGAAAAGTTTGAGCTTAACCAGCTTCTGAATGAAACTTTCCCGCGGACCTCCTTTTTCGTGCTTAAGGAACTAAAAGGTTTCTTGATCATTCCTTTGTTTCCGGCGGCGCCGAGGAGTTGGTCTTTTGCGAGCTATCAGTGATCAAGCATCGATTAATAATCGCAATTTCCGAGGGAAAAATTTTGTATTTTGCATAGATCCTGTTAAAGATCATGAGGAGACCAGGAGAAATTCTCTCTGGTCACCAGAAGGAATTTTTATATTATTTCTATGCTTATTAAATAGCAAATGGACATAAAAAATAGCACAAAGCAGTCTCATCATTGTGAGCGTATTAGCTTCAAAATATCCTTGCTCTAATATTCTTGTAAACTGTTATTAATGAATGTTTAAATTGCAAAATGACATTGCGTGAAACTATTATATCTAAAACGAAGTTCGCGTTAAGATTCTCTGTGCTAAATAAATAAGAATTCCAAGAACAAAATACTAACATATGTGTAACGTAAAAACGGTAAAGTAAAAACGAATTTCCAATTTTAACACTTTTTGAGTGCCCAACCAGAACCCCCAAAAATTCCATGAAACCAAAGTATTTAATGAAATGAAACAAAGTTATTTAATGAAATAAAAATTGAAAATAGTTATATGTGTGATATTGAGTAGTCTTCCAACTTTCTTGCATTTTATAGATCCCAATCAAATTTGGTACAGTGAATATATTAACGTAAAAATTAATTTTAAAACCTGGACAAATAATTCCGTCATCCACATCTGGGTGTCATGACGGCCAACGTGTTAAAGTCGTTCTCGTGCAGATTGTTAATATAATATTGAGTACGGACATGGAGGATTTCGTAAACCATTTAATTTTCAATAATCGTAATTTTCGTCGGTGTATTTCTGGGAAATGTGCTGGCAAGTGAATGGAGGGTTAAGAGTGGCTCCCTCGACGTGGGCTCTTACGTGTGCACACAGCATAATGGTCGTCAGGACCAGCGGCTGTCGAAGCAGTTACGGCCGGTCTCGGAGAGATTTTTCGGTGTGTGGTCGGTTTACAGCAAATAGTAACAAGGAAAATAAAACAAGAATGGCCGCGGGCTAACGCGAGTCGTTTTTACACGCGTCGGCAGATTTTACGGCGTGCCGACCCTCTCGTAATCTACGCGGCCGGGTAGAAGAGACAGGGAAAAGCGAGAAAGAGAGAGAAAGAGAGAGGGAGAGAGAGAAAGCGAAAGAGTGCGAAAACTACAGCGATAGAGGGAGAGAAATGTCGAGGGCGAGAGGAGGTTCTCGCAATGGACGAAGAAAAGGGGGATTGTAAAAAAAGCCAACGCGCATTGTGGGGTGTTAACGCTCGCATTAACGGAGCTTTCGTCGGGGAAATAAAAAACGATATGCATGGATGGACCGGCGGTGGATTTCGACCCTAAAAAATCTGCAAGGTGAAAAGTACCGGAGCCCGTGAAAGTGAATCAAAACGCGTCGTTTCTCTTCTCTCTATTCTCCGTTCTCTCTCTCTCTCTCTCTCTCGCTCTTCTCTTTCTGCTCTCTTCTTTCATTAGATCGATAGAGTTACCGTCAATTCGCCATTGACTGCGAATGAACGAAGGCAGTTATCCTTCCCGAAAGTCGGGATCCGTTCTTTCAATCATTTTCGAAGCGGGAGAACCTTTTCCGGAATTTTTGTTCCCCTCGGAGTTACAAATTGACGATCGAGTTCTTCCCTATTAGAGAACCTCCGTGGCGAGACTTGAAGGCAACCCCTAAACGCAGAAATATTTTTCGTTGAAAAGATCAAAAAATCATTCTATTTCTTTATTCCTTATTTTCTATTGAATATTTAGTGACAGTACAACATTTTTCTGCTCGAAGACTTCGTTTTTGGACAAACGAATAAATATTCTTGCTTCTCCGAGATACCTAGGAAATATTTCTCAGCTCCAGTGTGAAATTCACTAAACTCATTCTTCAGATAAAACTTCAGATCTACCATTGAAATAAACACCAAATTTTGAGAAAACCACTTTTTTGCAAACACATTTGTCAGGAGCTATTTCGTTTTTTCGATTCCATGCCAGAGACGATTCGTTCGACAACTTTTTTTAATCGATCAGATCCCAAGGAAATTCGCCGACGGAACACCCGTAAAATATTATTGCACTGTTTACCTTCAATTACTCACGGGTGTACCTAGCAATAAACAAGATTACGCGTCTAATGAGATATGCGTCCGAGCTTCGTCGCTCGATTTCATTTTGCTAAGTCCCTCGACTTTTCCACTAAATTGTAATTGTCGCCGGTTGTTTATTGCTAAATACAAATTTCCGTGTCTCTCTGCTCGCGATATTAAGTACCCTCGATGCCGATGAATTTGCATTACTGCTGTAAACTAAGAGGTTGTTTCTTGGAATTAAATGATCGTTGAACGTCGTACGTAGGTAATTAATACCTGCGTCGTCGTGTCCTAACGATTAGTAAAGTCAGTTTCCGACAGCAAACATTTATTTATTAGAATAGTAATAATTTGTATGGCAGTGTCCAGTAGACTGCGATCTCTACTGTACTGTAGATCTGTATGAAAAATAAAAATTCTTTGTATCAATTGCGGTAAGATATACGGACTAAATAAGAATCTATTTCTGTAACTAACTTAAGGGTACTGTTATTTCATTTTTAAAATTATTTAAAGAGTCCATTAATTTTTATGCGACACCTGTTTGTTCCAATCGGTGCGGGACATTTTTACATTGCATACAAATCCACTATTTGTTGATCCAAAATCTGTTACATTTTTTATATAGATTGTTCATTCTGTGTACGTTTAAGCATTTTTAAACGTTGTTGTCTATTAGAACGGTATCGGACACAGCTTTCAGAATGATGTGTCTGTAACAAATTACATGTGGCAAAGGCTTCAAGGCCTGTCCGACCACGGGCGGACCAATTCTACTTGCGCGTTCGCAAATATTTCGCAAAATGACGGATGGCCGTCGCCGCGGGAACAAATAAAATGAAAACGCCAGGGAAATTGAATATTTCAGCGGGACATTTTGCACGAAATAGAGTGATAACTTTTACGCTTAGCGATAGACAGAAACGTAATCGTCCGTCAACACATCGGTCCCCATTACTTGTCACCGGAGAAATATGATTAGCTAGTGGACGGTGGTGGGCGCGCGCGAAAAAAAAAAAAAGAAAAATACGTGGCGGAAAAAAGTGAACGGTTAACGGCGACCGAAATCAATCTAGATAAAACGAGATGTCGGCACACGGTAATCTCAGATTTATTTTTATTAATCCTGGACGATCGACCTAGTTGCTGGTCGAGCCGCGGCTACTTTTCAGTTGAAATTTACCGAAATATTGCGATCGTTACGGTGTTTTCCGAATATTTCGTGGCGGGCAAATATTTATAGTGGTTCTAAAACTGTATCCCGTATCCGCTTGAACCGTTGGAAGTAAATTTTTCCGTATTTTCTGGTATCAGACTGCCCGTGTACGTGTTCTGCGGCGTCGCACGGTGTTTTCTTTAATATTTCAAAAGAGCCCTGCCATTTACAGGACTGCTTTTTTTTTAAATAAACCTTCGGGAAACTATTATTACACACGCGCGAATCTCTCCACGCGAATCGTTCCCATCGCGAACGTTTTTCTCCGTTTGGAAACGTTTCCTTTATTTAAATTCTTGAGATCTCAATGAAAAGAGAAATATACTAGCAAAACGAGACACCCTATATGACAATATTTTTGCTACTTAAAATTACACCTACTAATTTTTGTCATAAATGCATAAAATCCGCAGCCTCGTTATAACTAACGAAGCAATCGAAATTATTTTCAACCACCCATAAATGTCAATTTCCTTTGTACAATATAATAATTGTTAATCAAGTCCACAGACGTTTGTACAAAGTAGAAATTTTCAGATCGGTTGGAACGGTCGCAGGAAATCGGGATTAAATAAATTTTTATTTGTTCGTATATTAGTTTGAACGAATTAAAAATAAATCTTAAATCAATATTTTTTAGTTCTCCTAATGTGCTGCTATTTTATATTTCATCTACATATTTTTTTTTATTGTAAGCGCATAAAATCTGCAATGTGGTAACATAATGCTCACAGTCGGCGCAAACATCGTTGCATTATTTTGCGAATTTTTAAACTCCGTTAATTCCCGTTCAACCATGCTCCCCATCGCGAACGGATGCAACGCCATTTGCAATGAGTGCATAATTGAACCAGCAAGCGATACATAAAAAGAGAATATCGCACTGCGAAGCCCAGCAATTTTCAGTGACAAGCATATCATCGTTCCCGGAAGCATTACGTTAAGTACATTAATGTTTAGAACGTAATATTTGCGTTGCAAAAAGGGAAGAGAGAGAGAGAGAGAAAGAAAAAAGAATATACACAGCGAAGCCCGTGAACGTTGCACATAAAGCGGGTACTTTAAGGAGCATTATCTGTAATCTCTTACCACTTTTCATGCAACATAAACCAACGCTAACTTGCCCGTTAATGCGATTGCCGACTTACACCGTGCCCATTCATACCTGTCCCGTTAATGAATTACCTAAAATCTGATTTTAATATCAAAGAACATTAACTCCAAACGATCTCCTTCAACCGACTCGCTCTAAAACGTAACTTGATCATCTCGGGCGATCAAGTTCTTTTCTGCCTCAAATTATGTTGCTCGAATTGATCGAGTCCGAGGGAATCTCAATTTTTAATTAATCAATTACGTTGCTCGGTGTCGTGGGAAATTTCGGGACTGAATTTTCGGAATTTTCTTAAATTGGAAATTAAGATTTCCTCTGAACCTTCAAACTTCTCTTCTTATTGTTAGTGTACGTCAAACATTTCTGTAGAACCATTAATTTGTACAATAATGGGACTGATTAATTCAAACGTGAAATAAAAGTTTTGTTCACGTACGCAAAACTATGTACAAAAACATTTATTTTTTATTATAATACAGACATTATTGTGACATTATTGTGGCAGCTGTAAATTAGTTAAAAAAAAAATTTTTTTTCGTCAGAAATTTTTTTATAAAGAAAACTAATGTGTTCTTTATTCAAGTAAATCATTATTGAACATGCATGTAAATTATAGTAATGGCGAAAATATGAATTAAGTCATAATGTAAAATACTTCTTGTCTGTATGATTAATCTTTCGATGAAATTAAATATTTCGTCCATTCTTGTGAATGGAGTTTTACAAAATGGAAGTTGATAAGGGTTTAGAATGTGCCTACATCAAATGGTGTAATTAATCTTTTGATGAAATTGAATATTTCGTCCATTCTTGTGAATAGAGTTTTAAAAATGGAAGTTGATGAGGGTTTAGAATGTGCCTACATCAAATGGTGTAATTAATCAGATGGGATAAAAGCGAAATTATTTTCCACCGTGGGTTAGTATTTGGCTGTAGCATGAGAGAAGTTCTGCGCCATAAATAGTGCCCGAATAAATCTAGCAATTTTATTTCGAGCAGGGCCATCGAACACGTTCGCGACGAGCTTCCGTTGCCAGTCAGGGAACGAAGAAACGTGTCTCCCGAATTTATTCGACGGACGAATTGCACGCATTCCGCGCCGTCGTGGCAAACTGAGAGTCGCGGACCGTTTTCTCCGGTTTGTGCTCTCGCTCTCTCTCTTTCTCTCTCTCTCTCTCTCTCTCTCTCTCTCTTTCTCTCTCTTGATTCGAGCAGCGAACAGATTACGTCGGCACAGCTCCGAAACAAAGCTGTTCCACGTTACGGAAGACTGTGCACCGTACAGTTGTTTGTTTGATTGCGTTTCAATGTAGAAAACCGACGAGCGCGCATTTCGTTTCGTCGAGACGGAAACGAGCCCCGTCTTGCGTCTGCGCTCCAAGTTTGCGTCGATCGACAGTGGACGAATAACATGATTCATAAGATGACAGAATCCGGGGAGTCCTCGATCTTATGTGTAGCAGTGTGATTATTTCTTTTTGTCGCATTTATCTGTTGCATACGAAAGTCTGAATATCTCAATCGAATATTGTATTCACAGTTAATTTACAGTTAATTGATTCTCGTGCTGATAAGGCGAATGATAAGAGCTGATAATTGTTAATATAACTGTCTTATAGTAGGCATTAGTTTCCACAGTGGTTCGCAAATTTAATCCCACAGTGGTTCAAATTTTAATTTATTGAAATGTGTAAAATGTACGAAAACGAAAACTACCAGGGACGAGCAGGCTTAACAAATTTTTACGAAAAATCACGAAATGACTTGTAGAATTGTAAATCGAAGCTTTCAGTCTAAAATTGCAGCACGCCGTATCGGATCGCTATTGAAATTTAGGTCGATATATTAATTCTGTGACGTAACGGTTATATTTGCTGGCAGCAGCGTTGAAAATAGCGGCGGCAGGAATACGGGGGTCCGGGTATAACGGATGTAACCGAAATATTTAGACGAGACACTTCACAGCAGTGGGTGGGTAGGTCGTTTTATCGGCATTCTCACGTAATTACGAGGCGGTTCCCGTCAATAACGGCGATAACAGTCGACGAGATTCGATCGAAGGAGTACGCTTACGCGATAATGCGAGCGATTAGATGCAGGCTGAAACGCCCGGTGTCCCAGAGGCACCATTGGGGACCAGATGGAAAATTACGAGGCATCGTCGACGTCTATGTTCGAGCCTAACCGATCTACAAGAATTTTACGCGGGGTTTACCGCAAATGCTCGTTCCCCTCGCTTGTTGTTCAACCGATCGGCGGCGAAATTTCTGGGAAAATATTCCAACGTAAAATTAATCCTTCGGTGTCAATTATCTGTAAATTATCCACCAGTTCCTCGACGAATTCTTGTTTTAGTGCTGCTGGTTTTTACATGAGTTTTTAAATGAAACGTCAATGAAATAATGTACTGAAGGGTTAAATTTTGCACATAGGCATCAGTATATAGAGTAATTTAATTGCTGTATTAATTAGATGGACGTTAACAGATTAATAATTCTCCTGTTCCAAATTTCAGCTACTCTTTTGTACCATAAATAAAATCTGGGACTGTAATTTTTAAACTGGTGTTTACCCTTTGGGGACACGAGCGTTATCATACCGAGGGCATTAGGTCGACATTTTGAATTCTTCAAGCTGCAAAAAACTAATTTAATCACTGTACTGTCGGTATATATTTTTAGTTTCTCGCAGGACCGAAGACTCGGTTATAGCTTGCCGAGGAAAATGCAATATTTTAGAAAATCCTCATCCCCGTAGGATTAATTAATGAACAGTTGAAGTGGCCGCGGTCTCAGTCACCGTAGAAGGATCTCCAGACTATTTCCTCGAGATGTTCTTCGCGGTTTCTGGCCAACTCGAAACTGCCTCGCGCAGGCCTGAACAGCCCGCCAATTTGAAATGATAATGCCTTTCGGAGGGGTGGCCGGAGATAAATAGCGGTTGCATCAGCGTTCTTCTTCACCCTCTTCGTGGCTCTCGGCAGCCACTAGAGCCCACTCGAGGCATCGCGTTGCCATTCTCAGGCCTCCGCGATGCGCAGGGATTGCTGCGAATTGCTGTGGATTTCTGACCGGGATCGCTGATTACGCCGATAGACGGCTTCTCGTCGCCCGTTAATGCCAGCCTCTTCAGACTGATCGTTACGACACGCCACGCAATCAAACCCGAAAAGCTGCTGGCGTCCCGACGCGTTACAAGTTGCCACAGAGTCTCTTACGCGTGTGCTCGTCGAAGAGCAGATTGCAACGCTCTGGACGAGACAATTTGCACTCCAAGCTATTTTAACTCTAAAATCAAAAATTCTTTCTGACCTAGAGAGCTTTACGTATACAAGAGCCGTCGGACCAATACGCCTGGTGAGATTTCTAATATACAAACAAATTTAATACTCCAAACAATATTTTTAACGGCGCCTCAGAGTCGTCGGACCAATCCACCCAGTGGAACTGAAATTTTTCGGTGGAGAGCTGTCGGACCAATATACCTGGTGGGACTTTACTAATATAGGAACAAATTTAATACTGCAAACAATATTTTTAACAGCGCCTCAGAGTCGTCGGACCAAAACGCCTGGTGGGACTTTTAATATAAAAACAAATTTAAAAGTGCAAACAATATTTTTAACGGCGCCTCAGAGTCGTCACTAGAGTTCTAAGGGTTAACAGGGCGAAGTATTTTTTCTGCTACAGTTTCGCTACGTTTTCATCCCCTAACTGTAAATTCTAACCCGAACGTAGCTCAATTTTATTCATTCTGCGAGCGCGCCGTTGAATTCAGCGGAGAAAAGTTTTCGCGCAAAAAATTCGTCGGGCGATTAATGAGACGCGCCGAAACGGTGAAGATTCATCGCGGTCATTAATATTTTCAGCTCCGAGCCGCGGGAACGGTTAACGAACAACGATTTACGAGTTATTAACACTGTAGGGCGGACGAGGGTGGAGGGGGTGTACCTATCCCAAAGAACCGTCTAATTTTATCCGGTACGCGTGGTTCGCTGTTTAACGAGCTCGAACCGCGGCGATGTTTGCGAAATTTCGTGTCTATCTTGTTCGTGGATCGTGAAAAACTGAGCCCGTGCCCGGCTTGGTAAAAAGCGAAATTATCGCGGTCGAATTGCTCCGGCGCGGCTCGATGTCAAATTGTTATGCGGGGGCGTTCTCTCCCGTATCGAAAGAAGCGTTTCGGCTGTTTCCGAGGCCGCGATAACGAACAAAGTCCGACGAACGTTTTTGCCCCGCGGGGCTGGCTGGTCCACCTGTATCCCTGTATCGCGTATCGTGTTATTTAGAGAGGCAGTCGGCCATATTAGGAGACAAAACGAGCAGAAACGTTTGTACGGAATCCCGATACATTCCCCCTCCCCTCTCTCACCCTCTCTGTCTGTCTCTCTCTCTCTCTCTCTCTCTCTCTCCTATATGTATGTACACAAAACGATACACACGCGGATCCTGTCCCTTTCCTCCTCGTTAACGTGTGAACACGCACGAAAATGAAAGGGATTTTGTAAAAGGGGAAAAAGCAGCGCGCTAAGCCGCTATAGGGGAACGCGTCGCAAATTGAAAAATACGAGATAGCGGCGCGGAGAGTGTTGCTTTTTCGAGAGCCTCGGAGCTCTGTTGCAGCTAGCCGGTGCAGTCGAATCTTCCCCTTGATTTATTCGAAATGGAAACACCCCGTTGCAACCCGTGGCCCCCCTCCTCCCCGACCTGCAACTATATTGTTACGCCCGCGGTATTGGTAATTTATTGTGTACGGTAGAACCTCAGTGGTTGCACGAAACGGGACTGAAATAGCACGCGAGGTAACCAATCAACTGTATGAAATCCCCCACTCCTACCGTCTCACGCTCCCACTCTTGCTGCCCAGTGTCACGTGCTCCCCGTAACTAGGCAACCATCCCTACTACGCGAGTGCAACTATTGGGTACTGTACAGTAGAACCCAGGTGGTTGTACGAAACGGGACCGAAAATTTGTGCAAAAATCTGCAAAAAGCTGTTTTTCCACTTCCCCCACTTTTTAAGCTGCTTGGAATATTATGTAATCACTATAATCTTCACCACAAGTTCCAAAAGTATTAACTCGTGGTGGGAGTCGTTACTACACAGCCAATGAGGGTGCAACTATCGAGGTTCCACTGTACTTTCTGCACGCCCCGTTATCGAGGCACTGTATATCAAATCCCAGTCAGTGGACCATTACTATAATTATGTAATTGAGCGTTATTTATTAATTTTTTGAGATATATTTTTGAAGGTACTTCCCTTAGGCACGTCAATTTTTTTATTGTCCCTAATCCATGTGTAATTGAATGACGTTTTCGATACTCTGGGTCGAAACAGACCCGGACTCGATCATACGGAGAGGATTTGGGAATAGAGTTGTAATTTTCCAGAATGTGTAAATACTTTGAATAAAATTATGAATAAAATTGATAAAATTCATCGGTTGTAAGTTTTTTACCGAGTGGTAAATTTTCGAGAAAATTGAGAATCCCAGCAGCCAAAATAGTCAAATTTAGAAACTCGCCATTTCATCTAGCCGCGCTTTCCACAGATTGCGAACTCTTCCGTTTCTCAAGATCCCACATCCCCAAACATTTTCCAAACTTCGCAGACTTCGCTTTCGAGCTCCCCTTTCGAAATCCTCGGCTCCACGAATCCACAGATACCTAAATTCTGACATGCTCGAGTTTCCGACTCCTCCGCGTCATAAATTCTGACATTTTCACCTTATAATATCGATTCAGGTCGGGTTTCTGGTGCCCGTCCCGCAATTGTACACTTCGCCGCGACGGAATGTCAACGTTCCCACTATATTTTATTCAATGGCGAAAATCGTCGAACCTTATTTACCCTAACACCTCGAGAAATTCAGTTTCAATAAAGTATATCGTTTCGAATTCGTCTAATGACCATCAACTTCGAAATTTTGCTGAAAAATATCATTGAATTTGCAACTTGCTAAAAATCAAACAATTTATGCAATATCGAATTTCCTGGAAGAGCCATAAAACTCGAAACCTAGTATTTCTAGAAACCACAATTTTTCTAATATTTCATCTACCTGTTGCCCTACATTGTACCATTAATTGACAAACGACAATGGTAATCTTTAAACTGTAGACCTTTATGCAAAGTAAAAATTTCCTAGACATTTTTCTTTAAGGATTTCGGCGAGTGAAAAGTAATACATAAATAGTCTATTTTTTTAATGCTATCTCTAATCCTTTGAATTGTACTTACAAATTTTGAACACAAATACGTAAAATCCAGGATCGAATTATTATCAAATCCTTGAAGCATTGAAAAAACATGTCTAGAATTTGAAATGCTACGGTTGTAAAAATTTCGCCGGGCTTTATGCAGCGTTTTGCAGAAAGAACGGTCCAACAATTCATTCAACAATAAATTTCCAGTCCCGGTCCGGTTGTAGCACGCGCAGGGAAAAAAGGCTGACAAAGGAGCTCTTAATTTTCAGCTCAATTTTCGCACGCGTCGTTTGATCGTCGCGAACACGCTCCGCGGTTTTTCTCGCAGCAGGGCGCGGAAAAATTCGTCTGATCCGCGCGGCGCACACCGCGACCGTATTTATGCGTTCCCTGTGTTGTTTTACGGTACGTTACTTGCCAATATTCGTATAGGATGCCGGTGAACGCCGTTTCCCCGGTATCATTGCGACGACAGTTTTCACCTGCTCGCTGCCTTGTAACCGGCCACGTGGAAAAACAGTCAGGTTTATCGTAAAATTCGAAGAAATTCCCCTAACACCGTGGACGTTCTACAGATCGATCACCTAAAATTGTATTGTTACGATCGCGCGCAGAGCGAACGATCTCTCGATCCACTGAACGTCGCATTTTAAAACCACACTAGAGAACCCGAAATGCATCGGTGGTAAAATTCTCGGAAATAAATATCGAAATCTGAGAAATTTCCGAGCTTTAGAACTTCTCGATCGACGATTCTCATAATCTGTGATTAAATATTTTAAATTGTATTCCGATTGATACAACACGGGGTGTAGATTTAATATATTATAAGATTAGCATGTAGAAATTTCTCTGCAGTATGTTATGAATAAATGTTCTAATGTACTGTTTACAACTCCAGTTGCATATGCTCTCAGTTTGCGGATTATAAAAATTATATTTTGCCGACGGTACCTAATGGGGTTCGTTTAATGATTTTAAGCGTATTCAGCAGAGATTTACATCCTCGTTAGCATAAATAAATTTTGTGGTACTTAAATAAATGCTGCAAATAAACGGCAAATTCAACCTGCATGTTTGAGCACTTTGCAAAACTGTAATTATAATACCACAACGTGTTAAAGTCTGTCTATTTTAAAAAAATGATTCGGATGTGTGACTTATAGGCATTGTTTATCATTAAAATTAAAAAAAAAAAAAAAAAAAAATGGCACAGCTAGCATAACATTCGAAAACGAGTTGGATGGATCATTTTTCCCGGAGTCATTTGCAGAGTGACTGAAAGCTGATTGTGCATCCCGGTAAGGGAAAAACAAGAGAAACGCGTCGTCGCCGTAACGCGTGAATTTACGGTTCCCATGAAAATGCGATTTTTTATGCTAACGCGAGCAGGCGTGGGGTGACAATGATTTCTCTTTTTCGCGCGGCCGCACGCCTTTGAATTCGCCATTTCGAATCGCGCGGCTATGAATTACGAATACAGGGGAGCCCTTCCCGACTCTATTCGGTTACCAGCGTTGCATATTGCACGCTGCATATTACATGCACCGCGTTACACCGAAGGCATCCACCCACCAACCCCTCACCCGCGCCATGCAGCGACGCTGTAAAGAATTCGTTCTGATCCCATTGCTTATGAAACCCTCCGACGCGAGATTTCTCTCATTTCCGCTCCTTCTGCTCGGTGATTCAGCCCCGGAATTAAAGTCTACCGTCGAGAATCTGTTCAGACCCTTGTTCCGTGCATGTCACGGCTAAACAGTTACGCGAAAACGCCCCCATTCGGTATTCTCTGCCCGACGCGCGCGATACCCATCTGGACGATTTCCAAATCTCCCGGCATTTTATAAACTCTTATGTATCGTGACGAACTCTGTATCGATAATGCGTCGCTGTTTGCTATTCAACGGAGAAATTACTAATAAAATGTTTTACTACTTGCTTACCGAGCTTCGAACTACTTCTCGCGAGGTTGCGACCAGTGCTTTTGTGATTCAATTTGCAGTTGTTGCGTACTACAAGTGTTACAAGAATTAGTTAGTTAGAACGTGCACGACTATCTCTGTGTAACGTGATTTTAGAGGCGTTGGAATCATATGCCACTGAGTCCCAAAGCTTTAGAATTACCCAAATCCCCAGAGTCCCAAAGGCCCAGAGTCCCAAAGCCCCAGGGTCCCAAAGCCCCAGAATTCCAAAGCCCCAAGGTTCCAAAGCTCCAGAATCCCAAAGTTCCAGAGTCTTAAAACCCCAGAATCCCAAAGCTCCAGGGTCCCAAATACCCAGAATCCCAAGGCCCCAGAGTCCCAAAGCTCCAGAGTCCTAAAACCCCAGAATCCCAAAGCCCAACAGTCCCAAAGCACCAGGGTCCCAAAGCCCCAATGTTCCAAAGCCCCAGGGTCCCAAACCCCAGGGTCCTAAAGCCCCAGTGTCCCAAAGCCCCAGAGTCTCAAAGCCCCAGAGTCCGAAAGCCCCAAATGTCTAAGCTCCTGCTGCAATGCTTGATCACGCGCCGTTCCGAAAACTACACGACCGCATCTAAAATTCCATCTTTCCCTATCCTTGCCGACCCAATTAATCAAATGTACCCCGGATCCGATTGAAACGTACCCAACGCCGTGCCGACTGGCTGACACGGCTGATTTATAGCGATGGGAAAGATCGCCAAAGGGGAGGAAATAATGTATCGGTTTCACTAATCACGGAAGGGACTTGCGACGGTCTGTCATAGAGGAACGTCTGCGGGCTCGATGCGGCGTGCGGCGACGAAAGCGTCTTTCCACCCGGCGAACTATAAGCGCGGCCATCCGTGCGGAAACGCGCGCTTCCACGAAAGACATTCGCGGGAATCATGCGAGCATCGCGTGGGAGGCTTCCGAGAAATACGTACCAGGACGAGAGGAGAACGATATCAACGGATGCAGCATGGAGGTAGCCGGCGAGGTTCGCGAGGATCTGACTTTCTTTCTGAGAATGTGGAATTTCTGTTACTCCGATCGGCTATACCCTTTCAGTGAACTGTTCTGCATTATTACTGGTCGATCCCTTGCCCCACTGTGTCTTCAAGACTGCGGTTTGTGTGCATCTTTGATGGCCGCGATTGACTCAATCGTGATAGTGTAGACACTTATGTGAAACGCTAAGGGTGTTTACTTGTGTCTCAATCGAAGAATGAATTCAATAATGTGAGGAACATTTTTTCGATTTATATGTACGTTAATGTAAAGAAGAGATTATTTTAAGGTCACAATTTTTTTAACCATATTTTTGAAGGTATTCTGTGTAGTTTGAATTAATCGTCAATAATCGAATATCTTTGACGATGTGTTCGAAATTCCGGGTCCAAACGGACCCTGAAACCGCCATGCAAGAGTCAATGAATCATATACTATGTTTACAACTTCACTCGTTAAAGCAATCCCGCATTCACGGAACTATCCTGTCGCGTTCTGCTAATTGCTACATTTATATTGCTTTTGTAACACTGAACCCGAAGTGAAAATATAATTGGAAAACTTCAATCTGTAATTTCATTTCTGCGTATGAAACCGCGTGACGTGGAGTTTATTTAAAAGCCTACGTTGTGTAAAAAATGGAAAATTGAATATACCTTGCAAAGTTATATTGATTTAGTAAAATATTGCAGAATTTCGTCAATGTGACAACTGGTTGTTAATAAATCGAAACGCAAACGTTCACGCGATTTCAAGCGAAATAAAAAGTGCATTCGTTTGTTTTCGTTGCATATTATGTTTCTGCGAGTTCCGTGAATGCACGAAGTTCGTTCTTGCATTAACGTTAATCAGCTTTCGCGAATATTTGCATTTCTATGAATGTATTTATGAAACTGGAAATATCGACACTGTCACATTAATAGAAATAATTATTTTTTCTGCACGAAATGGAGATTGACGGCGAGAAGTTAGAACTCATTATAGTGATTGCTCTTTCGATCCTCTTGCGTCTCGCGGGCAAATAATCGTGTCACCCGTGCACGTTCCAGCGGTCATTTATGTTTCAACAGTCTACTCATGAATTGTTTACGATATTACATATTTTACCGTGGTAATGTAACAATTTCGGGATCGAAATCTCCCGGTTATTGTAGCCGATGTTTACCGCAAATGCAAGGTGTATAATTCAGAATTACATTAATGTACGCTCGCGGTATTCGGTGTTCGAAATGCTAACAATGTAACGGGCGATACCTGTTAATCGATCGGTCTGTAAAATTCTGTCTGTGTCGGTTGCAATTATGTCTTGCGAAGATAGTTACCGCAGCGCTGGAAACTTTTAGGCGCGATGCATTCAAACTATCACGTTTGATTACCGAAAATTATATCTCACCACCTGGCAAATCTATTTGACAAGTACGCTGAATTTCTAGAAACGTATTAAACAATTGCAATTGGACTCACATTTAAATTCTCTTGGTCGTTATTACACTGTAGATGTTCATGCAAATTCCAAAAATATAAATATAATAAAATTCGGGAAGGCCAACCTTGGACATCAAGAATTGTTACTGTATAAAACATCAAATAATTTAATCTCGAAACAAATTCCATGGTGGCTTAGGGAATTCTTTTCCCTGAAAATATTTATAAAATTTCGTGGATACTATTACAACGATTAATTTAAGATGCTACACTGTTAACACGCGTGTAATAGTCTGCATTGTTACCATCTTCATTCTCATCTCTTTTCAAGTTGTGGGCTTAATTTCAAACAGTTCTACTTCCGGAACTGGCAAACTTCATCCCACGGGGCGGATTGTGTATTCGGAAGCAGATCTAAATTAATTATTCACTGTTATCAGTAAACCTCGTTTTACTTGATTCCATAACAACAACCAACAGAGTAAAACACAAAATAAAACGGGAATTTGGATAACGTTCACTCCAAAAAGTGCTCCGAATAAATTGATTAATATTTTTGTTTACTTCCTGACTCTGTGAACTAAGGAAAATGTAAATTTCTATGAGCACCGACACACGTGTAATATTGTAATATATGTAATAGAGTAAACTTGTAATGAATGGAGAATTAAAGAACAGTCGATTAACGATTCAACTCGCTACAGAATTAACGGAGGTCCGGCATAATTTATTTAGAAATTGCGCAACAGGAATAGAATGAAAAATATTTCCGCCGCGTCCAAGTGGCCGCGCGATTTTTCTGAAAATTCTGCGAAAAGCACGCTGACCCAGATCCTTGCGGATCGCCGATATAATTGTTATAAATTACGGATATTTTAGCCCCCGGGGTTTCTACAGTTTATTCGAAACGACAGGTTTCGAACGGTTTGCGGTCGAACCGTGTCCCCTGCTATTATTAACAACACGCAAAACGTGAAACCGAGCCGCGACGATGGCAAAACAAAGATGAACACCGAGGCTGCGTGCGAATTTTAACCGCAAATTGCGACCATAATAGTGGTCGTTATACTGTGACACGGAATTAATGTTATAGCAGGCGCAGTGTCACTCGCATTGCAATTTGCCATAACATACTTTCTCCATTTTCTCCGTGATTGTAGCTAAAGTGTTCGTCGCGGTTCTCTCAAAACTAAAATTCAATAGATCAACCGGCACTATTGTACATCCTCTTTATAGTCCACCCGGGATCAGCAATAACAACGTTTAAACAATTCCCGTACAATTTTCTACGAGCCAAGACTGTTTTCGCTACTGGCGCGTCTGATCATAACAGACCTATTCTACTTGAATTACTCTAACGTCAGCCGGAAAAATGTTGTTCGCTTTTTTTTGCAAACAGAATCACTCCAAGCCTGTTTTTATACCTGTCCTGATATTTGAGCAATAAATTTATTATTTTTGGAACATTGTCTACATTTAAAGGATTACAATTCCTACAAAAAGGATTTTTGAAGCTTGAAGCCTTTACTGTCGCAATCTATTTCCTTCAATTTGATTGGGACTTAATATTTACTTGTACTACTTGATTCAGGATATCGTGTATGTTTCACGAAACACAGGGTGTCCCAAAAATATTGTACCTCCTTGAAGGAGCTGATTCCCGGGGCATTTGAAGTAACTTTTTCCTTTGCGAAAATGGGCGCGGCTAGAGCAGGCCGATTCAATGTTTTGTCGCGCCCTGATTGGTCCGTGTTTTTCGTTAATAACTCGTTAACACTTTGACTGCCAAACTAGAATCCTTAAAAAATTCCATAAAATCAAGGTGTTATTTAACGAAATAAAAATTGAAAAAAATTATATGTATGATATTGAGTAGTCCTCCAACTTTCTTGCATTTTGCAGATCCTAATTAAATTTGGTACAATGAATATATTAACGTAAAAATTCATTTTAAAGCCTGGACAAATATTTCCGTCACCCACATATGGGTAACATGGCACTTAACGTGTTAACGGAGCCGCGGAGAATATTTTCGCAAAGGAGAAAGGTGGCTTCAAATAAGCTCAGCCATTTCAAGGAAGAGCAACAATTTTGGGACACCCTGTGCAATGTTTTGGGAATAATTGCCCTCGAGATTTGGAACGGGACAGTCTGTGTGGTTGTTAGGTCGCGCACGTACCTGTTCGTTGATTTCTAACGAGCCCGATGCATCGGGAAAGAAATGGTTGTTGAAGGAAGAAAGACGCCCGTAGTGTGAGCGTGCGGTGTAAAGAGGCACGTATGCCGGTCTCGGAGTTTGTCAAAGTAATTCGAGCCTTCTTCGGTTGGCCGATTCGAGTCACGTACCGCCCAACTTCTCGTCTTTACCTCCTTGGATCCTTATTATCCTATATCCGTGACCATAATCCCCGTGCTCGTCGAATGACCCCCACGACCGAGCCGTGAAATCGTCGTAATAACGCCTTTACGTTTTAATCATCTTTGATGGCCGGTTACCCAACGGGCCGTTCCACGGGTTCTGGGAACGAGTACACGAAATTAATTAGTTACCACGACGGGTCAGCCCGTGTAAACGGAAACCTTAGTTTTCCCCGACGACGGGAAATACCCGGGGATTCGATGGGCGACGGGAAAAGAAAGATTGCGAAAACAGGCTGCTTCTTTACGACGAAACGATTCCCTTAGTCCTGCGCGGCGCCGGTAGCTACGTGCACAGCGATCCCAAGGAATTCAGTTAATCGTTTCGAGTGCGAGGAATCTCGGGGGTAGAAACGATATGTACCCCCTCCGTCACCCCTCCGCCAGGCCGTGGACGTCGAGGAACGAGGAGCGATATATAAAATCTGCGGTAGTCAGCGGGTTTCCTTTCGCCGCGGCGAATTCGTGTAATTTAATGAATTTCACGGGAACCTTTGGACTTAGACAACTTCCCCGGCGCCGGAATTTAGATTGAAAGATTTTTATGGAACACCGGCCAGACACCACGCCGGCGAATGTTCATGGGAAATTTCGGTTCCGTGACTCCGCCGTTCGAAGGGCTTCGCAAAGAGTGCCACGCGATCACTTTGAGAGGTGTTCTAGCGTAACCGGTCCAAAAAATTAATTTTTTCTTTGCGAAACACTTTAAAAAGGAATGCTCGGAAAATTTTCCAGCATAACCTACGGAGAGTTAAATACTGTTTTGCGTCGACGTCGCGATGTTCGACGGGAAAAGCTTATTGGAAATTGATGCTTCCGAGTGTATCGATCACCGACCTCCTCGTCCAGCCATTTCCAGTCGAATTTCAATGATTCCATAAATATTAATGTTAACAAATGCTGCCGTACATCGGGACCCTTGTGAATATTTCGATCCATTTGAAAATTGTTTTCATCGGCGGCTACGTTTCCAGGGTAACTGAAAGCTGTAATTAACATGTTCGCTGCCACAGGCTTCCCGATTATTGAAAAATAATCAAATTAAAATCTTTGTTGCACAGAGACATAGCTCGCGGTACGTGTAATATTCCAGTGTCTGTTCTCTGAGAAAATCGTTTAATTATTTTACGAAGGGTACGTTGCGTCGACCTTAACGCAGAAAGGGCAACTTGTGTTGAGGAGACAGAGTAATTTCACGGAAGAAACAGAAAGTTAGCCGATTATATCTTACCCCGGTGTTGCAACTTTCTCGATATCGACCCGGTCGAATTGATATCGACATTCCTGATCCAGAGACTGCAGTACGAAGGCCGGTCGAGCAGGTTGAGACCGGGTTTCGAGGAGGGTGCTGGGACCAAAGGGGGATGAAGTCTGCGCGGGTGGTAACTCCGGAGTAAGTCGTAAGTCGCTAGACAAAACGCGAAAAGGTTAGAAGAGTTACGACGGAATAGGACGGGCGGGAAAAGTAGTCGCGAATAAAAGTAACGGGATAGAGGGGAACACTTCGAACTATCGCCTCGGATGTAAACTTGCTATCGGCGACAGACAACCAACCAGCCAGACGACGACGGCCCCGTATTTCCCTCGAACAGACGAGAAGCTACGAGAGACAGCAGAGAAACACAGAGAGAGAGAGAGAGAGAGAGAGAGAGTGGGAGGGAGAGAGACAACGGAAAGGCTGACAGAAGGCGGTGCCAGGTTCCTTCATTGTTTCGGCGAACTTTTCGGCGGGAAAAGTTGTCGGAGCCGAGCCGATACAGAGAGGAACGACAACCCCGTTTAAAAGTTACATACATTTCCCTCGGAATTCCGTTCCAACCCCCCATCGTGCCCCTGGTTTCAAGAGAAGGGGTGGTTTTTGCACGACTGCTATAAGATTGCAGTGTAACGGCTGTAAGTGATATTTGCGAATTTTTTTCTACTGAATTGTTGATCGCACGGGAATAAAATTTACTGGAGTTTGTAGGTACATGCTTTTCCTATGAAAAGATATTTTTTTCAGCCGATTTTAAGAAAGGTAATTCTATGGGGGTAATTCAAAGGGAGCGGTTCTCGAGTAACTGTTATGAGATTGGAGTGTAACGGCTGTAAGTGATATTTGCGAATTTTGTTCTACTGATTTGTTGATCGCACGGGAATAAAATTTACTGGAGTTTGTAGGTACATCCTTTCCCTATGGGAAGGTATTTTTTTCAGCCGATTTTGAGGAAGGTATTTCTATGGGGGTAATTCTAAGGGAGCGGTTCTTGAGTAACTGTTATGAGATTGGAGTGTAACAGCTGTAAGTGATACTTACGAATTTTTTTTTTGAAAATTCTTAATCGTGTAGGAATAAAATGTACTGAAGTTTGTAGATACATCCTTTCCCTATGGGAAGGTATTTTTTTCAGCCGATTTTGAGGAAGGTAATTCTATGGGGGTAGTTCTTGAGTAACTGTTACGAGATTGCAGTGTAACAGCTGCTAGTGGTTCCTGCGAACTTTTTTTTTTGGAATATTAGTAACGGTACGGGAATAAAATTTGTTGGACTATGTAGGTGCATCCTTAAGTTATGAGGAGATATTTTTTTGATTGTTTGACTGTTGAAGAACTTGCTGGTGGGAGCGTTATTGAAGAATGTAATGTAAATCAGTGAAACGAGTAACTGTTTGGTGCAAACGTCTGGCTCAACACATGGAAGGGTTAAAGTTGGATAGTTTATGCTGGGATAGTGCCAACTTCCAAGGACATGTATGAAAAATTGAATAAGTTCTAACGTCTAGAAGAGAAATGGCCGTTCTTCGTCGAGAAAATTGAATTGCAATTGTTACGAAAAAATGTTGTAACGTTGCAAGTTTGATTCGAGTCGAAAGGAAATTGATTTTTTGGACCTGTTACACAAGAATCCTCCCTTAACGCGCCAACAGTGAAAATTATCGGTGGATCCACTGGCGAGCACGCCAAAGATTTTCCGAGTCACGTAGTCGAGGAATCGATCTAATCGTTATGGGCGGTGTAATCCATTTGGCCCCGATTTTGATGAAACTATCGTATATTACAGGGACGGACGCAAAGTTTCCTCCGTTTTATTTTTATAAATATCGACGAGCGAAAAGAACAGTATAATTTTGTCTGCAATATATGAAACCTCAGTATTAAGATAACTAACGAAATGGTGAAAATATTAGTGACAGAAATTGGAAGAGATCTGGATGAATAAATATAAAGCTAAAATAAAATCAGAATAAAACTAGAATAAGACTAGAATAAAATTTAAATCAGACTAACGCTGGCCCACTGTCAACTTTTGTAAAACACATTTAATTATTTTAAGAGCGTGCAACTTGTTCTCCCGAGGTCGCCGGAACGAAGTGCCGGTTATTACACGATCGTCTACATCGAAAGTTAGTCAACAACCGTGCAGGAGCGGTTTTAACGATTTTCCGATACATATTCATGACGCATTTCGCGCTTTTTCTTTCGGCGGTGGTCGTTTGCATTCTGTCCGGGCCGAAGAAAAATGAAAATCGTTAGTATTCTTCGGAAGATCGATGGCCATTAAATCACTGACCTGGAAGATTACTGGTAGAACTTTGTACTATCTTCATTCTATCCGGCATCTTTTTCTTAAAGCAGACACGTTTTTGATTTAGATTCTACTTCGAGTATCGTCTGCCTCTTCCTCACTCGCTGTTTGAAAGCGCGGCACAGAGCTTCCAATCCTGAAAGTAAAAACCTTAAGTTCCATCAGAGTCGGTTCACACGTGAGAATTTTCCAGATGCCTCTTACGGATTGACTGTCGAAACGCCGACGTGCTCATTACGTGATCATAATCCCCAACTATGCGTTTCTCGAATGATTTTCAATTTGGAGTTTCCAATTGTATTTGCCAGTTTCGTTGCACATTTTAGTCCACGAATTTCCATCAAAATTACCATCATCCCCTAAATTTACAATCGTTGTAATAATTCTCTGGTCAGCCATCAATTCTCTAATGTTCGACAAAGTTGAACTACAACCTAATGTACAAACTAATTCAAATTTTCTACGCTTAATGAAGCCACGATCGACCACAATATTCCAGAGTTAAAAATTAAGTAAAAACATTTCCCAGACCTTTGTGTTCGAGTTCCACGCGAAGTTCGTGCGTTATTACGGAAAATAAATTGCGCATGATTGGACGTGCGCAGAAAATTAGGAAAATGTTGGACGCAATATTTTTCGCGATTGTTGCACCGATAGTTGCTTTGTGCATTCCGGAAACCGGGGCTCCGTGATGGAAACACCGGACGAGAATGGGTTCATCGGGAAATGCATTATCAAACGGAGAGTCTCAATTTACGCGTGCGAACCGGTTCCCTTTGTTGCTATTATTATTACGATAAATCTTATGAGCTCTATGAAAGTCTGTAATTTCTCCGGGGCATCCTTTTGTTGTAACATCATCCCCCTACCACCACGAGCCTCTCGTTGTTACCGAACCACCCCCTAAAGCCACCCCCCTCCGACCCCCCATCGTTTCCTCATTCTCCGTTAGTCGACTTACGACTTATCCCCAAATCCCATTTCTCCCTATTCAGCAGGAAACAGGAAAAGCTATAGTTTCGCAGACGTTCATGGCCGGATGTCCTATCGCAGGAAGTAGACGGACAAAGTTTCAAAGGAAGATTCCGCTGACCCAACTGTAAAACATCCTGCTGTCCTTTCGGGGCAATCAGCGCGATTTAATTAAGTAGACGAACTTCGGAAATTCTAATTGCTAATGGATATTTGATTTTAAACGTAGAACAGTGAGAAACTCTTAACCCTTGGACTTCTTAAGACGATGACTCGGGTCTGGCTTTCGTCTTATTTTGGATTGAGAAGAAGAAGCGGGGATAGTAATTTTCTTATTTCGAAATAAAAAGCGTCTTATTAATAACAAGCACTTTAAATTGATCGCAAGTTAGTGAACTAACTACTTAATAACCTGATTTTATTAATGAAACATTATAAAGTATTTATTTGCAATTAATTGTTGTGAACGCATTTGGTGACGCTCTTCGGAAAAATATAGTGTAGAGAGGATGGAACATGATTAAAAATTTGATAATTGGTGAATACAGTTCAGGAAAGAATCACTAATGGAAATTTTTCCATTAAAATTGGCTTCGTGTTTAGTTGGGAAACCTACCTTGTCAAATTTAATTTTAGTTTAGAAAGTTTTGTGAAATATTAATAGCTCCGCTTCGAATTCCATCGTAATTTAATGTTCTACGTGCCGGAAGACATCGGTATTATTCAGTTCTAGGGATTCATGCTATCAGAATGGTGGGAACACAATGGCGACCCCCTGTCTGGAGTGACTCGCGTGTATGGCTTCCAATTAATTCCTCTTTTCGTGAACGATCTATCACTAGTTTTGTTGACGACTTTTATCAACGATATTGCCAAAATTCCCGGAATTTATGAAACAACGTGTACTCGTCGGAATTTTGAAATTATAATTGCTGTCGGGAACTTCTTTTAACTGTCGATTATATTATTAACTTTTAAGTACTGAGTAACCACAGTCAATGAAGATTCAATCAATTTTCAATCAAGATTAAAAAAAAAAACTGTGCTAAACCAATTGCTTATTTTATAATGAAATATGTTTCAATATAAAATTGTAGGTGTTTCATCACACTTGGAGTTCGCCCTTCAACGAGATCACAAAATTAGGAATGAAATTGATTGAATTAAAAATGGACACGCTCCTTAATGAAATCGTTATCTCTGAATCGACGGTGGCATGTCAGGGCAAGATTATTATGAAGTCTCTAAAGGTTAATACCGAGCCCGGTATGTTTAAGAAAATAATTAAAAGAAGTTTACTATCGACTATGTGTCAGTCCGTGATCGCCGACCGTGGCGTTAATGGGATCCGGAAAACGAAGGTGGAATTAACCAAAGAACTTTTAGAATCGATGGACCTTTAAAACGAAGTTTGCGGTTATAACCCAAGTTCGGCAATAGAATTCCTGAGTTATGGCTTGTTCACACACGCGAGAGCCCCGCGTTCCGCTGAAAGGCGAAAAGAAAATGGGACGAAGATCGAACAGTTTCATCGTGCCGACTGCGCTCCGCAATTTCTGGTTCCGTGCGCGCGCGCGCGCGCCCGGAGTATTTTAAGAAAATCGTGTTTCTCGTTCGGTTCATTTTCGGTGCTGTTTCTTCTCTTTTATTTGTAAAATTCTCTTTCCTCAAAAGTTTACTCTGAAAGAAATCGTTTTGTTAAGCTCGCAGAAATTAGTTTCACAATCTCGAAGTAGTCTTGCGCCTTGCAGAAAGAAAAATAAAAATCCGTCTTTCCTAAAAAATACTATTTCGTTTGTTCTTAAGAAATAAATTTGTGTGGCGGAAGAAATTAGCAATCGTTTCGTTAACAGTATGCATATTTTTGAGTAGTAAACGTTACAGTTAGAATTGTTGATTGAAATGTACAATAGTAGATTTGTGAGTGTACTTGGGAAGAATACGAACCGATTTTTATACCTTCCGAGCGGATCAAATTCGTAAGGTACCCGATCAGGACTCTTGCACGGGTAATAAATAAATAATAGCAACTTATTGGGCAGCGGCGATCAAATGGACCTTGGAATAATCGGATACTAAAAATTTATCGTACAGTTGATACGAGGAGCCGCGCGACACCGGTATTACCCGTCGATATTGCTAGTTAAATTCAAATGACGTTTTCGACTGTATCTACGACCACGTTCGTCGGACTCTTCGATCGTGGGATACTGTAAAATCTAAAATCCTTACGCGCTTCTCTATTTCAACCAAAATATAAAAACTTTATCTTCATTACAGAGTTGAAAACAATATAACGATATTTATAATATTTTTGAATGCTTTTGATCTACACATTTTTCTCGTAAATGCATAAAATCCGCAGTTTACTTATTATTCTTCAGCAAGTAGTTTTCGAGTGATCATCACTTTAAAAAATTATGAAATAATCGCTGCTGGGGATAATGTCTAAATGCAACGTCAGAGAAGCGAATTACATTAGTAAAATATTATTTGACAAATATATTGCCACTTTATAAATAACAATTTTCCCATTCTGGATAGTTTGGGTAATTCTGGAATTTCTTTCTGGGGCGTCGGGAAGAAATCAGATTTCCATGTCTCCCTAAGCTCGGGATCGCATGGTTTCCACCGCGAAGATGGCCGTCATGATGCCATCGAGGGTAACGCGAAGAAGTATCCTGGGTGCGCGTAAAAAATCTCATCGCCAGTTGGAAAAAGAGGATCGGGTTTAATTCCGAGGGAGCACGGCCGGAAGTGTGACTGGGCGAAAAGCAAACGTGGTTCGAGGAGAAGATGGTGGTCGAGGTCTGATCTCTCTCTCTCTCTCTCTCTCTCTCTCTCTCTCTCTCTTTCTCGCTCTCGTTCTCTCGTCAGCGACGGAACGAGGAGTTTAAGGGTGGTGGGACGAGTGACAATAACGGCGGGAAACCATAACGCGGTAACACCAATAAAACCATACTGCCCGGCGTGGCAGCCGGAAATGAAATGAGCCGGCAGTAAAAACGGCGGGAATGCGGCCCGATGCATATAAGTTCCCATTTGTTTCAATTTGCGTCGCTCGGTGCGCCGCCGCTCTCCACCGGATCCCTAGCCTTTGACTACTGACGCTTCCTTCCTCGGTTTTTGCCGCAACCTGACGAGGATTCGATGCATCGCCTTCTATTCTCGATGGGAGTCCTCTTCAACGGCGACTTGATGGATGAAAGCGATGCCTGTTTGCTCGCCGATGAGAGGATCCACCCGGAAAAGAGACACCTCTCCACCAAACACACAAATTGTCTCCTGGTTTTGGTTAAACTTCACCTTGACAAACCAGAAATTTTTAACTTTTCATTGTACAGGGTGGGTCGCCACATTTTGCCATCTAGATTTACGTCATTATTATTACGCATAGCAAACAATTTTTTAGACGAAGTTGAATGGTTTTGAGAGGGGCACATTCTGATCGTACATTTTTTTTTGTAGGTGAACATGTAAAGAACATATGAAGGTCATTAATGTTTTTTTTTTAAATGGAATCATATATTTTTTATTGCATCAGCTGATGCTCCTTCATATTCTTTACAAAAAGGTATTAATCTATTTGTATAAAAAAATCATTAGTTTAGGAGATATTTTAATTCTAATTTGTTAGGAAGTCTCGACTTTTTGATCAATATTATGAATTCAATGTGATAATGTAGTAGGAGAGCAAGAATTACCAATGTAATTGTACAATTACCAATGTACTTGTTGCCTCTTTTACGTCTCTGATACGGTGAATACGGCGATACGGTGAATTATCACTTCATAATTCTAAAGTTCTTCATAATCATAAAAGTATTCTAAAGAAGAAAAGATAGACATGTTATCAATTTATTTTGAAACTGGGAAAAGTGCTACACATGCAGAATGATTATACCCCAATAGATTTCCTCAACGAAATCATCCATCACGCCGTACCTATGATTTTGTTTTTAAAAAATGTCACCAGACGGGGCAATTATTACGCAAAAAGGCAATTCGTAATAAAACAATAACAAATGAAGCAAACGAAATTGTAGTGTTAGCCGCAATTACGTTAAATCCATCCGTTAGCTCTCGCGAAATCGAAAGACAAGCTGGAATTAGCCGCAAAAGCATTTTAGGCATACTCAAAAGGCACAAATATCTCCTATTATTTAGCTAAATATCTTCTAAACTAATAATATTTTTACACAAATAGATTAATACTTTTTTGTAAAGAATATGAAGGAGCATCAGCTGATGTAATAAAAAATATATGATTCCATCTAAAAACATCAATGACCTTCATATGTCCTTTACACGTTGACCTACAAAAAAAATTTACCATCAGAATGTGCCCCTCTAAAAACCATCCAACTTCATCTAAAACATTGTTTGCTATGCGTAATAATAATAACGTAAATCTAGATGGCAAAATGTGGTGACCCACCATGTATAATCGTGTAGATCTCGACGAGGACACGTCAAAAATCGAGGTTTCAAGGCGAGGAGTTTATTGGTTCAAAAGTTATGCCTGCTCAAAGTCGAGCAATTTTAACACGTTCATTTCTTTCGTTTCGTTTTGATTTTTATTCCGGTGGCTTCGGTTTCGTTTGTGACAGTTAAAACGGGAATCAATCGATAATTTGTGTTCGACCTAGCCCGGGATGCTTGAGGAGTGGAATTTTTTTGATAAAGGGTCAACAATCAGAACGTCGCCGGGTTCTACGAATTGTCCAGCGTTTTCTAGCTGAAAGAAGTAACAAGAAGGCTTTGACTCTGCGAGGAGTATTGTTCGGAACACGTTTCCGATCGACGGAATTATTTTCCAATTATTTTTCTACGCCCGATCGCATCGCCGTCGCGTCGCGTCGCGCCCCGTGCGTTACCTCGGGACGGATATTGGTTATGGATCAAACGAATCCGTTTTTGTCTTAGAAAGAGATGCCCCCTTTGTATCTGTCTCTCTGGAAAATTATTTTCCTTCGAGGAGGAAAAACTAGATTGCGTCGTTCCGTTTCATCGGCGTTTTTGTGTCTCGATCGTTGTTTGGAAACTCTTAGTTAATTAATCGAAGGTAGGAGAATTACAGGAGAGAGAGAGAGAGACAAATACGGAAGAGGACGAAATAAATCGAGTAATTGAACAGAGGGAAATAATTGTCTCTGAAGTCGGCTCTTAATTTTCTAAACCTTTTTTCTTCGGTAAAATTATAACTTCTCCGATATCTTTCGTAAAACATAATTGTTCTCGGATAAGAATTTTAGCTTTTCTAAAATATATATTTTCATCGAAATGTATCCGATTATTACAATCGTTGAAACGTATTCTTGACACGCAGCATTTATAATAATCGATGTCTTAAGTTTTGCTTGTATCAGTTCTTATGTTAACGTGAAATCTAAAGAATTCGGAAGTGAAAAGTGGGACGCAGAAAATATTTAAAAATCGTTAGCCAATAGAATAAAATTACATTTTATCTAGAAACATGTTTCTAGCGTAAAGCTAGAATTGTAAAAATGTACGAGGATTTGCGTTAGGAGCTCGGGGGACGACAATTAAGTGGAGGGAATCAGGAAATTCGACACGTCCGCGGCAAATTGGAAGTGAAATCAATTTCGGAAAGCAAACATTGGTCGGAACAATAAAACGTCGACGGCAGCTCGCGTCGTATCACGTGTTCCGCGGATTCCGCTGCGGCGCACACGACTTCCGGTCACGAGTTAACAATATTAATGCCGGTTCTATCGTCGGGTCGAGCGGCGTGGCGCGGGTGCGGTGTGGCGAAGAAAACTGCAAAATTGGCAACCCGATGCAACCTGATGACATCAGCAGCGGTTCGTTCGGATATGGAGTTTAATGGGACAAAATATCATGCCCGAGAACGGATAAAACGATAGGGGAATCCCGACGGAAGCAAACGGATACGTCGAATCGGCAGCTCTCGCGAATTCGGAAGCACTTGATATTCGTGGCCCGTTCAATCACCAGGCTGATTGGATCGTACTTATTAAATCGCATTCGGCCGACGACGCGACGATCGATGAAGTATCGTCTCTCTGTTATTTATTTGCCCCGTTCCAATTAAACTTTCCGTCTGGCTCTATCTTTCGTTTCGAGATACCCAGCCCGCCTCCGCGGAAAATATTTCGGATAATTTGACGGTCTTGCACGAAGCCGTCTTATTCCGTTGGCACATCTGACTTTAAAAATACTTTAGAACCCACCAAAAAAATTGTAAAGCCTCTGGACAAATTTTGAGATCTTACCGAAAAATCGCAAGTCCACCAAAAATTTTTTGGAACCTACTAAAAAGTTGCTCGACACGTGACAACGGTTTAGAGGCAGTAAAAATATTGCAGGACCTGCAGAAAAATTTGAAGAGGAATGAAAAAGTTGAGGGGCCCCTAGACAAATTTTTGCACTCACCGAAAATTGTTGAAACTATGAAAATGTTGTTTGACCTACGACAACATTCTGCAGTTGACGAAAAAATTGCAGGAACTACAGCAAAAATTTTTAGGACACGTTAAAATATTGTGGTGCTCACTGAATCATTTTAGGGGATGTTAAAAATGTATGAGGCGTGCAAAAAAATGCAGGTTACATAAAAAAATTGTGGGGACTGCAGAAAGATTTCTACGTCACACGAGGAAACTGCGAGAGCTACAACAAATTATAGTGACCTTGTACAAACTTAAAAAATTGCAAAAATAATTTCGAAGCATTAAGAAATGATATCATCTGGTTTTCTTGTAAAAAATTTCTTAATATTTTAACAGTTGTTTCGATTTGATGTAGTCGTCAAGGAGCTTTTAAAAAATTAATATGTTGATCTCTTGGAGCTTCTAAGTAATAAATATGTTTTTGTATAATTCTTAAAAATTGAAGCAATGTTTTTGTGAATGTAAAATATGATAACAATTGCAATACGCAGCACAATAGTTTTAGCATCGCAATGACTGGAATCTTTCTGTATTATTTTGCGTTATTCCCCCCTTCCCCCTCCCCCACGTACATGTTTTAATTCAATCCTATTCAATCCGCTAATTTTCGGTTTCGCGTAAAACGAACTTTCCGTCGAGTTTTTATTACGCCTGTGACTCATATTCGATTTTAATTACGAGCGGCCGAAACATTTCGGAAAAAGGTAGGCTCATATTCGGCTTGTTACCTACGTACTTTGTCGGTGTAATCACACAATCGCGTAACGCTCGATACTTTAATTTGCGTCGTTCTTTTGAAAAATGTTTTCATTGAAGCCTCGGCTCGGCCAAATTCGATTTTAATGAAAAATAATTTATGTGTTTGAAACTCTTTCAAAGAAAATCGAATCGAAAATGCGATTGAACCATTGAAATCATTGTTCGGATGAAACCACAAATATGTTCGGTTTATCATTTGTGTATCTCCACTCGAGTACGTGAAACAAATAAACCAATTTTTCCCTTCTATTGTCATTGTAGATGATCATTGTAATATGAAGACCTTGTCGGGAAAATTATGTGGTGCGAGATGTACTTTCATTAAAATGTTATAAAAGGTTAAATACAGAAGCGAAAAGAATTGTTTTGCCATTTGAATTGGATATTTATATTAAAAATATCTCTAGCTTAAGTAACAAAAATGGTATCGATATTTTTAAAATCCTAATGAAATAGTATAAATATTTTCCCATAAAGATTTTCTATCTGTTCGATGTAATAATGAAACATCGTATGTTTCAAAAATTATACAATATAGACATGTAAAAAGGGTATAGATATCTCAAAGATATTCATCGTTTCAAAATGGCATATGCCGAAGAAAATTGCCCGAACGAAAACGCGACAGTGATTCAACGAATAATGTACCCGAATTTTATGGTACATCAGGATATCTACATTCGGTCGATGAATCTTATCAGACGTGTGCCCCGGGACTCGTATCACTGGATACAAAGATAATACCAAACAGTACGAAGTCGTCACGTAGGGTCGTCGGAATAAGAGTTACTTTGAAGGGGCCATTGGTATCGGCGTCGCCGGAATCAATGCGGGGAATTGTGAGGGAGCGTTTAACGGAGGATCGTGGTCTGATCGCGTATATACCGGGTGGTTCAATGTTTCCTTACCTCACCTTCTGCATATCTTCAGGATTTTTCTAATTCTGGCAACGGTTGACGTAACGAAACCCACCTGCATCATTAATGGCCGCCAGACGACTGCAGAAACACCTTTGCGAACGAAAGTAGCAGGGTTCGCATTAAATGTTTAAACTACGCCTCCTAACCTTTTGGAATGCTCGCCGTGTAGGCGACGACGTTATGTCCGCCCTCAAAGATTCTCGGATTAGGTTAATTGACGGAGGCGGCTTCTTTTTATGCCTAATATAAATAGTCGGTGATTTAGCTTAAGGTCAGACGATGCGAAGTGATGTGACATTATTGAGAAGCTATTCTCGACCTTAGGCGTAATAAAAGTAGGTGTGCAGGTTATGTTGGCTACCACGAGCTGAAACATCGAGAATAGACGCTAAGAATCTAACCCAGATTTCTCTCGAACAGCTGCAAACTTAACTTGGGAAAGACGGATGAAAACTTCTGAGATACTCGCGAAAACCTAACCAAAAATTAGTCGGACAACTATCTTGGACTCCACAAGTTTGAAAGTCAAAAGAAACTTCTGAAACTTTATGGAAATTGTACTTAACTTATTACTCAAAGGATAAGCTCGAACTCGAGCGTCAATATGTACAATTTTATTCCGATATAAGACGACGCTTTTTATTTCGGAATGAGAAAATCTCAACAAGAGACAGCATAGGCACTCTCACCCGAAATACGGCTAAAGCCAGTCCCGAGCGATCGTCTTATATCGGAATAAAACTCGCAGGAGTCTGAAGGTTAACTGAGACTTAACGCGATCAACTATCAGCTCAAGTTGACCCATGAAAATCAAGTAACAAATTCCTAAATTTCCGAGCTTGACGCAAACATCAAGCAAATTAAATTTGAACCGAAGTTTCAAGTGGATTTTTTAAAAATCTGAACGTGCCGAAATCGTGCTGCAGTAGTATGCTTGTTTTCCGTTGCAATTGTAAACCAACCGATGTTTGGGAAGTTAAATACCGAGATAAGCCCCAATAATCTGTTGACTAGCGAACGATGATCTCTTCAGGGTACACGCAACTTTCGTTAAGCTGTTTCCCCGGCGCGGCGGGGTCCAAGAAGTTTTAGCGATATTTCACGGTGATGGTAAATGGACCACCCTATATTCGCCGGAACTTGTATCGAAGGCAAACGATCTCTCGAGTGGGCACGCTCGAGTTTCGCAAAGCGGGGGGGCTCTTTGGAGATCACTGATATCGGTTGACCGAGTTGAGGCAGACTGATTGACCGACTCTGGAACGGCTGGTTAGCCAAAGCGGCGGAAAATGAAGAAAACGTGGAATCCGACGATCGCTCCCGGGATTTCCAGACTGGCCGGCAACTGCTAATTTCGTTCGGAGATCTACAAAGAGATTATAAAATGATTTTCACCGGCCGCCCGTAGAATTATCAACAATCTACTCTGTTCTACCATCGGGAATCTCGAAATCGTTGAATAACGAGGAGAACGATGAACAAACTATCGGTTGTTCTTAGACGATTCTTTTGCTGTCAGAACAATTATTCACAGAATGAACAGTGCACTTCTTTGTACAGATTTATTTAAGCAAGTTTGTCTAGCTTGTACTTATAATAATTTTTATTTTGGAAAATTGTAGCGAATATTGTTGGCGTCTGTGGCTTTTCATGTTTATAGTTGCAACACAGAGGCATTTATATCAATGGTAATTTTGATACCCATTTTGATATGGTGCTTTTATCGATCAATTTAATTGTGTATACTATTATTCTTTAAAATATTATTTGGAATTATTTGGATTCAGTAGTCAGTAACAATTTTACGTTGACTGGAAACTAAAATACCTGCTCAAACTTTGTCAATCTTGATTCAAACTACTTCAAGTATATAGACCGACATTTTACACAATATTTTTGCAATGAGCTGTTTCGGTGAATAATAAAAAATTTATCAGATGGTAACATGATGGTGTGACATGTATGTGTCGGTTGAAGAAGAAGATTTCCAAGCAGACAGGGAAGCATTAAGAACGGTGTAAGACTTCTTCGTGGCTTCGCCTGTAAGAATAATATTTTTCATGGGACTGGTACAGTAAGCTGTTTCTTCGACTAATAAAAAATTTGATAGATGGTGTAATGTGTTTGCATAGTTAAATTGTTGCAAGAAGCATGTGTTGGTTCAAGAAAATTGCCAAACAGACAGGAAATCATTGAGGGTGGAATAAGATTTGTACGTTTGCGCGGCCATGTTTCCTATTTCGTCGTGGCGCGCGTCTTCCACGAGCGTCTTCTTCTTCTTTTTCCTCTTTTCGTCACCGAAAAACGAACCATCCCCGGATAAGTCAAGCTTCCTGGGCGTGCAGCACGTTCTCTCTAGCTCCTCCTCCTCCTCCTACGACTCTTCCTCTTCGTCCCTTTTCTATTACGCGACATTTACTCGGAAAAAATAATGCCCGCGCACATTTCATTCGCGTTATCTGCTCGCCAGCTCTCTTTCATGCTCCTGTTTCTGCCTATTCCGCTTCTGCCTACTGTCTGAGGCCTGTCAGCCAAGTAATGCTAACGTCATTATCTGAGAATTATTACAATTATTTTAATTATTTCTATGAAACGAAGTATTCGGTAATTTTTACGAAAAAATCATAGAACTTGATAGAATTTATTCAGAGGGATAAAACTGTTTTTGAATTAAAGCTAAAACATTGCAGAACGCAGAAAAAATACGAATAAAGAATGACAGTTTTAACCTTAACAAAATTTACGGAATCAGATCTTTTTCCAACAGTTTTACGAAAAGTCGAATTCAATTAATATTCTCAAAAAATCTACATTTATTTATCATCTTCCCCGTATATTTTTCTTTTGTTTTACAACATTTTAGCTTGAATTTAAAAGTGGTTTCGTCGATCTATCTCAATCCCGCGAAAAGTTCTCCGGTCTGAGAACGCGCCGAAAGCTCAAATATTATTCAAATTACAAAAGTCGGCGGTCCGACAGGTAAAACAAAATGAGGAACAATAAAAACGTCGGAATGCGGCCGACTAAAACGCGAGAATCTGATTAAGACAACCGCTCGTCGCGCCGGGAGCTTAAAGCGACACGAACAGTCCGTGAAACGCGAAACCGCAGACGGAACGCGAACTTTCGCAAACGTATAAACGTATGGCCGACGGAGCGGATAAAAAGGCGGAGAAGGGAAGCGAGAGGGAGAAAGACAATGCAATAAGAAACGTGGAAAAAGAACCGGGGCGAGGAACTTTAATTGCGGTTTATTCGGTCTTTTGTGTCCAAGGAACAATTAACAATTACACGTTTTTCTTGGGCGGGTTTATAGCTTTCGGCGGGCCGTTGTGCAAATTCCGTGGCCCGCAAAAGAGATTCTCATCAGAGCTCGGTATAAAATCCCCCCCCCTCACCCTTTCCGCAACCCCCTTCTGTCTGTGCCACGCCATCCACCCTCTTCGCCTCATCCCTTTCAGCTCGTCCGTTTCCTCGAATATCTGCCAGCTGTCATTTGTCTCTCGCGCGAATGACACGCGCCACACGTGTTTCCTAATCTGTCTTTGTGACGTAATGAACGCGTGCGCACCCCCAACCACCCCCTTCCGCGATGACAGCCACCGGTGAGACGCCGACAGGGAACTCGACGGAAACTTGTGACGTAATTAAAACCATGATCCCCGAGGGTTTCTCGTTATTTTTCCCACGGCGACCGAGAAACGATACGACGAATTTTCGCGCGCTCGCGAAGTTTTTTTCGGCCGGGAGCGCAGCCCTTTCGAAACCGCAGACGTCGTTCGCTGAAATTCGAAACCGACACGATTGGCAGCTCTCCGAAAGCTGTCCCGGAAATTCCGCCGATACGAATTTGGATCTCCACCGGCTGCCGAAATTGTATTTTACCCAGCAAATAGCGGATATCTCGTTTTTCCTGAAAGATGCAAATTCGAACGTCTCCTTTCACTTTCAACAATTTTTCTGGGCATTGAAACTGCACTGGATTTGCCGTAGACTCCTCAAGAATTGACGTCTTGTTTCATTATTTGGTTAACACGTTGATTGCCATGTCACCCATATGTGGCTGACGGAATTATTTGTCCAAATTTTAAAATGAATTTTTACGTTAATATATTAATTGTATCAAATTTTTTAAGGATTCTTAAGGAAAGTTGGAGGACTACTCAATATCATACATATAATTTTTTTCAATTTTTATTTCATTAAATAACACATTAATTTGATGGAATTTTTGAGGTTTCTAGCTTGGCAGTCAAAGTGTTAAACTTCATCTGGGCAACCCAGAAATTTTTTACCTTTTTACTGTACAATCCTGTGCATCTTGAGAAAATGCGAAAAATCGAAGATTCAAAAGTTATGAATATTTAAAATTGATTCCAATTTTTCGAGAACCGGGCATTTTGTGTAGAAGTACTTGTTGGGTTCGCTTTGTACGAATTGCGCGAATGTGTTAATGTATTTCATACTTCATAAAGAGGAGTGAAAATTGAAAACAGATGTCCGATGGCTGGTTCAAATAGCCAGAAACGTGGCAAGAGAATATTGGCATGCGATCAAAAATTTCTGATTAGCCGAAACTGGAAACGGCGTCTCTCTTGAATTTTCCGAATGCTGAATTTTCGGATTTTCAAGCTGGATCCCTCCCCTCCCCCCTGCTTCCCGTTTCTTTGGTACTTTGTCCGCGTTTTCGATTTTCCTGGCCAAAGCCGTGACAGGGCGTCAACGCGAACAAATTCGGCCGACAACAACATCAAAAAGAAATATGGGCTTTCGGTCGTATTTTTTTGTTGAAAAGGTGACATGTTTAAAACGAAAGAGCACGGGGACACGGGGGGTGGGGGCAGCGATGGAAATATTTTGAAATTCAATAACGCGTGCCGGGCTCGTATAAATGGGGAATCGCGGCCGAACGGGATGCGATATGATTTATCACAATAATATTTCGCATTTCGGTCGATCACGGTAAACGTTCGATTGTTAGCTGTCACGTGACGGCGCTTGTTTAGCGTTCCACTTTGCTGCAAGCAAACACCGGACGCCGATTTATTTTTTCTGATTTTGGATCGGTTTGTGAGCCGCGAAACCGCATCAGGACAAAATCATAGACAATAGTGCAATAGTAGTAGTAAATTCAGAATGTTTCTGAAAGACGAATGACGTAGAAATAGTTGGAAATGCAACGAAAATTTTACAACAGAGATCCTGCGAAAATAGCCTAGAGGATTGGAAGCTAAATTCGGTAACAGACAGATCCATTTTTAATACACTTTGCTACGATGACATATTTTTGAAGGATTTTTTCTGTCCATTCAATAACACCGCGTCGATCAGATTTATTAATGTCTCCCGTTTTAACCTTCCCGATTGTGCTCAATGCAAAATCGTCATTAAAACACGACCATTATTTAAGAGCGATCGCTCTGACAGCGGAAGAATAATGCAACACGCTGCTCGGCAGCATCGATGGACCATTAACAAAAGCGAGGAGAGCGAGAAGAATTTCCATGAAATCGTAATCGATCAATGGGAACACGTAACCGCACATCGGAACGCCGAAAAAATCTGAAAGATCATTTACCCGACGAAAAAATGTTCGGCTTCTTCGGCTGATTCGAAAAATCAAAATTCGTCTGTCACACGACGTTTTATACTAGAAAACAAGAAAATGGTTGCTACTGGTCCTGAAACACAAAAATAACGAATACTCGAAATTCATCTCCTAATTTTAATCAACCCTTATTTTCCACGACGTTTATTAACAGTATAATCGTCAAACTTCATATTTTCATTCTTCGAACGTAATTTATAATTATCCACAGAAAGAAAGAATTTTGCAGTTCATCAGCAAGAACGTGCAACACATATTAAATATTAACTAAAAATTGACTGTATCACATTTCTATATTTAAAATATAAGAAGCGTGTTTGAAGCGTTGAAGAAGAGTATTAATTTTAATCGTCCTGCTTCGTGAATGATGTCCACGAAGTAACAACGATTGGTCCAATCATAAATTCATCCTGTTTAACAATTTTTCATCCCTTCCGACCGCGACTGCGTGTAAAGGGTTGGAATCTGCTCGGCAATTTGCCTGGTATCTGCGAGCATTAGCGATTCCGTTTTCCCTTAACCGGTGCGATTGTTTTTTTTTTCCCGTCCAGACAGGTTTTATCAGTCCACCGTGGAGTAACCAGAGCCGAAATTGTTGCCGAGAGCGGTTGCCCGTGAATTTATTTCCGCCATTACGTTTTCTAGCCGGTACTTTCGCTGCGGGGCGACATCTAGAAACGAGCAACCCCTGGAGATGGCAACTTCGTTGGGAATCGACACCTGTAACAACAAACCTTCCAAGCGTACCTTCATGTTCTCGTAATGAACGGTCTACCACCATCGGAGAACCTGTATTTCCCCCAAATATGAAAAAAACACGTTTTGCTTAAAAAACATAAAAGTTTAGCATTGTCTTTTTTATCAAACTTGTAAAGGAACTTGATTTAAATACATATCAAATTAGGTCAGAAGTATTTATGAGTGTCAGTGATTTCGTAGTTTACTTACTGAACTGCACATTTTCATATAAATATACTTTTTTAAGTAATTCACAGGAACTGTGATTTTACTCTTTCCTCTAAACATAAAAAAACACCCCCTGCCACAAAAGTTCAAAAGATAATTTCGGGAAAAGCCCTTATTTAAAAAGAAATATATAGTAAAATAATTATCATGTACTCAATACTTTTTTATTTTTAACTCAATTTTTCGTACAATTATAATCGCAAGAATTGAGTTACAACAAGATGGAAAATTTGCAATTTTTTCCCTATGAGATAGGGAATACAATTTATATTTTATTCTATTCTATTAAAAATTAGATTTAAAAAAAATTGTTTAAATTGTTGCGGTATGTTTGACACATTTCTCGCAGATGATTTTAGGTATTGTCTCCGTAAATGATTGTTAATTTAGCGTCGCTGGTTGCCACAGAAACCCCGTTTCTCGTTCCACGCGCGCCAGATATTTGATGGCGATTCAAGCCAGCCTGTGTTTGTTACGTTAAAGCGAGATTAGGCGAGCCACATATGCATGAATGCGTTGTACCATCATGAGGAACATGAACGTCAGGCGGTGGATGTTCAGACTGTTGACAAGGTTGTCTGGACGAATGAAGCTTCTGAGTGGTTACGACGAATGGGGACGGTTTAGGGTGGTTTTGGGAACTATTTCGTGAGCTCGGGCCGTCTTGTTGCCTCGAAGATTCATTGTACTGCGATTAATATAGTCACGCCCCTTGGATTCATTGACTGGAACACGTGTTGGAATTGTTGCCAGACGTTTATGCACGCTTATGCTTTCGTGGACCATTATACAGAAACTGTAATAGCTAAGACATTTCCATTTAAAAATTCAAGCGGAATTAAATTTTCCGCACCTATCAATTTTTTAAATAATTATATTCCCAATTATAAGGTCCATTAGGATTTAAATATATATTCAGAAGATTATTAGAATTTTCCAAGCTTTTAACTGAGCACAATGTCTTCTAAACAATTTAATCTGCTGCATTTATTAATTTCTTTTCAAACTGTTCTCTTATAAGTTCTATTAGAATCTAAACAGAAGCTTATTAAATTTTGTCAAAGCTTCGAGTCTATATTAATTTCGTATAAATTATTTTCTCTGCTAGGAACTTAACGTCTTAAATCATAGACAGTATAAAAATCGTAAGAAATTTTGACGGGACAAACTGAAAAATATTTCAGCAATTAAAATCGATAATCTGATTAAATAAAAAATCCGAACGAGCACCTCACAGAATCATAATTCGTGTATATTAATACATACTCTTGTACAGTGTGTCTCCGAGAAAACGACAGAAATGAAAAGAACAGAGTAAAACAATTTTTAATCAAAGATCAAGCATCACGTCGATCCCGTCACTCGGGAAGCCACGATTTCCAAGATGGCGGTCGTCATCCGCAAAAACGAGCAAATCAACGGCAAGAGACCACCGTCGTCAAAACTTCCTTGAAACGTCGAGTTCAGCTGTTATCGATACACCGATAACACAAGATCTCGCCGTTCGATTAACGCGCCGTGATCGAATCAGCGGCCGTATCAAACGGCAACATAATTAAACCATAAATATTAGCGAAGTAACCGGCGGCCGGTCATTACGGACAAATTAATGAAAATTCTATTCGCACGGGCGCGGATAATTCGCTAATCGTTTATAAGCGGTTTGCGCGTGGGTCACGGCGCCCGGGCCGAGTCTTAATTAAAAATATTAATTAATTGAATCCCCGCGTCAACGAGTTATACGGCCGGCGAATTAAAATCGAATTTGCCGTTAATACCGGCTCGCGTGATCATGGGCCCCGGCGCTCGGTACAAATAATTCGGACGATTCCGGATATTTCGGGGCACGTGGGGTGGAAGAGGGGTTGGAGGGGTTGAATTCGATAATCGAATTCAATTTCTCCGACAGCCTGTGGATCATAAGGAGCCGTGTTTCCGAGTCGGTTCCGAAATTCGCATTCTTTTAACTACGTAGAGGACGTTGCTGAAAAAGTACTTAAGGAATTTCTTCTGGAAAAATTAATGGACAATTTTTTAAAACGAGTATGTTATTTAAGGGTACATATAGTGCACATGCTGTAGTCATTTTTTCACTGCAAAATCTTGAGAAACGTCTGAGTACATGTATTTTGGAAAATTTTTATGAATTTTTCAGAAAATAATTTCTTGGGTAACTGTTCGTCTTAACTATTGTAAATTTTATGTTATCAGATGGGTTACTTGTAGACTTGAGATGGATTAATTGTAGAAAATTTTTGCTGCTTGCGATTGACCTAATTGTTCGAGTTAGTTTTTGGATATTCCCGTCTCGCGAGAGATCGGTTTCAAATTGTATCAGGGGCTACTTGTTTAACACCCCTCTTTAGTCACAGGGGCGGGTTCCGTAGTAGGTCGGGTGTCACAGCGCGATCACGAGTCACGGTAGGTAATGAAATGAGAGTATTTGCCTGGAATGGAATTTCGTTACTTGTTTCGAGGAGGAGTTGGTAGTATTTGGTTTCCGGTGTAACAGCGGAATGCGAGGGATTTCTGGTATCCGAGCGATGAAAAGTGAGTGCTCGAGTGCTTGTTTTATTCGATTCATTCCGGCAGAAGGTCGCGGAATGTCACATCGTCTAACAACGTTATCGCGGAGCTTAAATTGTTATGTGCTACCTACAAATACTGCTAACTAACCATCCCGAGAACCAAGCTATTCTCTGCTGCACACAGGCGGAGTTGCAACGGCTGTTAATCCGCATGAAAAATTCAGAAGAAAATTTTACCTCATTCCAGTCACCATGCAGAATGTTAATTTAAGTTTCGGCCAGGTGTAGATGCTGTTTTAATTATGGTAAATCGTTTTGTACTCGGAAAACTCGAGAGAAATAGCAATTTGCTACCCTGTGTCAAGATTTTGAAGTTCTGTTTAATTATGTGATTTATAATCTTTTGAAGATGTTATGTAAATTGTGCACATTGTATAATTATTCTATTAATCACTGTATGCAAATATCACTTTGCTCGCTCTGCTTTAATTTGATCTGATAATATTCAATTGAATACGAACTTTTTCATCCCAAGAAATATTAGATTTATGCGACAGAGACTGCTGAACCTAATTAAATAATATTCTATTTTTCTCTTATCAATGTTCAGTCATTGAATAAAATATGGGATGAATATATCAATCTCCTCTTTCTTCTAATAAATTATAAACGACAGTGAAGTTTAAGTCACTTTACTTACAGAAGAAATCATAGGTACAGTGGGATGATGACTGATCATCTTTTATTAAAGCAAAGGGGTAAAAATTGTCATCAATGCAAGAAATATTCGAACTCGTGTCCACAGTATATTTTCGTGTCTGAAAGTCCAAGGAGCGAATTTTTTTCGTGAAAAATGGCGGGGCTCGAGTTGGCGGGAAAAGCAGCGTGTTTCAAACGCGATAGAGGGCCGGCATGAAAGCGAGGGCGTGACAGGTGGAAAAAAAGGGTTGAGAAAGGTGTCGAATACGTCAGGACGAATTTCTGAAATATTTTTGGCGAGAAAATTTGGGGAATTCGGTGGCGCAGCGTGCCGCGAATTCTTGGAGGAAATTTATGGATCCTCCAGGAAGTCTCGGTCGCGCTTCGTGAGAGGCTGGAGATATAATTACGAGGACGAGCAGATGTGGATGCTGAAGAAGAAGAGAGAGAGAGGGAGAGAGAGAGAGAGAGACAGAGGGAGGGTTTCTATTCGTTAATAACGACTCGGAGTTCCGCGGAAGAGGAGTTAAAATAACCCCGGGTAAATCGATACAATAAACTCGGCGAGAGACGCGAGGCGGCGTCGTTTAACTTTTCAGCGATTGCTCCGCCGCAATTACTTCGATAATAGTCCGTTAATGGCGGCTAAGGACGATTCATTATCCGCTTGTAATTCACCGGTAATGCCGCGGAATATTTATCCCGGGAGATCGGTGAGATATCGGCCGATTAACGACAGCATTCGAACTTGGAAAACATGCGACCAGCCGCCGCGCGAAATTGATTCCGCCGACGCTGGAGAAGTGTTCGCCATTGTTTGTAATATGGTTTTTATTCGCCGGGATCACTGAAACCCCTCCAGTTCGCAGGATTTTTTATTTGATTTTTCTCTGTCTCCTAAGTGCGCGTGTTTGTGTACTTCTAGCACTCGAAGGTCCCCCAAAACAAACGTAAATAAAAAGATCAACAGAGAAAAGCTTATATTTTAATTACAAGCATTTATTTATTACAGAGAGCTTTCGAATTAGGGATCTATATTTACCGAATCGAGGAATGCGAATGGGGGATAAATTCGCCATGGCTGTTTTTCTTTTTTTTTTCTAAAAGAATAAAAGTTCAAGGGTGGCAGAGTGGACGTATTCGTTGCGTTAACTCACCTGGCAATATTTCTAGAATATCTAAAAATATTGCGATGCAGAGAGACCCGGCTGGAATAATTCAGGGAAGCGCTTTAAGGTCCGCCATTAATTACAAAGAATCGCTCGTTGTTCGCTTTGTACGTCCAATACGGGGCTTCGAAAGTTGATTATATTTCATCGGACTTTATCGCGACGCAGACGGACTTCTATTGTGAGAATGATTGTGCCGCCGATGAATAACACGATTTTTTTTTTCATACAATGCCCGGGTCCGTTTGATAGAATCCGGCGAAAACGTTGTTAAAAAGTTTAAAACGCGATAACGAAGACAATAATCAACATCTATTGTAGCGAGTCTATTCGCTACTTTGTATAGAATATGGATCTCGCGATGCGACTGTTGAACGCATTGCTAATTTCGGTTTAACCGGTGTTATTGTTGCTGGTATTGTTCAAGAGATGTCGTAGAAATGGTTACTGTTCATTTTGTACAATCAATTTTCTGTGTTTAATATATTTTGTACGTTATAATTCTGGTTTAAGAGATACCGGTATTGTTAGACAGAAGTTGTAGAAGTGTTTCTGTATTTAATATTCATTGTTGTGTGTCGTAGAGGATTTTTGTTTAATTTATTCTGTAAAAGATGCTCTTCCGAAGACACAGTAATATAGACAATTTTTATTTCATTAATTCTGGAGAAGATACTTCTCGCAGCAGTAGTAGAAGTACGTATATGGTGAGACGTGGAAATATTATTTTAGGATACACGTTTCTTCATAGATGTTATTAATATCTGGATGGCATTCGAGCCAGAGAGAGCTTTAATAAAGCTAGGTAACGTCTGTATTATCTTCTTTATTTACAGAGAAAGAAAAATTGTTAATTTTACTTATAAAGGTATGAATTTATTCTGTAATAAAATGATGTAAACTTTTGTTGGTAATAACATTAATGTGCATATCTCAACAGTGATTGATGCCTGGCAACAACCATAAATCCAGTGAAAACAAATATTGACTAGTTGCAGTAGTATGTACACGTACATAGTCAGACGCGCGAGTGCAATACTATATACTGTACTAGAATTGATACCGAAACATAACGAAATAGACAGGAAAGGTAATGCGCAATTTAGATAATTAAAATAATGACATGAATACCGCCGTTATCATCGAAACTATCCCAATTATCCGAATTAACACGAGTCACAGAAAACAAGCATAAAGTGAACACTGATTTGTGCCATTCGTTTCGAAACGGTATACACGAGACTGTATTTAATTTTTTCGGTTTAAAAAGTCGAAGGATTTTCAAAGCATTTCGTTGTGGACACTATGGTCGAGCATAGCAGAATAAATGTAGATTATGTACTCGTGGAGGGGGTTCAAAATTGCGTTCGAAGTTTAATGGCAATTGCTTGTTAAATCGGTGGCGGCGCGCAGTGCGATTACTTTTATTTCTGTTTGGCTACAGGGAAGTTATTTCGGGACTTGTTCCGTCGATATCTCGTATCGACGTTTCCCGGCACTAAATATATTCGCGGTGGGATCTCCGTTGCCAGAATCTCGATCATACGGTTTCACGGTCGAATATAAATCGGCCTGACATTTAAGGACTTATCGAGGCAACCGGGCGATACCAATACAAACCCGTTTGAAGGGCGTAGATGAGATCAATAGTGGTCCAGTGACAGTGGTGTAAGTCGAGCATGAAATGTCAACAGCAGAACGCAGGTACGTCGACCATGTGTCGGACATTATAGGAATAATCTTGCACCAACACGATTTTCAAAGTTGTATAATATGTGAGATTGTTAGAAATTTTGGTCTTGGCAAAATTGTTTGATCGGATATTGATGAAAAGTTTATTCAATACGTAATTTTCCATTCTTTTAATTTCGATTTTCTATGCGTAATTTTCCTTTTCTTTTCGTGGGGGTTGAAAAATAGTATGATCAAACACTGAAGTCTGCTAAATATATATATTTGTATTGATCAGTAGTTATTTTTAGAGGAAGAAAGTACCCTTTAATTAGGGAACGGTTCATCAGTTTCATTTTTCAGAATTATCTCTCATACTCACCTGACCTCATCTCTCTAGATGAGAACCATAAATAGGCAAGACAGCTCGCATGGTGATTGTAATTTCAAGCTCAGATAGGAAAATGAAAATTTTAATACATACGAGCACAATGCAATACAGTCTTTCTGTCGATCAATAATTTACGGAATGAAAACCTTTTCTTCTTGATGGGAGGAACTTGATAAATCGGTTTCTCGGGATTCCTCTTGACACACCCCTCATCCACTCTGACGAATAACGTAAGCAGACAGGAAAGATTGCAGGGCCTGAAGGATTGTAATTCTAGAAAAGATTAAAACACTGAAAAACATACGAGGCAATTCACCTCTTCCCATATTTCTCCCAATAACTAATATTCGCTGTTAAGGGTTGCGTGCGACAGTAAATGCTCTAACAGAAAAATAAAATTTATATGTATTTTCTAGCAACTAATACGCATTTTTGAGTGTCGAGAACTGTCAAAAATTGTCTAATACCATAAATAATTGAACCACTGAAAAACATAAAGTTCACATTTCGTTCACCAGGCAAGGTTTATACTTAGGGGATGAAAACTGCTGTCGCATCAAGCTGGAAACCAGCTCAACAGATTCCTTAGAATTCTGCAGGATGCGTCCCCCCGTCTGACGAATAACATACGCAAGGAAAGATTGCAAGTGTGGGGGTGTAGGCGGTCGTAACGGGGGTGGATGACGAGGATGCGGGGGTGCAAGTTTCATCGTGGGGGCAAAGTACGGGCATCGTTCACCGGGTCCAGGACCAAGACAGAAAGCAAGGAGTCGCGAGGAGACAGGAATGCCGTGTCAAAGGGGGTGGGTAAATGGCCCGGGTGACGGGGGTGTAGGTTTACACTTGGTCCGTTAAAAGGTCCGCATTCGTCCACTTTTATGAGAGTCCAACAAGACGAAATGGAACGGTGCGCCCCTTTTCACGACTGTCTGCCAGAGGCTTGCCAAACAACGGGGATTGAACGGGTCCGGGGCTGCGCCGGGATACCTTTGATCGGCCCTTGACTACCCTAATCGATCCGCCGAACCGAGGAACGGGTGCGAATGATCGTCGAACTTCAAGACGCCTCCGACCGCTTCGTTGTCTCGCTGGCCGGCTGGCGAATTTTCTGAAGACCTAATAACTACCAGACGTTGCATAGAACGTTTCTAGGTACTCCTCCACTGAAATAAAAATTTTAATTGACCCGGGCTAATTAGAGCTTTTCCAGCGGCAGCCTGCTAATAGGACCAGCAATAATTGCGCTCTGTCGTAAATAGTTCTCCTTCTCAAAGATTATTGAAACACAGATTCGGGTAAAATTTCATTTTGCTTTTCAACCCTTAACACTTTGAGTACCAAACAACCCTCAAAAATTCCATGAAACCAAAGTAAGTTATTTAATGAAATAAAAATTGAAAATAATTATATGTGTGATATTGAGTAGTGTTCCAACTTTCTTGCATTTTACAGATCCCAATCAAATTTGATACAATGAATATATTAACGTAAAAATTCATTTTAAAACCTGGACAAATAATTCCGTCACCCACGTCTGGGTAACATGGCGGTCAATGTGTTAAATAGTGTTCACCAGGACCTAAGATTAAAAAAATCGAAATGTTCCAGAAATGAAATTTGACAAAAGTTAGTGTACAGGAAATTTTGTTGGGGTCACAGTTAACAGTTAACAAATTTCTAACGACGTAAAGAAAGTGTAAAATACGATTAATCGAGTAACGAGGTAATTTTGAATTTTCTAATTTTTCGTCTGAACGTTTCAGTAATTTTGTTAGCAGTTGGGATGGAACCTTGGCTTTCGGAAATTTCCTCGCCGACTACACAGCGAGTACTTTCGATAACTTTGCGCGGAGAGCATTACTTATTCACCTAGGAAACGCGTTGTAAATAGTTGCAGTGGTTTACATGGGATTTTGCAAGGCCGAGATGCAGGAACCTTGAACGCGTTAATAGTCAAAGGTGGGTGAGAGTCATCTGCATGCACGCGAGGGGATTTTCTAATCAGCCGCCTTGGTTCTCGTCTTTTCAATTGCGGTAGAAAGGCTGCCGGGTAAAAATAGAAGTTGATTCGGTACAACACGCATGATCTTCTTTCTGTATTTACTTAATTGCCGGGTGGAAAGTGGTTCTAACCGATATTAGAGATACACTGTTTAATTAGAAATGGTGTGAAACGTTCGTGATCAGAAGCAGTAGAGTGCAACTGGGTCATGGAACAGACATACATATAAATGTTCCATGATCATGTTCTCCTCAAATTACTGTTTTATTGGGAATTCTTACCTTTGCGAACTATTATTGGTTTATTTGTTCGAGGTTAGAAAGAGGAATTTTTTATTGGTGTTACCAAACATTTGTAGCATCTTACTTAATGTCTTATACTTGAAAATATTTTATGCTTTACTGGTTTGATAGCATGAAAACATATTTACAAGCTTCAAAAGCAGTGTAACACGAATATTATAGTAGAGTAAGAACGCGTATGGTCAGACGAATGCTTAAAAAGTGGTGGAACTCAAACATTAGACATTTGCAGTAGAATAAGAATGTATTTGGTCAGACGGGCGCTTCAAGTTCTACATCCACGTACTTAATAACTTCTAAATATTATGTTATTCATTCTTAATAACATTATCAATATTTCAATGTCATTCTACAATATTTATTTACCATGTAAACACGACTACTTTTCAGCGAATGCTGTTTAGAAAAATAATAATCCACTTTCTGGACATTCTTCCGCTGTTCGATCGAAAGATGAGCAATATCTAAAAAAAGGTCTGCCAAATAAATAAACAGCTACGACGGTTCCGTGAGCAAACAACAACGGGATCGATTGAAAAGACGCTTGTCTGATGCTGGAAAGTTAATCCAACGAGATTGGACAAGCCGATAAACCGGATGAGAATCGAACGAGCGAATATCCCGCGGTAAGCGAGAAAAATTTTGAAATATGATCGCATGTGTGAATCGAGTGGCTCTGTGATCGGTCTAATTAATGTGCTCACTCGGAATCGTGTTCTTGCGCCGAGAGAGCGCTATGAATGTAAGAGGAGACCGTATTGGAAATATATTAGCAGGGTATTAAACGATAATATTGTACAAATCGGCTGCTGCGTTTAACGTATTAATCGCAGATCGAGGAGGCTCGTTAGCACAAGACTTCAGAAATACACGTAAGAGGAGGAATATTTATAATGTTGTTTAAATCGTCCGAACGCAGAGAAAAATATCGTATGTACACTGCAAATGTTTGCACGTTACTTTCCAACATAAATATCTTTTGAAATTAATCCAGTGAAATGTTACTCTACATAGTTGCCTCCTCATGCTATATAAGCTCTTTGTAATGAATAAGTAAAATACAATCCAGTGAAAAGATTATATAATTGGTGCATTTTACACTGAGATCTGCAGTCTATGAATTAGTATATTTATAAAAATTGACTTCGTGCATAATTTTAGTGAACATCTCCGCCTGCGAAAAAGGAAAATTGTAACCCAGGCAAGAAATATTGATTTTAGCGAAAAATGAAATTTTGGCGAGGTCCCGCGGATCAAACACGGGAAAAGGTAAAGCGGCGGGATTTAATATGGATCCGTGGATCGAATCGTCGCGAAAATAAGCGAAGAAGGTTTCGTTTGTCGGTGTACGGAAATTTTTGCGACGCCGAACTTATCGTGCTCGTTAGTCTCCGTTGGCCGTGCGCCGCGTGTATCGCGCGCCGTTATTTTTCCCCTTTTTCGAAGGAGGATCGAGAATTTATGGACACGGGGGGGTTTATAAAAACGAAAAAATGCGCAGTTAACAGTGGTCCGCAAATCGTGCTCGACGGTGGGGGGGCTTTCTGTTTCGATCATTTCGATGATTTATTCACGCGTGCTGGTTGGAACCAAGCACGGGAAAATAAAACGGGAACGGGCGCCCCCGGCTCGTCTCCGTCAATTTTCATTCGCTGATACGGCCGCTGATTCGACAGTTTTCCCCGTTTCATTTTTATTTCTCGTTATAGCACGTAGAAACGCCGACCTGACGTGCGGGAGAATTTAATTTCTTCCGTCGAAGACACGTCGGGAGGATTCTTCGATTTTCTTTTATACGAAAAAGAGAAAGAGAGAGAGAAAAGTGACATAGCGTGACAGTATTCGTCGAATAGGAGATTCGATTAACCCCCCAGCGTCCATTAATCACCGTTTTCACTTGTTGTAAATATTGACAGCGGTGTTGTTTGTCTCGCACGGGTAGTGTTATTATTTTCTGTCAGTTCACGTCACGTTATCGAAGCGAAGAGTGCCCGTGCTTTCCTATAAACGTTGTAAACGGTTCGCGATCGTTCGCGGAAGTATAAATACGTTACGGGCGATCGTGTGCGACGCGAAATGTTTGTTAATGTAAATAGAATCCACTGCGGAGTCATTTTTGTTACCGTGGGGGGAAGATAAAATCTTTCGTTCCAGCAGTTTACCGCTACTCTGAAAGAATTTCTGCGGACTATGCGAGTTGTCCTGTTCTTTACCCGTGGGTACTGCTTTTAGGATTCGCTGCTGTAAATCATGAGCGTTGAATGTAAAATAGTCACTGTACAAAGCAGTGTCAGCGGTAACAACAACCCGAATATTAAGTGGTTTCTGAACGAACTGACGAACCAGTCAAATAACGGAGACTTTCAGTGGACTAAGAAAGCGTTTGGTCAGACGATCGCTTCAAGTTCTATATTTACTATAATCAGTTTACTTATTAACGTTATAGAAAGGTTGTAAAACATTTGAATACTATTTAATTGACGAATAATGACCATTAAAGGCTTCGAAAGTAGTACAACCCACATTCTCGGTAGATTTTCAGTAGAATAAGCACGCGTTTGGTCAGACGAGCGAGTAAAACGGTACTTTAACACGATCTACAGCTAGCAAATATTATTATATTGATTCTCAGGGGTGTTATGAAAATTTTTATGTCATTTTCAAAAACTTCTGTTTCGATATTTAACATTGAAACATAAATTTGAAAATGTAGATTTTATGAGAAAAGTGAGTCGATGGAATTGGAGATGAAGAGATTAGAAGAATTTAAGAGTGTTAATCTATTATGAGAGACAATTTTTATTTTGCATAGAGATCCGCTGACTGATTATAACATTCTACCTTTTCAAGGATGTTCGGCAGATCGATCGGAGGATGAACCCGGTTTTCGAAAGCAGTGTCAGCGTAACAATCGCGATTTAAATGCGACCCGAATATGAATGGGTTCCTTAACGAATTGACGAAGGATCGTCTCGGGAGAAGCATTCGCGGGCACCGAGAGATCTCGAAGTAAGGAGAACGAAAGAAAGATTCCTGGCGGAACAAGTCCGCCGAATCTTTTACGGGGCAGTAGGAAAGTTTTTACTGCAACCGAGGAGTCGTCGAATAACCCGGCGTAGTATTGTTAGTTTTAATGCGATGCTAATCTGGAAGTTTAGTGGCGCATTGTTAGCTTCTGGTTTGAAGTGCGGCCGCGGCCGTATCTTCCGCGGAACGAAACGCCTCGTATTTCCTTTTTATTCCGGCGTGCTAAAATCTCCCCCAACACCCACCCCCCCCTCTCTCTCTCTCTCTTCCCCCGGAAACCACCGTGAAAGTAATATGAGGAAGCGGTACGTTTAACGCCGAGTTGCCTCCAGATTTCGCCGAGATTGCCTTCCGAGAGTTAACCGAACTAACGCTGATGAACTTCTCACTGTGCGACGTCGTCGCCGGCCAAAACAATTCCAAATGGAACGATTATTATGCCGCCGAGAACATCGGATCGACGAAATCGAATCGAAATGGTCGTTCGGCGGACTTGACCATTTGTAACAGCTTAACCCTCGAATTGCTATACCTGTTTCTTCAGACTGCAATCTATCTTACTGTAACCTTCCTAAACATTCAAAGAACAAATATTATACAATATTATAATTCGACGGGACCCCCTAAGGAAACCCTATGTGCCCTTACAAGTCGGCAACTCTACCACAAGGGTAGTTATACGTTGAACTCTGCTTTTCATAATTATATTCTATTTCTTCTGTTCTGCTCAACGCACAATTACAAAATAATTCATGGATATTCTACTTGATAGTACACAGGACCGTGAATTTTTTCCGAATTTTTGATTAAGAAATTCCAGATACTCAAAATTGCTGAGTTTATATTAAAGTGTTCAGATAACCACGTTTATATAAGCAGTTGCGTCGTATTGAGATTGTTAAAATATATTTTTTCAGATTTTTCGGATGGGGCAAACATGTTTTAAACAGTTGAAAATTTATAAAATTCGAGAAAAGTGAATCTTTCTCGTAGACGTTTCGGAGATACAGAAGGAAGTTTTACGAGACATTGTCGAAAGCGATCTTCTTAATTTCTTAAACATCAGCGATGAGCAACATATAGAAGATTTAGCCGGGGTCATGAAGGACCCAGGACGTTTATTAACACTTTGACTGCCAAACTAGAATCCTCAAAAATTCCATAAAATCAAAGTAAGTTACTTAATGAAATAGAAATTGAAAAAATTAAATGTACGATGTTGGGTAGTCCTCCAACTTTCTTGCATTTATAGGTTCTAATCAAATTTGGTACGATGAATATATTAACATGAAAATTCATTTTAAAACCTGGACAAATAATTCCGTCACCCACATATGGGTGAGATGGCAGTCAACGTGTTAAGATGGTAATAAAATCACACGCTGCTTTGTAGCTAGTATCGTGGAGTATCTCACCCGTGAACATTCGCCGTCAGCGCCTCCAAAATACGCAAAAATCTGCCAGGCGCGAGCAACCATTGTTGCGACCATGATCACCAGCGTCTGTACAGACCCCGCAGTGTCGTGGGCAGCAACAATTTCCCAGCGAAGAATAACTCACGGGCAGCAAAACAATCTGGCATTTGCTCAGCGGGACAGCATGAGCGTACGGTAACCGAGCAAGACCGTGCACGATCGAGCCGCGAAACAGAAACGTAGGTAGGGTAGGAGGAGGGGAGGGGGAGGAGGGGTGAAAAAAGGCAAAGACCAGGAACGGTGAATTATTACGTTCGCAGTTTATCTGCGGGGTCGACGGAGCCCGGGTAGCAACGGTGGCAAAAGCCACCGCTGATTCGCGAAAACTGAAAAAACCTTAGGGGCAGCGCAAAAACCGGGCTCGCGGGCCGATAAACGTCATTCCGGCTTATCAGTCAGAGTTCATTAGCCCTGAGAACAGCGTCGGGGACAGAGCCGGTCGCGGACAAGACCGGCCGGGAGAAAAACCGTCGCGAAAAACCGGGGGACACATAATGGCGGAGGGAACCGTCGCGAAAACAAACGAGAAAAACACGCTAACGGGACCGTGGTGGTGTTTTCGCTTCACCCTCGGCTTGCGGGCGGGAGCGTATCGCCGCTAATGCATGTACAACGCGCCAGAAGGAAGAATTGGTAACGTTCGCATCGGCGGATATATACCGGCGAAGTAATTTAAAATCTGCTTTCTCGCCTGCGGAAACAGAGGCTCGCCGCAACGCGAAAAACTGCAGCACTGCAGCCCGGACCGGATGGCGCACCGTGGAATTCGGAACCGGCCGGATCCGATACCCCGTTCCTTTCTCCACCGTGTGTACAGATTAAACGTTCCTCCCCCCCATCCACCGCTGGGTTTATTGTTTTATGGAAAGTTAGGCGCTCCGCTAGCGCGCGCTCCACGGTAGCAGAGCTGTTCCGTAGAGATATTGAAACCTTTCTGCTATTAACACTTTGACTGCCAAACTAGAAACCTAAACAATTTCATAATTAAAGTAAATTATTTAACGAAATAAAAATTGAAAAGAATTAAATGTACGATATCGAGTAGTCCTCCAACTGTTTTACAATTTACTGATCCTAATAAAATTTGGTAGAATGAATATATTAACATAAAAATTCATTTTAAAACCTGGACCAATAAATCCGTCACCCACATACGGGTCACGTGGCAGTCAACGTGTCAAAATGCTTCCACTGTGGCTCGATCTACACTTTTTATTTGTTGTCATAAATACACAAAATCCCCGGGCGGCTACTGATCACATTGTCCATTTGATTCCAAGGTTTGAAGCCTCTCATTTTATCGAGGTTTTTGTTGTTCTTATTTAAGCATTTCAGATATCAGTCAAGATCTATTTCTGCTGCACTGAGACAAGTCCACACTAAGTTAAATCGAATTCGCAGCTTACATTTTTTTAAGAACTTAAAAATAAGAAGACAAGCCCCAATACTGGGTCGGGCAACCATCATTTCCAAGCTTAAGGGCAACCGAAGCTTAATTTCTCGCAACTGTTGAATCAGCCTAGATCGCTGTAAATCGAAGAGGCTACATTGTCAAACAATATGATTAATATCCCGACTACTGTATCCGCAGTCGCATTTCGGGTCACTAATAATTCCTACACGAAATAGAGACGCATTAAGACTATAATGATCGGCTCTGCACCGATTAACACGTTGACTGCCATGTCACCCATATATGGGTGACGGAATTATTTGTTCAGGCTTTAAAATGAATTTTTACGTTAATATATTCATTGTGCCAAATTTGAAAGTTGGAGAACTACACAATATCATACATTTAATTTTTTCAATTTCGATTTTATTAAATAACTTACTTTGATTTCATGGAATTTTTTAGCTTTCTTGTTTGGCGATCAAAGTGTTAATAGTTACAATAAATTCTCGTGAGAGACGTTCGTGTTTGAACCATGGCTTAGCCCTTCCAGTCTAATATTGATTGAAAAATATTTTCCCTTTCGTCATTTTTATCGAGGTTATACTAGGAAAAATTGTGTCTCCGAGACATTCGCGAGAATTATTATGAATTTTTCCGTTTAAATTTTGTTCGGTCGCCGGACAGGACACCCGGTACAAAAAGCCGGTCCAGAATTTTTTAATTAAACAGTAGGGATTTATAGGGGGTTCGGCTGAGATATTCGACGGTTCGCGCGCTATTCCGCGGGGAAAGAAATAGTAGTTTCCGATTGGTGTTCGATAAAAGCATTACCGGGCCGATCGAGGGAGTGCAGCGCTATCGAAATTCACGTTTTCAGGAGTAACGCGCTTAATACCGGTATTATGTTTTATGGGGATCGTGCGAGTATATGGTGGGCGTAAGTCTCTCCCGACCGGCAGCCTGTGCTTCGGCCCCGGTTAGCTACTCGTATTTCTCTAACTTCGTTACCACAAAGAAGCGCGAGATTCTTCTACCTCGTACAATATTTTCCAGACGCCTTCTCCGCACCGCCGGAGGAAATCTCGGTGGCATAGCACATTCTCGTACCGGGGGAAAATCCTCCATCCCTTCGCCGTCTGATAACTCGAAAAAAAAGGGTTTGATCAGATTACTCGGAATTAATCACGACACTCGCCCGCTACTCCTCGTACGGTGAATTCTCTGGCTTCGTCGTGGCCACGCTCCTTCTTGGCTTGTCTACCAACTACGACACGAACAATCTGCGGATATTTACGCGAATTCTTGTTTTTGTAAGTTCTTCCATGAAAAGCGGAACAAGGATAGAATTGTGCTAAACTCTTGCACAGGAAATATTAAAAATTCGCCGCTGGTTTTCCCAATACGAAACGATCTTTAAGGAACTGCTTTTGATGAAATAATAAAAAAAGTATTTACAGTTTGAGATGTTTATCTCAATTGTTCAGCAAATATTACATAAATATCATTTAATGAGATGTATATATTGATGTTTCAAAGAAACTTCATTTTAAATGTAAACAAATTTTTGAAATTTCCCTTATTTCCCAACCATCTTTTTATTTAAAAAAAATGGTGACGTATAAAGCTGATTCTAACGAAACAGATGTCGAAAAAGAAATAATTTTCAGGTAAATTTTTGATATATATTTCCGTTATTGGCCATCGTCCAAGCTGAAGGGGTGAAAACATCCCCCAAAGCAGGGAGTTGCGAACACGTTTGATATATCTAGAAAGCTAGGCCATGCGAAACAATTTCGTTTTAATATTATATTTTCGTTACTTCGAGTGTGTTAAAAATTCTCTTTGAAAAAATTAATTTCCACCTAAAAATAACTTTCCACAATTTCTCTTGAAGAATTTAGAATTACACGTGCATCCACAGTCAGCTTGCAATTAAATGTATCTCTATCCTTTAGAAGAAATTATGGAAAAGCAAACGAGGAGAGCAGTATTCTCATGTAAAAATTTGTTTAGCAACACATACATACGCGCGCGCGCGCACACACACACACAAGAGAGAGAAACCCGGCGCAAGTTTGTTTCTCTTGTTATACGAGTAAATATAAATATTCTACATCGTACTATGAATCAGAACTGACTCGGCATCCGCCCACACGCCGCAGTCTCGCTGTGCGTCTTCCGGGGGTTAAACAAAATTTTGTTTATCTTTGAAACGTTCTGCGGCGTATCAGCGACAACAGAGAATAAAACGCATCGTCGGCTTTGCTATTTTTAGAGGTTGCGCTGAATTCAATCTCGAAAACACCGCTTTTTGTTCACATTTATAAAACAACACGATACAAGAGAAACATTCAGACAATGCAATAGCTCTCTAAATACCAATACAGAATTATTTCTTGTCTCATGAAATGGCTAAAAAAGTTGTACATAAAATTTCTAGGAATTCTCTTGCAGAGGAAAGATTTTTTCAACATTTTCAGAGACATTTCAATTTGTAGCATTTCAAAGCAAAACCGTGTTTCCAGTTTTTCATTCTCTATATCGTGCAAAAAAAAAATGTTAGTGGAACTTGAACAACTGGTTGCAAAAGTAAAAGCTTCAAGCATTAGGATGAGTGAAAATTTATCATTGTACAAGGATTTAAACATTTTTAAAAAATGAAACATTTTCTGTTTTCCCTTTATCATTTGATTTATGCGCGTTTCTAAAGAAGAAAAATATTTTTTCCCAGGACTAAAAATTTTTGAACGACCCAAGCTCGACAATGTTTTGTTGTACAAAGGGTTGTGCGTTACCAGGGCTTGATACTCTTGATAGCCGCATCTTTCGGCGGAATCGAGCGTAATTAATGTCGCTCGTGATCATTCACGGCCGACGATGGGAAAAGTGAAGAAACGGCGGGACAGAGAGCAGAGGGAAGAAGCTTGAAAGCTCCCGAAGACTTTCCGAGGCTCTTCACTAAAGCGGATAAGGAGCGGGAATGGAAAAGGACGAGGAGGGCACCGAGGGCCGAGACAGGATATCGCAAAGCGAAGGAGAGGAGAGATTATATATTCGGTTGCTAGACAGGATAAGTGGATATCTTCAGCGACGGTGAATTAAGTTTTCACCGGAAGCTAATGTACTGCTTAAACCGCCCTCTGACCAATTTATTCTTCGGCGCGCATCCGTCCCGACCCTTCATTCCCGTCTGCTTTTCAATGCAGATTCGGGACCCGGCGAATTTCAAAGTTCCTTCAGCTGCGATCGTCTCTAAACACACTGTCGACTTATCCGCTAATTTATTATCGTTATTTTTTCATTAGAACCTAAGAAAAATAACGAAGCAACAATCGACCTTGTACATACTTCCAATGGACATACTTATTTTAACTCTTAGCACTCTCGAATGGCGACTATAAGGCGCCACTAAAATTTGCAATATCATTATTCAAAATATTTTTTACATTATTAAATTTGTTTGTATTTAATAAATTACTAAACACTTCAGTATTGTACCAGTAAATTCCACCATTTTTTCGTATGTATAACATGAAAAAAAATATATATATAGAGGGAAAATATTCTAGGTCGTAAGAAATGTTTCGTTTTGGAGTCAAAATAAGCTTCGAGTGCAAAGGGTTAAGATTGTGTATTTTTCAAGTTACACAACTTGAAAACAGTTTTAACCCCTTGCACTACTATTTATTTTGTGATTATAATGATTAGAAATTCTTCATCGTTCAGAATTTCATAGAAAAAAAAAGATAGTTTATATTTATTGTATGTCTACATTTTCCTCAAAGGATATATATCAACTACAAAAAAATAGATTTTTATTTCGATTTAAAGGAAATTAATAGCGTTCACATTTATTAGACTCTATTCAGAATCTTCATGACGAGTGTGGTTCGTTATTGTAGGGCAAGGGGTTAATGGAACTTATTTGGTATGTACCACTTTTCCTAAAATTCAGCGACTACATTCTCCACTGAAACCCGCATGATTTTAAAATCAATTCCATTTCTAGCTCAAATATGTTCTCCAGCGGCACGTCACCTTGTCACTTCAGCTAATCCATCAACCACTGTTCGACCAATCACTTCAGGTTCCTCAAGTCACTTCAATTCCTCGTGTCCAGAGGATTGACCCTCATCCGTCCATCATTTTTGCGACTGAATGTATCCCTCGCGTGAAACATCAAATGAAATGAAACGAAAAATAACATTGCTAATTATATTACTGAGAATAAGGTAATGAAAATTTAATATACAGGGTGTTTGGTAACTGGTGGTACAAGCGAAAAGGGGGTGATTCTACATGAAAGAATAAGTCGAAAATATAGAATAAAATTTTGTCATCCGAAGTTTCGTTCTCGAGAAAATCGAGTTTGAAATGCAGCGAATACGCAGGCTATTCGATAGGAATTGTCTGACGCGTCTGGTCATGACCAACCAAATCTACTTGCTGCATATACTAAAGCACACAAACCTGACAGATCTTTAAAGTCGATTTTCTCGAAAACAAAGCGTCAAACGAAAAATGTTTATTTTATATTTACGACTTATTCTTTCATGTAGAATCACCCCCTTTTCGCTTGTACCACCAGTTACCGAACACCCTGTATATAGTTTCTTCAGTCTCGACGATATCGTTCGTAGTTTTGTTAAGAAATAAAAGTCAGAAAGTTTCGGATCGATTGTTCTAAAAATGGCAGAAAAATATGATCATCTGTACAAGCTGATAAACAAATTCTTCGGCACTCGGTCCAACCGCTCAAAGGCCGATCACTCGAAGCTCCCCTATCACCAGAATTTTCATTTTCATTTTTGCAACGGTATATTAACCGGCCCGCCCCGTGGCTCCCGGGTTTCTTGCGCGTAAGAGAAAAATAGCGATCTCTTTTTCGGGGGTTGGGGGATGGGGTGGGGGTCAGAGGAGGTAAGGGTGTATTTCACAAAGGGAGGTTCCAGCGCCTCTGGAGGGTCTTTTACCTCGCAGCAGACCGGATAAAGCGGAAAAACGCTCGGGGAAGTAGCGGCGGCAGGGGTAGAGAGTTGAAGGGGGTTGCGTCGAGGGGGTGGCTCGTCGACAAGGAGGACGGGTGGGCCACTTCCTACGACGATAAGTTAGGAAGGCGCCTCGCGGATGTTCGCGCCATTTGCGCGAGCGCTGCCCGAGATAATACGGAGCTGATAGACGATACCGGGCCGCGATACGGCTTGCCGGTTCGCTGCCGCTGATGGACATACACCGTCGCCGTTTTATCTCATCGCGCGATACGCTGACGTTTTCGAACACCCCGTGGCTTCTCCGCGATCAAACGCATCTCCCATACCCGCCCCCAACCTTCAGATTTCATGGCGTTCGTCCCCTGGATGTTGATGAGATGTTGTTGGGACACCCGGTTGGCTTTACGTCCCAATACGCGAGATCACGATGGATCTTCTTATTTAACACTGGCGCTGCGATCCGACCAACTTGACCCAGGCGATTTATAACGGGCGTGTTGTCCACAAAAAAGTGTAAAACATTCCGCCCCATAGTGCCCTATTGATATTTTGTTTTATACTTTAAACGTTTTTTTTTTTTTAGAATTTTAGGTTCCAAGGAAATAGATTTTCCAACACGATCAGGAAAAAGTCGTTTCGTAGTAGCTGCAAGTAGAAGATAGAACACCTAAATGTTCGCCAGGGATTTGGATGGAAATTGAATACAGTGTAGATTATGCGATATTAGGGGGGGTTTAAGTCATCGTTTTAATGGTTGCGAGATTGTTTATGAAATAGAGGTGTTTTTTACAGCAACGGCACGTGTGGATGATGGACTGAGCTGGAGAGAAATATTGCAAGGGACCTCGATGTACTTCAGGAATCTTTATGAAAAGTTAATACAGTGTGGAGTATGCGAAATTAGGGGGGGTTTAAGTCGTTGGTTTCATGGTTTCAAGATTGTTTATGAAATACGGGCATTGTTTTACAACAAAGGCTCTTATAGACGATGGACTGAGCGGAACAGAAACGTTGCAAGGGACCTAAATGTACTTCAGGAATTTTTATGAAAATTTAATGTAGTCTGGAGTATGCGAAATTAGGGGGGGTTTGAGTCATCGTTTTGATGGTTTGAAGATTTTTCATGCAATACAAAACATGTTCAATACCAAAAATTCGTGCAAGCATGAAAAATTCGTATTCAAGCACTTCTGCAAAGAATTGAATTAAAGAGAGTATTGAATTCATAGAGTATTGATAAAATAAGGGTAGCATTAAGATCGTGTAGGATAATAATCCTTTGCGAGGCAAGGTAATAAATAACCTGTCGCGAGATAGCTAAGAAACGCGTTCCATCAGAAATTGCGCATTGTTCCTTGTTTTGTCGGTGTCCAGGTAATGCAGCCACGACTCGCGGGCGATAATTAAAGTTTTCTAATAAATTAGAGAACCGTCGGACGGCGAAATTACACGGCATATTCCGCGTCCAGATGCGGAGGGATCTTATTCATCCAACTGTGTGGGGAAGTTGCCGGTAACCAAAGGGCGCTGCCACTGGTAAAAAGTCGCGAACCACCGGGTGAAACCGGCGACGAGACAGGAAAGTAGAAGAATTAATTAAGTAAAAATGGCTGACGTGCGTGTGTCCGCCGCTGAAAGACAAACGGAGGTAGAGAGAAAAGTTGGTACGATATTTTTCATTGGCTTTCGAGGTTTAACAAGAACACCAAAAGAGTCCGGAGAACAGTTGAAAAAGTTGCGCACAAGTAATCGATGGGTTGGTAATTGATTGAAAAGTCAACGTTTAATATAAAAACGCGATAGAGAAGGGATTGCGCGCGATTGCCGTGCGTCCCGAGGAAATTGATTTCATTGAAAAAAAAAGCAGAGTTTTCGTGGAATGCCACTCCACTAACAAGCAATGATCCTCTTGACGAGAAACGCTTGTAGCTTCGCTCAGCCGGGCCGTCGAATTTTGCGGAGCGGATGGAAACGCTCGAATTAAAATAATTGAGAATATAAATTGAAGGCGTTGAGACAATCCAAGAAGCGATTAATTAAAGATCCGTAAGATCGTTGCGTAATAGAATGTAATTGGCGAACGAGAGTGAAAATGAAAAATCCGAAACAGGTGCAATATATTTTCCTTTCGGAAGAAAAATGTCAACTATTGTTTTCAACACTTATTTTTGCCGCCGATGCATTTATTCGGTCTTTCAGTGTCAAATTTATAAAATAATTCTTTTCAAACAAATCTTTCCAAGCTTAACGATGGCAAATAAAAATTTTGGGCGTCGTTAAAATAGCAGCCCCTAGTTCCAGCGCGAAAGGGATGAAAATAAATAGAAACTACCCACCGGAGACAACGGACAGACAACAAACGACTTCATAGGTTATTCCTATTGCTAAAATTGGTCGTCCCAGCGCAGAGAGGCGGCTGTTTTCCGGCGTTGACGTGCAACAGAGCTGGAAATAAAAGAAGAAGACCAGAGGGGGAAAAAGGAAAAAGCGGGGAAAAGAAATTTCACTTTTTTCGGGCCGATCGACGCGCAACGTCCTCTATTAATAAAATCCGACGGTAGTTTAATCCCCCGAATGAATTCAAATTCCGGTCCACAAACGCAAACAACTCGCGGAAAGAGGAAGGGGTGGGGAAAAAAAAGCCACGGACACACGGACGTACACACGGGGAAATTGAAACCGAGGCTGCCGATCGATGCCTTTTAAAGCATTCCAGCGCCGGCCGGTTAAAAATTGCGTCGCTGTTCTTTTTGTTTTCTCTTTGTTTCGCTCTCCTTCTCTCTTTCTGTCTCGCGACGATGCGCGGGAAAAGGCAGACACGGGGTAGAAATAAACTCCTACGAGGAAATCAGGGAATAATGAAACATCCAGTCCGGGTTCCGTGACACGGGCTGGAAACGTGGCGCCGGATGTTTCCAGGTGTGCACGAGGGGTTCATCGGTATGCGCACGCATCGCGGTTACGCCTCGGGGAACCTGTTTGAGTCGACTGGCAAATTGAAACCGTGCCGGCACGGCACGTCGCGTCGCGTCTGGCGGCGCGCCCGGAACCTCTCGTCGAACGTATTAATTCGACCGAAACGAATCAAACGGGGAGAAAATCGGACCTAAGATCCTGATCGATTGCCGAGGTCCCTTTTCGCTCGCGCCGACATCTTCTGACACGCTCCGCTCCTTTCTCCTTCGGCAGACTTCGCGTCGACCTTAATAAGAGCGTGCGGAACAAGGCTCGCAGGATCGCACCCTGCTCAATAATTAAACAAACAAATGCAGCTTAAAAAAATCTTTTAGTGTAGATTAAGGGTGTACCTACAGATCCCACGAAAGTTGCTTCCTGTATTTTTAATCGTTTCCTGGAAAAAAATTCATAAAGTTCACTTTATTCAATCGCAAGGTATGTATATGTAGATAGCGTACAAGGGATGAAAATGTTGCAGGGGACCTAAATGTCCTTCAGGGATTTTGATTAAATTTGTGTATAATGCAGAGCATGCAAAATTAGGGGAGGTTTAAGTCATCGTTTTGCTGGCTTCGAAATTGTTCATGAAATACAGATCATATTCCACAGTAACAATCGTATATACAGGTAGCTACTGTAAGGAACAGAAATGTTGCAAGGGACCTGAATGTCCTTCGTGGATTTTAATAAAAATTGACTACAGTGTAGAGCATGCAAAATTAGGGGAGGTTTAAGTCATCGTTTTGCTGGCTTCGAAATTGTTTATGAAATACAGATCATATTCCACAGTAACAATCGTATATACAGGTAGCTACTGTAAGGAACAGAAATGTTGCAAGGGACCTGAATGTCCTTCGTGGATTTTAATAAAAATTGACTACAGTGTAGAGCATGTAAATTTAGGGGAGGTTTAAGTCATCGTCTTGCCGGTTTCAAGATTGTTTCTAAAATACAAATCATTTTCCACAGTAAAATTCGTGTATACAAATGGCATACAGTACAGAACAGAAATGTTGCAAGGGACCTGAATGTCCTTCGTCGATTTTGGTCAAAATTGACTACAGTGTAGAGCATGTAAATTTAGGGGAGGTTTAAGTCATCGTCTTGCTGTGAGACGAATAATATTACCTACTAATTGAAAATACAGAGTGCCCTGTCCAGTGAACGAGAACCGAACTGAATGCACATAATTCGTATTGAACGGAAAAATCCTTCCGCCACGAAAAAAGTTTCACACTATTCTTTCAAGCGTTGTCGTGGTCTTTGCATGCTGTTTTCGTTCTCCGTGAATTTTGCTTTCACCTTTCGTCACGGCCCTTGACGGTGTCCGGCCCTTTCGCTTCCAACACCTTTGCACTTTTCGGATTATCCGGCTTAGCCGGAACTGGCGAAGTCGCCGAAATCTTGGGAACTATTTCCATTCAAGCTGCGATTGTTTTAGTTTTTTTTTGTTTCTTCGCCTCCAGTTTCTTGCCCCGGTGTCCCCGATTCGTGGCTCGAAACAACAACAGGATCTTAATGAATTCCAGGCTTCTTTTTTTTCGTGTTTTTCTACCTCCCGCCAGTCGATATTCGCCGGATGAAAATCGATAACTGGCAGTCCCCGTCGCTTCTCGATACGATTCTCGATTGAACTGGTGTACCGACGGACCCACCGACCGGTGGCAAAATTAATTACATTTGTAATTAGTCTTTGTTTGCGGGAAACGCGCAAACATTGCCTGAATTTCATTAAATTATCGGCGATTATCTTGCGGCTTGTTTAACACCGAAATATCGTTATTCTTATTTGCAGCGCTCGATACTCGTTCGCATCGATAACCTTGTTTGAACAGGTTCTTTGAACTGTTGTTTCATGCGACAATAACTCGAGTTCACTTTTATGGGATTTTGTGTTTGCCGGTGTATTATTTGCGTTGTTGTTTTTTCGAGGAGCGTAACGAAATGTATGGAAATATTCAGACTCGCGTGCGATGTAGATAACAAAACTACTCAGGCATGTTCTAAATATGCAAAAATACCGTTGGAGCTACTCCAACGTGGCGAGCAGATGGCGAATAATTAGGCGAATGGTGTAAAATTTACATCAGACTCGCATTACTAGCTTTTTAGGTTGTCCGTAGAAATGTAGCTAAAAAAGTATTATAATATCCTAGAAAGAATGTTCTCCTTAATTTTCTTTATTGTAGAACCTCTGTCGCCTGCCTCAGATTACGTATCGGGCTAAAGTTCTGCTAATGCTCTTTGTAACTCAAATTATAGTTAAGCTGCGTGACTAGAGGAAAATGTTGAAATATTTTATACTCCAAGGGACTACAAATTCACTATTCACTATTTCATAAAGATCTCACTTTCGCTCTGAAAATAAAATTGTAATCAATTGCCGAAGAAACTATTTTTAGAGACCTTCACAATTTTCAATCAAATAATCTAACACCAAGGTTAGAATAAAATACAACCGAAAATAAACGAAGGAACTATTCTAGAGACTAGAACAATTTTGAATTAGTTAGCACTAAGGTTAAGATAGAATAAAATTATGATGTTGCAGATGCTATTCTAGAGGATTGCACAATTTTTAGTGACAGTAATTTGTCACCGAGGTTGCAGCAAGTTTCTTTTTTTATTTTTCATTAAATGCTACTGCACTCTCGCGGCACTACAGCAGTAAAAGTTAGGATTGGGCGCCGAGTAAATTAATTAGACATGTGTGAGGCAAGTAGAAAATGTTGGAGGGTACACGAACGACATTCCTGTACCGGCAGACATTTTTAACTTGAAAGTAACGTTCGGTAATTTGAGGGGATTTTCCAAAGTTTATGGCGCGAAGGTTTTCCGAACTTAGCCTGAACGTAATTCCGAAGTTGGTGAGTGTGTTCGTGGGCCAGGAATCCGGAAACTAATTGCTTGGAACACTAAAACGAAGCAAACTGTGAAAATCTCGAGCACATTCGTATCATAACTTCGCGGAAAATTCTTCCCCTTAAAAGTTCTAAACATCTTCAAAATAATGTAGTACCGACATCTCATTCCCGGTCGCGATTCATCCAACCTTTCACTGCCAATGTTTAAACGAATTTTCAGAATTTTCATTTCCATAGCTTGACGCATAATCAATATTTTAACGAAGAATATTAAGAATTATTCGAATCGTGTTGAATATTCCCGAATTTTTTTTTTAATTGGACCTCATTCGATACAATTTTCAATATTTTCACCGAAGAAAATACTGTGTTGCAGTCGTCCTCTTTCAACAAAATAAAAGCAAGCTTTTTTACGATCATTCAGGAGCTTTAATTAAACCAACGTTGAATCAATATATGACGCAAAGATAAACATTGCTTTCCAACATATCTTTGGTTCCACAAACATGTAAATTAACGTAATACAAACAGTTTGCACGCATTACAACCGAATCGCAGATAAATTATTTTCTCTTAATTAAATGCTAACTTTGATCATATTTAATTCGCAAAGTAACACGCAATAATTACCTAAACTGTGCACATCGGTAGCAGTGTCAGTTGCAAATAAATATACTTTTAGGAGTGCAAATGAGTTCTTTCCAATATTCGAGATAAACTCAACCTTTCGTTAAAAAATAATTATAAAAATACAATAGCGATTAATAATCTTGTGTTCTCACTTGCACATACAAGTAATCACTTCTGTCTCATCTTCACTAACAATTTCATTGAACTGATTTAAAAAGTCGTTAAAAAATTGAAGAGTCTTCTATTAAATAAATAGTAAACCTTTTCACTTTGTACCACAAAATAATATTGTCTTAGCATCGAAAATAACTGGTTTCCAGCCCAAATATTTTTCTCGCGTCAAAGAAGGCTGGTTTTCGTGGCGAACAATATTTTCCCAACAATGGGACATTGTCTGGCAAACGAGATCGGGGCCGCGCGAATCAGATTTTATATTACCGAGACTATCCAAACGTCCTTATCGTTTCGACCGTTCACCGGTACTTCGAAAATTACTCCATTCGAGGATGCAGCACTTGAACTTCCGACACCATTAACCGTTCGGGCAGTCGCGATTCCATCGCGATTCCGTCCCGCTCTTTGTCGCAGTTCAGACGACCCGATAAAACTTCACCGGCTAAAAGTACATTTATTTCTCGTTGGAGAAAGGTGAAGTGGGCGCTCCGCCGGGGGTTGGGGGGTGGTTGGCGAGCCGGGCATTATTCCCGCGGTATTCGTAACAATCTGTCAGCGTGAAAGGGGCGGGAGAGTCATTACGCGAGAAACGAGGAAAAGGAAGATTCGCGGGGGCACAGCGGCCTGGGAAATTAGAATGTATAGACGCGACAGGCGAGAACATTCTGTTTATGTACAGGGTGTCTCCAACTCGAGAACCTTCGATAGCGAACCTATAATTCAAAACAGTAAACAATGACCGAGAAATGGATAAAAGAAATATTTTTAAAGGTCACGTTTCTCGAAGCTTCCTGCTTTCTTAAACGACTGTGTATATTTTTATTATCGTGGTGTTATTCCGGGGGTGAATCCAATGACCTATAAGATGCACATTGACCGCCAAAAATAAACTGATATCATCACGAAAGATTTCCAAAACTGTACGAAGGTCTGCCTCCCGCGGACTAAAATGGCTGATTTAAAATAAAACTCTCGTACACATCAGGTTCAATAAATCAAGCACTTCGTAAAATGACTGAGGTAAAATTAGAAAACGATAAAATAGAATTCAAAGAAATTGAAATAAAAGATCGATTAACCCTCCGACGCTTTTTATTTCGAAATAAGAAAATTCCCGAGTTCCGAGTCAAGGTTTAAAATGCAGGATGCAACCCGACACAAAGTTTTTCGTGGCACTAGAATAATACAGACTAGAATGGCTAGTTCTAGTTTGGGTGACGGAATTATTTGTTCAGACCTTAAAGTGAATGTTTACGTTAATATATTCATTGTACCAAATTTGATTAGGATTTGTAAAATGCAAGAAAATTGGAGAACTACAATATCATACATTTAATTTTTTTCAATTTCTATTTTATTAAATAACCTACTTTGATTTCATGGAATTTTTTAGCTTTCTTGTTTGGCGATCAAAGTGTTAAGCTGCCGCTGTTTTATTTCGGCTCTAACGAACTAATAATCAAACTAGATACTCCCGGCACCGTGGAACGGTTCGAATCGATAGCCCCGAAACAGCCATAAATCCGAGGCACACGTACCAATTTGTCACCCGATCGGCGCCATTCCGTGTAGAAACCGGTTCGCCGACTTTCCGTTCCGAGCTGAACTCCCAGAAATCCTCTTTCACGTTTCGCTCGTCAAAGAGGCCGGCGAAGAAATTCGCGGACGAGGACGCGGCAGCCTTGTTCGCGGTTCGTTCCAAAAAGGGAAAATTACGTTCGAGCAACCGGAGAAGCGCCGGAGAGAAGACTTCTGTCTCGGCGGCTGGCTTTGATTATCAGTTAAGGGGTAGATTATGGGCGCGAGCATCGTTCGGCGTCGTTAGGCTTAGCCCCTAATTAGCCGTCTAACCTCCCCGTCGGATATTAAGTTCGTACGTCATCAGAGAAATCCAGCCGAGACACTGGAAAGAGAAGAGGAGGAGAGACACTGTAATTCGCACGCGCGAAACCAACAACTACGAACGTTCCGATTGTTTTCCGATACCGGGTGCTCTCCTCTCTCCCTCTCTCTCCCTCTATCCCTCTCTCTATCCAGTTTTCTGTCCCCTCTCGCCTCCATCTAACCCGTTCCCGATCCCTGTCTTCGTGTTTACACTTTATCCATTCCCTGTCCCGGGTTCCGATGCCCCTTATCTCAGCCATTTTATCTCGCGCACATGCTCCATCTTCTGCTTCCACGCTTTGCTCGCCCGGCCTCGCGCGACTTTGTGATTTCGTACCCTTCGACGTGTTGCCGTTGCTTCTTTTTAACGTTTTCTCGCCGTGTACAAACATTATTCTTCCGACGGTTTTTCTGTTCCCTTTCTTTCCGCCCCGAGAACACCGGACCGAGGCTCTTGTTAACGTTCTTCGACCTTCCACCGACTCGCTGTCGATGATCATCGTGCTGCAATGTTAACATGTTCATGGTATACTAGGTTCTCGCAAATGTTCGATTTTTGACAGAAACTGTGTATAAGATTTAACACGTTGATTGCCATGTCACCCATATGTGGGTGGCAGAATTATTTGTCCAAATTTAAAAATAAACTTTTACGCTAATATATTAATTGTATCAAATTTTTTAAGGATCTGTAAAATGCCAGAAAGTTGGAGGACTACTCAATATCATACATATAATTTTTCTCAATTTTCATTTCATTAAATAACACATTAATTTGATGGAATTTTTTAGGTTTCTAGCTTGCCAGTCAAAGTGTTAATTAATAGAATAGAACACATCCCCCCGTCATACAGACAATGAACATCGAAAGGGATGCATCTTAACACTACTTTATATTTTACGTTTCTTTATAAATATTACAGGAATATGTCCGTCCCAATTTTCAGGTCTAAATAATTTTTATTATTCCTATTTACTTGAGCGTAGAATTTCTTTCGCTACTGTTATTTTTGGTTAAAATAAGAAAACTGGATTGATTTGGTAAACCGCGAATTTCTAAACCTATTTTCAGATTAGTGTCACTGGTTTTGAAGTTGCTTTCAGAACGAGGGCGAATTTATCGAAAGCAACATTCGCACGCAACAGCCAATAAAGTATTCCGCAAGAGCACTCATCAAAGAGTAATCAGCGTTCTCGAAATCTTGACGATCCTCTAATCTGGCCATTGTCTGCGCCGTATTCAACCGGAGATAGAAGGGGAAGAGATAGAAGGAGAGGGAGAGGAAGATAGCGGAGCTAATAAGATGCTTGTTTCTATAATGTTCTCTTTAAGTGATAAGCAGACCTCGTCTCCAAGTTGGCCTGAAATTCAAGGAATTCGCATCGCCGAGATCCTTCTGAAGATGCAATTTGCACCTCGAGTAGTAGCTGCACAGATACACGCCGCCGCCCTCGCCGCAGCCTTCCTTACCCGGCTGACGTTAATAATACTAGGTACTAATTTAAATTCCTTTGATCGTTAACCAGTTCTGATTAATTGTGTTGCGCCAGGGTGACGTCCGGAGGGGGCAGCCGCAGAATGAATCGATACTTTGTTCCCGTGAATGGAGCTCTCCCCGCTCACCCTTCCAAAACTCGCCGATCTTCTGTTCAATCTGCGCCCCGTTCAATCTTGCATCCGTGCCGGATATTTCGGGCCTGACCGTTCAATTAAGCCCGATAAAAATTTAGAGCACTGGACGAAATACCTCGACGAAATTCGTTACGTTTAACTGCTCCGAAAAAAATACACGAGATCCCGAAAATGTTGGAACGTTGCCTCGATCGTTCTCCTTTGTTTCATTCGTCGATCTTGTTCTGAATTAGTTTAGTACTTGAATTTTATTTTCAGAGACTCGTGTTGGGCCATAAATATAAAAAAAGTGGAAAGGTGTTGTTCAGAACATTTAAAATTTTTTTTTAATCATGTATGTACTGAATGTTCCCTTCAGTGAATTTAATTTTTATTTGATATTTTCAGTCCTGAGGAATTAACCCCTTCTTAAAACGTCTAAAATTATGTCGGGGAGGTGGTACTTTTTTTTACAACTTCTTTTAATCTGTTTGATCGCAAACAAATCCTCTCCAGAGGACCTTCACAGACTTTTTGAAGACCTTCTACCTTGTCAACTACCTTCCACTCGTTTTAATTGGTTCTCCTGTTGAAGAAGAATTCTAGAAATCTGTCTGGAAAAATAGGAAGCAGGGGTATTCCACAAATCCGATAAAATTATTTTACATTGTCCGTCCGAAATTCTTTCGTCCCACCCTGTATAGAGATTCTTTTTCTTCCTCGTTTCCGTGTCTTCCTCCGGATCGGAGACTCTTGTATCTTCGTTCCACGGGAGGCTTCATCATCCTTCAGTCACCGTCTCAGAACTCGCAGTGATTGCAGCTCTCTCGGTATCGTCTTGTTTCAACCCCTCGTCCCTCCGCGCAACCCCTTTTCGTCATTCAAACGTCCGACGGTATCTCGCCGGTCGTTTCTTTTCTCGTTTCCGTTCTTGTACCATTACCTTGGACCTTGTTTCTTCCGGTGGTCCCTGTATAAACTAACGAACCCCCACCCCCCGTTCTCCCTCGGCAGTTCCGAGCCCCCGATACGTCCCTACAAATAATCGTCAGCGCGAGGTGAGACTGGCCCGGGTTTAGCATCCAAATGGCGGCAATTTGCAGCAGGTGATAAAGGTGATAAAGGTGACACAGTGGTTGCGAGCCTGCTACCAGCCGCCTAACGCCGCCAGCTACACGGCCGCCCCTTTCCACAGACTCACCCCTGCGAGGTGCTAAGCTCCTAAATAGCTACCCCCTTCGTCGGGTTCGGCGAGCGAACGAGAAAACGGCCTATAGAGCCGGGGAGATGGGTTCCAGTCGCAGGACGTGATCGAGTAATTTTCTCCGAGACGGTGTTAATATACTGGGTGGCCCGCAACCACTTACTCGGACCACACCGTTTGCCATGATTCACGCGACAAATTAACACTAAACCTACCAAGCACAAAACATGTAAAAGTGAAACGTCTTATAGAAGGGAGAAGAATGAACTTACTTGAACTTTGTGCGATTATAATATAGGCTTGAATAAAGAAGTCAATTCAGTAATAAATACGTTTTTATAATTTCAATAATTGTGAGATAGAAAAGCAGTCATTTGACCGTGGTAGGTTTAGTGTCAAGGTCGCGTGGAGTGGTTGGAAAAATTTTCCTGCGACTTCTAATTTTCAAGGAACTTTAACCCTTAGCACTCGAATGGTGACTGTAAGGCACCACTAAAAATTGTTGTATCATTACTCAAAATATTTTTTTAATTATTAAAATTGTTTGTATTTAATAAATTACTAAACATTTCAGTATTGTAGGAGTAAATTGCACCATTTTCGTATTTATAACATGAAAAATATATATATAGAAGGGAAATATTGTAGATTGAAAGAAATGTTTCGTTTTGGGGTTATAATAGCTTCGAGTACAAAGAGTTAATTTTTATATCTATAGTAGATTCAAGCTTGGAACAAATTTTTCCGAGCCTCGTAGAGACATTCGAATTTGCTAAATAGTCCTTTGTTAATTGCTCCTCCCCTGTTGATATATTTTGAGTTCAATAGAGTGGCTGAAAAAATCATCGGGCGACTTTTAAGGCGTCATTTTGAAGAAGTTTCAGTCTTCGAATCTCTGGCGGATTCAGCAACGAAAACATTTTTCGAAGACGTTTGAATCTGCAAAATTTTCGAGGAATAACATATCCGCACTCTCCTAAAGTAGGACAATGTTTTCGCGAGTATTCCCGTGGAAATCATAGAAGCGCAATCGTCCGACGGAGGATCGGGGAAACATTGATAACGTGCGAAGCTGGTTTTTCAATTTCAGCGGCCACGTGACCAAGGAAGATCTAAAAACGTGAACGATTCTCAGCGAAATTTTCGCGTCGTAGGAATAAAGCGCGACGAAGCAGCTCCGGGCTTCCCCGAAACTGGCTCGGTGTTATAATGTGCTTTGAATTTCTTCTTCTAGGCTTCTCTATGTAGACAGAGTGTCTCGTATATTTTGTACAGCTATCATTTCCAGTAGAAAAACGTGTGTGGGTTCAGAGAAGCAAATATTGCGATGCCAAAGAAACTCTCCTCGAAGCCACATTTTCCAGGATGTCAAGAATACGAATATTTTCCGAAATGCAATTGCATTTTTTGGCACTGTGTGCCAAAGAAGTATCACACTGTGTGTGAGGGAATAGTATCTCCTGGATGATATACAGTGGGCGACAAAAGTATTCGTACATTTCATTATTACAAGTGTTGCAATTAATTTAACGGGAATTTTCTAAACTAATACTTATTAGGATAGCCCTTCTGACGAATTACTTCGTGTAATCTATTGGGCATTGATAATACTAAACTTTTAATGAAGTCAGGTTCTAACTTACACCATTCTCTTTTTAATATTTCTTTTAAATATTCTTTCGATATTATGTATTTTCGTACATTTTTTTCAAGTTTCGCCCATACATGTTCGATGGAATTTAAATCAGGTGATTGCGGAGGAGTTACTAACATGTGGGGAGTATTATACAGGGTGTTTGGTAAAGCGAAAAGGGGGTGATTCTACATGAAAGAATAAGTCGAAAATATAGAATAAACATTCTTCGTTTGAGGTTTTGTTTTCGAGAAAATCGACTTTGAAGATCTGTCAGGTTTGTGTGCTTTAGTATATGCACGAAGTAGATTTGGTTGGTCATGATCAGACGCGTCAGACAATTCCTATCGAATAGCATGCGTATTCGCTGCATTCCAAACTCGATTTTCTCGATAACGAAACTTCTTTTGAATCACCCCCTTTTCGCTTGTACCACCAGTTACCAAACACCCTGTATGTCGCCGGCAAGTCACGCGTTGTTGACAAATATCGAGAAATCAATAGAGTAAGTAAAGCGAATAGAAAAAGAACGGATTAAATTAATTTAAAATTAATTTTGACGCGGATTGTTGTTTTGTTGAATGAACAATACTCGCGTTCTTGATCGATTTATCCCAGTGTCGCGGCAGTCAGGAATCTTGACTGGAGGAGTCACGGTGAAATGGCGGAATCCAAGGGAGGATCGCGGTGGCACGATCGAGGCCGTCATCGCGATGACTTGTACGCGTCGTGACGTGGAATAGGAGCGGAATACGAAACGTTGAGCGTCGTCGCGGGGGTTGGCCTGACGTTGCGGGTTGCGTGGCGCCGGGTTTCGAGGTTTTCGCGCCGGATACTCCCGCGGGAGGCGAAAAGTTCCGCGAGGCATCCCCATTCCCCGCGGGTCCCGGAAGTGCAAAATGTTTTCGAGAGGCGTGAGCAGCTAAGGTCGGGCGTGTTGCTCAAATAAGAGCGACCGGGCACGTAGTGACGCCGCTGGAAATATTCCCGCGGTCTCCTTTTCTCTCCCAACCCCCTGCCCACCCTTCATTTCATCCCTCCTTTCATACTTCTCGCCCCCGCAATATGTTAATTCACCCGGAAACTGCGAAACTGTTGCGTCGAGGAGGGCGAGAGGGGAGTTCGTTGGAATTGCTTTACGAGTTCATTTGGTTCGGCGGAATGAAAACACGTAGCGTCGTAGGCTTGATGACCTTGTTGCCTTGAAAATACCCCGGGTCTCCGCGTTTATTTCCAGCAGCCGCGGCAATGCTGACTATTCAAACGCAAAACGATCCTTTTTCTTTTCTTTTCCTCTCTTTTTGCAAGTTTTTGATGTCTCCGAGGCTTCATTGGCAGCGCGGATGTTAACGAGTCCTTGCGAGATAAGGGTGCAAGCATGAACGATACCGGGAAAATGGAACGAACGTTTCAGTTTTTCTCGATTTTTCCCTGCCTGAAATTACCGGCCGTTTCTCTTTTTGCAATGAAAGGAACTTTGTTGACAAACTTTCGTCGAATATTTCTGTATTTTGAGCAAGAAGAAGCAATACAGAATTTAATTTGTCTGTCCAAAGATGAACCATAGGATATTGAATTTGCTAAGGAATTTCCCTCCAATTTGCAAAAAATTTGTGGAACGCTATTATTAGCAAAATTAATTAATGTCGGAGAGATTTCAATATGATTTTATTAAATTCAATATTATCGAAAGATAATAGACTTCGATTCGAGTGTCCTTAACCCGGTTAATCATTAGAGTACAGCAAAAATGTGATTTAATTTCTTTTGAATGGTGAAGTCTCCGATTTCGCACGAAAGAAATGAAACGTCTGTTTCAAGGGAACGTTTCTCAGGAGCGGAAGTATTTCTCGCGATAGATGATTCAAGGCGGACGCTGCATTGTTTGCGCAAACTAACTGCAGCATCAGCAGCCAGCAGCCCGAAATTATTTATTTTCGGATGCTCACTCAAAGTAAACGTTCCCTTTCCCAGAACTTCCGATCGCTTGCAACGGCGATGTTTGCGTTCGCGATACTTAGTTAACCCTTAGACAAGCGCCATAAGCTTATTATCAGCGAAACAAGACAGGCGTAATCGCATGTATCAACATCGAATTTCTTCTCCAAACAAACCAGCCAGCGTAAACATCACGCTAATCCGAAACAATTAATCGAACTTTCCGCGGAAAAAGAATGAGCTAACAAGCGTAAGCTTCAAATTCCACTACACTTTACACTAACCGAAAAGAATTGATAAAATGACTTGATAACACGATAAGAATGCGTACACACAGTTCTGAAAGAGTACAGGTTGAGTTAGCTGCGAGGTAATTAAATGTAACTGGAATTTATCCCCAAGATAAGGATTGTAATAAATAATATTTCCGTGGATATTTTTCAGCAAACTCTGTAAATTGTATCGCGTCGCTTTACAGGCGATTCAATTACATTGACCGCGATATCATTTAGAATTTTTAGAATTTTTCAAACCTAATAAAGCAACGCGATCAATCGTCAGCGAGTTTCGACGAGCACGAAACGATCATCGGCGCAGGCCGAAATTTTAATAAATCTGCATCGCTGTATCGCCGGTGTCATCGGTGGTTGCGGGCCGGTGGAATAAATTTCGAAAAATCACAGGTAACGAAATCCCCATTAATTTCCTCGTAGGAACAATAATATAATACCGCGTTCGGGCAACGCAACGGCGAAACGGGGACGTGACAGGGACCGTCGGAATTGAACGATTTATTCGTCCACGTTAAAGCTTCCTCGGTCGATTTAAATAAAAATTAATTCATTCCCGTCGATTTTCCAACCGTTCCGAATTCCGTTCTTTTCACTCGGCTATCGCGTCGGGGTTTCTTTTCTTGCTGGGTTAATTACTGCGGAAATTCGATCGAGCCGCTTGGCGCTGGCCGATTGATTATCCGCGCGGGCCGTTCTTAAGCGAATAGAATCGCGAAAGGCTCGGCCCCGGACCGCGACGGCGGTCGCTTTCATAATTTCGCGGATTTCGTCCGGTCGCATTAATTAGTGCGTGTTCCACCGCGACCGCTACGCTCTCATTAAGCGCGCGTTGCCGGCACCCGCCGCGAAAAACCGAAGCTTATTTGCGACCCGGCGAATTTACGCGACCCCGCTCGCGAATTGTTCGCAACACCCGCGTTTCCCGGCTTATTATCCGGTTGTCTCTACCACGGCGCCAACTATCACAGTTCGCTACGATTCTTAACCTTTATGCTCAGGAAATTGTTGCACCCGTAATTTTACGAATCAGATTACCGCGCCGTTGCAATTAAGGGGGCGAACGTGTCTGCAATTCGAAGGCAAACTACCCGTGGTATTGAAACCGCTATAACTTCGTGACAAAAGATCGTACGATCGACGTTCTTAGCTCATTTTAAAACGCGAAACTTCTACTTTCAGCACCGTTGACTACTTCTTTGGAAGACGGCATCATGCGGGATTGAGGAAAAACGAAGCACTCCGTTCGAACAATTTTTCTCTCAATTTCTCTCTGTTTAAAGTTGAATAAAACCAAGGGAAAAAATCGTACGTCAAGTTTCAGGACATAGACTTAAAGGGGAGACTCTAATCTTCTAATCTCTGGTGGTTTCAGTCGTCAAAAAAATTTTTAACGTCGGCAGAATCATTTTAAGTGCAAATTAAGATATCTTGGCTTTTCTCGTCATCTCACGTAACATAGAAATTTCTTTGGAAACATTTCATTATGCAGTTTGAAAGCAGAGGCCTCGCGCTTTAAAATGAGACCAAAATGGTTGCTAAAAGATTTTTTTATAAGTTATGGCAGATGTCAGCCATTTTTCCCAATATTCAGATTTAGAGCTTCCGTAATCCAGCACGACAGCGTGTTTAATTTGTTCGGGGTGAGCGCGCGATTAACAATTTTGTTCTAGCTTTCCACCGCAAGGGTAGCGCAATCAGGGCAAGTAGAATCGACTAAGAAGGGTGAAATAGTAATAGGAGGCATGCTTTGCAACGTTCCGGCTAGTAGCCGGCGTCGGATCGCTTTATATTGTAAACACGGCCGGGGGCCGATATTTGCAGACGCAAATATTGATCGATCGCGATACACGGGGGGTGATTGGCGCGAGCATGATCGATGGGATATGTATTTGAAAGTTCCGGGCAACGGGATTTCGGGGGGTTTCGACGGGGGGACAGTCACGCGCGTTACCGTGGAAAATTTCGCGAAATTCACGCCCGGTAATCGGCCACAAGTTTTTTATTCGTCCTCCGTTCGGTTGAGCATCGATTTTCATTTGTCACCGTTTTATCAGAGCCCGGCCGGATTCTTGGACGTGGTGTTCTTAATTAATTAACTGAAAACGCTGAACGGAAAATTTTTTCCGCGGCCGAACTTTCCTGGCGGCGGCGGCGGCGCGTAATGGGCCGCGAATAATGCAACTGACGATGCAATTTCATTCCCGGAAACGAACCGGCTCGCTTCCCTGCGAATCGTTCGTCGGCCGGTAATAGATCTTAATATACAGTCATTTTACCACGCTATTTTTATCGGTTTTGTCCGGACTCGTTCGATCGATTTTTGAGCCAAGATAAACCCATTTTCTGCCGCTGCTGTTGGCTTTCGCTGAATTTTTCATTTTCAGAATACGCACACAGTCATTTTAAACCGCGATTAACATGTTCGGTGTCGCGTCACTCGTACGTGCCTGACGGAATTATTTGTCCGTACATACAAACAATTTTTTAACCTGATATATTCATTGCACCTTGAGGTCTGGAAAATTCAAGAAGGTTGAAATACTACTCGTAAATTTTAACTGTCAAATTTTTATTTTTAATCAATCAATCAATTACCTTAGATTTTATGGGACTTTCGAGGTTGCTGGTTTGACAGTCAAAGTACAGTGTTGCATATTTGTGAAACGTCATCTAAACTTTGATACCTCTGTACAATGACTCAGAGTAATATTCGGCCTCCTTTGAAAGAACGATAATTTTTTTAATATTGAGCCGTACGATTTGGATATTTTTCACAAGATAGAACAATTGGTTTCCTATATCATACAAAAATTTGGAAAAATTCAAACTGGTAGTTGTCGCTTGCAAAACTAGTTTATGTAGTCCTATATTTGAGGGTGATTTTAACACGTTGACTGCCATGCCACCCATATATGGGTGACGGAATTATTTGTTCAGGCTTTAAAATGAATTTTTACGTTAATATATTCATTGTACCAAATTTGATTAGGATCTGTAAAATGCAAGAAAGTTGGAGAACTACACAATATCATACACACATTTAATTTTTTTCAATTTCTATTTTATTAAATAGCTTACTTTGATTTCATGGAATTTTTAAGCTTTCTTGTTTGGCGATCAAAGTGTTAATGAAAATTTCGATGGGGAATGTAATGGCCAGTTGTGAAATTGGTGGAGCGCGACTTCGAGCCGGATGTGAAGCAGTGTAACCTTTACAATACCATTTATCCCGTTAGATCCGAAGGAAATGGACTCGCTTAAAAATTTAGAGCCTTCCGGTTGAAGCACGGCCAGCGGCACGGCGAGGCACGCAGCGGGGAATGCTAAAAACGCGTTTAAGTAAAACTTTCACGAGAGTTTTTCGAGCACTTTGGTACGGAACTCCTTTTATTCGGATTCCTCGGCCGTTCTTCGGTTTCTCCGCTTCCGTTCCCGGTTGCTTCCTCGATACTGTTATCAACTTTAATCGGAGAGCATCGCAACAATATGTCGCAAATAAATCCCCCCGCAATATCGACCGTTCCTAGTCGGAAAGTGAAAATTAAAGGTGAAACAGAGCATTCTACTTTACGAGATCGTGCGTTCCGTTGGTTGTAAAACGTTCGTTCGTTGCAAAATTAATTTCCTCAAAAAGTGTACGAACATGTCAATATTTAATTACACAGCAACAATATATCGTAAATAAGTCCCCGGAGGGTCGTTCGTTTCCTCGGAGAATGATACCGAAACGATGTAACGAATGTAACGAAACGATTGTGCGCGAAATCCGAATCGCGGTAGAATTGAGCCGCCATTAGCATGAGCCATGCTCGCGAATATTTTCGCTGCGTAACAATCTGGCCGGCAAACCAGCTAATTTTTTGGTTATACAAGAAAAATATTTACCCGCGGCGAGTTGCGCGTACTCGGCTCGACGCTACCACCCCCCTAACGACACACGCATTATCGAAATTGTTGTTCCACGTGTGCTACCGTGGACTGGTACACGCACGTAAACAATGTTGCGCATTCATTACGAGGTCGCCTTTATTAAAATGCATCTGTTGCGGGTTTTACGGTACACGGTGAATTTGATTCACTTCTGCCCCGGGCGAAATTATCATTCCTCGTCATCCTGTGCGCACATCATTCGCATATAATCGCTTATTCAACCGGCCTCGCGACGAGTCCTGCCCAAGACTGGGTCCACCAGGACCCGTAATTCTCAGCTCATAATCGTCTATTATCAAAATTAAAATAGATTCAAATAGATATAAATTGCTCAGTGCGGGGAAATTACTATGTAATTATATTATTATACAGGGTGTTTGGTAACTGGTGGTACAAGCGAAAGAATAAGTAGAAAATATAGAATAAACATTTTTCGTTTGAGGCTTTGTTTTCGAGAAAATCGATTTTGAAGATCTGTCAGGTTTGTGTGCTTTAGTATATGCAGAAAGTAGATTTGGTTGGTCATGATCAGACGCGTCAGACAATTCCTATCGAATAGCATGCGTATTCGCTGCATTTCAAACTCGATTTTTTGCATTTCAAACTCGAAACTTCGGATGAACAAATTTTATTCTATATTTTCGACTTATTCTTTCATGTAGAATCTCCCCCTTTTCGCTTATACCACCAGTTACCAAACACCCTGTATATTATATATTACTGTGGAATTACTGTGGGGGTCTATTGTTCAAATTAAAATTAATTCGAATAGAAATAAAATGCTCAGTGTGCACGACGAGGGAATCAATAATCGATCGAGTATTGTTGATATTAAACGGTGTTTCCAATCTTTTACGGACCCACGCTGTGTCGACCTTTCCCTCTCTTCGTGCGAGGGAATCGTGCAGCCTAATCGGCATTTGAAACCCAAATTCCCGATCATCGTGCATTCTTTTGTCCCCAGGGGTTCGATAGCGACACACTTGACCGGTCCGTCGACGTAACTGAAAATGAAAAGCCGTCGGTCAGAAACGGCCTACACAATATACAGAGGCGCATCAAACGGAACCGTGTGTGACAGGGGCGCAACATCCGATGCAATTTCGTCGTACTCTTCGTCGGGGGCCTCTGTGAATACGTTCGACGACACTTTGCCTCGGGGGTCAGTTACCGGTGCCCGGGCGAGAAATTAATTTTTCTCTAAAGATTTCGCCGGCCGGCAGCTTTCGCGCGCGCGAATCCTCCCCGTGAATTAATGACGCCCCCGCAGCTCGCTTCCAAGTGCGACCCCTCTTGTCCCCCGTGGAGGGAGAAGGAGAGAGAAACAGAGGAGAGAGAGAGGATCACGTTGCAAAATTCACCGGAGCTCGATTGAATTTGCATTCAAATACGTGGACTGGCTATACGCCAGAAAGGACGAGAGCCTTTTGCCGGCCCTTTACCAGACCGCGCCCATCCTTTTTCGTCCGTCCCGCACAAAGAACATTCGACGATGCCATTATACATCCAACCCAACCCCCCGCCACCCTTCACCCTACCGTGTACCCTTTCATCCTGCCGTTAGCTCGTCCAAACACACCCGGGGAAAAAAGAGCCTCTTCCGTTTCCAACGGCTTTTCCCGCGTACGGAGCTAACCAGCCAATTTTCAAGGTTATGCCTCGTCAAAACGCCACCGAAAAATTGGATTTCCATCCGGCGCACAGAGATTTCTTTTTTCCTATTTTTTTTTCGCGATGTTTCGGTGTTGTCGTTCCGCGGGATGAATATATCTTGTTAACCTTTGCGAACCGGCTCGATCGCGATTCAATCAAAATCTGTGGGCTCGGGGCGCGCACGTGGGCTTCGGAATGTGCAATGAATTAACACTTAGGCTCACGGAGCGCCAAGACTATTTTACGTTACTTTATAGAAATGACTAGAATATGTCCGTCAAAATCTTCAGTCATTTCTTCGATAATATATACTCAAAGAAATATAGGTTAAACTTCGCATTATCAACTCAGAAATTGTTAACTGTTTTTTATATAATCCTGTAGATTTTCAAAAGTTTTCAAAAGTTTCAGAAAGTTTCAATGCTAGGAGGTCACTAGTTCGAACGTTGTGCCTGTGTAAAGATGTGCGACTTTCAGCGTTTTAGACAATACATGTAGCGACGGTCGCGTATTTCTTCAAGTTAGTTAGTTACTTAGTTATACAGGGTAATTCCCCGACAATGAGCATTTTATATCTATTTGAATTAATTTTAATTTTAATAATAGACCCCCACAGTAATTCCCCCTCACTTGGCTTTTTATTTCTATTTGAATTAATTCTAATTTTAACAATAGACCCCCACTGTAATTCCACAGTAATATATAATATACAGGGTGTTTGGTAACTGGTGGTATAAGCGAAAAGGGGGAGATTCTACATGAAAGAATAAGTCGAAAATATAGAATAAAATTTGTTCATCCGAAGTTTCGAGTTTGAAATGCAAAAAATCGAGTTTGAAATGCAGCGAATACGCATGCTATTCGATAGGAATTGTCTGACACGTCTGATCAAGACCAACCAAATCTACTTCCTACATATACTAAAGCACACAAACCTGACAGATCTTCAAAGTGGATTTTCTCGAAAACAAAGCCTCAAACGAAAAATGTTTATTCCATATTTTCGACTTATTCTTTCATGTAGAATTACCCCCTTTCCGCTTGTACTACCAGTTACAAAACACCCTGTATATTTGTTGAGTAATTCCTCGTATAAATTTTTATGTAAAATTGCCTGTACAATTGATCGTCGACACAATACTTGAAAAGCGTTATCGTCTTGCTCTTTTTCACTGCAAACATCATATTCACCCTAGCCAGCGACGAAACAGTCATCCATGAATCGCGAATTAATTGACGCGACAGGGATCGGCTCGGTGTCTGCGAATCGCGGAATCAATTTCGAACAGAAAGCAGACATAATTATCGCTTATGACGTGAAATCAGCAGCGTCTAGATTCCGAGGCACGCGACTCCGAGCCCTCCCACGCGAATTTGAATATAAATTCGCCGGCTAACGAACTTGGTGGTTCTCTCCGGGGATCCTTGAGCCTAAGAGGTTTCGAGACGCGATCGGATAGGCTGTAATTCACGGTTCTAAACCGTGTAATGCGATAAAAGGCTTTATAGTCCTTTGGAAAGAAACCGACGACGCGGGGAATTCGAGGCCGACGCGCTGGGGGGCTTGGCACTCTCTCTCTCTCTCTCTCTCTCTCTCTCTTTCTTTCTCTTTCTCTCTCTCTCTTTCTTTCTTTCTCTTTCTCTCTCTCTCTCTCTCTCTCTCTCTCTCTTGGTGCAAATATGAGAATCTGCATGAATGCATTTCCGTCGTGTAATTTGGGAACGGTAAGGCACGATTGCGCAAATCAATTCGATCGGTCAAATGTCTCTTTCCTTCCTTTTTTTTTTTTTTTTGACACCGGCGAAGCGATTATTGTCACTCGATTGCATAGACTGCTGCTGCTCCACTTGGAAATGCGTCTTTAATAGCTCGATCGAAGGGATGAGTCAATTTTGACCTCAGGTTTCTTTTTGCTGCAAAAAAGAGGCGTAACATGTGTGAGATAAAAATAGTGGAAAAGAAGAGCTGAGGGTCATAAAGGTTGTTTTTTACTTTATAATTTTTTTAGGGCCATGAGTTGTGGGTTCGAATAGTGGAGGAGGACTGCTGACAATTTTTAGACATGTATGTCTTTGTTCATTATTATTTTGTTTTAAAGACAATTAATTTCACCGCGTTCATAAAGTTTTGTTTTATAAGTAGATTTCATAATTTAGTTGTGAGATGTTTTATTAACACTTTCATCGCCAAACAAGAAAGCTTAAAAATTCCATGAAATCAAAGTAAGTTATTTAATAAAATAGAAATTGAAAAAAATTGAATGTATGATATTGTGTAGTTCTCCAACTTTCTTGCATTTTACAGATCCTAATCAAATTTGGTACAATGAATATATTAACGTAAAAATTCATTTTAAAGCCTGAACAAATAATTTCGTCACCTATATATGGGTGACATGGCAGTCAACGTGTTAAATCTTTTACTGCACTGAATTTCAGAAAGAGCACGAGATTGATTGAACTAGTGTGATATTTTTAACAGAACACAGACAGTTATTTTAGAATATGTACAATATTAATATTAATACTGCATGTATAAAATACACAACGCAATAGGAGCAACAAAATTCAATACGAAAATTATCTGAAAAACGGAAAACCTTCGTCACCACCTTCACACTAACCCAACAAGTAAATAAAATAAATTAAACTCACAGAATCAGCCATTGCCAGGGTCATTAGAAATATTAAATGTCCCGCAAGAAGGAAACGGTATAAAATGAAAATGAAAATGTGTAAACGATGTCGTAACGAGGTAAATGGAGTTCAACAGTTTGGGATGAAGTCTAATAATTGATACAGGGATAATTGAATTGTGGATAAGTTAGGTAACGCGTTGATTGGCTCGCAATTCCAGGTACGTGGAAACGCGTTAGTGCCATTACACGTGCGAATTTGGTCGCGCGTTGAAAGCAACGCTAATCGCGTCGCGTCGCTGTGGAACGCGTTCGCTCGGACAACGTGTTCGCCGATTTCGATCGTCGATTTTAAGAGTGACGTGTTCATAACGCCGCCGCGGCATTTATTCGCGGTGTTGCAACGTCATAATAAATTATTCGCGCGGTGACTTTGCGTTTCGTTCGCAACGTAACACGTCCGAGGGTGTGCGGTGACATTGTGTGCTCGCGGACCGTCGTCGAACAATTGATAATTTATAGGGTTGTGTTTCGTCCACCGGCATCGAAAGCTGGCGAATCATTTTGGTAATTATCAGCCCCTGGGAATACTGCCGCATAAGAGATTTTGCAATTATAATTATTTCCGCGGTATTGGTGCATCTGTTTATTTTTCGGTGAATTTTAAATACTTTTGGGAGGAATTGAACGGAAACTTCGAATAAGGGCATTCCACGTTTATCGACCAACTAAATTTGATTTAACACTAAATGTACCACCACCGGTCAAGTGACCGGTTCTAGATTTTTTATTTGACAATTTTTGAAATTATTAACATGCTTTCATAAGCAATGATTTTATAAGTATCTTTAGTAGAGCACGCAAAGAGCAAAGAAGAACCTCGCAAAGTCTAAATAAATTAAATATTGTCATTTTTATAAGGCAACATGTATCTGTTACATTTATAGCTCGGTACGTTTAGCGTTAATCTTGAGTGAATGATAATTCCAGGAAGATTTTCCGGAAGATCGTAGGATAGCCAACGAACATGATCAGCTCGAGTTCCCATTTTCCATTGGTCGACGTCACAGATCGACATTGAACGTGGAAGAGGGAAGCCTTGCGATCCCTCATACGTAAGATGCCGGCTTCCGGTGCGGTGCACTTATTCGCATAACCGCGGCTGTCCATCCCTCGGAACGAAATCACACGGTTCAATTTCACGGGTCGGGGATCGCCACGCACGTGAAATTTTCCCGGCGATATGTCGATAGAGGAAGATACCGGACGCGGAAAAATGCGCCGCACACGGCAAGGAATATCGATAATTGCTCGTGGGGAACCGATCGCCGACCCTCGGAATAGCCACTGTGCCACCGAGGGGCCGCTGTTTGAATCCCGACGTCTACCTGAAGAGTAATAATCGGCCGTGGAAATCGGCCATCACCGGGATCGATCGCGCGAATTATTAAAACTTGATTAAACCGCGATGCGCGCGCGCGAACCCACCTGAAAAATATATCGAAATTATTTAACCGGAATTTACAGTCCCGATCCCGAAAATCCCTCGAAATTTTCTGTCCTGAAACTTCACCGAATATAATCCGACAGGATTTTTTTGAATTATAATATTTTATTACCTGTGGATTTTCCACCGAGATAAAAATTGTATGAATTTCTAGACACAGGAGCTACATCTACGTTCATTTCGTTTTTCAATCGTTTTAACCCTTTGCACTCGGCGCTAATTCTAAAACTAAATTTTTCTTTCCTCGTAAAATATTTTCATTTTATTCATACGAAACTGATCCGATTTCCACATATAATATTGCAATGTTTGGTAATCTATTAAATACAAATTTTGTAATGTAACAAATATTGCGTAATATTTTTTTGTAATTTCTTCGAAATAATACCACAACAATTTTTAGTGGCACTTCAGAGTCACCACTCTGTCCTATATTATTCTTACAAATTTTTCCTGAAATGTGACCAAATATATCCTCACAGAATTTATTCAATTATAATATTTTATTACCTGTGGATTTTTCGCCAAGATAAAAGTTGTATGAACTTCTAGACACTGGAGCTACATCTACATTCATTTCGTTTTTCAATCATTTTAATCAGTCCTATAGTATTTTTACAAATTATCCCTGAAACTAAAATAAAAATTGTACGAATTTCTAGATACTAGAGCTACATTCATTTCGTTCTTTTAATCATTTTAATTGGTTCTAAATAGTCCTTTGGTGTTTCCACAAATTTTTTGAAAGGTTTTATAATTTCGCGTGTGATCTATTATTGTCAATGGACAATAATCAATTGTCTATTATTGTCATAAATGCGTAAACTCCACATCCATCGATATTTATACAGAAAGAAGCCGAAGATGGATCCTTGACGAGTTGGTTGCATCTCGAAGAACTTCAACCCTGATAGAAAATCTGGTCTACCCCCGAATTACCTGAACAAGCGTTCCGAGCAATCATATTTCTGACCAACGAGCAGCAAAATAATTTTCCCAGCAGCCGGTTGCCCTAACATTTTCCCGTGTGCCCCGAGGTCACGTTTCCCCCGAATCATCCAATCGAGCGTTTCTTCCGCGGCGGCGACAATCCGGTTGATTTATCGACGCCGTTGACACTCGGCCGGCAATCTGCGGCAATCGATACACGTCCCGCAGTAAAGAGAATAATCGCATGATCATTCGGCGACAACGACGTCGTTGTTCCGTTCATACCCACCCTCTCTCTCTCTCTCTCTCTGTCTCTGCTATGGATCAGAATTCACAGTTACGCTGGACGATTGACAACTTCTCCGAGTCGACCGAATCTGTAGGATCGTAATCAACGAGCTGGAGGGGATGATCGGGGGTGGGTGGAGTATCGGAGGGAAGCTGTCCCGAATTGGAACATCGAATTCGAGGTGTCGGGGCAGCGGCTCTCTCGCGATCATGCGAGCAAAATAAAAAACCGGGGCTCTCATCGGGGGTCCTACGTTTTCACCCTCCCCCCTTTCGATCTCCACCGCCGACTGCGCGGACGGGGATGGGGTGGGCTATTCTTTCGTTGTTTCCCGTTTCTTTTTTCCGATTCAACGTTTCGTCGGGGGGTAGGGGGGGAGGCTTGCACGGTAACGGGATCGATCGAGTACTCCTCCGCCCTTTTCCCCGACTCTGTTTTATCTTCTCCCGGTGTTTTTGTTTGCCGGGCGGACGGGGCTTAAAGCTTAAAGCGCTCCCTGCTTAAATCCGACGCCGGCGAGCGAAAACACTTGTGGGTCCGGGCTTGTCTCGTTTTGTTCGGCTCCTCCCCGTGTAATTTATTTCCGAGCCCGCTGAAACGAAGTCGCGTCGCCCCGCGGTGCGAGAGAATTCTCAAACCGGCGAGCGGTGCGTCGCGACGCTGCGGCGAGCGTGGCGCGCGAAACCCTGGAAAACGCGTGCCGGCCTTTCCACGTTTCTCTTCCGTTCTCTTTCTTTCTTTGGTTCTCTTTGTCGATCTTACCGTTTGTTTGTTTGTTTGTTTTGGCTCCGTCAGCCGCGACAGGCAACCCCGCGGAAATTAACGACAGAGCCCGCGTGAAATGTTGTTCCTTGAAGATATCCACCACCCTGGATACCCCCGCCGGTGTTTCATGATGCTGTTTCGATGATTTATAATGGGCGGAGCGGTCCGTGTGAACGGCAACCTTGCGATCAGAGTGCCTCCGATTGGTTTGGTGGTCTCGGTTTCGGTTTGCGATGAGCTGGGAATTGGAGAAGAGATTTTGCGGGCAGGATTTAGAGCTGTATGGGTGTCTGAGGGAAAGTATGAAGATCGAGATATTTGTTTTGGGCTTTGGGATCTTTTGTATAATTTTCATCTATTTATTCGTAATTATTCTAGATTGCGTTCTATGTACACTTATTTTCACTCTGATCTATTGCAGTTTTCTACCTCCCTCTAGATCTCTGAAGCAGTTTGGATTCTTCAGTTTGGAAAAGGATTTGCATTAGAATTTCTCGAATTTTTTGTGTGTGGAAGAATATTTTTACTGTCAGAGTTTTATTCGAATTTTGTAACGCAGACATAAATGATTTATTAAGGAATGTTCAGTCCTGCATAAACTAAACTGAACTTGTGAATCGTCGTTTACTGATTCTACGCATCCTAATGTATGAAGTTCACATCTGCGGGTTTATGCTTTCATGATTGAAGAGGAGTTATTCCCAGAGCAAGAGAGATCCAGAGAAACCGGTGTGTGCATTTTGAAGTAAATAGATCATTATCGGAATTGGTCTCGCGGGTTTTGGTAAACTGTCGTGAAATAATGCTTTATTCTTTCGTGTATCGTGCAACTTGCCCTCGAACTTTTGGCTGATAGTGTACCTTTGTGCGAAACTTGGGTCTCAGGGATGCTGGTTTATATCTGGAATACTTGCAAGTGAAAAGTTTCCTGATATATGCCGCTAATATATTATTCGAAATTTCGAGTGTTTATTCTTGAATTTTTAAGTGAGATAAAACTGGAATCACGAGAGAAAATTGTCAATAATTCTATCGGTGAACTACATTTAAAAATCGTCTTCTGAACTTCAGTTTAAACAGTCTTCAAAGAGAAAAACTATTATTAATTTTTATCGTAATTTTTGTACCGTTAATACTGTCGAGAATTTTATGTTGTTACAAATTAATGAAGATTACAATACATCAGAGAAATTTTTAATAGTTTTTATAAAACCCGATTTCAACCCCGACAAGAATAACGTTTCTTTCTTAAAAATGTCTGCTAATCGCGGCATAGTATTAAATTTTGTGGCCATGAAAGGTGTAATTTCTCCCTCTGCTCGTTTCACCCTCTGTTCTTTAACGTTCGAGCTAATCTGAGCGGCGCGCCGTTTGGCACGTCATTAGCATAATTAGTGACTGAGTAATTTCTCTTTAACACTTATTCCGGTGGAATTTCTCGGCAACCTGTGGTGAATCGGACTTCCATTTCGTTGCCAAACACCGTTATCAGACTACTGTTATGCGGTAGTCATTTTCTGGAATAGTTAATTTCATTTTACATTTCAAATTCATGGCAGGAGAACTGAAACGTTCCGACAACACAAAATACCGAATTCTGAATCATACTATAATGAAATTTCTGTACCAAATATTTATTAAGAAACGATGTTATAATCACTATCAAACTGTGAATGTTCCAAAAATATATGAATCATAAAATTCCATAAAATGTACCTTCAACAATGTACAGAGAAAATAGCATTAGATAAACGATCAAATTTTATAGAATTTGTGTATGCATTTGCTTAATAAATTTAGGGTCCACTTTCTGACTGGATAAAATTGTTCTCAATGGAAGGTAATTAGAAATTGATTCTATTTACTAAGAAGAAGATTAAATAAAATCACACCTCGCGTAGAAGTTCACATGGTCGCGATACTAAGAACACACTGTAACAACAAAAAGAAACAACGAAAAAAGGTAAGACAATGCGTTTAAACGGAAGATTAAGTGTTTTAGTATTAATGCGTTCGAGCTCTAGTAAATTGTATCGAGCAATATCGAATTAATCAGTCCTTATCGCGACACGAATTTTCCCGAGATTTGAGCGCACGCGCGCGCGCGCGCTCGGGCGAGTTTCGCCGGGCATCGGATTCGCAATTGCGAAGGAGGAAACGATATCCGCGGCGCAGCGTATAAAGCCGACTATATCAGACACGGCCGAGGATTTATGTTTGTATAGAATTGCAGTTCAGCGTCTGCCGGCAGTGATTTAGTTTGCATTGTCGTAGAATTTACAGCTGCCCGAAATCCCTATTTTCGAAATTGACCTTCAAATCGAGCGCGGAGGAGCCTAGCCGGGGTGCGCGTATATCGATTGATAAGCAACAAACCCCAACGCTGGAGGTGGGAGCCGTTCGATACATCGGCAAATATTTGATCGTGTGTGTTTGCGGAGGTGGGATTCCGAAAACGTTCGTACGAAAACAAAGCGCGGGGAATCGATGCGTTCGACGGAACCGGTTAATTTCGTAATTTCTGCCACGCGATTTCATGCGACGCGCCGTTATGCGAACTGACACCGTTCCAAATCATTTTTCTTCCCGTCCATCTCCGAATTCTCATATCACAGAAAATTGAATCAAATTAACACTGTTGCGCCTTCCGGCCATCGAAGGGAAAAATTTTCTAATATTTTGTAATTTTCTAGTATAACCTAAAGCCAATAAAATGGCTTTATTTGCATTATATTTATCCCGGAGGCGTATAAAATAGAAGCACAGTCAATGAACCAATGAAAACGCCGAACAAATATGGCAGTTCAATTTGCGCTGCATGTTAACAGAACTTTTATCAAAGATTTCTAATTTTTTACGAAATTGCTAGTTGCGTCCATTGAATTGTTTCGTATTCCATATTTTTGTATGAGTTTCACTATACCTGTTCCAGAATTGAACGGTTTTATTGGTCCCGTATATGCAACTTTGATTAAGTATTTCAATAACATCAGGGACGGGAATGGATTGGTAAATATTTGATAAAATATCGAGCGGGTTTTAGCATTATAAATAAAATTTTCAGATATAAGTTCACGCACATCACGGTACTCTTATAAATTCATGGATTTCCTCGATTCAACTGGAACGCAGGTCAGAGGTAATTTCAAAAATGATTAACTGAAATCATTCTTCAACTCCTAAATTTCCATGTATCGATCTGACAAATAGACCATAAACAACCATACGAATTCCTAAAATTTAATTGCTGGAGGCCAAGTAGAACAATCCACAACTTCATAAACATTTAAAATCGTCTTGCAAGTATTTAAAACACCTATAGCCTACAATCAGAAATCACTCCTTTATAACCGCAGCTTTCCCGCAAGCTTTTGCGCAAGCAGCGCGAAACAGTTTCCCGGGGAAAACAAATTCGCCATTTGAGAAAAACTTTTGCGACAGAGGGGGATGCGAACAGTCGGGACTTTTCGAAAAAAGAGAAGAAACTAAAAAAAAAAAAAAACGGGTAGATCGTTCGAGACCAGTTTTGGACAGTTAGTTCCGCGGAACAGTCGGAGAGAGAGAGAGAGAGAGAGAGAGGAGGGGCTATAGTGAGCGCGCGAACGTGGCCATAGTGAAGGAAAGAAGGGTGCAACACAGAGGCGAGGGCGAGAGAAGGTTCAGCCCCGAGCTATCGACTGATGGTATGTAGTAGGATAGGATTAGTCGACCGCAGACTAAATTGGGTTTCTGTACAGTCGCCTGCAAATACTTCCTCGACGGACACCATGCTCTGGCAGACACAGAGAAAGAGAGGAAGAGAGAGAGAGAGAGAGAGAGAAAGAGAGAGTGAGAGAGTGAGAGAGAGTTGAAGAGGGAAAAGGGAGCGAAGGTGGCCGGAAACCGAAAAGAGAAATTATCCCTTGCCCCCTTTTTTCCAATTAAACCCGGTGTATCCTTCGAGCACGGTTACCAGCACCGCGCTCTGCTTCCTAGCTCATTGAACAAGAACGTTTAGCCGCCCCGGAACTTCCGGCGAACAGTCCTGCGCTCTTTATGGCGTTAACTATCCGGGTGCCAATTGCATCCAGCACGGTTCAATTTAATTTTCCAAAGGGTTTCGAATCGGGCATTTTGATTAGCTCGACTTACCCGGCACGCTACGCTACTCTGGCCGCGTTTAGGACTCCGACTTCGTTATTTGATTGTTGTGAGACTATCGCTGCAGTAATTAATACACTCGCCGTGCTAGGTCTAATTTCTGATCGAGCCGGTTCCCTGCGGGGATACCGAAGAAATTAATTTTCCGCTCAGACAGATTTTTATGGCAGCGCTTCCGGAAATGCGAACATCGAATTTCATATTTTGTAAGTCTTTTCTGACTGATGATGCAGGTGTCACCTTTTGTTGTATCATCTTTTCCCCGTCTTCTGCGATGAAGTTAAATGTAACCTTGTTCGTATAATGTTCGTGCGATTTTATTGAGAACGGAAATGCGTCACGCGACGATAATCGTCACAGGTAAAATTCCCTAACCCTAGTAATCCGTTACCTGGTACTAATGATCGACAGAGTCATAAAGCGAGTAGAGAAAAGAAAAGGTGAACATAAAGGTAAAGGTAAACGGACGGGCAAAAAGTACAAAAATCTTTCGAGAAGGGACTCCTTGTTCGAGTGAGAGAGAGAGAGAGACAGAGAGAGAGAGAGAGTGTGTGAGACAGACAGACAGACAGACAGACAGACAGACAGACAGACAGACAGAGAGAGAGAGAGAGAGAGAGAGAGAGAGAGAGAGAGAAGTGTTTTACAGATGGGGGGTGATTTCATAAAAGATGTAACGAAACACGCAACGCAAAATTGTCACGTCTATTACTTATTACGCCTTACACTATTGAACGGGGGGTTTGCACAGCTGCTCGGAAAACACTTTCGTGTTTAGTACGTGTACAGGCGTACAGGTTTTTCAATTTTCATTTCATGAAATAACTTACTTTGATTTTATGGAATTTTTGAAGTTTCTAGTTTGGCAGTCAAAGTGTTAAATATACTGTTATATCATTTTCAGTCTACTGAGCATAATAAGAAAGCAAATAAATTTCCATTTCACTGCAGTTTGTTGAAATTCACTTGAAAAATTTATATTTTGCACGAAGATCCGCAGTCACCCTCAGTTTCATTTGCAAAAGGATGAGATTGTTTTGTGAAAGGACTATTTTCGAGTGTAAGGGCCGTAATACAAGGGGCCAACCGTGTCCAACCTTCCCGAGGATCTTCTCGTGTGTCCTGGCGGCCCTTTTCGTCCGGAAAGGTGTGCGACCAGGCGCACGTAGGCGAGTCAAGATGGCATAAGGACGGCAGAATGCCGGTGTCATCGCCGGAATAACCCGGTATGGCATCGGTTCCGGCGTCCCGGCGAACGAGCCATGTTCAGACACGTTGATGCGACATAGTTGCCGGGGAACGCTCGCGAATAGTTTCGCCAACAATTTTGCCCAGTATTTTACGGCGCGACGCCGGAACGGCATCGTACGTGCTACCGGTAAACCGACGCGGAAACGGCCGAGGAGCCGCATTGCGTGTTCCCTTCCGCGCGTTCGAGAGGGCCGTTTTTCCCATTTTCGCAAAACAACACGAGGGGAAAAAAACGACGCCGACCCTCGGCCACCGTAACGCGGTCCCCAAACAACGGGGCGCGTTCAATGAAATTTAGAACACCGGTCAGCGGTTCTTTCGCCGTGGTTCTGCGTTTTTCCAATTTTACGCAAACCCCATGCATTATCCTTCTCGAATCTTTTCGTTGTCAAAGGTTTCTGCTGCATTCTGCAGTTGTTTTTCAGAAAATGTTTGTTCAGTGTTCAGGTTGAAGCAGTCGATTCATTTTTTTAAAAATACTGTCTTTTAGTATGTGTGGTTCTTCTTGCAGATTACATTGCAATTTTTATGTCCCCAAAAACTATTGTTTGAGTTGCTTTATGTCCATTTTATTCCACAAAGAGGAAGGAGGTTTTCTTCCTTCAACAAAATTCTTGGGCTTAGATTAAGACGTTGCCGTAATAAACGATTCTACAGTCCCGTTATGTAAATAAATATTTTATTCACAATATTGTTCTATTACGGTAATCACCTCACACTTCGCTACATAGTACAATACATTTCCAATGAAACGTCTGCACGTGATTTTGCAATTTGTTTCGTCGAGATGTCAAAAGAAGGGGTGGGTCAAAATATTTAGCAAGAGTGTAAATATTGAAATCGTCTTATGGTTTCTATTGAATTGGTAATAGATGGTGAAATTGCGCCACAAACCTGGCCTTCCGGCGAATAAAGCGGGAATTAGGTGTATCGACAATTTCGCGCAGATGTGTGACGAGGTATCTCTGTGGCGGTTCGGCGCAAGGGTACGGTTAACAGAGAAATTGCCAGCGATTAATGGGAATTCCGGTGTTAATGAAAGGAACGACGTAAGCCGGCAGTAGCTGGGCGCAATTAACACACGTAGCCCCTTGCGCGAATTTCTTAGTGACAGCGATGGGGGAGTGGGGAGGGTTGCACAAGCGGAATTCCAAACTGTTGTTTTGCTTGTGGCGTGCACAGAGAGCCATTATAAATCGATTAACTTATCATAGGCTGTCTTGGTCTCTCCTCGAAACCCAATCCGGTTCAATTATTCAGACGGTTAAACTGTAACCGACTAACTCGTCAACTTAGTTCACACGTTATGCACCTCGGGATCGATCCTGTCGTGTAATCGATGAAACTGATTAGCCGCGTCGGGTTAATAGTTATCCGAATAAATCGATCGAGTAATACTATTGGCCGACCGATTTGCCCTTATAATATCACCGCTCCGTCCTGTAATTAGTTGATCGTGTCGGCCCGATCAATTGACTAATTGATCGGTCTGCTTAACTAGTTAATCATGCGGCCACATTAGGTATATTGGCTATCCGCCGCTCGAAAAACAGACATTATGGCCCTGATCGATGGCTTATGGCAATTAGCACGATGATTACAGAATATTAGGCTGATTTCAGGCTTCTTTCGAATCGGTTTAGATTTCGTTTGCAAACTGCAACTGCAATTCGCAAGTGAAAAGGATCATATTGCGACACGTACACTATAGAAAGCGATAACAGTTGCAATTATTTTTCCTTGGAATAATTAGTACAATAAAGCGGAATTATCCAGTCTATTAATTTTTGCACATGCGAGTTATGTATTCCTTTCAAGAGTGTTTATACTAGTAAAGTGTTTTCCAATTCGTCTTTAAACATGAATATATGCAAAGGTTAGTTACTGCTTGCTTCATTCGTTTTTAAATATTAATGTTTGCAATCTAGCGAAAAAGACTAGCTACAGCCCGGGCCATTAGGTAGAACATTATCTCAGTCGTAGAATATTATCACAGTTTGCGAGTAGAATTCCCCGGAAGTTTAAATAAAGTGATTTAAATTAATTTATGAGGATCTAAAAGCATCCGCGCAATCTTGCCATCGCGGAGTTGAATTGCAGCTTTTAGTTGCAAGAAGGCAAGTTCGTAGTTGCATTTCGTTGTGCGTATTCCTTTTCAATACCACGCCGCGGAGTTCAAGAAAATTCTGCTTTCAAAGGAGTGAGGTCTCTTAAGCTGCATTTAATATAATCTTTCGCGGAACAAAGCGAGTAAACAAACACGTCGCAACATCTTGTAATTATCGTTTAGAGCAATTTTGAAGCGTTACATTGCAGAATCAGTAAAGACGACAGTACATAATACATAAATATACTACGCTTAAGAAAAATATATTTTCTGGCTATCGAAATTCAAGGACGATAATAATTCGTTTTAAGGCACAGTGGCACACAATCTCAGGTGGGGTCATAAATAATTTCTAGATGCATTCACCATTCTAATGACCCACTATATCATATTCGATTTATTTAATCATAAATCATAAATAATTTCTAGATGCATTCATCATTCTAATGACCCACTATATCATATTTGATTTATTTAACACGTTGATTGCCATGTCACCCATATGTGGGTGACGGAATTATTTGTCCAAGTTTTAAAATGAATTTTTATGCTAATATATTAATTGTATCAAATTTTTTGAGGATCTTTAAAATGCCAGAAAATTTGAGGACAACTCAATATCATACATATAATTTTTTTCAGTTTTTATGCCATTAAATAACACATTAATTTGGTGGAATTTTTGAGGTTTCTAGCTTGGCAGTCAAAGTGTTAATAAATGGCACCATTGTAAGAAATGGTAATTATTTATTGTATTCCTAGATAGAACAAATCTGCTGAAACTAATAATTGCCACCAACGATTCAGGGCACGTTCGGAGCCTATAGAGCAATTTAAAAGCGTTCGATAAATTGTAAATTTTCGCTGAAACATTGTGATAAAAGCACAATTTCTTTTCTAACTCGCGAGACCATTCGACACAAGTGAACCATAAGTTAGCTAGAACCAAAAGGCGTCCGCATCCGCGACATCGCTCCGAGTAAATAACGCCGCGAGAGGCCATGGAAAAATTCGTTCATCCCGGGAAATATACCTCTCCTGTCATATTTCCTCGCTATTCGTACATACATTATCACCGGCAGCAACACAGAAAGCGCCGTTATCGCCGCGATCGCTCCCGAACACGCTCCAGAACATGGTTATTCGGTCGGAACCGTGGCAAAAGTTGCGCATGTTTCATCGTTCGTCGCGGATCGGCCCGGTCGCCTTCCATTTCCAAGTCAAATGCAGGTTTCGCGCGGACGGGGAACAGTTCGCAGACCTCGCGGCGCGGAAAACGCACCTTGCAAACTCTCCAGCGCGAATCTCTTCGCTTTCGCGAACGGGAACCGTCTTTCAGGAACGCGCGAGGCCCAGAAAGCAACGGACACCCTAAATCAGCCCTACGACAGCCCTTTATATATTTTTAATTGCTTCCATCCCCTGTGAGCCTTCAGACCCTTGTATTTCAACCCTCAATTCGAAAACTTGCGTGTGACTGAAAGAAATGAAGAAGAAATCGTTGGAAAGATTGAATATATTAATCTTTAGCACTCGAATGGCGACTGTAAGTAAAAATACTTTTTACATTATTAACACTTTGATCGCCAAATAAGAAAGCTCAAAAATTCCATGAAATCAAAGCAAATTTAGTTAATAAAATAGAAATTGAAAAAAATTAAATGTATGATATTGTGTAGTTCTCCAACTTTCTTGCATTTTACAGATCCTAATCTTTGGTACAATGAATATATTAATGTAGTATTCATTTTAAAGCCTGAACAAATAATTCCGTCACCCACGTATGGGTGACATGGCAGTCAACGTGTTAAATTTGTACGAGTGAATTGCACCATTTTCATATGTATAGCATGAAAAAATAGAAGGGAAATTTTCTAGGTCGGAAGAAATGTTTCGTTTAAGGGTTAAAACGGTTTCGAGCGCAGAGGGTTGATCATTTCTCCGTATAAAAATATGAGGAACGAAAGTCAAAAATCTAATGTCTATCATTTACGTCCGTGTTTCCACGCGCGGAGAAACGTGGTTGAGTTTCGATTTTGTCGGCGTTCGTTTCGAAGTTTCCTGGCACAATGGGCTCCGAATTCCTTGCCACGGGAAAGGGAAGGCGAGTGTAATCAAAAGTTCGAAAGCACGATTAACGAGTGACAGTCGGCATCGCATAGAAAAGTGTAGGGGTGGGGGCGGACCGGAGAGAAAGTCGAAGAAAGTCGTGGGACGCGATAGAGAAGTATCGATACGTCTCGAGGAAATAATATTCCTCGGCGAAGAATTCGGTGGCGGGGGGAATAACCGCGTTTTTCACCCTTTCCACCGTGGCCCCGGAGGCTTCGAGAGTTCGATTCCATTTGTGTAACCATCCTCGTGTCCCCGAAGCGGAGCGGAGCAGAGCAGAGCGGGTGCTGAGCGACGGAAAGCGACGCGGAGAAGGAGGGGAGAGAGGGAGAGAGAGAGTTCGAACGAGGATGGCGCAACCATTATCGTCATTATTATCGTTATTATCCTTACTAAGCAGCCCCGTCGTTGAGACCCCTCTCCCCGAATCCTCGGGAATCCACGAGGAATTTATCGGGCCGGAATACCGAACGGGAAAAGCGGGGAGGGCGGGCCGGCGAGAAAAAGGAACGACGAAATAACGGTACGCGACCTTATTTCGAAGAGGTATTTGCATGGCTCGCAGGTATTTCTGTACGGGGAGAACGAAGCTGCGCCCGGAACCCCGTGGGAGGAGAAAGAAATTGCGTTCCATGTACGACGGTCACCGTGCCACCCCCCTTCGCCCTTGTACCTCGACCCTCTAACCATACCCCTTGTGGACAAGGAATTATATCTTTACGCAAACGGGAATTGGTCGATTTTCTTGCATGTGCTCGGATCTTGTTGTGCATGGGACACTGTAGTCGGATTGTCTTTGTGGGACCCCTTTTCCCTTCTACCCCAACCCCCTGACCACCCCCGACGCGGGAAAGGAATTACGTCTTTATGTAAATGAGATTTCGTCGATTTTTGGGCGTGTGCCGCGGATTCTCTTTGTACCACTCCCCTTTTGCTTTCTACTACCCCCATTTTTTCCTTGGAACACCCCCTTTATTTTCTACCACTCCCTTTTGTCTTGTGCTACCCCCTTTTGTCTTGTACCCACTCCCCACTTTGTCTTGTACCAATCCCTTTTGTCTTGTAGTACCTAATATTGACTTGTACCCCTTCCTTTGTCTCGTATCACCCCCCTTTGCTTTGTACTACCCCCATTTTTTCCTTGTACCACCCCTTTTGTCTTGTACCACTCCCTTTTGTCTTGCACTACCCCCTTTTATCTTGTACCCCTCCCTCTTTGTCTTGTACCCCTCCCTTTGTCTCGTACCACCCCCTTTTGCTTTTTACTACCTTCATTTTTCCCTTGTACCAGCTCCTATTGCCTTGTACCACCCCGTTTCGTCTTGTACAACCCCATTTTGGTATTGAATCACCCCCTTTTGCAATGTACCAGCCATTTTTGTCTTGTACACCAACTTCTTACGCGGCTGCGTTACAGACAAAGAATTGTTAAAATTTTACTCAATGGTTGAAAATAGAATGTTCAAGCGTAGCATCATAAACGGTGGTATCTACTACAATTTTTGAAGCAGCCTGTGCAGCTTCCGATGCAACATGTATGGAGTCTAAATAATGTAGCACACGTTGCATTTGCCTGACTGAACTTTATTTACGATTGGACTTATCTTGCGTGTGTGCCGACTCTTGTGAATCTTGACTTGTGTGTTTGGCTTGTTCCTGCTTGTCTTGTCTAGCTTACGTCTACGGTCGGATTCCGTTTATCCGAACCTGTCGGGCGTCGAGAACATTGTACATTCCTCCTATTAATTATGTTTGGACGACAGAAAAACACGCGTTTGCCAAAAATATTACCGCAAAAATAATTATTAATTCGTAAAAAATTTATTCTGAACCTTATGTACGTTTGTAGATTGTCCCCTTTATACTAGGCAATTATTCAATTTATTATCGATTACTTTGAGCGTTTTAAAGCTACTTTCGAGTAGTTTAAGAAATTTGATGAGTTAGCGGAAAATTGAACCATATTCGTAGGGAATATTTATTACGGTAATTTTTAGACACATCGCACACGTATCGGTATAAATTAGCGAGGTTGTTTAAGCGAGAATTATTCGATAATCACGATAAATTGTATTCCATTTCCGACATAAAAAGAAAAACGGGTTGCCAGGATAATTTCAAGAGCACAGCGTACGGTAGAGGGAAAAATAAATTTCAATGGGGAAACTAAAATAACTTTCGTCGCGATTTAATGGCACCCAATTAAATCCTACATCGACTGCACAGTATAAAAGGGTTCGAGAACGGATAAGCGTCTCCTTTGAATCTCACTCGTGTTTCATTAATGTTCCATTCGATTATCAGTTACGTTTCACGTGCGATCCAATTCTGTTCACTTCATGGTTTAAATTAATTTCTGCTGCTATTCATGTCATTGTTAACCGTTAACGTTGTTTAAAGCTGCCGGGTCGAATATCACGTTGTTGCGATCGCGCGTTGAATTACAGTTACCGGGCAAAAAAATTGAAATTAATTACCTAAGCCCTATCGGACATACTGAAAAATTAAAACATTATCATTACATTATGTGTACGTCACATCACATATTTAACATTTTCAGGCAGTATTTTGTCAACTGTTAAGATTATGCTATATAAATAGATTATGCTATTGTTTATTTATATTATTATGCCGGCGAGTGGTGGCTCGACCGGTGGTGTTGTGGGAATGGTGATCGTTGAGATTATGCGATGTTTTGGTTGGGGCTCATCGAAAGATGGCTGACCGCATAGGTGTGAACCTATAGAGGATTGTTACCCTGAGGGGAACAATAATAAAGAATTGAATATTTATATTATTATTTATACAGTGATTCCTGCTGCACATTCGGGAAGAATCGGTTAACGGTGCGACACGGGTTCGTAAATTTCGGGTTTACTCGATCAAGGAGCGGGGAAGGATCGCCGGAGAGGGGTGGGGGATGGTCCCCAGCATGATCGGACATAATCCTCCGGGGCGCGTTATATCCTTGCGTTTCATTGGCGCGATAATAATTATCCGCGGCGGGGCATAACTCGAAAATGTAGCCGTGGCCGAACCGTTTCATCCGTTCGGAACTGCGCGCGATACGGAATTGCGAGCATTTCTGGTCCGCGATCGCCCAGGACCGTGGCAGCAGGATGCCGTTCTACGCGCAAGGCGGGGGACAAGGTCCTACTAGAAATTATCCGGCATTTCGAAACCCTTGGATTACCCTTATCGCGCGACCCAAATTCAAGTCCTTCCATTCCCCGAGCGGATTACCAGGCCGCCCTCTCGCCGCCGCTGCTGTCGCTCGCCTAACATTCCGTAGAAATCCCAAACCTGAAACATCCTGCGAGGGTTATGGATACACAACAACAATCCTATCCCCCTCTCCTCCTCCTCCTCCACCTGCTGCCATCATCGTCCGCGAGGATAGACGCTTTGGGAGCGCGAGCAGAGTTGTTGCACACACGCGAAATCGTATTGGAACGGAACGCGAGGGGTTGGGAACGATCGCGGAGACACGGACACCTGCACACGCACAGGCGAGTCATGCTGTTGGCTCTGCAGGATCTACAGGGTGTGCAGAGAGATTTGAAGAGAGTTAATGGCTCCGAATCTGCGGGCTTTGGTCACCGAAGTTCATAAATTCCTGGACGATTCGATTCTATCGTGTTTTCGGTGCTGGGCACCTGGGCCTCGTAGCTTGGGACACTTACGTGCTATGAGTATAATTGTTTTTTTATTAATTATTATTTTAGAGGGTTCTTTATGGGGGTACCCCTTTGCCTTTATTGCTGGAATTGTAACGTTTCGACGCTCTTTAGATTCAATGATGCTTGGTTTCTTCTATTAGGCATTTGGGGCACACAGTCTGGGCTAGTTCTGCAAGATTTATACTCCTTTCGTTTCGTTAATTATTTAGTTGGAGCACTTGTACAGTCATTCCCTCCTCCCTTCCTTAACACGTTGACTGCCATGTCACTCATATATGGGTGACGGAATTATTTGTTCAGGCTTTAAAATTAATTTTTACGTTAATATATTTATTGTACCAAATTTGATTAGGATCTGTAAAATGCAAGAATGTTGGAGAACTACACAATAATTTTTTTTAAATTTCTATTTTATTAAATAACTTACTTTGATTTCATGGAATTTTTGAGTTCTTGTTTGGCGATCAAAGTGTTAAATACCCGAATTCCAGTTCCTAGGATTTCCTAGGCGCCACTCCAATCAATATGTACCGTTTCAAATAGAAAAAATTGAGAACAATTGTTCAATTCAACTTCTCAAAATTACTCAGGAAACAGTTAAGTGTCCGTTTGGTTCCTGTCTCTGGCAATTGATGAGGGGCATTTTTATTTTGCATAAAAATCAGGAGTGAGAAAGAAGGCAAGAGAGAGAGAGAGAGATAGAGAAAATAAAAAAGAAAATGAGACCTTGAAGTTAAATTGTGAAGCAAGGTGTTAACCCCGAGCCTTTTATCTGAATTTCAACGAAATTTGTCGAGAAGTGATAGCGCGCGAAAATTTCCGGCGGGAGAATGCGGTCCCCTAATTTTTCCAAATACGATTCGACGCGTAAAAGTTTTTAATTAGTTTATGGAAAGTGGCGGCCGGGAACGAAGGCAGCCGGGCAATGTATGGAAATTGGGACACCGAGTACAGAGGATCGCTAATAGGTGAGAGGGTACACATGTAAAGCTCGGAGGGGTGGCCTGGGGGTGGTTTTGAAGGGAGGGAGGGTGGAACGCGCATACTCGTGCCAGACGGAACCGCTCGTACGCACTCGTAAGCGCACACCGGCGAAGGGGAAACGGAAATAGAGGCATATGCAAACGTACGCCGTCAACGAGGGTATTGTCGCCGGTCCCGTTGGCATTATTGGATTAAATACACTCGAGTATCCGAACACGGAGACAAACGACTGGCCGCAACGAAACCGCGCTTGTCATTCGTAATTGGCCCGATGAGCAATAATGATTTTCGGTCCGCTTGTTGTAATTTAGCCTGCGGCTCAAAGCGAACGATAAAATCCTGTCCTTCGGCATTGTACACCGGACAGCGCCGTTGCGCGAACGCCAATTGACTGGTATGTCAGTCGTCGTAGTATGGCTTTAAACAACGTTTCACTGTAAACTTAACATTCCGCCGTGTCGCGAGCCGATTTTAATGGAATTAATTAGAACCGCCGAATCGAACGCTGGCATTCTTAAACGGCTGTTTGTACGTGATTTTTGGTGGGACTGTTCTTTTTTCGGATTGCATTTTGCCCGCGAGTGGATTTCGTCGGTGAGTGGAACAGACGTTGCGATTGTTGAATAATTTTTACAGTTGTGAACAATTAAAAAGCACATCAAACTCAGGGGGCCTGATCTTGATGTCCCTTTGAATTGTTACGAATTTATACGCTGCACAGATGGTAATGAAAATTTGTTTTAAAACTGTGATAATAAATACTGTGACAATAAAAATATAAAAATTGTGTGCTTACTATTGGGGAACTTATATTCACACCATTTTTACTTTTAGATAATTTAATTTTAATTTACTTCTAGAATTCTCTACTATATTCTCTTCTTTCTTCATTGCTAATATAATGTACAGTTTCTGGATAATTTATCTCTGTGTACTACTAGTCAACATTGCATATAATATAAATAGTATGTTCACAATTTTCATCCAAACGTGTTACAAAGAATAATTAAAATCCTTGATAACCAAGACATTAAGTAGATCGTGTCAGCCATTGATCAGACATTTGGTACGTTTTAAAAAATATTTAGCAGGAACTGTAGCGTTTAAAAATTTAATATTATAGTAGGCTCTAGAGTTGTCAGTCGAACTAACAAACGGAATCAGTCCAAACAATTACAATTCCAACGTGCCAACTGCAGCGTGTGGCCTTTGGAATGTTATGGTTGAAATGTTAAAGGGCCTACGCGCGAGGCACATGAGCTCACACGCTAGAATACTAATTATAAAGTCTCTGTTTTCATAATTTGTTGCTCAAACGGAAAATAAAAACCACCAAATGTTCAATTGTATATGTAATTACACATTTCTACGTTTCGTATGACACGAAACAGGAGATTGTTACTCAAAAAATTATTACGGCAGCGTATACGCGAGACTTCAAAGACGCGCAAGTCAAAAGCCTAAGTTAGTAATCTCATTCACTTAACGTACGCATACGTAACTTCCATCGTCAGTAACTGCAATACGTACATCGCTGATTAAGTAGTATGTGGCCGTATAAGCCAGACATACTGACTGCAGCATTAAGCTTGATTCACACATTACGTTTAACTGAGAGCTGCCAGCGGGTTCTCTCTCTCTCTCTCTCTCCTTCTCTCTTGACGAATGCGCTGCCTGTTTAGAATTCATCCGACAGAATTTCATAATTATACCACCCACAGTAAAAATACGGAACGCGGTGTCTGTTACACGTGTGCTCTCTTTTAATTCAGGGAGTTTTCCATACTTTGTATTTTTCTGTTTTTCTACAAGAAAATCTTTTTCAAGTCGGCTTATTTATAGTACGGTTTAAAAACCTACATAATAGTAGCAAAAATTCAGCAAGTTTATTAAAACAATTTAAATATATGTTAATATTTAGAGGATCGTTTCATTGCGGTACTAGAATCATTTAAAATTTGTAGCTTTTAACCAGTTGAGAAAATGTGACGTAGAAGTCTCGTTAGAGTTTAACTCTTTTAAATTGGTTTTAGTTCGTGGGAACTACGTTAACACGGAAAGTATGTTTTTATTTTCAACAGTTGAGAATAAAATTACACTTTATGTGGCTACGAGAAAAATTTATATACGTTTCCATCCACAGTGTAATTATTCCCACAGTTTATGTTCCCAATTTATGTCTTTCGTGTACAATTATTTTGCCAGTACTTTTTCACGCTCAGACGGTAGTGGAATTTTGTTTCGCGTTGACTGACGCATCGTTACGGGAACGAAGAAAATAGCGCGTCAAAAAATTCTTTCCGCTATATTAAGTCCGAGTATCAAACGGCACACGGGGTTTATTTTTAAAACAGCGCGCAGCGTTGTATCGTTCGCCGGGAAAAGCGGGCAAACAAAAGAGCGCTAAGGATTCGCGTTCACATCACATTTCCTGCCGACAATCGAGCACGCGCTGTGAATGAACCCTACGAGAGCGCATCGCGGTCCTCGTCGCTCGAATCTGCACGCATGCATGGAGGCGGCCGGATGCACGTGTACATAAACACGCGTTGAATACGTAAACTTAGCCCAAACAGCTGCTTGTGTCCCAAGTGGGCCGGCGCGGGCGCGTGCGCGCGCGTGCTCACCGGAAATGGATGCATATGCGTGCAAACGAGTGAATTGCCGGTGGTCCAGTTGGCATTATTGGATTAAATGCGCTCGGCAATGCTGGCGGACGTCTAAATAGAAGTTCAATTGTTGCCCGTGGTCACGCGATCTTCGCGCGATCATTGCGAATCGATGCTATCGGAAAAGTTCGCGGTTTTTCGTTCTTTCCTCCCCTAATTCACCGCCGTTCGAATCCTGATGGTGCACGGTCAAAGGAAACGCCTGTTTTCTCAGGCAATGAGAAAGCATCTCAAACAATACAGGTGTTCTCTGAACTTTGTGAAAAATAATGTTGGATGAAAATTCTGTTGTTTCTGCACCCTTCGAAATAATTTAACTCTGCTGGAAACCATTCTTTCATAAAATCCAATTAGTTTCCTTAGGAAGAAAACAAGAATTACATAGGGTTATTTTTTTTACAGAAATAATCTAAGATTCAGGTCTAAATTGTCAGGGTCACGATTAATGTTTCGGATATCTTACAATAATAAATTAATTGAGGGGCGACCAACACGATCACACAGTGGAGAAAATAAATAAACAACAATACTAAATTCCCTTGTTCAGTTCCTCAAGCCCTAGGACACTCAACACATTCCAACCAACGTCACACCCACCCAGAAAATTCCTCTGCACTCCAAACACCTTAAAAAACCTTTGTACCGGCCCAAACGCGCAGGAATCCTTTCCAAGGACTTCAAACATCCTCCAACGCGTCGTAACCCTTCGCAAGCCCGACTCGCCGGTCGTCAATACTCGGAAATATCAAAAGACCGGTCTGATTCGAGGTAACATACTCGCGGCGCGCTCAAAGGAGCCATTTCGCGCACGAATCGGCCGTAATGCAATCTCAGACGAGCGCCGTTGCGCAAAACAAACCCGGGGGAGAGGGTAGGGGGCGCGGCGCACCGCTGACATCGTTCGTAGCGCTGCGCTCGGGACAAAGTGAATACGTTACTGGCTCGAAGCAGCAGTAATAACAAAGACGCGTGACTAGTCGCGTAACGAATACGATTTTCGAGCGGATGCGCGTCCGTTGATGGCTTATTCGAGTGTACGGTACCCAATAACACTAACGGGACCAACAATTCCCCTGTCGACGCACGTACAAATGTGTGCCTCCCCCCCCTCCAACCCCTGTTACCCCCTGTGACCCCCTTTTCATCGGACCATCCCCCGCACCGGCAAACCACTCCCTTCGCCCACTCCTAGCGCGCGAGTCGTTTCGATTCGAGTCGCGTTCACCTGCGCTTAACAGTGCACTCACGAACCGTGACTATTCATACGATGCGTTATGTTTTTCTATATACTCTTCGCGCCCAACCCGGGCCCCCGCGGTCCCGTTACAAAACCATACAGAAAATCCCCGCGTTTCCATGTGAATGCTGCGTCGAACGCGCTTTCCATACCCCCGTCCCCCTCCGCACCCCGTCTGTCTACGCTGCTGCCCGGAATAGAAAAAAAAAACACAAACAACGGGACACAGGTTCGAATAACAATTTTCCCGCGCGGAATTTCTATATCAACGACGCACAGTGTGCCGTCGGACGCTTAGCCGTATCGAAGCGCATTTTTTCGAATCCTGTACCCGGCAGCGACATTGTTGGAACGCGCAGCGACGAAAAGATTGGCACCCTCGATTATGGCGCTCGGCGAAAGGTGTCAAAGAATTTTTGGTAGGCCCGGCGAGCAATTATTTTCCGGTGACTTGTAATTTTTTGCGGAGGTTGAGTCCATTATGAAATTGTTCGCGGTAGGAAAATGAAAAGAATTAATCGAAGGGAGGATTTTCGAAAGGGATGATTAGAAATTGTCTTCTGCTGATTTTAAGGGTTGTCCTATCAGAAATGAATGAGATTAAACTATTTTTTGTTGCTTTTTAGAGCAGTCTACTACTATAAGAATTGTAGTTTTCTTTCATTTATATACAGGGTGTTTGGTAACTGGTGGTACAAGCGTAAAGGGGGTGATTCTACATGAAAGAATAAGTCGAAAATATAAAATAAACATTTTTCGTTTGAGGCTTTGTTTTCGAGAAAATCGACTTTGAAGATCTGTCAGGTTTGTGTGGTTTAGTATATGCAGGAAGTAGATTTGGTTGGTCGTGATCAGACGCGTCAGACAATTCCTGTCAAATAGCATGCGTATTCGCTGCATTTCAAACTCGATTTTCTCGATAACGAATCTTCGGATGACAAAATTTTATTCTATATTTTCGACTTATTCTTTTATGTAGAATCACCCCCTTTTCGCTTGTACCACCAGTTACCAAACACCCTGTATATTGGTATGAAGGGTTTTGAGAAGGGATGATTAGAAATTATATTGTGCCGATGGATAGGACGATGGGAGTTTCTTTGAATGGTGACTGGAATTGATGGTCTGGTCGGGTTGAGGCCGGTTCCCGTGGAATTGGTCGATTTTGTTTTGTTAATATCTGTTGTCTCGATACGAGGTAGCTCGAAAATAGCTGAGGTTAGGCTTTGCAATGTTGTTAGGGATTTGCATAGGCGAAGTTCGAGCTTGATGATGAAGTACGGTGAAGTGGGGGCGCGGGGAGGGTGAAATTGATCCTGGACTGGGGTCGGTTGGCCCAGTGTTCAATCTACTTTAGTTGGTTACCTAGGTGGGTATGGTCTGATTCCAATGATGTCAATTCTGCGCGAATATAGGGTTTCAGAGAGCATTGGGTTTGAAAAATCGTTGTGCAGTTTGACAATGTGTTACGAATTTAAGATTTATGAATCATTGGTAACGAGGAAGCCCTTTAATAAACAGAATTATCGTGTTCAGAAAATTGTATATGTTTATATTCGAGGGCCTGGGGTCTCGATGCATATTTTTTAGAATTAATTTAGCGCATTATTTTGTAAAATATATTTACTGCTCTTTCTACATCGTAATACACTATTTTTATGGAAATCACAGGGATTTGTTTGTGTTTCATTATGATTGAAGAAGTTTTAATTACGCAAACTGCTCCAACTAAGTACATTGTTGCTTTATGTTTGACCCTAAAGGAACTGGTATCAGTCTAGCTCCCAGGTATATTATCGTAGGGGATAGTAACCGAGAAGTAATTTTATGTACACAGCGTGTCTGAAGAAACAAGGCGTGTAAATATTTGTCTCTGCTACCCCAACAACTATGAGTGTTATTAAATTTTCAGTTTATCGCAGAAATATTTTAACCTTAAAAATTACCAATCTCGATATTGTTAAAACCAGTCTCACTGTTTAAATACTCCAGCAAAAAAGAATTTTGTCTCTATCGTCACTGAGGAAATTTCTTAAAATTAAAGAATAAATAACGAACGCAAGTTCCAATCGCCGATGCAACAGACGTTCAGCAATGGCGGCACGGTACGTTATTGGATCAAATATACATAGCTGATCGAGTGGGTGCGAAACGCTCGGCGCCGATTATTATCTGCAAATAATCGCGGGGATTCTGATTGTCACTGACTTTCGCGTCATGGAATTATGTTTATCGACCGACGCCCGATCCGGCGGCGTTGTTTGTAATGAAACGCAAACAACTCTGAAGTTGAGGATCACTGCTGCACCGTGTCAAACTGAACGGGGGATTACTTTGACTTTGTTTGGGATCAGAGATGAGACTTTATTTGTGTGCTCATCTGACGGTAAACCTGCAAAAATGGCGCGACAGTGGCACCGTATTTACCTGCTTATAGCGAAATAATAATAAACCACGATAATACTGTAAAATTACATTTTCAATGTCATTAAATGAATGATACAATAAAATAAAAAATATAAAAGACATAACACTGACAGTACGTATGGATACTTAGTTGCATTAAAATGTTTAAAAATATTTCACTATTTTCAGGCAAAATTTTTTTTCGAATCAACGTTTTGTTATTACTTTATATCGAAAATTTCATTGGTATTCGCAAGGAAACATGGAATAATTTTCGAAACATATTCGGTAGTCTGATCACAGAAGATCACATTCCACTTAAAGTTCACCGTATATTTATTTCACTGCATTTTCGGGGTATGCACGCACAGGATACGTTATCGCGTCAAGATGTACGTCAGTATGAGAACGATCGTCGCTCTGGTCGGGATTATTGGATTTAATGCACTCGAGTAACCGATCGCGTAGACTACAAACATTAGCGTTTCTCGTTGGGACGGGGTCTGTCATCCGCAAATAGTCGACCTGGCTGTCACGATAACTCAGACATAGTGATAAAGCGGAGACGAGCACGGTTAAGATATGGTTGACGAAATGCTCGTGTCGCTTACCGTAAACAGGCGTTGAAAGCGGAGATCATTTTTCCTTGGAAAATGATGTTGAAACTGAAACTGTTATTTACGACAAATAGAAGCAATTTAAAAATTGTTTGACAAGTTAGTATACACTACATAGTGCATAATATACTGTACTAATTGCATAAGTAGAATCTCCGATGATGCAGCTTTAGGTCAGCATTTTCTTGTTTCTGGAATTTCCAGTAGTACAGGTCAACGGTTTTAGAGCTCAATGCTCTTATACTTGTTTAACTTATATTCAAGTGTGGTTTCATTATTGATTTAAAGTGAACATATAGTGTACTTGTTCATGCTATGTATTTCATTGGGGAAATTAATGTTCTGATATTGATATTAATAAGGAATGCATCTAGATTTTCAGTAGTGTGAGTCAATGATATCGGTGCCTTATAATTCACGTTTAATATCCCAGCATTTCTATAATCAGAGAGTAATACAAAATATATATTTATAGGAGTTCTAGTAAAATTATAGTAAAATATGTTTATAGGAATTTTTTAAAATCTTCACGAATTTTACATAAGTTTTAATGATAGGAGTCTTAAGATTAAAATTATGATCGGATTGATAAATGTAATGAGAGTGGGAAAATCGTTGTTTTTTTTCGTAACTATGAAAATTATTTTGTGTCCGTCCATGACCTTGACAAACGACTTCAAAGACACCAAAACAAATCCAGAGACTCGAAGAGCGATAGCTTTTTTTTCCAGAAAGGGCTAGATTCTCTTTGATACCGCACTTAATCGCGGAACAGGAGACTGTATGCGTGTCGGTGCATCGAAACCACCGATTGCCACACGCGGTGACCTTCCAATTAGCGCCTTCCTGGTTCGCGAGAACCCGTCGACTGAAACGGCCACTGGCAGACCCTGTATTTAGGGATTATCGCGTTCTCGATTACCACGGTGCATCGGCAAACATTGCGTTACTTCTTCTGCGGTCGAGCTAGGCGGGGGATGCGTTGGAGCCCCTTTATCGCGTTAATAAACATGGCCGCAGAAGGGTACCAGCGCGTCACGAATGCTAATTAACCGGTCTCCAAGTGAAAACGAAATCAGCCACAATTACCGTCTCTTTTCTCGATCAGAGACATTTTTATTTCATCCCTAACGTGCTCAGGCTTTCGACATTTCTTGTTGAACATATGGTGGAAATGGTTACAGTGATCTTGCACTATATATTTATGTTCCCTTTAACTGTTAATCATGTTACCGTTAGAATATAAAAATGTGAAGGATATAAAGTATAAAAAGACTGTTATATTATCTTTAACCTATTCAATATATTAAAAGACACAATCTATTTCACACGAGTTTGTTACAATTTAGGTACAATATTTTTATATTTTATTTTGTTTAGTGTTAATTACGACAAAAATAAAGTCACAAGCTCTCCATCGTCTACAGACAGTAACGTTTTAAAAGATGCCAGAGCAATTAAAGCTACAAAATGATGAGCAGAATTGCTTTAAAATAATGATCACCCTCCGAGGGACGCTTAAACCGTGGAAGTTCTTCGCAAGCGAGGAAAATTGTTTCGCGGAGGTAATTCAGTATCGAGTGAATCAGACAATCGGCGAATCGAATTAAAAAACGTTTATCCGTTTCCCGATATTGTCGAGGACAGCCGTCCGAACTTTCTTAAAACGCGACGAAGTGGACTCTGCCACGGATCCCCACCTCCCCGCAAAAAGAAGGGAGGCTGGGGAGCGAGAAAAAAAATTCCTAGCGTCGGAAATTTCTTCCACCGTGCGTAATGAATTTAAGAGATCCATTAATACGCCGACGGGGATGGACGACGAGGAGTTCGAGCGGCAACGATTCACTAACTCGGTAAAAAAGTCGTCGTCGTGAGACAGTCGCGGAGAAGGCCGGCCACTGCATAAAACGGGAAAACCGTCGTCTGCGGGGGTTGGGGGTGGGGGTTAGCAATTACGAGGCCGGACAGTGTAAAATCCAGCCCAGGCGAATTTACTTTAAACAATTAAGATAAGGGAGCAATTGGGGGGCACGTAAACGAGCCGAGTTAAGGGCACCATCTGTTCCCGCGAAGCGAACGGGAAGTACCTGACCGTAAAAGAGCCTAATCGCCCAGCATCCACCTACCGGCTCACCCGCCGGCTGGTTAATTAACATTCGTGATGCGTCGATCCTTTCTCGCGGCTGTGTTTATTAACAGGGCGCCAGTTGTTTCGATCGGGTTTATTATCTCGCGCGGAGGACGGGTCCACACTGACCCGGTGAAATGAGATCCGTATCTGTCGTCGGTACTAGCATACTTTTCTGCGAAAATTGTTAATAAATTCATTAATTGTTACGTTATTTTGTTTAATCCTTGGTACATTGGTTGCTTCAGTAGAATTACTGTGGTTACTATGAACATAAATTACAAGGCTGAGATTTATTGTCTTAGTTGTAATAAATATTAATATAAAGTAATAGTATCTATCCTATACTCTAATAGAGAATAGAATAGAAAATAATAGACCAAAATTTACAATATTGTAGAAATTCGAATATAAAATATTGTAGATTTCGATATTCGAAATTCGATTATTGTAGAAATAATTGTAAACTTAGGATTATTTCTAAATAATAGACCAAAATTTAAAATATTGTAGAAATTCGAATATAAAATATTGTAGATTTCGATATTTGAAATTCGATTATTGTAGAAATAATATTGTAAACTTAGGATTATTTCTAAATAATAGACCAAAATTTAAAATATTGTAGAAATTCGAATATAAAATGTTGTAGATTTCGATATTCGAAATTCGATTAGTGTAGAAATAATTGTAAACTCAGGATTATTTCTAAATAATTGTAAGTGTAATAAGGGCATAGAATTATTTCTACTGTTCGAATTTCTACAATATTTCAAATTTTAAGTTGTTTTTATTTTAAGTTTGTTTTTTAATAAGTGTAATAAGAACATGTTGGAACATACCTTCTAACAGAACGTTGCCATCAGTCGAAAGTGTTAGAAAAGCCGAGTTTCGCGTGTTCGTTTCATTTCTAACGCAACGAGTTCTCCAAGAAGATCAAACAGGTTTGGTCGCCGGGAAAATAAGCCATGAAAATAGAAATCCGCTGATTTCCATTCCTCATCCGAGCCGTTTCACGAGTAACAGCCCCGAGCCCCGAACCCGGCAACAAACACTTCTCTGCCTCTATTTCTTCAGCACACTCCCTGGCGTTCCCGGGAAAACTGCACAGTTCGAATCGAAGGTAAACGGTTCCACCTACATTGCGTCGTATCCCTGTCATAAAAATCGAACGCGCTAAGGGAAGGGAAAAAGGGTGTCGTTCCACACGAGCTCCGGCGAGAGGTTAACAGCCGAGATATGGATTCGCGGAGTTCGAAGCATCGGTGTACTTGCTGGAACCAGCGTACCGCCATTTCTGGCAGCATACCTGCCGGAAGAGGTATAGCTGGGGTCGTAAAATTAGCTTGAGAACCCGCACTCACTCGTCCTGATCTAAGTAACCTTCACCGTACCATTCTATCAGGCGTATGCAAAAGTTTCACTTCTTCTGTCAACTTTTTTCCACATGATCCTGTAGATCCTGACGAGAAAATGCCGAAAATTGATCGTGCTGCCATCCAGCGAGTCTGCTCTACAAACGGCGTCCTTATTTGTCAACGACACTTAACACTATGACTGCCAAACTAGAAACCTCAAAAATTCCATATAATCAAAGTCAGTTATTTAATGAAATAAAAATCGAAAAAAATTAAATGTATGATATTGAGTAGTCCTCCAACTTTCTTACATTGTACTGATCCCAATCAAATTTGGTACAACTAATGCATTTAACGTGAACATTAATTTTAAAACTTGGACAAATAATTCCGTCATCCACATATGGGTGACATGGCAGTCAACGTGTTAAAGTCGCTCAGCTTTGAACACCCATAACTTTTGAATCAGTGTATCCCTCTCAGTGAAACTTCGATTTTTGGAATTTTCTCGTCAAGATCTACGGGATTATATAGGAAAAAAGTAAAAAAATTTTGGACCCACAAGGTGAAGTTTATATATCTAACACATAAATTTGTTAAGTGTGGCTATGGCATGAACGTGTGATGTTTATTTGTCGTTCTAAACAATTTGTTGATGCTGAAGACTGAACGAAGGCCAGAATAGCAACGAATTGGGTTTAATATTGTGCAAATTATATGGATACTGGTTCACACAGCAGAAGTAACGCATCCTCCAAGTACTCGATGTACATGCTTGTTAAAAGAAAGTCGAAGACATCGTAAACGAACTTGGGAAGACATCGAACCCAGCGTGTCGAGGCAATATGGAATCAGCTGGAAACGGTGGGGTTGTTTTGTGCTGGTCGTAAACGGAAACGCAGCGTTCCTTCGCGGCCGCGTGCGGGATGCGTGCGGCCTCGTGGGCAGAGATTGCTCGAGAGGACGCAGCTAACTTCGTTCGGGTTAGCGGTGATTCGATTTACCTGGAAGGCTAGCCAGGGCCAAGTGTACAACACGCGGCAAGCCGGGACAGCAATATGTAATCCACTTTAACCACACACAGCCGTTCCCGCCCTCTCCCACACCGGTGTCTCTCTGTAGAACACCGTGTACGTGTGTACATCACTCCGTGCCACGCCGCGCGGCTGCTCTTCCACTTTTCCTACCCTCTGGCTCTCCTCTCTTGACCTAACACGGCTTAAGCAGCCGTGGCTACGTTCGCCGTATTACCACCCAAACCGGAAATCGATTTTCATGGGGACCCGATGCCCAAGGAATCGAGAAGGCACTCGACGGAATTCCACGAACCATGCTCCGGATGGTGACGGGCTTTTATGGCTTTCAAGACCCGTGAAATCCTGCGAACTGTTCCCCGAACGCCGCTAGACGATTAGGTTCGAACTGTGTTTCGGACGCTTTGTTGAATATTCACCTTTTGCGCTCGAGCGGTGACTGTAAAGTGCCATTGAAAATTGCTGTGCCATTATTCCAAATATTTTTTACGTTATTAAATTCGCTTGTACAGAAAAAAAAATATATACTCTCGCTCATGAGTCTCAGGACACCTCTGGTTTTTAGTAAAACTCTGGTATTTCGTATAGATTATGAACCTTTAACTGTATTAACTATATAATATAAATATCCTCATATGTTCAGCAATAATTACAACTTCAATGTGATAATTCATTAAAAATTATGAAATAACCAGACCAATCACCAGATTTGAACCCCATACAAAAATTGAGGGATGAACTGGACAGACAGGTACGGAACTTTTGCCCTGCTTCGAAAACACATTTATGGAATATTTTGGAACGAGAATGGAATAATATAACAACAGAAATGATGAAAAAATTAATCACGCCGGATGCCAAGAATTGTGGACATTGTAATAAAGAAACGTGGCGGATTATGCTATGCAAAGAAAATATATTTTTTTACTTCTTAGTAAGATTTTTGATGTATGAGAAAAATCACTTTAAATGAGAAAAAAATTGTTCGCATTCTTCAACGATTATTTCATTTTTACAAAGTTGAATAACGAATATGATCACTGTGCTAACCCTTATGAGCGGGAGTGTATATATAGAAGGGAAATATTCTAGGTCGGAAGAAATGTTTCGTTTTGAAGATAAAATGGCTTCGGGTGCAAGGGGTTAAGTCCGTCTCTTAATTTCTTTCTCTATTTTGTCCCTCGGTGAAAGTTTAGCTGAAACCACTGATCAAGATAATTTAATCGACAGGCGACTAAATTCAATGGAGATTCATACTCGCATAAACAATAGAAAAATATACCGAACTACACATACAGTGATTTGAATGCAAGGAGAATAGCCTCCAGAATAAAATAATGTTTGAAAAGCAATCTCGAGGAGCGACACAGGGCAAAATCAACGAAGATCGTTAGGAAGCCCGTTCGGCGGAACGGGAGTTTTCGATTAGAATTGTGCAAAGGTTTTCGTTTCGCTTTCGCGCGGCGACGGAACGTTTAGAAGCTGCATTTAGTTTGAATCTCGGCGTTGTTCGGATTTCAGAGGGCCAGCATTACGGGCAATTGGTATTGCCGCAGCCGTAGCTACGCGAGTAGTACGTATAGTCCCGGCGAACGCATAAGACGAGCACGTGATTGAAATTTTCAATGGCTCCTCGCATTAACCAGGTTCCGAATGCGAGCGGCGTGTCCAAATTTTTGGAGTTCCCGCGATAAGAACGCGAACGCTCGGCGTAAAAAAAAAAAAGAAAACCAGAAAAAGCTAGGAGAAACGTTGGAACGACTGGAACACGCGGCGGGAAAAACAATTATAGCGTTTCAGTGTTATTGCTGTCGCGAGATTTTATCGGAGCGCATGCGATCCTATTTAGAAAATACTGATAGCCGGAAGTTATAGTTAATTGCTTCCCGCGGGCGTCTCCGAAACGCGGAATATTATAATACGTTTTTTAAACATAATGTTGGCTACCTTACCAGAAGATGCTGCGATATCTTCGGATATTTTGCTGCATTTCTGTTATGTATTAGTATTAGAATTTTAATTCGTTTTTTTACGTCTACATTAAATATATTTTTCTAAAAGGTTAAAAGGGCCGTTGCAGGAATGTCTTGTGCTCGCTACAACAAAAAGGTCTTGTACATGAAGATTCCTAAAAATTTCACGGTGGTTAGCAGCCGAAAGACAAGAAGTAGCTTCAAGAAGGCAACGCGAATAAAGATGGAACAGTTACATTTCCGAAAACACGGGAACAAGAGTGAAATGTGGCATCGTAGGGGTAGCTCATTTTTCTTGAGAATTTCCAAAAAATAGTCGGAGAGGATGGACGAAATTTTTCGGGGAAGGGAATCCACAACGTAATGCAATACAGCTTGTCCAGCTATTCCGAAAAGAATGGCAACCGATAAAATTTTCTCCGGGACGTTTATCGCCGAAGAGAAAGAGAGAAAGAGAAAGAGAGAGTTCTTCTTCCGTTCGATCGCGGACGAGAGGAATGAAATTTTCGTGGCGCTGCAGGCCACCGGATAAAGTTTTCTTTAATTTTCGTAGATCACCGGATTCGAGAGTATAATTCCGTTTGGGTTAGGAGATAGGGGGAGAGAGATTCGATTTATTCGGACGACCTGGGTCAAGTGTGTGCTGTCCGTTGCAAGCTGGGACAGCAATATGTAATCCATTTTAGCCGGGGTCTCTCTTCCGCGCCGTAGGCTTGAAAGAACCACCTGCGAGCAGTTTCATTTATAATGGCGGATCAGCTCCCGTTCCTCGAACAATTCTCACTTAATCCTCGGCGATGGGAATAATTGCAACGAATTTGTCCTCTCTTTCTTGGGACGATGTTTCCTGCAGATAATGGAAGACTCATCATTTTTCTGGCGAAAATACATTCCATTTTCCAGCAACTTCTTCCAGATCTTTGAAGCTTTTCCAGACAAAAAGGAAATCGACGGTAAAAGAATTTTTCAGAAAACTACTAACGATGTAAAATAATTCTTCGTTCGGTTAGATCCTGTATTTTTTTGAAGATTTTTGTATATTACGACGAGTTAAAAATAAGTTAGAAAGGTTCGTAATTTATTTCTAAGTTATGAACTTTACGCAGCATATTACATTGCAACGTGAACATCAAATGAATGAATTTCAAAGCAATATGTTTTCAATACGAGATTTACTGTCTTTTTAAAAATTGTGACTGTATAGGGGATTTAATTTATAGGAGGAAATATATCCTGAGAGAGTACGGCGAACAATATCGGTATGCAACAAACGAAAACCTAGAACCTAGCCAATCGATACGGAATCGAATGCAACGGATACCGTATTGCAACGAACTACGCATTGATGTCACGGCTGGTATCGGATACCCTTATCGTTGGTCTTACAGATAAATCGAATTGTTGGTAACGCGAACGACGTTATCCACTTTGTCCCCGTCAATCACGGTACTCTAGTACATTGTATTTTACAGCTGTGATTCGAGAACATCGGGATTATGGCCGACCGATGCACAAGCGAAACCGGAACAACTGTAATCGGTATTATGAATAGGATATGTTTACCACACTTTCTAAACTGCGAGGATCAATCGACACGAAACGTCTTTTGCAAAATAAAAATATTAAACAATGACTAGCCTGTGGAGAGAAAATTTTACAAAGTAAATCGTTGCACAGAAATATTGTGGCAAATTTTTCTGCTGCCGATTCAACTCATTAGGTGTTTGCATCAAGTTTAATGAAAAGATCAACATTAGTCTAAAGTATGAAGTATGAAGTATCCCCGAGTGATGGCAACCCGCTAGCACCGGTGCTTTTAGCAGTCTCTAGGCGCGCGGATTTATTTCTGTAAATAAGCTTAACACGTTGACTGCCATGTCACCTATATATGGGTGACGGAATTATTTGTTCAGGCTTTACAATGAATTTTTACGTTAATATATTCATTGTACCAAATTTGATTAGGACCTGTAAAATGCAAGAAAGTTGGAGAACTATACAATATCATGCATTTAATTTTTTTTAAATTTCTATTTTATTAAATAACACTTTGATTTCATGGAATTTTTGAGCTTTCTTATTTGGCGATCAAAGTGTTAATATTATTACACAAATACCGTTACTACAATATTCGTGATTTTCACAGCAAATTGCCAATAATGTACAGAGAAGTACATAGAATTGTTTTTATGAAAGAAATCACGATGCAAAGGAATAATAATTTGAACAGAATAAAGGTAGAAGCAGTACGAAACGTTGACGCAGCAATAAAAGGCAATTTCGTAGCGGCAATAATCAAGTTTTATATTAACATTAAGGTTAGCAATAAAAATGGTAATAAAACTTTGAAATAGCATAATAATGTAGGACTTCGAGTAGAAATTTCGAAGTAGCAATAGTCGAGGATTTCAAACGTTATCCTCAGCTATAAACGCACAAAGATCCGCGACAATGTAGACGAGAGCCAGCATAAAACTGCAATAACCGCTCGGGATCCTAATTTTTCTAAACGCCGGGCTCCGGTTCCCGTGGAAATCCATTCGGACGGGATTCCGTCGCGAAACTTTTTACGCTTAATATTCATTGCAGCTCCTTTCTTCGATTACTATTCAAATGATAATCTACCGCGCGATTCTTAATGGGATGGAAATTCATGAGACGGGCGGCCGTAGTCGCGAAGTAAAGTTCACGATGCCGGTGAATGAGAGGGGGGGGGGAGGGATTCCGGAAGTGAGAGAGGCGCAACGCTCGCTACCTAACTCGTAAATTCTAAGCAGCTTATGTTAGTCGCGCCACTCGATCCCCAGTTACGTTTCAGTTTGACGAAAGCTGCGCAATTCCGGTCGGTGCAGTTACTGCAACGTTTATTCTTCGAACTCCTGTCGCGATGCCATCCAAATTCGCAACCGGTTGTCTGAAATTCGTGAAACATACTTAAAACTTTGATAGGTCGTTATTTCACTGCGAGCATAAATTTTCGAAAACGACCAGAAAGGGGTGCCGTCAAAAGCATTACTGCAAAAAAAAAAGAAGATCTTTGTTCTATTAGGATCTTTATCGTTTTCCACGTGTGCAGATGATTGGTAAAAAATTTAGTCACATATTTTGTACGTCTGCCAATTTCTAGGCGACATTTGCGCCACACGAAAGGAGCTAAATTTACGTGGTAACATTTTTTAAACGTGTGCGATAATTATGAAGATATAGAGCATAGAATAAATACATTTTTTCGAAGTCTACATTATTTAACACGTTGACTGCCATGTCACCCATATGTGGGTGACGGAATTAGTTGTCAAGGTTTTAAAGTTAATTTTTACGTTAATATATTCATTGTACCGATTAGGATCTAGGAAATGCAAGAAAGTTGGCGGACAACTCAATATGATACGTTTAATTCTTTTCAATTTTTATTTCATTAAATAACACTGATTTTACGGAATTTTTGAGGTTTCTAGTTGGCAGTCAAAGTGTTAATAAGGTACAGAGCACGAATGAACGCGTTTATTCTTTTAGGATTTTTATTGCGCTTAAACGGAAGCGATAAAATGGTGGGTGGTTCGATAGAAAAATGACACGATTCGTAGGCAAGTTGTTGATCGGGCGTGCAGCAACAGATCAGGATTGAGCAACGGCACGGAGTTTGCTATGATGTGGGCTCGAAGTTTTCAAGCGTGGCCGCTTGTCACTTGAAGGCTTCACTTCTGGTATGACACAGTCTGCAAACAGATTACTTCGTCGGTCGTTTAACGACAACTTCGGCGACGTTCTACCGCAGCTCGAACTCCTGCAACCTGAATTCCTTTACGTACGGATATATATCTTGATTGGAAACGATCTTCGTGTACCCTTCGTCTGGTCGAATTTTTGGCTGGTCGTATCAATCTAATCCTAATCTTCCCTTGTGTAAGACAAAAATTGTTTACATTGATCAAAAGAGACCGAAAAGACATTTCTTTTTCTCGCTGTGATCGATTTAGCAAATTAAATGATTGGACGAGACCGAAGATGTGTAGTTTGTCGAAATTCGTTTGTCAAAGAAGCACGGGTCGATTACGTGAAAATATTCTTGCGGTATTAACGCGGACAAATATTATTACTCCCGCTGCCTATACAGTAATTTTCGCTCGATATTAGTTTTCAAACAGTTGCACGCTTTAGTTTGTCGTCGCGGCATGAAGTTCTCACTGCGTCCGGACTTGTTACAGAAACTTTGAGTGGTACATAACGAAGGGAATCAGCGAGTGATTTCCTTTGTCTAAGACTTGCTTCTTAATGCAAAGTGGAGCCGTCTCTGATTAAGTCATGGTTACACCATGAATTATTGTCGGCAGCTGTTCCTTCTCGCGACCCCGATGCATTCGAACTAGCAAAATAGTTTCAAAATTCTTCCTCGCAAACCCGAAAAGAAATCGTTTCTGCTTACTCAAAATTACTATTTTCTTCTTCCTCTTATTACTTGTAGATGTTCGTAAAGTAATTTTGACAAACGAGATTTTGAAAGCAGATTTAAAAAGACGAACAATTTTCATTTAGACACGATAAAAATCACGGTTATATTCTGCGGTGCGGATACGCGTATATCATGCTCGTATAAAACGTATTATAGTTGTTCGGTAAGTAGAAATTTACGATCGCACACAGAAAAGAACAGAGTAATTTAATGTATACAATCGGACGATCAGATTCCACTGTGCATTCGCCGAGCACCACAGAATGGTGCAATGATGGGTTTAAATACTGTTTTTCTATAAATATCTGTAATCCCCGGGCGAATCATAATTTTTATCGCGGCGCAGAGAACAACCGGAATCAAGGCCGTTTGTCACTGATTTCCCGTGGTTTTCATTTAATCCATAAATCGAGGCAAGCTTCGCGATTAAATTACTCGACATTAGAATTACGCGCGGCTTGTATTATTTTGTGGATAATTTCGGGGTGACCTACGAGTGTGATGTCTGCCGCGCGAAAATAATCGTCCATATGTTTGAGCTCGGTTTCCGAGTATGAGAGTGGAACAGTGGCGTAGTGTTCATAGGATCTCAGCAATTCTAGCAACTACTTTCAAACAAATAATTCGGACAAAAACAGGACTTATAATTTGTCCGGAAGCGACTCAGACTTAACCGAGATCTTGTTTAGACGTAGTTCGAATCTAAATTAAATTGCATTGAGGTAGCAACGAAGACGAAATTTGAACTTTTAGTCTGGTTAAATTCAAAAACCTTGACTAATTTTGTCAAGGCGTGGACCAGATTGTTTAAATTGCATAAGACTCGGACAGGATTCAGGCTTTAATCACATACTCCTCAGATATAATTCATGTTTAGCCGAAACTAGAATCAGATGTAAGACTTTTAATCCTACGATTTTGTTGTATTAAATCTAATAAAAATTTCTGACAAATAAACACTAAAAAATTACAAATGAAACACAGTCGAAACAATTGAAAATTAGGTCATCCGATTATTAAATTAGGTTATCCGATTGCCAGTTCGATGACATAATCTTCGCAGTAGTTGCACATCGATTTTTAGGGTAGATGGCGTCGGTTTCGTTTTGGTTATCTCCATTGAATCGGATTCCACGTTTCGAAAGCGTATTTCGGCGGATGGGTTCTACGCCACTGAGTTAGGTTTGGGAGAAAACGAGGATCAGGCGGAGTGGTGTGCAGTGTACACCCGTAAATATAGCCCCCACCCATAAACACGTGCTGGTGCGGTGACATTAGGACACGAAAATGAACTAATATCGCGTCCCCGGCGTGTCTCTCACCCTCTCGACGACAAGTGCTTTCTGGGCGTCGCCCTAATTACAGCTGTATAATGAACTCGTGGTCGCAGACCAGACACACGATGATTTCGTTTCGACGAATGGTGGCTCGGTTTTCGGGGATGTCCACGACGCAAAGCCAATATCAATTTGCGGGATTGTTTGGACCCGGGAAGATTGAGAGCACCGTAATCAGACTAGGCAGGACTTAAATGTTGCGGCACGTTTCCAAAAGTCCCACCAATAATTTTATACACCCCTGATTTTTCTCCGTTTACAAGAAAAAGTGAACGATATTTAAAATAATAAACAGATTAAAATAATTTAAGAGACGTTGATATACTATTTTATATTTATTCCAATACTTAAAGAGAATCACTGCATCTTCGTTATATTTTTTAAATATCGAGAATAATTTAGTCCACTATTAACATTTTGAGTGTCGATACCTCAAAAATTCCGTAAAATCAGGGTAATTTATTTAATGAAATGAAATGTTACAGCCAGTAATTTATCAGGTCCATTGTATAATTCTCAAGATAAATCAGATATAATGTAGGTAATAAAGGGGTGTCAAGTTCCGAGGCGTAGTTTCACCCCGAAGGGTCAAACAGCGACGAAAAAGACATAAATAGATTTTTTCCCCCCAGAAAGCTGCGAACTTTCAGAAAATGAATTAATGGCTTATCAAAGTTCCTCCATAAGTAACGACACCGTTATTAATTATTACCAATTTTTTATGAAGTGTATGCACCTTCTTTGGGGAAAGTTCGCGCCAGAGTACGACAAGATTTATGAAGTGGTCGAACAAAACCGCGCCGGCTGAACTCAATAAATAACCAGCGATGTTAATGTCACCGGGACCAGTGACCTGTTTACCTGTATATCGCGGTCGAATATTATCAGCAGGCTTTTCCGCTCTTAAATCGCTCTAATTTCCCGACGGACGCGCAGCCCGCTGGACAAATGTCTCTCGTAGATCACTCCGGCGAATCAGTATAAAAAGCTCTGTCCACTTCAAATTGCATTAGTCGCGGCCGGTGACGAGCTTCGGATTTGCTCTGGCTGTTTCGCGGGATATTTATGATAGAAAACTGGTGAGTAAATAGCCGCGCTGTAATTGAATTTTAATGTGTTCGCTGTCGTTGTACCGCGGGCTGACAGATCCGACAAGTTTTTTCTCACCTGTCTTATCAGCGTGAAGAATTATACATCATCGTATCGAAACGTACTGTCGGGATGAACTTTAGATTCTTATTTTCGAGCCACTAAAGTCGATCCTCGTAATAGAAACGATGTGTTTGATTTGTTCGCATACATGTTGCAGAAGATGTGACAAGTACTCTCCTTGACAAGCAGAATATGTGAGAAAAGAAAAAGAAATGTAAAAGTAAAATTAAATTTATTTATTGATTAAATTCGTTATTTCATTTTAATTTTAATCACGAGGTAATACTCCTCAGATAATATGAAGAAAAATTCTATCCCAGACTTGGCTTGTCACAAATTTTTTTAATTTAGAAGTTTCTCAACACTTCGCGGCCATTGTCGTAACCATAAATATATCTCGCTGCTCTTTTTCTTTGCAACATTTTCCCGATTAATACCGAAAGCGCGGGAAGTTCTGAAATGTTTAGAAACTTCGTGATGTGCCTGACGAATATTGTTTCACAAATATGGCAAAATATTTTAGAAAAAGTTCATAATCCACTGAAGAAATTTTATAAATAAAAATAAATTCTGTGCTACATGTATTCCCGAATACTATTATTCTATCGGCAACATGCTGCATCATAAATATTTATTCGAGTTTAAATCGTACAGCATATTTATTACTTCAGACATTATTAATTTATAGCTAAAATACGAACATATATTTAAAAGTCGAATAAACTAGAGGTCATTATAATTCTATTATAATTATAATATTATGCAGAATTATTTATCGAAGCGGTGTAATAATAACAAGTTAATAGCCAGCAAGAGAACACTTCGCCGTTTTATTTAAACTTTCACAAGAGTTGCGCCGGCAACGAGCGTGAACAAAATCGAACCTGCATAAATATTAAACTCCGTTCACAACGAAGCGAGATTTATTTACAGCGTTCTCGTCTCTCACTAGAACGTTGTCACAGCAGAGCAGTATATTGGCGGAAAACATTTTACAACGCCCTCCGATATTCTCCACGTGATTGCTTCTCCGACGAAGAAAGCGCTGCACGATTAAAATTTCATGATCGCCCTACCTCCGAACATGGAAAAGTTGGCTTTTCATGGGGAACTTCGTATCGACAAACACCGGCGCCGATGTAAATTTTATTGCAACTTCCCTCGTGACCCTCGCGACAGCCGATGGGACGTTTCACATCATTGCAATCGGTATAAATAAATAACCAGCTGGAACGGCTGCTTAACGTTAACTGTATCTCAGCTTTATATCGTCGTTCAATTTTTGTCTATGCTTATTAGCCTTCGTTGGACGAATTTTAATTTTGTGTACATAAACTTCCACTATTATTAATTAGAATATGTAGATTCTCTTTAAATATTTAATTCTGAATGTTGAAACTTAATTTATATGTGTATATAGAATATATTTATTCTCATATACATATACGTATCAACTAATCAGTTTAAACATTTTTAATTGAGAAAATATATTCAAAATAATGCAGGTTGTTAAGCAACAGGTGGGAGAAAATTGTGGAGATGACACTGCGCGACAAACTAAGACGAAAATGAAGAATAACAAAACTGCGACTTCGCCTTCGTTTTTTAATTAATCAGGATTGAATATATCCCCGAAGTATGGCAACCCGCAAGCATCGGTGCTTCTTGCAGTCTCCAGGCGCGCGGAAGAAAACGCGCCTAACGAAACACATATTTCTGTCAAATAAATCAGATCCTCTTCTCAGACAAGTTTAACAGTCAACACTGTTACGTTTTGTTTGAATAATTCGTTTCGTTTAAATTCTATATTGTTCACTCTGAAATTCAGCGGAAGCCGAATGTGTGATCTTTATTGTTCGGCTGTTTGTAGTCATCTAGTTAAGCGTCGAACGTCCCACAGCTGTTCGACGCTCGCAAACTTTATTTGAGTTTCGTACAATTCTGAAATTTTCATGCATACGTTTCGTTGCTCGAGCCGGAAAGTTACGTTCAGCCATAAATGTAGATCCGCTACTTCATGCAAATGAATCATCTAAGTTTAGTACCTTGTATAACTTGCGCTAAGTATAGGAATCTCTCGCAGCCGCGTTTTTGAAGTTTCTGGGTCACGGCGAGGTTTTTCGTAGCGTTTACGCAACTATCCGTGAACGGCTGGCTTCGCATTACGTAATTAAAATTTAGAAATGCATCCCGGTAGCAATATTCCACGCCGGTGTTAATCGTGTCACCCCTCCGGCATTATTCCTTTTAGTAACTTTCTAATTACTGGAGATTTGCTTCACGCAAATTTTCTTGGTATAAATTGTTATTCAAAAATATTTATTGCATGGCTCGATCCTTAGTTGGATATTTGTGTCTATGGGGACAGCAGAGGTAATGGTAGTATTTTGGAATTAAATCGAAACATCACGGAGCCGAATAAATAGTATGTCTCGGGGTACGTAGACGCGTATAATATGTTCTTGTTGGAGCAAGACAAACATAATCGTGAATTTCGCGTGTGAACACGATAGCGACTGTGCATCCCGGCGAGCACATTTGGACAAGGCCACTTGTGACTGCGGTTTGACCTCTCAAACTTTGCGCATTGTGATCCGGCGGGTGCTCGGATCGAGCCCCGTTGTTTCAACTATCAACCCCGATACCTAACGTGAACGGAACCGGAGCATAATAAACAACAGATCTGATTCTCTGGTAACGGCGTGGCTCCTGGGGAACGAGAGGTATCACGGCCAACTATTCTAGAAATAGTTTGCCGCGTGGAATGGTGTTTGGCCACGATTACCGGTGATCGTTCAAACATTCAGGATTTCCTCGACTAACGGGCCGCGTTTGTCTACCTTGAGCTCCGCCGGTGCATTTTCCAAGTGCACTTTCACGCGTTTGTTCCCTCCTTTGACCGTAAGTCGATCCCCTAATCGTTACGACCCTTGCTCGTTGTTCAGTGAACATATCTGGAAAATGATTACTTAAAATACTACGTTATCTTATCTAGCTAGATACCCTGAAACTGCAATATTAATTTGAATTTAAAAACGGATTTCCCCTGATTTTCTATTGAAATTTTGAATGCACAAATTTTTATTGAAATTTTGAATCCACAAGTTTTTATTGAAACAATATTAAGAAGGCTATCATGTAAATTATAATATACTACCGTGTACTCTTGTCGACAGTTTGCACATTGTTTTAGTTAATAGTAATGGTTAATCGGTCTACTGGTTATTTGAAAAAATTCCTTGCTAAATTCGTCAGAGATTGGTACTGACATACATACTTTTTAAATTGCGATGTTAACAAAGCAATAGTAATAATGAGCCTTTTTAGCAGACTGTCGCGAAATTCGTCGATCGCCGTGAAGCGTAGAAAGCGGTTGGCGAAAGGTTTGCGGGGGTTGTAGGGGGTTGAAGGGCCTAGGGGGGATAAAAGGTCTGAGCCGGGTTTACTCCGCGTCATCAGCGTAATTGTATGCGAGGGAATAAACAAAACTATAAAGCTCGCGGTTCGGATTACTTTTCCGCAAGTTTCCGCCCCGTCCCTTGACCAACCCTCTGGCGCCGCGTCTCTTCACCCCCGATAACTCCTCCGTTCACAGCCATATTTCCCCCTCCCCGAGCTATCGTTGCCATTCCTTCGAGCTGTTTCCCCCGTTTCTAAAGCTCGGCTCTTCTTCTTTTCTTAGCCGCTTCTCAGCCCCTTCTCTCGCCCCCTTGTTCTATCCTCCTCGAGAGGACGGGGGTGGATGTTTATGTCGGCCTCTCTGTGTGCACCCGCGGCTGTGTGTGTGTTGTATCTTCGCCACACCACACACAGTTTGCTCTCCTTAATGTGCCAAGACTGTGTGCGGAGAGACACACAACCGAATCTCAACCTCCTCCGCGGTTGCTTTTTATTTACTCCATTTCCTCCTTTGTTTACTCGAGGGCTCTCCCAACCCCCGATCCACCCCACGCGCCCTTTCTCCTCTTCCGAATGTTTTCTCCTTCGGTTTTCCCTCGACCACCCACGCCAGGGACGAGTCAAATCGTACGAACACCCCGCGCAAAGCTAACTCTCCCCTGCGGACGCTACAGAGATTAGGGGATGATCGGATCTAGGGGGAAATTTCGGTGACCCTACGGGGCTTGGTTATCTAGAGCCGGCAGGGAGACAACAATTTGTCCATGTTGCCCCGAATCGAGTCCTTTGTTACCGCTGACGTTTGATTTTTCAGGGGGGCGAGTGTATACTATGAATTTAGGATGTCTAGAAGGGTGCATAGATTTATTACTTGATTTATGGGGATTCGAGTTGAACAGAAATTTGTTTGTCTTGCGCGAGGATTTTTATGGATACTGAACTGCTATTGTACGCTCTGTTATGTTCCTATGAATTTTGGATGATAAGAGTGAGTGAATTTGGGGTTGATTTTTGAAGACTGGTGATGAATAAAAATTTATTTGTCTTTGTCTAGGAAGGTTGAATTTGCCAAAAATTTTCTGAACTTTCTTGTCCTCCCTTGCACGTAAAAATCGGTAAAATCTTTCGGCTATGTTCGGAGTAATCGGAAGAAGTAAAAGTGGATGTCCCTGGGAAAGCATGAAATACTAGCCCGATCCGAAGACTATAGGGCAAAGGGTGGCACACAGGAGGGTGGCAGAGCGCGTCGGTGGGGAAATAACGCGGTGCCGGGAGCAATTCGGCTAACTTTTAGCGTCGCAACTGCGGGACTTGGTCGGAATAGTTGGCTGGTACGATTATTCGCGTAATGAATATCGTTTAATTCATGGCGTACGCGCGGAGTATGGTCTGAGCCGGAGGAAATTGTATTCCGCGGCAAGATGTAATGCGCCAGTGCGATTATGTTAAGTACGAGCCTCGCCAAGCTGTGCTCCAGCTTTTTAAAACCGTCTGGAAATACCGTTCCCTTTTACTTTCTATGCTCGCGCCGCCGGCGATCGTGAACTGTTTGACTACTAACAAGCGAGATAACTTATCAGTCGACTCCTCAGTACCTCCGAATTTTTAATGACTACAGGTTGGCTCGAAAATCACTGACCATTTTAAGATGGACTAATCCTTTAATTTTTTCAAACTCGCATTTATTCTTTCACAAACAAATTTTAAATGGTCCATAAAAACTTTTTCGTTGTATGAAAGGAAATTTAAAAATCAGCCTGTGACATTCACAGACAAATATTGAAAATATTTTAGACAACAGTTTAACTAAAAATATCTGTGAAGCGAAATTAACACTTTGACTGCCAAGCTAGAAACCTCAAAAATTCCATCAAATTAATGCAAGTTATGTAATGAAATAAAAATTGGAAAAAATTATATGTATGATATTGAGTAGTCCTCCAACTTTCCAATCAATCCACTTCAACTTCCAACTTAATATATTGGCGTAAAAATTCATTTTAAAGTTTGGACAAATAATTCCGTCACCCACATATGGGTGACATGGCAATCAACGTGTTAATTGATCTCCGAGGATATATTGTATCATCCCTTAAATGGTCTATTTGCACTAGAAGCAATTTTAACACCAGGAACCCTAAAGCAAGATAGCTAAAAGGAGAGAGAAATTTTTATTTTGCTCGAATCGATGCAAACATTTTTCCGCAGTCTGACCAATAATTTTTAATAACGCCTCAGGTTGCCTCTGAGGAGCTGAACTTCAGAAAATTCCATTTCACACCAAAAACACAGCAATTCCTGTAGAAAAAAAACTTGCAGGCTCTGAGGCTAAAAATTGGGTAGCAATTGGTAGTGGTGAGGGTGAATACTCGAGTGTGTACACTTGCCTCCAGCGCCACCCTCGAGCAGCAAAAGGGTTGTGGCTGAGTCGAGGGATCCCGGAGGGCCAGGAGCAAGAAGCTCTCCGAATCAAAAGAGTCGAATGTCACAGGTCCCCGATAATCGATCACGCGGCCGCAAAGAAGGAAGTCCTTCCCCCGTCGCTAGAGTGGGGGGTTGTAGCAGTGAAAAAAGAAAAAGGGAGGAAGAGAAGTAGCGGGGGTGGGGGGTTGTAATATTCGCGGATCGATGGCTCGTTGCGGCCGTTGTAAAGCGTGCGTGTGCTCGAGGGTGCAGGAACGCGTACCACGCCTAAGTTCACCAAGTCAAATAGTAGAGGTTTGAGAGGGGGGGGGAAGCTTGGGAAGGTGATAGAGGGTTAGTCGGAAAGGGTGCGGAAGAGTTGCCTTATGCGGGCTGAATTGTAAACCAGTCTGAACTTTCTGCCTTCTTTTCTGGTCGTTGCCCGAGGATAGGTTGAAGTGGGGTTGAAGGGCGGCGGGAAAGGCTTCCTTCTTTAAATTACATTTGACCACTCGTTTGGACACCCTCCCCGTTCTATCTGTCTCTCTCTCTCTATATCCCTTTCCTGCTCTATCCGTCGGCTTCGACTTCTCTCTCTCTTTCTCTCTCTGTGCTTTATCCCTCTGCTCATTCTTGCTCCTCCATCCTACCCCTACTCGCGACCGGCTCTTTCATTCCACGCAGACCGAGCCAGGGAATTCGTTTACTACCACCCTTCCGTGCATCTTCCCGGTTAGCTCCAGCGTATATTCTCGCTAGATTGTTTTGGCTGGAAGCACCAATTGTATTAAGAAATAGAAGGAATGCTCGAGCGAGACGCTACGCTCGTGCGCTTTCTTATGGATTAGTTTCGTGCGAATTTTTAAACCGCGCGGACCAAAATTAACCCCTTGCATCCTTGCCAAGAGGACAGGCCCATGACAAAGATTTCAGACAGAATCTACTGACTACACTCTTAAAAAGACCATAAGTTTTTTAATATCGTATCGGACGACTTGGATTTTCTTCCGAGACATTGAAACAATTTACCGCACGACGCGGAACAGAAATTTTGGAAAAATTGCAATTGGTCGGAATTGCAGAGAAAATTTTAGTAGTTGTCTTTCACAACTCTTTTATGTGGGCCTATATAGAAAATTTTAAAAATCACGTTCTCTGTAGATCATTGACAATTGGTCTCCAAAAGCTTTCAAAAATTTTTCTCACAAATGAAACTGCCACAGAGTTAAGAAGCTTCTACTTCACAGTTACGTCTTAAAAATTTATTTACGATTTTTCTTAGATTTATAAAGCCAACTTTACAGGAGCATAAGTTACAGAGCTTTACACGACCGAACTAGGTCCCGGTTTATGTTCCTTGAAACAGTGAGAAAAAATCGTACATCAATTTTTAAGGAGCCCTTGTAAACGAAAGACTCCGATCTACAAATCTATGGCGGTTTCATTTGCGAGAAAAATTGTTGGAAATTTGTGCAGGCGTTTGAGTTCGGTTTTTAGGAAAAATATGGTCTCCGGTGTACCGCCTGGTCGTTTATGCGAGGCATCCGTCCACGCGAACGATCGCATTACCGAATCGTTTCGAACACCTCAGTAATTTCAGCAGTAAACCGTCGGTTGTATATCAGGCTCCAATTAATATCACGAAAATGTTTCGTGAGCCATAAGTCCGAGCATGTTCGAGGCATCCCCGACGGTCCGGTCGGTTAGTTATAGACTGATTTGATATGCCCGTTGATAAAAGAAAGGCAGCACAGATACTATCTACACCGTTATTTGCCCGGTCTTATCTGGCAAAGCAGAACCGGCGTGCCGCGGACTATAATTTCGTACGTATGGTCGATCGATATTATGTTTAAACAGTATCAACCTCTCTCCTCTCGGTTCTTGCCTCGCCGATTCTCTTTCGTTCTCTTTCTTTCTCTTCGAAACCTTCCACATTCCTCTCACGTCTCTTTCATTCGTAGTCGCGAAATATTTACTTAAATTATCCGAGCATGTTACTTTAATTCGTCTTCGCTCGGTTTCGTCTATCAGCGGCACGGGCTTGAATTTTGATCAACCCCTCAGACTTTCAATACGTGATTCAATTTTCCTTCGACCCCTCCCGACGCTCCACGTGCTCACTTTCCCTTGTGTTAAATTAATTCTCGAGATTCTGTCTGATTTGGTTTGCCGCTCCTTCCACGGTCTGTTAAGTGCCGCTCCGAATTGCCTCCGCTCCCATTTACACGTTGTTTCTTTCACTGCGGATATTCCTGCGTTTTTGCCCGTCTATAAATTTCCTAAATAGCCTAAAATATTCAAGAACATTTACCCAATTTTTCTTTGATTTTTACGGCAGGAAGGTTTCCAGTCGGCAAAATAATTCCCCCGTTCTAGTGCTTACAATTTAATCTATGAATTGTGCAAACGATTAATCATCATGTTGCACAGGTTCGCAAGTAAAGAAACACCAAAATGTTTTTTCTTGGATTTAATATTGGCGCCGATGTAAGAGAACAGAAAGAAAGAAATGAACGTTAGAAGCTGTCCGAAAGGTACACGGAAGTTAAAAATAATTTATGTCGGCCTGGTAGCTGCCGGGTAAGATTAAATCGCGTCAGGGTTAAATATGAAGATATGCTCCACTTGTTCCAGCCGTTTGTAGAGCCCTTAAATCCTCCTGCCACCCGCCGGTAATAATTCTAAAGTGATAATAGAATTCACGAGACGTAGGGTCGAAATTCCTTCTTCGCGGATCATTAGATCCTCTTCGGAGATCCTTCGCAGCCCCGGAAACTTCCCTTCGATTCCCTTCGATTCCCATTGGCCGAACTTACCTTCACTACAAATTATTATTAAACCGTGAGCCATCAGCAAGTACCCCAAGCACAACCCTCCCCGGTCATGGTAATCGGACACCTCCGGGCACGGAGGCGAACCATGAATTATTGAAAACTCTCCTCGCAGAAAATTATTCCGGATCGACCTTATGGCAACACGTCGATGCGTGAGTGCGTGAAAAAAGGGTTAGCTAGAGAGGAAAAAAAACGGGGGAAAGGAGGTAAAATACGGGCAAGTTTTTCCCGGTGGCAAATGTGTTCGAGCAAGCGGGATAATGGGGGTGCAAGAGACGGGAATGGCCGTTTCCATGGGACACCATAACAAGGCTAACAATTTGACGAGAGAGCCAGTCGTTCCACGCTGATTGCATAAATGCACTCGTCGTCTGTCGTTGCTTTGCGTGCACTTTCGATTTCTCGATCTCGACGCTTTTCAAACGTTTGTGCTCTTCACGCGATTTCAATGGCTTGTTGAATAAAACACGTTTCTTCAATTCAAACACTGAAGAATTCCTCGCTGCTTCCCTTTACAATTTATTATTTCTCTTGAATGTACTTACACCTTTAAATATTCCTCTTAAAATCATTTTCAAAAATTCCTCGTTTTTCCTCTTACCTTTTAACGATTCCCTGGCTTCTTTTTCTGTGCTTGAAGTGCACTCGTTTATTCTTCGTTTTTACTTATTTTGTAGTATACAATTTGTTTCTTGAGGAGCTGGTGGAAGAAAATATATTGTTACACTGTGTACGTTCCATTTTATTGTTATCTGAGAAATTTGTAAATTTAACTAAAATTATTATTGCATCTCGTAAAAGTATTTATTTATTTAGTCTCATGGAGTTCAATGTACTTCGCAGAAAATCATTTTCCACTGAAATAACTGGACACCTTTTTATTTTTTAAGAGCGGCGACAATTCTATTGGATCGGAAATAGTCAATCTTTTTTGATGCTCTAATGACTGTCACTGTGCTAACCATGTCACGATCATTTTGAAAAACCGCTTCGGAAAGTAGCAGTTAGCCGAAGTCAGAAGTACGCTTCCCTTCGTGGTTTCCGTAAGTTGTAGGTAGAGAGAGAAAAAAAAAATATCGAAGTTCTGAAAATATCGATTTGATTCTGGTAGGGACGATAGCGACAGATGTTCCGAATGTGCATTATAAAAGGAAGAGCAATCGGTCCACTAGTTCCCGGGAAAACCGTGGAACCGTGTTGGAAAACTTAGTTTCGAGAAAAACACGTTTAAAGTTCTCTGCACCCTGCGTCGGGCATTTGAAACATTCAAACCCTTGCACCTCCGACAATTTATTCAAGATCGATAAACCGTTCGATAGTCATACTCTCCAAGCAATAATAATGAGGAAAAGAAAAATGTTCAAAATTTTCTGCACCTCGTTTCTTTCCCCTAAAATCATTTCTCAAATAAAGACGTGAAATTTCATATGGAGTCGATCAGAAAAATATGAAATTTTATAGGGAACCAGAAAAGGAGAATTTAATTTATTATTACACTTCCTTTGAAACGTTGCAGTTTAATCTTTCACATTTTTCTCGAACAGGGGAGGTATACTTAACGTATCCATTAGTGGAGTTTTTCACATTAAAAAAATAAAAAATCCTGCTCTGCGCGACAAGTGTCAGGCATGCATAAAATTAATGCGATACTCTTGTATCAAATATAATATTAAATGGTATGTAAAATACAGAATCGTGGCTGTCTCGCGTGTGCGACAGCGAGCATGTTAATTATTCCCGCTGTAATGAATGAAAATTACCCAGGAACATTTCAATTTACATATTTAATTCAAGTATAATGCATGTACCTATATCACATTGGGTTGAGATATCTACGTTCTTTTAACCTCGCGACTGTATACGACGAGTATAGTCGTCAAGAAATACGATCGATTACTTGCTATTCGCATTCGTGTGAAAACTAAAACCTATTCGTTTTTAGACCCTACTTTGAGTGAAAGATAAAATGAACAAACTAAACAGAAAAATTGCAGTGTTCTCAATTTTTGAAAAGTCGAAAAATACTACCAACTTGTAGGAGATTAAGATTAAAATTAAGAATGCAAAGGGGCCCGGTTGCTCGTACAAATTTCTTGGTTGTATCGGCTGTGTCGGTGTCGACGAATCGGGTAACGAGCACACGCAATCGCATAAATTATCCAACGAACGCGTCGAACCTGTTAACTACCGATTCGATTCAACTCGGCTCGGCGTTGTAGGTACGTTCCCATCGCGTGACTTTTCCGCGTTTTACACCGCACGGAACCGGCGAAGTAGCTTCTGTTGCCAGTGGTTTCGTTAATGGAGTATCGGCCAGAAATAATTACGGCCGGATGGATGACTTCTCCAACGTTTGAGCATTGAAAACACTTCGATGAAACCCTTCAACTAGAATTAACACTAGATTTACCGGCTATTTAAGTATATCTATTTCTACCAAGACCAGTCAGAATGATTGGTCTTTAGAAAAAGTGCTTAGTGGTGTTTCCAATCTTTATTTACTTTTAAAAAATGACAAAAAAAGTTGAATAATATTAAATGTAATACAAAAATAAATTTTTAGACATTATCAATTAATCAAAAACTTAATTGTTTGTAGTTCATCGGTCACAATCCCGAGTATCGAGTTCGCACTTACAGATGTAAGTTATAATGTTATGTGCGGCCCAAAACCCTGAGTAAATATACAATTCCAAGGGCCGCTAGCGTACTGCATCAGAATCATGATTTTCCTGGAATCATATATTCTGTCCCGAAAAAACGTTGCAGTACTCAATTGTTGTAGCTGCCCCAATGTCATTTCATCACATAGAAACATGCACCAGTTATTTTGACTGGTACTGGTATAAATGTCAATAACAAAAAATATATTTGTTACGAATACATATAAAATAATATAAGGTTCATAAAACTGATTCTTAAGTTATGGCTACAAAAGTCATGATATCACTTCGGAAAGAAAATATTACATGCAGTATTTTGACTGGTCTGGTAAATCTAGTGTTAAACGGACGCCTTCGCTCGATATTCGCGTTGGCTTTCACAACGCTCCCTAAAAGATGATTCGTTATATGCGTATCAAAATTAATATAAAATTTTCTGGCAATTCTAAAATAAGCTCCAGGACCGAGAAACTCTTCGTCCACGAAGGCCAAACAACTGTGTATTTTATCCCCCAATGATTCGCCACAGTTTCGCGAAAAATGCTGCGCCCCGGAGGATTGTCGCGGGTCAAACATCCTCGAAAACACTACTTAACCCGTGGCCCTTATAATTCACTCTCGGCCGTTCCCCGATTAAGTCTACCAACAGGAAATATATCGCTTTCTCTGTCAGATTAATCCTCTTCCGGCTCGCGGGGCAACACAGGTTCAGAGGAGCAGAAAAAGGAAGCGCAGGGAGCAGGGTTTAATTCGCAGACGGGACGCGGCTAAGATAAAGTCCAGATTAAGAAAACTCGCCGGATATTGCGAGGCTAATATACGAGTGGCTCTCGTCTCGGAATTATTTCCATTTTTTTTTTCCAACCCCGTGCTGCCTTCGTTTTCTCCCTCTCTTTTCTTTTCACCCGCGTTCTGTTTCGTTATTTTTTCGGGCGCAGCTGCGTTTTTCCCCCGGAAGGTTGCCGGTGCCCGTCGATGGTAGGCTCACGGTGGTCGCGCAAAATTTTTCGAGCAGACGGTTACGCTTCTTCTTGATTACGCTGCTAACGGTGGGTCGACGGAATGGCGACCGCTACGTTAAGTGGCTCACGGGAACGACGCTATTCAGGGGTATTCGTTTAAACGGGACGTGAAAAATGCGCCGGGAAAAGGGAAATCGTATTACGACGCGGATGAAAGCCGTGGGAGGATTCTGTCCGGGAGCGTTTCCATCCTGCCGACCTTCGTCCTTTCCGAAAAAGATCTGACTGCTGGTCAGAGATCCACACATACATACACTTGCCGACAAAAGTTAAGAAACAAAATAGTCGTTTGGGAATTATTGTATATTTTTAATCTCCTGAAACACACATGTCAGAATTAAAAATAACACGACGAGATTACGCATCATACATGAACATACAATAAGTTTTTTTTTAAATTATACTTGTATAAGCACTACACAATTAATATCGAGTCAAGGAAACAAAATAAATACTTGTGACAAAAGTTAAGAAACATGAAGACTTCTTGCAAGAAGTAGAGTAAGCAATGTAAACAAACATGTTCGAAGGAGTCTAGTCTCCTTCCTGACATCGTCGAGTGTGAGATTTGTATTATTAGCTGCAGTAAATATGGCAGGATGGCAACATTTAACTGAAAGCGAGAAACAAAGAATAGTTGAAATGTTTAAAAAAGGGCAGAGGAAAACTGACATTGCAAAAGTGTTTGGTGTAAATCGTTGTGTTATCACGAAGATTATAAAACGTTTTCAAGACAATGGAAATGTTAAAGTGGCACCACGAACCGGCAGACCACGAAAAACAAGTAAACAGCTGGATCGTCGAATTGCAAGGCTGTCTAAATTGCAATCCATTTTGCACAACTGTCAAAATTAGAAGTCAGTTGGACCTCGGGAACATTAGCAGTAAGACAGTTAGCCGTCGTTTAGATGAAAATAATCTTTTTTCACGGAAAGCATGTAAGAAACCATTTGTTTCTAAGAAGAATCTTAAAGCTCGGTTGGAGTTCGCTAAAGAGCACAGTAACTGGTCTGTTGCTGAGTGCTCAAAAATTCTATGGAGTGACGAAAGTAAGTTCAACTTATTCGGAAATGACTCCAGAAGTAACGTACGACGTCCTATTGGACAGAGATTTAATGTCAAGTATCTGAAACCAACAGTAAAATTTGGTAGTGGTAGTGTGATGGTGTGGGGCTGTTTCTCACGTAACGGTTCTGGTCCGTTAATACAAATAAAGGAGTCTATGGATAGATTTTGTGTATCGCGATATTTTGCAAAATCATATGTTGCCATTTGCTAAGGAGAAAATGTCAATGGAGTGGTCATTTCAACATGACAATGACCCAAAACATTCTTCTAAATTAATTAAGGCATATCTCATGGGGCAAAATGTTAATGTAATTAAGTGGCCAAGTCAATCTCCAATTGAACATTTGTGGGATTACGTTGGACGTCAATTGGGGAGTCATTCATTTACTAATAAAGCGGAGTTAATGCGAGAAATTACAAAAATATGGTCTAAAATACCACCCAAGCATTGTGTTCGATTAATCGAATCAATGCCATGCAGACATATCAAATCCAAGGGTTATCCAACATCTTATTAGATCATCATAAAAAGTATAAACACCTGCACATTGTTGTTTTTTTGTTAAAAGTGATTACATGATTCAAGCACAGTATGTTTCTTAAATTTTGTCACAAACTTTTCTTTCGTTTCCTTGACTCAATATTAACTGTAATGCTTATACAAGTATAATCGAAAAAAAAAACTTATTGTATGTTCATCTATGATATGTAATCTGTTCATGTTATTTTTAATTCGGACATGTGTATTTCAGGACATCAAAAATATACACTAATTCCCAACCGACTATATTGTTTCTTAACTTTTGTCAGTAAGTGTACATACGTTACACATTATGTCGTATCATGTTGGAATACACCTTCGGGTCCATTCCAAATTTCTAGTTGCCGAGCCTAAGTGGCCAAGCTATTTTGGCAACATTTCCAAAAAGATGGAGTTCCAATTACTTCTACTTTGAACCATTACATACGAACATCTGCCTTTTTCACTTGAGACATAGTGAAACAAAGCAAAGTATGGTTTCGCAAAAAATTGATGTCAGAATAAACGTTACTGGCCCGTCATGGTTCAACTTGGCTCCTGAACGTGACGACGAGTTGGAATCGTAACAATCGAGATATACAGTGGGGGACAAAAGTATTCGTACACTTGGAATATAGAAATAAAAGCAACAATATTTTTTATGTTATTCATATGTAGCTTTATATTGTATACAACACTTATAACAACAAATGAGCAAAAACAAAACTTAATTACATTATTTCGTAACTTACAATGGCAAAAATGTCACAAAATTTGTGTCACGATTTCCGATGCACTGGTATCTGGTTTTTTTTTTAATGATTCGAACGATTTTACGCTCCTCTCTCATAGTTAGCTTCCGGGGTCTGCCGGTTCTTTCTTTATTCTGCAATGTTCTCTCTTTTTTATATTTACTTATTGTACTCTGTATAGTTGATCGACTTCTTTTTAGTATTTCTGATATATTTCTATATGATTTGCCCTCTTCGTATAACTGTATAATAATTTTTCGTTCTTCCAACGTAGTTTCATTGCGTTTTCTCCCGATATTGCAAATATTCACTAATAACGTGTACTCGCCACGACTAGATCGAATTAATGAAACTAACATGATATCTTCTAAAGTAAAGTTTACATTGATCGGAATGTTGTGATTCCTTCGTAACTGCTGTGTTTATCAACAGAAATGGTGGTGTACGAATACTTTTGTCCTGGCAATTTCTTACAGTAGTGTGAATTTTGAATTCATTTCAAGTTACTAAGTGATATTGTCTTTGTTTTTTGCTCGTTTGTTGTTAGAAGTGTAACGTATAATATACAGTTACGTATATTTGAATATACTTAATAATATAGAAAACATTGTTGTTTTTATTTCTATATTCCAAGTGCACGAACACTTTTGTCCCCCACTGTAGATGATGTTCATCCAGGTCGCTAACAGCCGAGAGACAAAATAGTAAGTTTCAACCAGAAACCTTGGAACTCGATTATAATCCGAGGGGTTAAAATCTGCAGTCTGCTAAAAAACGAGGACCGGTGAAACCGTGCAACCAGTTCACCGTTCCGCTAACAAATCTCCGTGGCACGATCGTTTTCGCACGAAGTTTCGCGTCTCGCAAATCGCGAGCGTCGTCGTAGACCTAATCCAACTAAACCGGCCGAAGAAGTGTGGCCGCGGAACAATGAACGCGTTCCGTCGGCCGGGTCTGTTCGCGAGCAGAATAAACCGTGTTGTCAGCGGCTGTTGGATGGAAACAAGCGACGGGGTCCGACTTCGGGGAACTCTGAACGAAGAAACTCCTCGAAACTAAAGCGTCCGAGTAGACCGAGCCGACGAGCTGGGTCCGATAAAAGATCCGGGGATTCGGGTCAAGCAACAGCGTTCCGCGGGTTTTACGAACGACGCCGCGCGACGGGGGACGGCGCGGCGCGGCGCGGAGGCGTCGCGTCGCGTCGCCCCGACAACAGGTGTGGCAATTTCGCAATTACCGGCTTATCGCGCGGTTAAACGAATAATACTCGAATTACAATGCGGCCCGGAGGAACCCACCCGCGGCGCGTAAAACGCCGCGGCGGAAAATTGCGACGCCTCTGGAACACCAACGGTGAGGGGCAGAGAGGGTAGACCGGCTGGTCGCCGGAAGTTTGAAGGAGTTACGGGGCTAATAAACCTCTTTACTGCGTTACGAAGGAAGCCATCCACTTTATTCCGCCGCGCGCCTGGCGGAATTGCCGTTTTAATAAAAAGTATCGCGCAACGGGGGACCAAGGTGCGAAACGTGGAAGTGGCCGGACCCGCGGCAGAAGCGGATCCGCCGCCGAGAGGAGTTCACGCTTAATCCGACCATAATTTTCCTATTAAAGTTAACAACGTCTCCCGCGACCCCTGGGCTGTTACTTCACCGGCTGTCGTTGAATATAGAAATTTCGGTTAACCATAATTATACCGCCGCGCCCCGGCAACAATCCTCGCCGAGCGTGAATTATTAATTCCCGACCCCCTCCCCCCCGATCTCTCGCAATTACCAGACGTTTATTCCGCTAGGAGAACGATGCGAGAAAAACATAACCTCTTCTTTATAAATCTCGAAAATGCCGGTCTACAAATGTCTGCAATTTTCAACCCCCGCGTGGGCAGTACGTTTCCTGCAATCTCGATCGTAGATCTTTATGTAAATTCTCGCCCGTCTAGCAAACTGCGAAAATAAACTTTTTCGATAATGTTAAAGGAGCCTTCCAACAATTACTATGACAAGACGTATAATTTATAATTTAACATTTTCCTTAACGTCATCGCCGTGTTCTATTCGTATCAATATTCATCTAATTCTTTGACAAGTTTTAGCGGACGGTATTTTAAGTACCCAATTAATATGAACACGGCATAATACAGTTCGGGCCATCGAGCGAAAACTTTTTACCGGAGGCAGTAAACCGAGGGATCAAGATTCATTATACCGATTACTCCTTCAACCGTCTTTCACCTCGTAAATCCTAACACAATTTGTTACACTCGGTATATCACACCGTATACGTAATTTCACGGCAGTTATGCCGTTCACACGGTATTATGAAAATGATTTCTTTTCCGACACTGCAGACTGGGGAATATTCCCGGCCCCGCGGGGCCGATATTCGCGGCGAGACAATGAAGCGGAGTCTCTCATTGGACGATCGCGGAACGACTTCCCGTTCGGATTGTTTAGGGACCGATTAACGAGGCTGCGTGAATCGATAGTGATCCTTTCGAGTCTCGAGACCAGGCGGAAGTTTGAATGAGACCGAGACACATTGCCCGTAACTCGTGGGATTTCTGCATTAATTCGCTGCGAATTGCGCAGATGGAAATACGTGTGCGTGGTTTAATATTCAATGGGCCGTGAACAATTATCCGGGCCCGTTTTTATCCCTTATAGGCAATAATATATATAGGATACAGAGTATCAATGCAGAAATGCCTCGAATCTAAATGTATGATCGTTAGACAACAATGTGATTTATGACAAAAATGAGTAGCTGCAATTTGACAGTAAAAGTTTGGCAGAATAAAATAGTAAACCTAGTAATAAAATTAATAATTATTTTTATAGTAATAAAATGAAATAGTAAACCTAGTAAAATTAACTTAAGTGGCTTCTACATTTTATATCAAATGTAAGAAATGAAATTCCAAGGACAGAAAAGTCCACGATAATTTTTCTTTTTATCGAAGTTTGAAAACATAACCATGAAAAATTGAAAGTGGGCACTAGCAATGTGTATTTTTACCGCAGTTCAAGGCGACGAGAATGGAGCATATTCTGAGAACAGCAAAAATAGTCGGAAAACAATTCGATCGGGTGTCGTAGAGAAAAAAAGGCATCCGTGGAGCGGAGAAAGGGAAGAAAGGATGGAGAGTAACGAAGAGAGTTTCATTTGGAGGCGGTGGACACCCTCAAAATGGAATTCTCATTCCGCCGAACACTTTATCTTCCGCATTACCACCTCTCTTTCAATATTCATTACTTTTTCAATCGGGGCCGCGCCGGCTGCTCTAGTCGTTTTCCTATATGCAAATTTTTCTCGCGGCCGGGGTTCCATCGCAGGGACGTTTTAATGCTCTAACCGTATCGAATAGTTCGAGATTCCAAGCCTCTCTACCCCCCTCCACCCGCGCCGTGAACAATTATTGCTTCGGAGCCGGGTTCTACTAGTTGACCCTCGTGGTCCACGCGTTCACGTCAAACTCTTTTTCTCTTCCTCTCTTTCTATTCCTGTATCCCCCTCTCTCTTTCTCTCTTTTCGTCCCCCTCTTCCCGCGGTCTCCATGGTCTGACCAAAGCGCGACTCATTCCACTTCGGACGGTGACCCATATTCGATTATCTGGATGCATGCCATCCAGTCCCGTACGGCAAACTAATTGCCTCAAATTGGAAAACTTTCTCGGCCTATCCTACTCTCGCTCCGTCTCTCTCTCTTTCTCTCTTTTACTCCCTCTCTCCCTCTCTCTCTCTCTCTCTCTCTCTCTCTCTCTCTCTTTTGGGTGATCTCCGTGTTGTCAATCTCCCGTGCTCCTCGTGTACTATCCCCATACATGGGAACGATCGTTCCCCGTCGATTCGCTATAGTAATGGTCTTCAAACTTTCCCACCTCAACCCTTAACACTCCGAGTGGGGCCACGCCGCCCGAAAATCGGAAACGGAATTGTTTGTAGTGATCCAACCCTTTCCTTGCAGTTTTCGACTCGTTGCGGATAGCTTGATCATTCTTGGATGGCCTTGTACAGTCACACAGTGATTATTAGACTGCGGATCTTTATGCAAAATTTTCTACCTGAATTGCAACAAACTCGAGTGAAATAGAAATTTATTTTCTTTCTTAATATGCTTGATAGGTCGAAAAATGTTTAATGTTTTTATTGTTTTAAAATACGCCTAAACATTTTAGTCAATTCCTTTTATTTACTCTTCTTTACACTTCCTTAACCTAATTTAACCTAACTCACATCTACTTTTATCTACCACTCACACATTCATCCATCCGTCTGCATCCGTCATTACTGTTTGCGAGAGAGAGAGAAAAACTATATCACACATACATATCCAGAGATCAAAAAGAAAAATTATACATATAAAATATAAAGTATAAAATATACAATATATAATAAATATAACGTAAACATAACCAATAATGTTGCCCTATATACAATAAAAATAAAAATACAATTCATAAATAAAATAACAACTAAAATATAACAGCATAGAAAAAAACGATATACTGTAAAACCGAAGAAAACAAAAAAGAGAAAAGCAAAGCAAAAGAAAAAGAAAAGTAAAAAAAGAATCAACATAAACGGACCGCTTCTTTGCTTGCAAGCAAAGCAAGCAAATAAACATTTTAGTCATAAATGCATAAAATCTGCGGTCTAGTGATTATACAATTGGAAATATGTTTCTATCATGCTTGGGTCAATTAATGTATTTTTTATCAACCCTCTGACTAGAAATGACGAATTAACTCGTCATTTGTGCTCGCTGTCAGCCGTCGACAATTTCTCACTTTCTTCTCAATGTAACTAAAAATTTTCTCATTCTATCGTGTCACAATTCTACCGAGGATTTTATACAGTTATTACAAAATCACAATTTATAGAAAAATACGTGAAAGAATAGGAGGATGAGTATAGACGAACTATGAGCTTTCTAAAATGATTAAAAGAAACCCGAAATGATACAGATCTTGTTCCGCGATCCGGCGGAACATTCTCGGAAAATTCCGGGGCCGAATCATTTTGTAATAATCGACTGATCGATCACTGGATACGGGAAAAGTTCGATTGATCGATGCCCGCGACTCCTGCGCGCCGGTGATGGAGCTTCGAAGTTTCGCCGGAAGTTGGAAGATATGCGAGGCCGAGGAGCTGGTAAATTGCTAATACAACGTGCATCGGTTTGCCAGGGGGGTATAGCGGTTCGAAAAAAAGGGAGAAGAAGAGAAAAAATAGGAGAGAAATGGTAAAAGACTGTGGAAAAGAACATGTTTGAAAAATTGGACCGACGAGATGACGTCACGCCGTAAAACGTGGAAATCAGTGGCCAACCCTGTCGCGGTTGCTTCTTTTTCGACGAATTTATTCGTGTTCTCTGCGTCGTCGCTTTTACGTTCCCCTTCTGCTCGGCCGACGTCGGTTTAACGACGCGGGAGGTCTCGCAGGTGGGTTTCGCGAATTTTTCAGATATCGTGCCGCCAACGATTACGAGGTTTCGTATTTTATTCGCGACCGTAAAGCGTTATTACGATTCCTACGATCCCTCGGATCGCCGACGCTTATTTATCGGCCCTTCCGACGAACGTTATGCCGGCCCGCTTTAACGAGGCTACATTCTGTCCCCTTAATGTTTCGACTTCGTCCGGTCGTGACGTTTAATTAACACAATCGGCCCGTTTTGTTTCCGCGACGGAAAAAATTGTTGGGGAAATCGGCGTCGCGCTTTATAGAAAATTTTGTCCACGCGAGACGAATGTTCCGAGGGAATTCGTTGACGCGAGTTTTGGGCAATATATGTAGAAAATTCTGTAGCCGAGATCCTAACATTAACAAAGTTATGGTTGTTCGAAAACACAATCGTCTATGAAAACTTCTATCGTTACAATAAGAGGTAATTTAATTGTAGTATCCCTATCCAGAAACAATGATTAACGAATCAGATAATGGCGTTCATAAGCTTTAACATAATTGATCATTACTGACTTTAATAACAATGTTTTTTTTACTGTTCCGCAGAATCCGAGTCCAACTGGGAAGAATGGTGGACTTACGAGGGAATCTCGGGTAAGTTTTGCAATTTAAATACAGATATTCAATGAAAATAAACATTAGACTACAGAGAATTGTTAAACGATCTAATCATAACTCTTCAACCCGCTGTTCGATTTTTTCCTAGATTAAAATTATCGTGTGTATAAATCATTTACAAAAATATCGACGACTTCAGAGACTTCATATATCAAAGTCACAGCATGTAAACAGTTTTTTTTTTGTACCTTTATTCCCAACAAGAATTTATTTACATCTATTTTGGATATATTAATATAAGTCTCGAACATTTAATGTGCGAAATGTGCACAGAATAAAAATTCGAAGGAAATACTACGGATCGCAAAATAATATTTACTGTATCATAATAATACAGAATTAAAAAGAAAAGCTAAATATTATATAAAATGTGTGCAAGACTTATTTTCGCTGACGACCGAATTCACTGTGGAATCGCTGATCGCGGGCAGCGTTGGTAGTCATTTGAGTCAATATGTAAAGGAATTTTCATCAATTTTCCGAGTTAGCGGATAAAGTAATCGGCCGTGTAATCGCGAATCGATACCTGCCCGAGGCGTCTGCAGAAAGAGAAACTAATCGGCGCGAGTTAATTTCCATTAATAGTCGAGGATTTCACGATCGATTGCGTTAAGTTAGACGAAGGAACTCCGCGTCTTCGTCTGCCGGAATAATGAGATCTCCGGGCGGACTCTGTTGGAAATAAATCTTTGTTGCGCTTTCGCTGCCGATTGAGTGCTATGGGGAGGGGCGGGGGAGGACGAGGGGGTGTAATATTGAAAAAGTTTTATTGAGAGATGATATCACCGGACGATTACAGAAATAAATTACTCCTCGAAGACCGCTTCGAAAGTTCTTTACGTCTGTCCGAGGCGTCGCCGGAACCGGCGGACACTTAAAACGAAGCAAAAATTTAAAACAATTAGCGTCGACCCTCCAACACCCCTAAAAGTTGCCATACAATCATAGAAAACAATTTTTACACTATTGTGCTTGTATCTGAAAATTTGCTAAAAATTTGAGTGTTGTAGTAGTAAGTAATAATAATAAATAGACTGCGGATCTTCGTGTAAAAAATTATCTACATCAATTACAAGAAACAGTTGCCATATTCAGTTTTCTTTCTTTCTCCAATGATTTTAAAGTCTTGATCTAAGATCAAACCTCGGGTCCGTGTCCGTGCTGTGACATAGATCGTGTAGGCCTACTGTTTTCTCGTGACCGTGTCTTTTAACACGTTGACCGCCATGTCACCCATATGTGGGTGACGGAATTATTTGTCCAGATTTAAAATGAATTTTTACGTTAATATATTCATTGTAGCAAATTTGAATGGGATCTGTAAAATGCAAGAAAGTTGGAGGACTACTCAACATCACACATATAATTATTTTCAATTTTTATTTCATTACATAACTTACTTTGATTTTATGGAATTTTTTAGGGTTCTGGTTTGGCACTTAAAGTGTTAATATCTATGTTAAGGGAATATATTAGAGTTGAATAAGCAGACTGAGATTTATGCAGTTAGAACGAACATGATAATTTTCTAATTATCTGGTACTGTTAAAAAGCTGGAGGAAAACACAGTTGCATGTTGGAGCAAGAGTAGAACATTTCCAAGAATTCGACGATTTCGTCGTCGGTGGACGAAGTTGTTCGCCTCGGAAAAATTCGGCGCGGTAAAAAGGAATTCGAACGAGGTCACGGGAAATTTCGGCCGGCTTAAACGAACGTCCGTTTAACCAAGTATACGGCACTGTTTCTCTTGTGGCAGCTGGCCCGCATGGCGTAGAGCAACACTAAACTTAAGACTCTCGAGGCTCTCGCACGACCCTATCGGCGCCCTGGCTTATTTTTAATAAAAACTGCGACCCCCAGCCGGCGGGACGGGCGAGATTAAAAAATTCGTGCCGGCGCCACGAGCCACTCGATTGCCTCGTAACTTAAAATTAAGAAAATTAGGAGGCTCCGGAGCCGCCGCGCCTGCCCCGCACCATGATGGAAACTGATCAACGTTCTCTGTCCTCGGCGATTTATATCTCGGCTGTAGTCACGGGACGTGATGAACGAAACGATCCAACAAGCCTTCGGAGATTTATGCGATACCATTTTCTTCCACTCATTTTACCGGACTTGATCTAACAAATTTCCGATTTTTCCTCTTTCAAGTTTATCGTTCCTGCTCGGTTATTACATTTGTGCGAAATATAAAACTGGTCTGCAGTCAATTATTTCTACGATCTGATAATAGACAGAACAAATTTTATTTTACTGTAAAATATTAGTTCTTAAAATATGAAACAATCTCCCATAAAATTTAAATGAAATGAAATTGTCGAGAGTGAAGGATTGAGACGGAAACCTTAATGATGAAGGGAAGCGTCTGCTGTTTCGGAGAAGAGATTATAATTTAAAAGCATGCGCTGTTTAAGGGAGGCAACTTTCGCGAAGTAGAGTGGGCGATGGCCCAGGCCTGGATCTCCATAAATCCTTTCGGTCCAGAATTTTTCTGTCACCTGGTACACGTTCGAACGACTTCTGTGACTTATTACCCCCATCGATGGAGGGGGTCAGGGGTGGAATTTTGGGGTGCACCGAGGTTTCATATCAAGGACAGATGGCCGGGCCGTTTTACAACCAATAACTGACTCCCTTCGCAGAGATATATGTCTGTAGCCATCTTCCGCCGTCTATCCATACGTATACTGCATATCCTTGATTTCAGCTCGAGGCTGGTCTCGAGAAAAATATCGCTTTAGACTTCGCTGCCGTTCTTCTCTCTCTCCAGCTTTTCCTATCTTTCTCTAGCTTTCTCTTCCCTTTTCTCTCTCTCTCTATATATATATGTACACGATACACTGTATATAAACGGGGAAACTGGAATGGAAGATATGAAGCGGAGGTACGGCATTCGACGCAGGAATATAATTTGTTGCAGAGTCAATATTGCCGGGGGTAAATAAGACGAGGGAAGAATGGATGTTGATGTAGTCGAGGCGTACGTGACTGATGTAACAGAGAATGCGAATGAAATTAATGTTTTAGACCGAGACTAGCTCGAGTCGAGATGTAACCCGCTGCCAGGCGAAAATGAACGCTTTACTGCCCCGGGACTCTAATGTTTCTTTCTGCTGAACCTCCTGCACTCTCTCCATTTTCTTGCTGAAAAATTCCATGTACATTCGCTGCGAACACACATCAGATCTTGTTTCATTCCATAGGAAATTCGTTGTTATCAATACTTGGTCATTTTCACAAACCAGAAATAATACCATGGAATTTTTAATTCTTCCTTACTATTTTATATCTATTCATTTTTTATTCGTTACAACAGATAAACGCTCGATTTGGATCCAGGGTCAGATTTTCGCTGGATTTTTTACGCGGTGGCAAAATTGATTTCCCGAACTCGTTACAAGGGAGGTCGCTCTTGAGGCCGTGTCTGCGTGTTTATAGCGGCGGCAACGAGGAGTGGCCATTAAAGAAAATATTTTTAATTAACTCCCTTATTTACGAGCTGAGTAAAAATCTCCACTTACGCGGGGGCCGTTCGCGGCGCGTTTAACAAGTGTATCATTAAGTCCCGGCGGATATGTCAGAGGGGAAAGAGAGCCGCGGCTCTTCTCGCGGCAGAAATTTCATTTTCACTTCGGAATAGTACTTCCACGGGCCGGAAAAGTGCTCTTCAAGTACTGGAGCAGGCCTGGCAATGCTACCAGTTGCGTACACCAACGCGAAAGACGAGAACCACCCGGAGACCGACTTAATCCGGCCGCCGGAAAAGTTCCCGTGGTATTGAAGCTTTTTCGTTCTCACTTCGTCGAATATTCCCATCGACTTCTTCATTCCCCTCCCAATTTCCTTCCCCTCGTCTACCCCTTAAAAATATTCTTTCGCTTTCCGGCCGTCCTTCTCCCTCCTTTTTTCCCCTTTACCTTCCTTTTCGCCCAGTAATATCTGCCTCCCTTATTTATCTCACCCTTCCTTCATTCTTGTTCATTTACTTGATCGCACGGTTATTATACCATTTGTCTACTCATTTATTTAATTACTTATGCATGTATTTCTTTGTGTAGCTGTTGATACATTTATTTGTATATTCAGAGGCCTATTTCTCCACTTATCTATTTATTAATATATTTATTTGCTCAGCCATTCATTTCTCTACTTACCTATTTTTGTCTAGGTATCTATTCACCCATTTATCTTCTTCTTTATTTATTTGTTTGTTTCACTTCTCTACTTTACTATGTTTCGCCTTCGATGGTCCCCTTTCTGCCATAAAATTCTCAGTCCAATGTTAATCCATAGCTACCTGGAATAAAATAATTTCTAAATGTAGTCGTACATATATTATCTCCATTAAAACGACAATAATGTTAAAAATAATTGAAAAGACACATCCAGAAGAGAACAATCAAAGAGCCACGACAAAGAACGACTCGTAAATCTCGAGTGCCATAATTTACCAGACTAATCTTCCTGTAGGAACAAATTGCGAAATCTGCCTGATTCGATCCCGATAATGTGCAGCGGTAAAGCTCGTTGCGGAATCGACGGATAATGATTCATCGAACAGGCGCGTTCTCCGCGGATGAAAAAGATTATCGATGTCGAATATTTCCGCGCCGGTTTCCGCGAATTCGTTAACATCGAATCACTTTGTTACGCGGAACCGTCCGCTGCGAAAGACGGCAAAAAACGTGCATCGCCGATGCGCCGAGGATGCACCGGCAATTGCATAATCCCGACGCGAAACGACGGGCGAGAAAGGGACGAGTCGTAATGAAATCACTTCCTCGTCGAATGTTAACATTGAGATCGACAATTAACGAAACGGCGAGAGAAACGAGAACGAGGCCGAGCGAGAGAGAGAGAGACGGACAATAATTAAAAGTAATTGCATGTAAATAACATCGAGGTCTTTCCCTTCGAGCGTGTTTTCGATATTGTGCCGATGCAATCCAGTGATGCCGTGCGAGTCCTCCCTCGACAGATTTATCGTTTTTATGCTGGCAACAGCGGCGATTAATGCGAGCAGTTTATGTTTCTTCTGCAGAAAAATAACGCCAACTTATTCCGCGCTCGCAACAATTTATCATTCGACGCGTAACCTCTGTTGCTGAAGTGGCGGCCCTTACCGCTCTGCTGACTAATAATCTTCGGAGTGACGATTCGTCGGTGATACGAATTTAATTTGTAATTAACACGTTGACCGCCATGTCACCCAGATGTGGGTGACGGAATTATTTGTGCAGGTTTTAAAATGAATTTCTACGTTAATATATTCATTGTACCAAATTTGATTGGAATCTGTACAATGCAAGAAATTTGGAAGACTACTCGATACCACACATATAACTATTTTCAATTTTTGTTTCATTAAATAACTTACTTTGGTTTCATGGAATTTTTTAGGGTTCTGGTTTGGCACTCAAAGTGTTAAGGGTTAAATCTTTGGGACTTGAGACATTTTAAGTTTCTGCTTCCTGGATTTGAAGTAAATCGTAAATAAATTGCTGGGGAAAGCTTACAAAATTTTTTCCGCGGCTGAGCTGTCCTTAAAATTGTATCTACGATTTTTCTTGGATATTTTATTGGACATTAAATTCCATAGAAATGGTGAAACATTCCAAGGTTCGCGTGGGCCCTAAAATTCGGCAGTCCCAGCTTCAAAGAAGGTCGTCTTAGGTGATTCTCGTCGGATATGGATTATTCGCGAGCATGAGCGGTGCCGAGTCCGCGTCGTATGCCGGTCGCATAACCATGCTCGCAAGACCAACCCCCGGGAGTAACGGGGAGAAGTCGACAGACAGCATTATTCACACATTTCTCGAAGCGAGCCTAGCGGGTGTGGGTGTAGTTCCCGAAGCAACAATGAAACTTAATCTCATTGTACACCGAGGCAAATGCTACAGAGATACATAAATAAAGGAGGCAGAGAGACTCTTCAAACAGAATGGGAATTCCTTCTCTCTCTTTTTTCTGTTTCTCACCACCGGTGCATAATGGGATTGTCTTGTCCGTGTCACTACCCCCATTCAACCCCGCGGCCCCTCTAGGCGAAAAATGAATTTTCGCGGATATTGCAAAGCGGCGTACCGTGAGCGTGTTAGGGTTTCGGAAACGCGGCTCGGCGGCAACTTATTAACCGATTCTCGGCTCTTGATGAGAGAGAGAGAGAGGTTCTCGTCGCCGTGGGAAGCAGTTTTCCGCGATGAAAGCGTCAGTTTATTCTATAAATCTGAATGGGTTGCAACAATCGCAGCCCCCGTTATCCGCTGGAACAAATAAATGCACGTTGGCCTGGTTTCGGCGGGAAGAGAAAACGGACAAGACCTCCGTCGTTTTATAATCCTTCCGGTTGTCTTCCTACCGCGACCTTTGGCTTTAATATTATAAACCGTTTGTTTTATTAATTTTTTATTTGGACGCGACCGAGGCCGCCGCCGCCGCGGATTTAAATAATCGCCCCTCTCTGTGACGAAACGTATTCTCGAGCGTTTGCGTTACAGATCGCGCTATTTTTGTTAGTTAGTTAGTAACAAAAATTGTCAGTGTCCCTTGCAATAGTTGGTGGCCAACCAGACTTTGAGCCACTCATTTTAGAAATCGATTAAATCCACAAAATACAAAATAGAAGAGACTGATGAAATAGTGTGGAATTGTTTTTAGAAAGAAGTTTCTCCAATTTTTCAAATCAGTCGTTAAGGAAATTTATTCTAAGATTTTTAACATCGCTGAGGAGCTCTTAAGTTATTTCGTTAGTAGAATTCACGGACAGGTATAAATAATTGCAGTTTTATTTGATTCACAATTGATTTAATGAAGTCTCGATGAATTTAGAATGCCCTCGGGTTATGAAAGTTATTCGTTACGGAATAAATTGTTACTTGCAGGGAAATGATGAGGATCGACGCTATAAAACGTTTGTACGTTACGATTTAAAACAGATTTAAATTTGCAAATTATTTCCAAAACGAATATTCCAAATTGAATGGAATTATTGTTTTGTAACGTACGAATAGGAAACCTGTGGAAGTCGAGAGAAAATAATAATCTCTGTGTAAAAACTGCAGCCTCCATTTTATACGTTTTCGACAGCAGACCGTATAACAGACCGCAAAAATTAGGACAAGTCGAAAATATCAGCGGACTTCGACGAAGCTTCGGTTTTATTTATAAATCAACAAAATCCGTCCGAATGAAAATCAAATTGTGTTCTCAACTTTTGAAGCTATCCTAAAAAACATTAACCAGCCCGAGCCTCGCAGTTTATTAATTGAGTCTAGACTAATTGGATGAAAGCATAGAGCATCGAATGAAATCAAAATGGAGAACTGTTTGGAAGTTCTGTCGTCGTTAAATATTTCTGCAAAAATATTGAAATTCCAAAAAATGCAGGATGTGTATAGTAAAATTTGCAAAAGTAGAAAAATATTCTGTACTATTATTAGAATAGGAACGAGATGGAGTAGAAATGTTTTGCATCAACATTTTTTATTAATATCTCATGGTATTCGAGTAGTATTCGAGTAGCATTCGCGAATACAGAATGTGTATGTTAAAATTCGCATGGTAGAGGAAAATTTAATATTATTGTACGTGAGACGTACCTGGTAATTTTTCGCAGGCGTTAACATTTCGTTGACATTTGAAACTAGCGAGAGGAGCATGACAGCGATACTGTTTCTCCGGGTCTGCTGGAGTTACGAGCCCTTGATATTATATCTTTCATTGCTGCGACGCCATTAGACCTTTCGTCTGAACGGCGTTCTTAAAGAAGAAAACGAGACCGTGTAAATCAGGTCAGAAAGGAATGTCAATACAGTGGAATATTCACTGCCTGTATTAACATGTTCGCTGCGACACGGGACATGCGTGTTCTCTGTTTTACGTTTGCGTGTACAGTACATATTACTCCGGACTTCTGTCACGTGCGGGAAAGACATCTTTATAAACTCGTATCTTTAAGATCGATATCATTTCGCATCCTTAATATTCCGTTCCAAAATGGACGTAAGAACATATTCATTAGAAAGCAGATCAGCATTTGGAATGCTGTTAAATTAAATTCGAATAAAATTAGAATTGTCCATAAAAATTGTCCGCGTCGACTGGAAGAAGCAAAAAAGTTCCATAAAATATTTCTGAAATTAGTCCAACCTTTCCACACAGTTTCACGTTTTATCGATTAATTTTTAGCGTGTGTGCATGTTTGAGTAACAAATGTTTATTTTAGTGCAATGAAGCTTTCATGCGCTCGTAAAATGGGTCGCCTGTCTCGAATATCGATTCGCAGGATGCTGTATCTAGGAAACTTTGATAGAATTAACAGACGCTTTGGAATAAAAATATGTTTACCGGTATTTGGAAATGCATGCGATCCAGTCGATCCTGCTGCTAGTCCTGCAGAAGCAGCATCAGCATCAGCAGCAGCAGCAGCATGATGTAACAAGAGTTTGGAAAAGTGAGAAAGTAGGACGAGCCCATGAATAACAGATGCAAATGAATATTCGAGTAGCAGAGAATGTTCGTATACCAGAATGCACGAAATAAGGTGAACGCCTCCGAATGATCTCGAGAATCTGAACGGCACCGCCATATTTAATTCGACGGAACGGTACCCTCGTCCGAAGCAGGGAAAACAGAAACTGCCGAGGGGTTGGTTCTGCCCGGTCTCGTGGACATTTTTTTAAGAAATGAAAATGCACTTCTTTTACGACGCTCGTAAACTTCGCGTGCATAGATTACCGAAGGAAATTTGTTCGTTGCAGAAAACGAAAAAGCTCGGGGAGACACTTTATCAGAATTTTTCTCGAAGCATGAAAACTGGGTCTACTTTTATTGTCCACGTGAGACACTGCACGTCTTTTCTTGGTGCAATCGTTCGCCCAGATGTTGCAGAAAATATTTTTATTCATCGGCCTGCCCTGACAAAGGGCTCGCGTGACGGGTCAATTTCGTTTAAGGGCTCTGTCGTAAATACAATGGAATAATTCGTGAATTTGAAAGAATCATTCATTTTTCCTAAGGTGATAACAAATTTAATTTCTACGATTTTTCTAACCTCGAAAAATCTTAGATTTTAATGTTTCTCCAAATAAGAACGAAGGGCATTTAATCTATCAGTTCTCACGGACTTCCAAAACGAAAGAGCATCCTCTTGATCATCTTTATGATTATAGATTGCAAAAGGATTATCTTCATCAGATTCTGATTCACTAACGTTATACCCAGATCCTTTTTTTCTTGCCTGATCCTTATCTTAGGTTTTAATGGACATTCGTTATTTATTAGACGGAAAGGCATTTAGTTTCGATAAGTTTTCCACACTCGATTCAAGACAGACTCGATAAACATAATTAACTGTTTACAGTGAATGGATTGCTGAATTCACTTAACAAAATGTCTGTTCTTCTTCTCCGTTCTGAGACAGTGTTTCCAGAATCAGAAAAATGAAGATGGCCGATGTTCGACGTCTTCAGGGTTCGGTCGTTCCGTCGTCCCTGTTGCTGCCTAATTTTCACATGCAAAACTGCATCCTGCGATATCCCGCCGAATCTCTTTCTCTCGGAATTGCAGGAAGCAAAGCAGATGGTGACCAACATTCGGACGGCGAAACAACAGAGGGAAAACCGAGCGGGGGAGGAAGGGTTACAAGCACGGGGATACGTATGTGCGCGGGGGGTTCGGGAGCGTGAAACGGGAGAGCGGGGAGGGGCGGGTTTCTCTTTCGTATATATTTTCCGGATGGAAACGGCGCAGTCGACTCTCGCCGAGAGGCCGGCCCCGGAATTAAAGAAGCGGAATAAACATGCAAATGCCGGCCACTTTCCATCTTTATCACTTCGCGCTGAATGCAAGTGTGCTGACTTAAGGCTCGGCACGGTTTCTGCCGTCGGAGGAGGAGACTATCGGCGAGTATTGCCAGAGGAAACGGCGACGGATCTCCGGGAATTTTCACATTTGCCCCCGGGGTCCGAAAAATCAGCACGAGACACAAGACCCGTGATCGTAACACAATGTTCGATATTCGCAGATTGCGGATTTTATGCGTTAGAATTTATCTGATAAATGTAGAACAAAATTAATCCGTTACATCTTTAGAAGGAAGGATAGTTTGAATCGACTCTTGGCCTGTGGATGCATACATTGTATCTACAGTCAATATGCTGCTCCTCTGTTTCTGGATCTCTTATGTTTCATTCGTGGTGTTTCTTTCGAAGAGTAATGACGTGTCTCACAACGTGCTTCTAGAGAAGATATTGAAATATAACTTCAATTTCATATTTTATAATAGAGTGTGGTTTCTTAGTATACCCATATTCCAACACTATGCATCTGTGACAAAAATGGGTAACCACAGGTTAAAGCAGTGGACATATGAAAAAGATTGAAGGACATCAGCGTTTCAACTGAATAAAATAATTGAAAGCAGAAATCAATTTTTATCTCGCTCCTGCGTCTAGCAATCAATGCAAACATATTTTATTTATTTTTTTTTTTTTACTGAGCTTAAATGTAACTCCCCATAGGGGGTTATGAAGCTTTACATTGGGATTGATATGAATACAGCGTATTTTACATATGTGCCCATAATTATGAAAGTGGTCTGTCAAAATTAAAAAAAAAATGAATTTATCACTTATTTCACAAGACACGATTTTAAACTAAATTTATTCAATGTAAAAAAAATGAAAGAAATATATGACTTAGACCACTTTCATAATTATGGGCACATATACATCAGGATTAATAGGAAAACAGCGTGTTTGACATATACATAATTTCAAATTTGTAGATTACATTGTTTGAGAAAATTTAAAAGAAAATGACACGCTTGAATGTTCGGTTTACAAAGCAACGATCTAACAATCAAGGGTGGGAACAAATTGAGCTTATTCAATCCTTTCATAAGATCAACTAGTTGTCATTCCCATAAGGTACACTGCCAAATAATATGGTTAAGATCTTGAACCTCATTGCCACAGTTACATTTGGAATCATTTATAATATGTAGTCGTGAAAGGGATGCTGCGAGATGGTAATGATCTGATTTACAACGATTTAATGTTACAATATATTTTCGTGATAAACCTTTGTCCGAGAAATCGTTAGTATTTTTTCTATATTTGTGTTTAAAAGATTCACGTAAATCGGTGACAGGAATAACAATACGTTTATCAGCTTGTTCTAGTTGTTGTTGCCGACTTAGCTAAGGCGTCAACCTCATCATTTCCAACAATGCCTGAATGGGACGGAATCCAAACAAATTCTATATTGCTGTTATTCGATGTGGTTTTCTTGAACTTAAAGTATTTATCCCTAATTTTGAAAATAATAGAAGTTAGTTTTTATTTCTATCTTTGAGTTTTGTAGACATAGAAGGGCGCTAAGTTAGTCAGTAAGTATTTTATAATTATGGTTTGTGTCCAAAAGAGCAATGTCAAGTGCATCAATTAACGCAATGCATTCAGCAGTGAATACAGATACAGCAGTGGACACTTTTTTTGATTGATATATTTAAATCTTTACAAATGCATCCAGCCCCAACAGAGTTAGAACTTGGAATTTTACTGCCATCAGTATAAATTGTGTACGAGTCACAGTTTAAAAGCCAGTTATGTAATATGGAGTTTGGATGGTTACATATTTTGAGATCATGACCAAGCTCAGTATTTATTGGGATCGAGTCATTTATAATATCATAATCCGGACGGTAAATATCATAACAGTTGCTAAAATGCTTAAGTTTATTTTTATGATAGGGATATCATCAATACATTGGTGTACGAGTCTTTTCCTTTTGCGTTTGAAATTTCTGGTATCGGAAAAATATTGGTGTATTGCATTATTGACCAAGATGGAAGTATTGGAAATAACTTTACTCAAGCAAACATATTTTATTTTACACAAAGGTTCACAGTCTAGAAACGAGTTTACAGCTCGACGACAATTTCCGGAGTTTCAAGGCTCCTGGGAAGACTGAACCGTCCCAGATTCACATTATTTTCAAACTAGCCCGGTGTCCAAGGTGACGAGGACCATTTTCATAAATTATTCAAGCAACGATCCCCGGCATAGTAGACCGCTGTATTGATTCCGTATCAGCAGAGAATAGTCGCAGAGCGCGAGACCCCGCGAAACAAACCTTCTTCATTGATTGCGGGACACGTTCTCTCGGACTGGCTCGGTCGGCATACATAAAAACCCCATCAGCATCCATTATCCGGCCACGGGATTCCATCGTGCTCTCCTCGGGACCAGTGAATAACAGGTCCGGCGAGCGTGTAGAGACCCGTTGGAGCAGGAATCGGGCGGACGCTCGGACCGTTGCTCGGGAAATTCCCAGCCATTTTTCCGATCCATCGCGATGGGGAGGGGCAACGGGGAAATCGGCTTGCCAGCTAATCCCCGTGAAACGAGCCAAGTAACGAACGCGGAAAGGTGTTTCCACGGTGGCGGCCGGCAGTTTCCATCGTTACCCCGGCCGACCGCGAAATTACACGGTGGAAAATATTTCGGCCGTCGAACGTGAATCGCCAAGAACCTGCCCGGTTGCGAAACGAGAGGGCCTGGAGGGACTGCGAGTCGAGAGTGGCTGGGAATAGAGGGAGAGAGAAAGAGAGAGAGAGAGAGAGAGAGAAAGAGAATACAGCTTCAGCTGGAGGAGAGTCCGGCGCGCGGGGGCCAGAGCGCAAAGATTAAATGAAATTATTTAAATGCCGTAATTTCACATCCCGGCCGGACGACGACGGTCGGTGCTTCGCAGGTGTTGAACATGCATGTATGCATAGAATATGTTTCCGGGAAAGCAACTCTCGTGGCGCCGCAACGCCGCGCGCCGGTTCATCCAACGGCCCGGTCGGCCCGCCGCGCGGATTGCGCGCATACATTACCAGAGCGACGCGGCCTCGAGAGGGTGAATACGCGGCTGCACGGATTTCGAACAAGCTTCCCGAGGACTTTTCTAATTTCACCGGCGTTCTCGCTATACCGTGCTCTCTCCCCACGTGCTATTCCCCGTCATCCCAACGGCCTACAGCCAACACCGCCACCGTAAACGGCCCGGGGACCTGTCGAGGCGAACCCTGCGAGAGGGAAACCGGCGAGAGGGTTGCTTGATGCGGTTTAATAGGGTAAACTGGAGGATCCCGGTTCTGCCGCCCGATGAACATTCTCTTTTCAACGTTCTTCTGTCGCGGATCACGAACTTCAAGAAACTGATGCTTGTTTGACCCTGGAACGATCGCGAGAATCACTTGGTCTCTGGACCTGAAGAGCCAGATGTTAGAACTTTCATAACCGGACTGCGAATCATCATACATGATAAACATTGTTGGGAGCAAAGGAAATGGTGCAGGGAATGGTAACTGCGTAGAACTTTCTTTTTTCTTTGACAGAATTAATCCCATGTGCTACGATTTATTCTAACTCGGTACCTATTGGTTGTATTGAACATTTTTCGATTAACACTTTGACTGCCACACTAGAATCCTCAAAAATTCCATAAAATCAGTGTTATTTAATGAAATAAAAATTGAAAAAATTAAATGTATGATGTTGAGCAGTCCTTCAACTTTCTTGCATTTTACAGATCCTAATCAAATTTGGTACGATCAATATATTAACGTAAAAATTAATTTTAAAATCAGGACAAATAATTCCGTCATTCTTCTGTACCTCCGTTGGATCCACAGCACACAATTATTGACTCACGAGAATAGGTCCGAATAATTGAACAACAATCACTAAGCAACACACACAACACATTTTATAAAATCGTGACAATGAACGAGAAGACGTCACTCCGACCACGAACAAAATAATACTGCGATTTTAACAATGATCCCTTCCACGGAAGTGGTACGGTCAGGTTATCCTAGGCAGGTTAGACGCTGAGGGTCTATAAACACTAGATACAAAACCAACAAAAAAAAATTATGGCGGGGCGCCGACCCTATTTCCCGGAATTCCCTGTTTTCGTATCACACGGCCGTGGGAGGGGAACGGTTAAAATCGCAGTATTATTTTATTCGTGGTCGGAGTAACATCTTCTCGTCTGCTGTCACGATTTCGTTAAGTGTGTTGTGTGTGTTGTTTAGTGATTGTTGTTAAATTGTTCGGACCTATTCTCGTGAGTCAATAATTGTGTGCTGTGGATACGACGGGGGTACAGAAGATTCAGAAGTAAGTACACTTTACATTAGTATTTTATAATGTAGTTTGTAGTACATTAGTATTATATTTTATTATTCGTATGTAGAATATTGGATGCAAGATTTTCTTTCATATTTTGCAACTTCAATGTCCCTTTAACACTGGATTTACAAAGCACTAAAACTGACTACTTAACATTATTTTACAAAAATAACAAGAACGTGTCTATCCACATTTGTATCAATTTTTTAAATAATATATACCCAAAAAAATAATTTTGTTGAATAATTCCCCATGGATACCTCCTCACAATGTCAATAATTGTAAATTATAAATATTAGATCCCGTCATTTTGACAGGCCCCGTGAACATAGTGTCAAATTTCGTTTGTCTCGAGGCACGCACACGATTATGTTCCATCTCACACACTGTACTCTTTACATTAATATTTTGTAATGTAGGATTATTATTTGTATGTAGAATATTGGATGCAAGGTTTTCTTTCATATTTTGCAAATTCAATGTCTGTTTAACACTGGATTTACAGAGCACTAAAACTGACTACTTAACATTATTTGGTAATTATTTACATTAGAGGCTTCCTCACCGATTTTGATTACCTTGAAATATGTTGTCAAGGTCATCATTCTGAACAACTTTTTCCTATACATGTTACTGCTTCTCAGCTATAGTTTCCGAGATATTCGCAAAAGAGTTTCAACATCTCAAAAAGTGATCGCAGTAGATGTGGGTTAGATTTGAAATTGTGGCCGCCGATAAGGCGGACATATTTCGAGTCATATTTCAAGGTCATCAAAATCGGTGAGGAAGACCCTAATGTAAATAATTACCAAATCCTCGGTTCGACAAGCTCCGAGGGCGTGTTATTTCGAAAATTCTGGTCCCGAGCAATTGGCGGCTTAATGAAGTTTTTGCGCTTGGCGCAGCAGTTAATGGGGAGCGTAAATTCGAAGTTCGGTGGAACAATGTAACAGCGCATGACAAAAGGACCGCGTTTTAGGACAAATAAAATTACAGGAATTAATCAAGGAAAGTTGTTTGAGAGGCGTCCCCGCTTGGAACTGGGCGTTCAGTCGTCGAAAAGTTTGCCCGGGGTTTCGGCCGCGTTCAAGCGAGAGGACCTCGTTCCGCCGAAAACGGAAAGAAAAGTCAACTGTCCTGCGGCGGAACGCGGTCTAATTAAACCGGCATTATTGTTAGCCGCCGCTGGCGGCTGGTAAACACTTGAAATAGTTCCGCGAAATTAAGAATCGCGTTATGAATGCCACACCTCGAGTTAACGACAATCAAATCGTTGCAATCTTTCCTGAACTTTGTTGTGCGATGATACCTACTCGAGAAAACCGATTTTGAAAGTTCAGCAAATACACGCGCTATCAGTGTTGTGTGCGCGATTTTCTAATACGTGCTATAGTGAAACCCGCACTTTCTAATTTGTAGTGGACTGTATTTAATGAATGTTGAACCGGAGGATCAAGTATATAATGCTGTTTATTCGAAGAATGTCGGATCTTAGTGACTAAATTTACAAAGTGACCTATGTTTATGCGAATGTTCAGGAGTGACGAAGTCTAGAATGCGACTGACCATGATAATGCTACTAAGACTGATGCCAATGCTAATGATCGTAGTAATGATGGTTCTCGTAATGATGATTTATCTACTACGCTGGGGCGTTTACAAAATGGGATGAGGACGTTTGATAGGTTAAGACAAGAAGGGCGGAGTTAACTATGTCGTTGACGAGAGCATGCGGAGTGTACAACAGGATTGTAAAAGAAATGAGAAATCCCGAAATTTTGTAACGGTTGCTCGAAGCGCATCTCCGCATGATTCTTGCAGATATGCTTGTAAAATTTAGGTTCCGAGACATCTGCTATATGTGGTTATAAAACACTAAACCTCGGCCGGTAACGGTTCCTCGGACACTATTCTTTTTAACGTACTTTCGCTACGCGACAATCAGATAGGATTCGTCTGACCAATGGCTAACCAATTCTACTTCCGCAAACCCCACGGATCTTTGAGCTCGATTTCGTAATAAGTATAACTAGATTTAATTACTCGATCGTTTCTCGTGTAAAATCGCTTCTGCATTAAATTTCAATCCCACTAATGCGTGAGAAAATCTTTATTTTTTTTTAAAGAGAACCCAGAAGAGAACATTCTTTTTTCCATGCAAAACTAAAAAGTTTGGTGGACATCCCCGGGGGTTAACAATGCCGGATAAAACACCGGGTACGGAAATGTCCGGCTCGTCGTGTCTCGATTTTCATTTTACCTGGAATCCGACGGCGGCGGGTTCAGGGATGAAAGTTGATGAAAGTTGCGCGGGAAATTCGAGGATAAAGAATTCAATATCGAGATGAAGGTGGCGCTATCTGCCCGAGGATTAGCTGTCTGTGGGAGTCTATTTTTCATCGAAAGTTCGCGGAACTGCATTCCCCCGTTCGCCTTGTATTTCCCTTTCTGCCGGGAACTTCGTGGGCGTTTCTTAGCATCGCTCTATTAATTAATAATTCACGGGCCATTTTGGCTCGTCCGCTTCAACCCTCCGTTCTCTCTCTCTCTCTCTTTTACTCTTTTTCTTTCTCTCCCCGCTTCCGGCCACGTCCGATCAATATTTTCCGCGCGCGCGAAACTTCTGACGCCGGCCTGTAAATTTTCTTTTATAGCTTCTAAATTTTCCTCGACCGAGGCATATCCTTCGCTTCGCAAGATCGGCAGAAACGAACAAGCAGAAGCGAGCGAGCGAGCGTGCTCGCGCCGATGCAAGTTTTCTGTCTCGGTTCGCGGCACGTCGACGAAGAAAAAGAGTACAATCCGGTTAGAGCGAGACGTCCATCTTCCTTCGAAAGTTTCCGTAATTAATTGGACACAAAGTAGTCTTGGGAATTCCTCGAACTCGGTTAATTTAATCGGCCGGATGCTGCGTCGACATTGTTCGCCGCCTCGATCGCAACTGTGCACGCTCGGGCGCGAATTATACTGATCCTCGAACCCTGGACATCCGGCCAGTCCTTAACGAGTCCTGCGAAATTTCGAGCGATCGACACCTCAGGAACGTCCGTTTCAACTTTGATTCCGGTCGAGGATTTTATTTCTTATATGTATTTATTCTATCTAGTTTTATTTTAGCTTATTCTAGAATAATATTTGTTTGGTTCTAGCACATCGCAATTGACGCAATAAATTATGTATTTAAAGATTCAGACAATTGACCAGTCAAGTAACGAGTCCTGCGAAATTTTGAGCGATCGAAACCTCAGGAACGTCCGTTTCAAGTTTAATTCCGGTCGAGGATTTTATTTCTTATATTTATTCTATCTAGTTTTATTTTAGCTTATTCTAGAATAATATTTGTTTGGTTCTAGCACGTCGCAATTGACGCAATAAATTTTGTATTTAAAGATTCAGACAATTGACCAGTCAATTAACGAGTCCTGCGAAATTTCGAGCGATCGACACCTCGGGGACGTCCATTTTGAGTTCGATACCGGTCGAGGATTTTATTTCTTATATTTATTCTATCTAGATTTATTCTAGCTTATCCTAGATTTATTATTAATATTTATTCGGTTCTAGAACGTCGCAATTGACGCAATAAATTTTGCATTAAAATCCTCCAGTCAATTGACACAGTCTCGGTATCATTAACTTATTCACTGTTCAGGCAAAACGTCTGCTCTTCCGGTAGCCTAGAAAAATGGAAGGGAAAGAGGTTCCACGAGACAAACATTTCGCGCAGGTGTAGCCGTAGGAAAATTCTCGGGCAAATTAGCGAACAGGATTATTCAGAGTCCCATCAGCAGTCTCTATAAAATCCCGTACAATATGTCGGCATCCGGGCTTCCTAAACAAGTCGGAAAATTCGGTAAAATGTCGGAGAGTTTCGGGTGGCCAGGCACAGCTGCTTACGTTTCAAATTGAACTCGTTGCCGTCGGTGTTCCCGCGTCCGTATGATGCCTGTTACTGGCCATTCGAGCAATAGCGAGAGAGAGAGAGATAAAGTGTGTGTGTGAGAGAGGGAGAGGGTGTGAGGCAGAGGGTCGAATGCATTACTGGACTACAGGAGCAATTACCTTAGTTAATTAACGAATTTACAACTGCGACAGCGACGGTGTGTAAATCGGCGTGTTCTACGCGCGCATGGCACTCGCGAGCGCCGGTTCGACGCCGATATCGTTATCACGCGGGACGTGTAAGCTTCGAAAGCTCGTTCCCGTTGTTTGTACACAGCTTTTCGAATCGCTCGTAATTCCAGCTGTTACTATTAATTGCCTCTCTACCGCGCGCAGTTTTCCATTTTGCGTGCTTTTTTTCCGTTTGGTTTCGATCCTGATTTTGATGCAGAGAGTATAGAAAATGATGAACTTTACCTCGGGAGACCAGAAATTCTTAACTTTTTCCCATGTAATCCTGCCGATTTTGGCGAAAAAATGCCAAAAATTCAAGTTTTAATCCTGGTGGTTCAAAAGTCATCTGCGTAAAGATGCGCGACTTGCAGCGTTTTTCACAGGCATGAGCGCCGCCATGTTGGTATGAGCTTGTGCTTCCATCGCTCAACTTCGCTCTTATCTGCCAGAAACGCTCGAAATCGTTTGAACACGCATAACTTTTGAACTACCGATCTCCTAGGATTAAAACTAGTATTTTTGGCATTTTTACGCCAAAACCTACGGGCTTGCATTGAAAGAGGTTACAAATTTCTGGTTTCCTAAGGTAAAGTTTAACCAAAATGATTGTAATGTTTGTGATCCTTGACACCAGTGTCTAAAATCTTCGCAAGACCAAATTCAATTTGTAGAATAGAGTTATTGTTACACGCAGAATCCAGTTTCTATTTTTCCGGAGACGAAATTTGATTGGCGCAGCAACAAATTAGTGGCAGGAGCAGCTCGCTCGTTGTAGAAAATTACACAAACGATACATCGACGGGAACTTCTGTAATTAAAGGAAACAGTTTACGCGGGCACCCGCAATTCCGAGCCGTCACACACCATGTAAAATCATCCATTCAATGATATTGTCATTTAGGAGGTGGCCGGGCCCGGGTGTGAGACTCCCGATGAATGACGTTGATTAATTAGACCGCAGTAATTAATTTGAAACTCGACAACCTAAACGGCGCGAACGACTTGAGACGTAATCCGCGGACGTTGTACGAGCTTCCGCCGGCTTCCGAAGTATTTCATATTCCCGCGGTTATCTGTCGTTCGTAATCGCGAAATTTAACCAACGAGAAATATTCGACCACCGAGGACAGTATTGTCAATACAAATTTTATTACCCATGGAAGTTTTCAGCATCCTTGTTCTTTTCAGAAATACTGGCGTTATTGCTTTATCTTTGCGCGAAATAAAAATTTTCTGCATTGCCTCGTAGAAACCAGGTGCCAAATTTTATTCTTTCTTTAATTATTTTAATGAGACGGTGAAGGTATTTTTAAAAATCGTAACAAATTTTTATCTTTTATCCGCTTCAAATATTTTCAATTTATTTTTATCAGTAATGCATAAAATTCGCAATATAATTACCATTTTCCGATTTCTGTCTCGGTATTAATTATTCGATTTAAACTATAAAATGTGTGAGTTGATGGAAATATTTTTTCTGGTAAAAATTAGAAAAATAAATTGCTCAGTTTCTACTTAAATAATTATGCTTAATACTCCCCTGTTCCTAAAAAATAATGGCCCGAATGATTCTTAATGTTCGTGCATTTTCATGGCATGTGTTAATTCCGCCAATTCTGTTGCATTCATTATTTCATATTTTAAACAAATTTATCAGATTTCAGCGAAATCAGAGAATAAAAACTGGAACAGGATCTGGAACGTGAAATGTGTGAATTATTGAACATTTCTTGTTTGATAATAATTGAACAGTGGATTTCAAAGTTGGATAAAAATGATCTGGATTAATTGCAAGTAACATGATCCGAATAAACATTTCTTTCTTCCTTTAATAATTTTAATAAATCGGACGTGATGAAAATTATTTTAATTTTGCATGCACATTATTTTAAATTCCTCGAATACGAGTTCCTCATCTATTTTCTATAAATGTTCCTGAAAACAGGCTTCCAAATTAATTTATCATTTAAACGCTCAAGAATTCAGTTTAAACATTTTCCACTTAATGTTAATCAGTTTCTGAGATGTTCGAGCACTTTGTCCACCTCGAACGTACAATTCTCGCCCTTTTCACCCAACTTACGATTGATAAAAAAATGTCACGACATTTTTGGTGTTTCAGCGGGAAAGTTTTTATCGGAATTAGCGATTGACACTCCGCGGTCGGACCCTCGTAAGAGGTCCTCAACAAGTTTTGCGCGGAAAGTTCCGCCGAAATCAGAACGGCGTGAAGTTTAAAATTATTTCGAATGTTATCCGAGCCGTGATGGTTTGGGAAGCTCGAAAGTCTCGGGAGCGCCGCAAATCTTGGAAGCTCTGAATGTATTACCGAACTTCTTGTTGCCTGACAGTCTCAAAAATTTCGTAAATCCAGATGATCCTGAAACTTACGTCCCCTTGTCCCGAGACAATGCAGAAAGGAACTGGGGAACCTTTTACCTTAACCTCCTCGAGCGAAAATTAAATTCAGATCACGGTAAAAATCTCCGACGAAATTTCAACCCAATCCTCATTTTTGCAAGTTGCTCGACGAACTCGCGAATGTCCATTAACCCTGATGCAATCCTCGGAAATGCCTTAACAGATCCTGAGATAAAGCTTCACCCATGTTTGCTTCAACGTTTTCAATAGCAGACAATTTTTATTATTTTCTTTTAAATCACATTTTTACTACTTTAGATGGCAATTTTTATTTTAATTTATTCGGCACATTTCACAAAGTTATTCTTATTATTCTATACTACTTCTTGTATCGTTAGTTGTTCTCTTTTTACTCTCACTATTTAGAATATTCATTGCATCATTAAAAATCGGCTTGATAGTAAGTATGAAATGGTACATTTGAAATGGGTCATCTCGGTCTGTTGGTTCTGGTGTGGAACAAAAAAATTATGGCACAAGGGAAGTAATGAGAGGAAGATAGATAGGTTTACTGGTTTAAAAGAAAATTCGTTATAAATGTTTGAAGGGTTGAAGTTCGCGATACGGAGGTGTCGCAGCGAAGTGATTGATTTTATCTCTCGTCTGTAATTCTCATTTTTCCATCGAGAGATCGGGGTTCGCTGGTTTCAGGTAAAGAGAGAAAGAGAGTGAGAAAGAGAGAGAGAGAGAGAATGAGAGAGTCAGAGAAGGAAATGATAATAAAAAGAAAGGGTCGGAAATGGGCCGAGGCATTCCGGAAACGCACTCGGAATGTATGCAAATACGACGTCGGAAGGATTACTTACGTTAAAGCACGGAAAGCTGAGAGACCTATTTCCATAAAATTCCCGATCCCTTCCGGATCAATCTCGATATGCATGAAATATTCAAAAACAAAATGATTACACCTTAAAAGCGTCGATGCAAGTGGAAGTATCGGAAGAAAAATAACGAGGGGTGGCCCCGACCGCCGGAAGTAGACGCGAAACAAAAGCATGAATATAAGATGGCTTGAAAGCACCGCGGGGGAAGAAAATATTTTCTCGAATAACATTTTACGAGGACGTTCAAGCACGATGACGACGTGGATCCTATACAACCGGCGAACGTAATTTCTGGTAATAATTAATCATTGTTATTTCATCCCCGCGCGATGAAACGCGGCCGTCTGATACTGGAGTTTCTGTCTCGGCTGACGATTTCAGGAATTCATCGCAATGAAATTACATTAAAATAATCGCCGAAGAATATTAATTACAATAACTGTAACTTCGTTCTCTATTTAAAGCGTGAGCTACTATGAACGATTATAAAATATTCAAACGGCACGAGACTACCTGCGGGTATTAAAATAAAAATTTTATTCATTGAATAATAAATGGAATTTCTTTTGTGAATTTTATCTTGCAATTGAAAATGTGCAGAACATTTTTAAATAGTCGATACTTGTAATATCATCCTCCATTAAAGGTTTATTTAACGTAACTGAAATTAACAAAACTTGTCTGCCACGCCTGTCTGAAGAAATTAACGTAAAATATAATAACTGCAATACGTTAAAAAATATTATGATTAAAATATTAGAGGATAATTCCCAACTCCGCGTTAAAACAACGAACTACATTATCCAATAAAATAATTCCACACCGCATAAAAATACGTTTAAACTTCCGTACCATAATTTTTATGAACCTCGAACAAAAAGCGTATAACCGGAAAAGCTCTTGAAAAATGTGCAACATAATTACAGTAAAAAGAACAGCGAAATCGCGATGAACAAATTTTGTTAGTCGGAAAAAGATGGTGAAACAGCGAACAGGTATAATAAATTCCCACGAGTACACGAAAGCAGCCTTAAAAAATATAAATAGTAAATGTCTCGCTTCGAAATTACGCAGAATTATGCAGAGAATGTTTTGAAACGTTTTTAGTCGAGCAAAATGATAATCCTCCAAATATCTGAGAAAACTATAAATCCTTTTCGATCATTCCTGCGGGAAACGCTTCGTACCCGCAGCTCTAATAAAATTGAGCAAAATAGCCGGGAACCCGGAGCGGAGCTAAAAACGAGATTAACATGTAATTTCTATTTTCGCAGATTGCAGCTAATCAAATTGCAGGGCTGCGAGTAGATTAAGGTCGGACGGTTGACAAGCAAGGAAAGGCGTTGAACAATTTCTTTCTTTTTTTTTTCTCCTCGGGAACGGGGTCTCGAATCGGACATCGTTGGGTCCCTCGATTCCAGGGGAACTCTCGTTTTCCACGGGACGGGAAGAGAAAGAGATTTATCGGCTTCGTGAGAACACGGAAAGTGTCGCAGCCGATCAACGAGCTTCTGGTTCGCACGAGGAAGGGTCGAGAGACTTTTCTGAACCGTGGAACTCATCGATCTGCCGATTGTCTCTCTCTCTCTTTCTCTCTCTCTCTCTCTCTCTCTTTCTCTCTCTCTCTCTCTCTCTCTCTCTCTCTTCTCCGGGACGCGGTTATCTGAAGATTGCTGTTTGCGTTGCGCCGGAAAGAGACCGGCTGTCAAAATAAATTAATCGGGGATATTAATGAGGAAAGAAAGAACCCGGGCCCCGAGAAATTTATTAGCCGGCCAGATACTTTAATTAACGTCCCACCTGCCGCCGGGTGCCTCCACCTGCTGGAACGGTTTATTTATTAGAAAAACAATTATCCAACTTTATCTCCCAAAAACAATCAGAGGTATCGAACTCTTCGTCTTTTCCTGCTTCGATTAAAAAGTGCTTATTATTGCCGTTGATAAATCGGCGAGGAAGAGAGCCAAGAAAAATTCAGTAAAATAATTGAAATAAAAGCAGTGACCCTTTTACTCTGTGCAATTATTTCAAGAATTATTTTGCAGAAGCCTTTACACAGATTTTCAGTATTCACCGCATCAGAAACGTAAAAGAGACTAAATTTCACAATAAGTAGGAGAGCAAGAATTATCAACACAGAAAATGTAAATATTTACATTGATAATTCTTGCTCTCCTACTACATTATCACATTGAATTCATAATATTGACCGGAAAGTCGAGATTTCGTAACAAATTAGAATTAAAATATCTCCTAAACTAATGATTTTTTTACACAAATAGATTAATACTTTTTTGTAAAGAATATGAAGGAGCATCAGTTGATGCAGTAAAAAATATATGATTCCATTTAAAAAAACATTAATGACCTTCATATGTCCTTTACGCGTTCACCTACAAACAAATGTACCATCAGAATGTGCACCTCTCAAAACCATTCAACTTCGTCTAAAACATTGTTTGCTATACATAATAATAATGACGTAAGGTAAAGGCACCAGGAATTGACCATGTACCAGTAGCTGACCATTTTATAGAAAAACATAAAAAATAAGCGCACTTATATGTGCACTTTTGATGAAAGTGAACCTCGGATGCCATGCCGTCTGTTGTTTAAATTTCAAAACAATAAGAACATTTCAAACCTTATCTTTTGTTTTTCTATAAAATGGTCAACTACTGGTACATGGTGATCAACTACTGGTGCCTTTACCTTAAATTTAGATGGCAAAATGTGGTGACCCAGCCTGTATATTAGTGTAAAGAAGCTTCCCAGAAATCGTGTGAAAATATTCTCCCCCCCAAAATCAAAGCAGTGGACGTCTGGTCGGTCCAAAGAAAATGGCGAGCCGGTCGCAAAAATCGTCTTAACAGAAGGGGTCCATTGGCAGCGTGGAGCGCCAGCTCCAATTAAGATGTTTTTCATCGTGCGACGGACATCGGCGGGTATCTAGGCGTCGGCGTCGCGACGCCTCGGCCTACGGAGGGCTGAATTCATATGCATACATGAATACATTTCGCCGTGCCGGCCCAATCAACTATCCCCTCCGTGCCCGAGGATCTTTTGTCCGCTAGGCGTGGGACGCCGGCCGGTTTTTTAGAACGTGAAAAATCTACACGCTAATGAAGCTCTCTCTCTCTCCCTCTTTAATCCACACCCGGGACTGTAATTAGGCTTTTTCCTTTCCCCCGTGGAATTTCGCTGTTTTCCGAGGGGGGAAAACTGTGCTCGTCGCCTCGCACACATCGGCGCAAAAGGGGGTGACGAGCGACACCCTTGATGGATGGGGATATTTATACGAGGTGTCACTCGGTCGCAATCGGTCGTTTCGATGGTAACACGCCACCCGGAATATACCCGGCCCGTGGAATCATACGTTGATTTTTTTTTTTTTCTTTCGTGTATCGAACGAACGCGCAACGGTATGTAGTATCGGAGACAGTTCCGCAGAAAATCATGTCTAGCTCCGGGGAATGTCGAGTTATGGTAATTGCGCCGTTTCGAAGTTTCTTTCTCCGTTATTAGTTTTTCCTGGAATCCCTCGCGCTTGTTAGCCCGCCCTTCTTCCTCTTGTTTCTTTCGATGATCGATCGTTCCCCCACCGATAATTACGCGCAATTTGTCCGTAATTTTCGGAACGAGCGTGATCGCGGGAATTCGGGATCTACGCCGCGCCGAGAAAATTATAATACTGTTTCTTAAATTCCTGTAATGGGCTCTGAGGAACAAGCGATGGCTTCATAGCAAAGTGCTTGCAAGTAAAATCAAGGTCTCAAATTTTGCGACAGAATAATTAGATATTAGGCTACGCATCTACTAATTTTTAGCACAAATGCATAAAATCTAGTCTAACGAAAAATATATTTGTGGACAAATTTAGAAAATGCATTTGAGATAGGGTAGAAATTTTATTGCTAAATTTTGTACATTGTTTACTCGACTTATAAAAACTCGACTCAATTATTTTTCGAGGGAATGCTATATATTTATTGACGTTTTGTGTATCGTTAATATTTCACACTTTGTTTTTATATTTATTTGAAAATGTATGGCTAATATCGTATGTGTAACATTTTGTGAAAAAACCTCTCACCTCAAGAAGAACAAGGATATAGTTAAGGTTCATTTTCAGCCAGACTCCTCTACAAACACACCAGTATAATACAATATCTCGAAAGTTTTCTATGTGCTTTTAAAATTGAACCTTATCGATAACCAGACAGAAGACAATATTCCTCTGGATGAGATGGCTACGAATATCTCGGGAGAAAGAAAATACTTTCCTTTAAAGCAGATATAACCAGCTGGGGTTTTGTTTTCGATACCGGCGCCTGGAGAATTCCTGCTCTCTCTGTTTATTGACAGAAGAAACTCTGCCGGTTGCCATAACATAAAACCGGAGAGAGGTAATGATCTACGAACAACCCTAATAAAAATCTTACATACTCGACAGCGCAAACACGGAATCTGACTACGTTATTATAATGTATTCTCCCTTTACATTCGCTTTCAACCCGATTATTCTGTCTTTACATTCACTTCCAATCTGATCGATAAACTCACAGTCATAACTTTTCAACTATTGATCTCCTAGGATTGAAACTTAGTTAGATTTTCGGCATTTCAGATTACACAAAAAAGTAAAAAATTTCCGGTTTCCTGAATTAAAGTTTGGCCCCCAAATATTGACAGCGATACAACAGAATTTCATCAACTGTGTTTATGAACCAGTAAGAGTAGAAATCAGCTAATGACACACGTCATGGTTAATGGTGGAGAACATTATGGTTTTTTGAGGGAAGATGGAACATTCATTATTTCAAATGTGCCATCTGGATCTTATGTTATCGAGATGGTAAATCCCAACAACAGAATTTCATTTCGGTTTAACACTTTCCGCACCTCAAACATTCCACAAAAACAAACCAAGTTATTTAGTGCAATAAAGATTGAAAAAAATTAAGCGTATGATATTGAGTGGTCCTCCAGCTGTCTTGCATTTTACAGATCCTAATTGAATTTGGTACAATTAATGTATTAACGTAAAAATTCATTTTAAAACCTGGACAAATAATTCCGTCACCCATATATGGGTGACATGGCAGTCAACGTGTTGAAGGTAATTTTACAGAATGGGTCGAGCCTTAACCAGTTAAGCGCGTTTGACGTGTATACACGTCGGACCAAATCTCTATCGCGGTGCGGTTAACGTTAATGAATTGTTAATTTCTTATCGAATAAAAATGTGATTCTTTCTCGCTTTGCTTTACTTTTTTCGTAAAATTTATAACAGCGACATTTGGCCTGCGTTCGACGTGTATATTCGTCATTGTTTGATCTTACTTCCGTGCCGCGAGGGATTTTTAAAATTAAATTCCACAGTTAACTGGTTAAATGAACGCAAAGTTAATTTGATCTTGGCAAAAATCTGATGAAAATTCTGAAGTCCACTCGTACCTAGGTTTTCGAACGAAACACTTGGCTGTGCTTGGATCCGAGGACGCACCGCGTTCAGTTCGTTTAGGTTTGTTTCAAGTATGCTTTCTCGAGTGGCAGCCGGTCGATTTCTAGTATCGCGGTTCGGCATCGTGTTCAGACGGCGGCAATTCATCAAGCGGGGTGCAACATTAACTCGATATTTAGAAGTTCGGTCGTTGGTTCCGAGAGAATTTCATTTTCGAGGCCGGCTCGGCCCTCTCTTAGCTCGGCTCCCCGCTATAATTGCATAATTAGAGTTGGGCTGACCGGCGGTTCTGCAAAACGGGGTTGGTTCCCGGAGCCTGCGCCTTCAGGAGCTGCCGAGGGGGGTGGGAAAACGGAGGTTTGACCAAGCTCGGGGCCTGGGGGTAATGGAATAACGGAGGTCAGATGGAATGATTACTTTCTTATCACCCGAAGGCAGGTAGACTATTATGGCATTCATCAGCCGCTACCTGAGTAAGTCGGAAAAGGGGTGGGGGGGGGTTTGGCCAGGTGGCTCAAGGGTGGGTTCGGAGGGGTTGTGTGAACGTGGTTCGAGGCGGGAGGGTGAAAGGCGGTAGATAACAGGAGAAAGGGTGATAACTGGAGAGCCTTACTCGGTGTATAACCAGTTACGGAGCTGCTCGGAGGGGTGTAACAACCCCATTATTGAAACTTCAAGCGCGGAGCAATCATTCTGCAATTAGCAAAAGTGATTAAGTGTAGAAGCCAACACGGCTTCTGTCTTCCTCTCCCTGATTCACTCTGTCTTTCTCACCCCTCTCTCGCACCCCTTCGGACTGTTCTTCCGCGTCGCAGCAGCGTTTCGCACCCGTTTCGCGACCCTTCGCGTACTCGCCATCTCCGAGGGTACGTATCACCCCTAACCTGTGGAAAATTTTCCGTGGGTTATAATGTGTACCGGTGCAAACAATTCTAATGAGATCCCTCTATGGATCTAGGGTAACAGCTGGGCGGTCAATCACAGTCACCGTACTGGAAGGCATCCTTGCCTCGCTCTCAAAACATGCTCTATAAACTCACGCAATTTTTATTATTTCTACTTGAGAAAAATAACTTGTGTACCTCATATACCCATAAATATGTGTGCAAAAAACCCTGACGTAAAGAGTTCATTAGTTCTTCCGAAAGAAAATGACTGAAGATCGAAAAGGACAATGTCTCTATACTTGAAGAAAGCAGTACCACATCGAGTCGATAAAGATTCCTAACTTGCACAAATCTCTGCACAACTTCAAGTTGCTGACCGTCGTCCAGGATTTGTTCACTGGAAAAACCTAAGTGGCCACGTTCAACTCCACCCTCATAAATCCACCGAAAGCGAAATAGTGGTCGGACCATCGGCCTCCGATTTCCCTGATAAGTAAGCTGTTACCGACAAACCAACCCCCACCCTCCTTCAGGTCTCGATACCCAGTCCAGAAACCGGTTTGTCAGCCGACCCGTTACACCGACACCTGTTTTAATTATCCACCTGTGTTTCTCGCGGGACTCCATCCCAGGGACGCCTAATAATTCATAATGAGCGGACAACCGGGGATAAAAGGAAAGTGGATACACACCCCCGGACCCTCCTCTAGACCCACCCTCGTTAACCGACGTAATTACAGGTTACCCAGCGGCAGGAATAATTGTCGAGACTTTTTTTTTCCTTCTCTCGCTGCTTGTTTCTCTCTCCCCTGGTTGGTTAGGGGTTGGACGGTTTCACCCCCTCCCTGCGGTCCATCCTTCTCTTTCTTCTTTGCTGCGGATCCTGGCTTTCAGCCCCCCACTCCTCTCCTCTCCTCTCTCTCTCTCTCTCTCTCATTCTCTCCTGGGCAACCACCTTTGCTTCAACTGCCCCGCCAGATTCCGCTCCCGATAAGAAGAACGCTTAAGACGATAGGATGGGATTAATCGAGATTGGATCAGCCCGGCCCGGATTTTTCTCGATAAAAACAATTAATCGGCGGATGGAGCGCTTGAAAAATACGGGGCTTCCGAGCGGATGGGCTGAGATATCCGGCTTTTAGATTTCAAGGGCTGCCGGGGACGCGCGAAGATTGAAATATTCGGAACTCGCTCGCGGATGGACGTTGAGGGGGTCGGTTTATGGGGTTGTTCGGGTACCGATGGAAATCCGATACTCTGATTGGGTTACAGGGTTCGGGGATCTTGTTGGGAGACGTCTTCAATGTCTCCAGTCTCATTTTCATAATTGAGCGGAAGGCTTGGGTCGAGTTTCATCCCTTACAATTCACTGTAATGAATTCTTCGATCGTACACTCGTGATGAGTTTGATGTAAGTACATTTTTTGAGAATGTATATAAGCAACCTGGACTTCTTTTATTTTTAGATGATGAAATAGAAAATATAATTGCAAATATTATGTATGTGTAGCTGGAAAGATTTGGGAAAAAGAAATATTAATATTACGAGTGCCATTGAAATTAAAATAGAGACTACGGTGATAACATTAATTTTCTATAAATCGAACAAAATACTGTACTTTCTTCATTTTTTGTAATGCATGGTTGATTCGGAATGCATTTGAAATAATGTTGGCTTGAAGTCGGAAGTTCGCTTAGAATGAACAGGGACAAATTGGAGGCGTTTAACAATAAATTCTCGACGAGCAACAACGGTAATTTTTGACAACAATTCTCGTCGGAAAATAGCATGCACGCTCGGTGAAATTAATTCAAAACACGATGAGTTTTGGGAGCCCAAACTAGCCTGTAGAGTCAACATTACTATTGCAGATTACTTTGCTGCTCTATCATGCAGCCCGGTTCGTTTCCTCTAGTTATTTACCCCCGTATAAATATGTACATTGCGGAAATGGTGAACACGGCGCAGTGTTACCCACTTAATAATAACTTTACATTCTACCAGCGTTGAAATCACAGCTTCCGAGCACAAAAGAATTAATGTTTCTTGCAACATCCCCCCGTCGACCTCTGCTCCACTGCTCTGAACAGAGGAAATTCATTTGCAACGAAACCGTGTTGCGCACTCTTTTAAACGCTGCTCGTGCTATCAATTTATTTAACGCTTTCGCGTTCTTTTTGCGTATCAACGATTCTCCTGAACGGAAAGTGAAAGTATTGAAATATAAATTTCATAACCACAAGTTCAACAGACCCAAACAAAGTCTTAAAATCATTGATATTTGTGGATCGAAAATTTTTTACACAATGCTGTACCAACATATTTCTTTAGCACTGTGAATCAGTTCAAACAAGGAAATTCTCAAGAATTTTGAAACAATAAAGACTCCGGTAATCTTCGGGATTTTTATTGTACGAAATCTTCAATGTTCTATTAATCGAAAAAGAAATTAAGCATAATTGCCTCAGCTCTTTCGAAGATTCGACTGTGGCAAAGTTAAAGATTGGAAGTGGCGTTTTTAAAAAAATATATCGGTGGACTGAAACAATCCGAAGTCAATATCGAAGAAACATTTCAGAAGATCCACTGAACGGAGCGTGATGCTTCCAGTTTCCTTATTAGCAGCCGCGTCGCTAATGAGTCGGTCGAGATCCACTTAGCACAGTTCGATATTCCGTCGGTCAAAGGAATATAAGTTTGCCGGTTGGCGCCTGTACAACATCCGAGTGACGGTGAACGACAGTTTGACGTGTCGTTGAAAGAAACAGAGAGACGAGAGACGAGAGAAAGAGAGAGAGAGAGAGAGAGAGAGAGAGAGAGAGAGAGAGCGTTAACGACACGCCGGCACGCGAGTGTAATTAAAAATTAGCACGTCCGATAAAGGGTGCGTATACGAGGTCAATGCCGTATCCACACATCCGCATTCTTCTTCGCATGCACGTCGCGTGTGCTTCCCACGCACACGCACACCGTGCCGGATCTTTATTGTCACAATATCGACGCAATTAACCTCATTCATCCCTCGAATCTCGCCCCGGAGCGCGACACACACTCCGGGACGGGTTGCCTTTGTGATCGGTTCCCTCGCTTTTTCCCTCGTTCCCTTTGAAACACGTGGCGGGAAAAAAATACGCCGTTGCCACCGAGTCGTCGGAAATATTTTTTATTCCGTTCTCTGTTTTTTTATCCTACTCGTTCGCGCTTCTTTTTGTTGTGGTCTGTCTGTCTTTTTTTTTTTTTGGTCGCTCTCGTCGTTTTCGACCCCTCACAATTTGCGGCCTCGTAAATTTTCACGAAGATAACGAACGATCTGTTGAACGCGTTGCTGTGTATTACCGGGTAGATAGCGGCTGTTAACACCGGCTAGGGGGAAATTAATGAAGCCGGAGGTTCGACGGGGTTATTAACGCTCACCCGGCATCGATTTTATTGGCTAATTCTTGCCCCGCCTCGATTTTTCGGCTTCCGCGTTTTCGACGCCGCTGCTCGCTCCGATCCATCCGTTTCCATTTGCTGCGCACATTTTCCGAGAGGCGGTCGCAATAATTTCAACAGTGATCGCGCGAGCCTGAATATTGTATCAATATAACGGTTTTATTCATTCATTTATTTTTCCGTCCCAGGTAAGACCTCCGTATCCCCTGTTTCCCGTAATTTTAGTTTGGTATTTATATTGTCTCATTCAGTAGTCGCGTAGACTGTCCAATAAAAGTGTAAATAAAATTCATAAAACACTGTTTTCATCCCGTGGAAAAATTCTTTGATCTCTCATGGTATAAAAGCAAAAGTACAAAGCGACTAGCAGAACTACACAATTAATAATCTCTATAAAACGCGGCACAAAAATGTGCTCATTCCCTCGGAAAAATTCTTCGATCTTCTATTATGTACAAGTGAAAGTGCAAAGCGATTAGCATAACTAAACAATTAAAAATCTGTACAAAACGCAGCACAAAAATCTACTCATTCCCTCGGGAAAATTCTTCGATCTTCCATTATGTAAAAGTGAAAGTAAAAAGCAATTAGAACTAAACAATTAAAAATCTCTATAAAACGCAGCACAAAAGTGTACTCATTCCCTCGGGAGAATTCTCCGATCTTCCACTGTATAAAAGTAAAAGTACAAAGCGATTAGCAGAACTAAACAATAAAAAATCTCTACAAAACGCAGCGCAAAAATGTACTCATCAAATGTACTAAAAAATGTACCCCTCTCCGAGGGAATCCTCGGGAAAATTCTTCGATCTTCCATTGTGTAAAAGTGAAAGTAAAATGTGGTCGGCACAGCTGCAAAATCGCTAAACAGATAACCGAATAAAAATGTCCATGAAATGCAACGCGAAAAACGAACGTAGCGAACGCCGTTTATCGCTTGGAAAAAAATTCTTTGACCTCGCGCGTGGAAAGAAAAAGCAAAAAGTGATTACGAATGGCAGGTTCCCCCTCTCCCACACGTGTTGTTCGTCGAGCGCGATGGCGGGAAAGGCTGTGCGTTCGAACAGCATGTTCGTTTTATCGCGAGGAACGTCGGATTCCCGGATCGGTATACGGGATATTTCCTTCGGTCGATTGTTTCGAGGGTACTTCAACGGAATATCGGGGATTGTTTCGCGGCAGATGAAGACGAGAGAGGGCGCATTATGGAATACTTCGATAGAAAACCACGCGTGGAGATAGGGGTTGGGGGGTACAGGGGGGGTTGTATGGATCGTTCCTAACACGGGTCCCTTTGTGTACAACGTCGCGTGCCGTCACGGTGGCAAATTTCCGTGCTGACGTGCCTGGCGCGTCGGTTATGCGAGTTGTTTATACGAGCAATAATTTATTACTTACTCCTCCTCCTCCCCCCACCCTCTTCGGCCCTGGTAGGACGCGGGGATCGTTAATATCGTGGACGTCAGATGGGAAACACGGAGAATGCGACGGAATTGTATCGTGTTTAAGCGAAAGGATGCTCCCGGCGCATCGGAAAGTATTTCAATAATCTTCCCCGTCGGGGGGGGGGTGTGCATCGTCCCATATTTATCAGCGTGTGCGCAGAACGCCAGAAATTTATTCCCGGTTAGGCTACTCGCAGGACCCTCGGCCGTTCCCACGGTTCTTGCAAAATGACCCCCTGCGAGGCCGTTTCAATCTTTCTACATTCTTCGTTTTAATTATTAGAGAATACTAGTGTAGTATACTAGAATATGTACAAAACGCTAGTATATGTTCAAAAGAATTTGTCTGAATTCATAAACTTAACGTAGCTATAGACCTTCGAAGAATGCAACTCATAGACTACACAAAAATATATAACTCATGTAATTTTCATTATTTTTACTTTAAAAATATTAGTTACGAACCTCAAATACCCACAAATACATGTGTAAAATCCTAACACAAAAAGTTTAGAGTAGTTCTGAAAAAAATTCCCAAATATAGAGAAGAAGAACAGTTTTGAAAACCAGCCCCATGAGTTCATGCACAGCGACTCAAAATAGCTAATATAAATATTAATATAAAATTGCCGTTAAAAAGACCTCGTTTATAGAACATTTGAAGTAGAATCGTTCGATAGAGAGTATTGAACGAATTTCTTAAAGGCAAGTCTGCCCTGAGGAAACACGTTTGATTCGCCAATTTATAAAATCCTCGACCAAGAACATCCCTGTCGCTTTGAAGTAACATAAAACATCGTCCGCTATCGTGCTCAAATAAATGTTCGTACTTATTAAAACGCGCTTCTGCGCCACGAAGTGAACTTTCCGGCAGCTTGTACACGCCGCTCGGAAGAAACGGAGACCCTATTAAAACCACGTTTCCCTTCGGCAAGGGGGTGTGGGGGAAAAAGGGAAACAATTTTCCCGCTATCGGTGTCCTGGCACGAATCCCCCCCCCTCCCCGCCAAAGTCCGCGAAGTTCGGAAGGAAACCGCGAGCAAGACTATTCCCGGAGGACCGGCGGCTCTCCTTTCCCCGACGAATCGTCTTGTCGTCTGTCAGCCGTTTGGAAATTTGAAATTTCTATAATTTCAACTTTTCCGGCTGGCCGCCGCCGTCGCCGCGCGCCGAGTCGCGCCGGTTCCAGCCCCAACCTTGGCTCGCGTCAACTTTTATTCGGTAAAAGGGGTTTCGAACTCGTTTCAACCGGCGACGGGGACCAGCGCACCCTCTCACCCTCTCCGCTCGCGTTTCCGGCGTCCCTCTGAGAAATTTAACTTTCTTCGCGGCGCGGAAACTGGAATCGATACCAAGAATGCTCTCCGGCCACCGAGCCCTTCTTCCTCGTGAATTTATACCGGGTGTTTGAAAAAAGAACCGTCGAAACCCTTCGACCTCCTCGACCTTCCTGTTCGGATCTCCCTCCTTTCCATTTTTTCGAATCGATATCACCAGGTCAGTCCAGTACAGTGACTTCTCTGTATATGTCGCCGAGGCCTGGATGATAAACGTCGCGGAATTATCCCCACCACCGCAGGGTATAAATACAATGATCAACTCATTGCTGGGATATCATGACAGCGATGACAAGGGAATCATAAAATAATTTAAATAATAATAAAGATGTTTGCACAAAAATTGCACTGTGCTACGTTGAAATATAGCGAAACAAGGATACAAAACTATGAAACGCTTGATTTATAATAACCTAACTATTATTTACCTCACAAGTTGTCTAAAATTGATAGTCCTAAATGAGAATGCTCCCTTAAATGGACTTTGTATTGTACAAAACAGTGTAGTTGTTCTTATCTAGGCAAGTAAGCATGTCTGACACTCGATCTGTATAATGGGTCATTCTACTTAACCGTCTTCTCGACAGCTGCAACGATGAATCAGCGAGCACCATTATTATCCTGTTATAACTATCGTGTTATGCGTTGGTAACTATCGAAAGTGCAAAACACGTCGAAATCTACAAATTTTTTGTCGAGGAAAGTTCGTGGTTCGGTGAGAGATTTGAGGTATGGATTTTTGTGACGAGTCGAGACAAAATATTAACGTGTCCGTTTTCGTTCGGTTTTCAGGTGCTTCGTATTGGGGTCTGATAAATCCTCAGTGGTCTCTGTGCACCAAAGGGAGGAGACAGAGCCCCATCAACATCCAACCTGACAAGCTTCTCTTCGACCGCCACTTGAGACCCGTGTCGATCGACAAACACAAGGTAATTTATCGAGTGTTTCTTTTTTATTCGCCTCCTCCGCCGCCGCCGTGCTCCAGCCACGGAGTCCGCCTTCACAATGGAAACAAAGAGGCGTTGAATGCCGGGATTACGATTAAAAAACACAATGGCCAGATCCGCGGGAGAACTACGTAACACGCGTTCATGCAGCCAATCAATACCCGGGAAGGTTTCAATTAAGCTGTCGGTCGACAAAAATCATTCCCAAAAAGCGACAGAGTTTCAAACAATTTACTTTTCCTGATCATTTTAAAATCCGCCTGGAAACGTATCTTTACTCATCCGGAAAGAAATATTAAATTTTTTGGTAAATATTAAAATTTCCTTGAATTATGCAAATTCCCATGGAACTTGTACGAATTTCTAGTTGTTTGCTAAAAAAAAAGTGTGAATAATTAAAATTTGTCGTAAATAATAAAAGCTGTTTATCGTGCTTGTGTGGAAATTTCATAAAATTTGAACTGGTATTTCGTGAGAGCTGTTTCGTGAAACATCTGAAAATCTGCGGTCCAGTGATAAGTATTGTGTTTTGAAATTTGGTGAGCACGGTTCGCCGTTATCGCGTAGATCGATGGCGATTCGTCGGAATCGGTGAACCCTTCTCTGTAGTGGGGCGAATGGGCGGTTCGGGAGGGATGAATAAATGTTTACTTAATGGAAGATTAGTGTTTCTGCAGCCTTAGGGGTATTACCAGGCGGGACGGGGAGGGCGGCGAGAGAGCGAGCGCGACGAACGTTAAATAGGAAGACTGGTAATTAATGGATTTATTATCGAATTAACGAACTCGGCCGGTGAAAAATGGACGGAGAGAAAGTGGAGAGCGGTCCACGGTGAATTCGAAATCCATTACTAGACGGCGACAGCTCTGGGAATACCCTTGGCGGAGCTACTCGTTGCCAAGTTGAATGCGCTTTTCCCGATAGAAAGTCTCCGGCGAAATAAATCATCCGAAAAATGTTAATTTCCACTTTAACGTCCCGGCTCCCGCGACGTCGAAAGTGACGATACTTTTCCACGAATTCACCCTCTTCGTTCCCCTATTTCCCTCTCTCTCTCTCTCTCTCTCTCTCTCTCTCTCTCTTTCTATCTTTCTCTATCGCCACCCCTTCGATTCGAGTTATTTCCCGTCGAACGAGTCGCTCGTAAAGATTTCGACTCCAAGCTGTTTTATTTGCGCGTTGATCAATCAAGATCGGTCTTGCTCTTTGTCATTCTACGACTAGGAAGTTGCACAGTCAATCAAGAGCTTATAGTTGTACGTTCAGGTATATACAGAAATTCATCCTTTGAGAAACTGTGCTCCGATTGAGGGTAGTTCCAAAAGTACGGTTCTTGAATTTTCATAAAGGAGAATAAAATGTTAGACTGTTTCAAAAGTTCTTTCCGTAATGTTCATATTGTCAGATAACACTTCTTACTCACCTGAGGATTGACCATATTCAACTACCTCATGGTTAGACAACCGAGTTTTATGCAAAATACAAATTTTCTACCTGAATCGCAACAAACTGGAGGGGAATTTATTTTCTTTGTTAATATGTTTAGTAAATTGGAAATTATATAATAGTATTTTTAAATTCTTCTAATGTTATCACTGATTTATATTACATTCACTCATATTTGCCATAACTGTATAAAATCAGCTGTCTATTCGAGGTAATTAATTCCACGTGACACACACATATTCTTCGGGATTGTTTAATATTAACCCTTAGCACTCGAATAGCGACTGCAAGGCGCCACTAAAAATTGCTTTATCATTATTCAAAATACTGTTTACATTATTTAATTTGTTTGGATTTGATAAATTACTCAAAATTTTAATATTATACGAATAAATTCTACCATTTTCGTAGGTACAACACGAAAAAAAATATGTATAGAAGGAAAGTGGTTTTGCAGTTAAAATAACTTCGAGTGCAAAGGGTTAAATTGTGCAAGGAAGAAATTCAAAATTCCATCGGAATTAAAAAAAAATTCACAGTGATATGAACACTTACACTCAACAACCTTATTAATTAATTTACTTACACGAGGAACCACATTTAGAGGCAATCCTCGTCAGAACTTCAAGACTCGACCACTTGTATTTACGACAAAAGTGAGTAGATTTAATGCAAACCAGTAAAAAAAAATTTAAAGTGTAACATTCAAAAATATTATTGTACTATTATATTTCCTACTCACGGAAATTATTCAGGAAAGAGGTTCCGCGAGAATTTTTATCGTGCTTAAAAATCCGCAGTCTACTAAGAAGCAAATACAAACAAAAAAAAATACCTCTAAAATTTCGAGAAAAAGAATCGATTCCGTGCCAGAGCAATGATTTCGCGAAAAAATTCGTTCACGTTCGTTTACGCAGGCCCGCGCACGCGATGAGCATCGGCGCGGCAGCAATTAGCACGCGTCCCGCGCGTGCAATAATGAACGTCGCGTCGCGGCCGGCGAGCACAGAAAGTAATGGAAAAAAGATGGATCATTGATTTCAATTCGTAGCCCGGCGTTAACAAACGGGACCGCCGGGGATCGATTTCCCGGTCGGGGCCGGGCTCCCGCAGTTCTCATCGGCGGCGTCCGGTTTTCGTTCGGCGTTTTATCGAGCCGCGTTGCGTGGAAATTAACGCGGGCCAGGCCGATTTACGCGTCGCCATTTTCCCCGGGCGAGAAATTGATGCGCGTCGACGCGCCGCGCGCTCGCGTAAATATTGTAAATCTCGTCGATGCGACATCGCAAACAGTAATGTCCACCCCTCCCCGGCAGCCCGATAGCACGTCTCCTCGACGGTTGATTAATCGTCGAAGGATAATTAATAGCAGTTAAGTCTAACGGCGGCAGTTTTATCCCGGGGCGAATTTTAATATTGTTGACTCTCGCGTCTACGAGATGTGCGTTCTCGCGTTTCCCCCACCTGCGCACCCCCTGTAGCTCGGTGAATATTCATCGAAGAAGATTGGAGTTCCACTTTTCAGGCACTCGCCTGGTGTATTTGCCGGGATCCTTGGAACGGTTTAGTTCCATCTGCCTTCAGACGGCCGGGCAATTTGTTTGACGGTTCAAGAACGATCGCCGAGACTGAAATGATAATTCTCCGAAGGCTCGGCGAAAGCAGCCGGTCCGCAAATATTTAGTCTACCGTTCGCCGTGTTTTTCTTTCATACGGGATTGATTAACCCGTCGAACGACATCCATCGACTCGCTCCTGTGTCTCGCCAGCTGGAAACAGCCTTAAGGAGTTATATACAGTTAGAATTTTCAAAAAATCGATTTTTTTTTATTTCATTTTCGTAATGTACATATATTTAAGTATACGCACAAAAAATTTCAAGTCAATCCGCCGATTATTTTCGAAGTTACACGCATATTTGTAAAGACGTGTCAGAGCGTTTGAAAGTAGGAGGCCGGAGCGACAGCGCTTACCTAGAACTGTGTTCCTTTTATTTATCTGCCTATTGTAAATGTTCCCTTCTTTGGATGAAGTGTTCTCCGTTTAAAAAATAATGTAAGTTGAAAAAAAATTTGTTTACTCTATGTAAAGTGATTCTGAAACTGACGCGTTTCAACGCGTTCTTTCGACGCATTTCAACGCGATCTTTTGATGCGTTTTTCTCGAAACTGTGTTTTCAAAGTCAGTGACCAAGATTTCTCGCAAACGGCTGAACCGATCAATCTCAAATTTTAACACAAGCTTCTTAAGTATATTTTTTAGTAATTAATCGAAGCTTTTTTCTCTCCGATGAATATTTTTTGTTTATAAACAATTTAAGGCTAAAATTTTGGTGAAAAATCGATTTTTTTCTTTGAAAAGCCGCCATTTTGTCACAAAATTTTATTTTGCATATTCCTTCGATTAATTACTAGATTATACATTTCTTTAACGAAATCAGTTTGGTTTTTTCATTTTTGATGATCCAGTCCAGAGATATAGTGGTCACCGCAAGGCGCCTTTTTTTAGAGGAGCTCCAGGAGATCAGCTATAGCAGGTTTCAAAATTATTATTTTTACAAATAGAAAATGTTAAAATACAGTTAAAAGTTACCATAATATGTGTACAAATTTTTACATTAATAGATGTAGAGGTTTTCTCAGGAAAAATTCTTAAAAAATCGCTTTTTTTGCGCCTCCTGACTGTATATAACCCCTTAACAATTTGGTAGCGCTTGTTAGCACGCTGCACGATAACCGGGTTTTGTCTGAAGAGAATCTCGGATTCTTTTTTTTTTAATTTCATTCCATAGTACATTATTCGTAAACACTAAATATACAGTGTTCGACCACAGATGGGAGAAAATTTAACCACTTGCACTACGATTTATTTCACGGTTTCAGTGATTAGAACGTCGTTGTAATTCATAATTTCCTAAAAAGGGGAGAAAATTTATATCTATTGTATGCCTATATGTTGTCCGATAGTTTAACAACGCCAAAATAGAATTTTATTTCGGTTTAAAGGAAATTAATAGGAAACGTATTTATTAGACTCTGTTCAGAATCTTCATCGAGTCTGACACGATATTGTAGGGCATAGGGTTAAAGGATGAATCTCCGTGACGATATAAGACGATAATGAAGATTTAAAAAACTGCGATTTCAGCTACATTTTTCGGTTATTAACAGTTAAAAATCCGCCTAAAAGCGGCAACTCGACCAACAGTCACGTGTCAAGTGACACATCTCTGTTGGCCGGGTTGCCACGTTTCAGGCGAATCGTTAATTACTACAAAGTAACCGAAATTGCAATTATTTTATTACTCATTTTCGTCTCACATTGTCGTCGAAGACCACCCCTTAAATTTTCTCCCACCTGTAGCAGAAAACACCGAACACACAGAACACTGTACGAGTTTAAATTTTTCTGTGCTTGTGCGCGAAGAAATAGAAACGTTTGATCGTTTCACCAACGATTCAGTTTTTGCCGGGAAGCAGCGTTATTAGCACGAAATAGAATGAAATTGTTTCGATGGTGAAAAAAAAAAACCGCGCGTCGGTTTAATGGAATGGCGGGCCGTGCGTTTCCGGCAATTTGAAGAAGTTCCTTCTGCGGGCGAGCCAGCCGGATAATCCTATAGGTTAGTTGTCTCTGAATATCCCTGGGCTCGCGTCGAAACGTATCGGCGGCCATTCCGGCAAGAACACACGGCACTCCGACGATTTACATAAAACAATTTCCGTAGCTGCACTTTCGCGTCCGCGGCTCTCGAACAAACGTAAAATTCTCGTGGCGCCGCGTTATGTCACGCGAGTACGCGATAAGAACACGCGTGCATGTGTGTGCGTGTGTGTGCTTCATCTCCTCCCTTCCTCCCTCCTCCTGATAGTATGTTCCGAATAATGACGTTTCATGAACGCAACCCTAATTGCGTCGCGGAGGAAGAATACATTATGTCTAACATCGATCTTGTTCCGAAGAGAAAGTATTCGCAATTGTTTCCGCTGTTAGAACTTTTACTTTGCCTTGCAGGAGATATTTAAAGATTTGTTAGATCCTTGTGTTATTTTATTTTTAGTTCATTCAAACCACTAACAGAGGGGGTTAACATGTTTCAATGTTATTCGAACATGTAAATTTTTAGTAAAAATCTACAAAATGTAGAAGAGCAAAGAGTGTCCATTATTTACCATTTTAGTACAGCCTTTATTGTATTTTCATTCCATGGAAATCGTTAACAACGGGGTTGATTTTATTTTGTTTGTAACATGTACATTGCTGGCGAGCAAAAATCCTCCAGAAACGTTTATACGTTAAAATGTTATATTGTTTGAAAATTTACTGCGTCCTTGTTTCATTCTCGACAACCGTTAACAGAGGGGATGGATATATTTTATTTATAACGTACCTTATAGACGTTTTATTAAATCACAAGGTTCTTAATATTAAATTCTTGTTTCGCGAAATTTTTCTACGACGATACAAAAAACTTTGCAGAAATATTTGCAATTTTACGACGATATTAAATAAAAGGTTTATTACCTTCGTCAAGGGGTTGAATTCTCGGAGATATTACGCGAGAAAAAGCGACGGACAATATTTTAGTTCCCATTGTAATTCGCTCGCGGAAGATGAAGAGAATTTGAAAAATATATTACGCGAATGATAAAGCTGATAGTCAGAAAACCGGCAAAAGGCGCGTGTCAATAAAATATTTACAACGTCCGAGCGTTTTGTGCATCTCGCTGGCGTAAATACCGGAGAATATGAGATTACAATTTACAAAAACCGACGGATATAACCGTTGAAATTCATCGAATCTCTCTCCCTCACTAAAAGCGAATATATTGAAAATTGGATGGTATTTAATGGTAAGGTAATAAAATATCCCCCGCGTATCAAACGCTTCATGAGCGCGACGACTCCACTTTTAATCATTTCGATATTACCGTCGGATTGATACACCATTACCGTTGACAGGAAACCCCGAGAATTTCATCCATTTCCGTAAAATCCGGTCTCCGATGAAATTATCTGATTAAATATAACCAGGATCAATTTGCGGCAACTGTTTCATGCGTTTTTACCGATTTTTGACGCTGACGCGAAGCTACACAAACGACGTATTAACTCGTCTTTCCCAGCCACCGGATTAAACGCCATTTACACGCCGTGTTGCATCATTCTGTTGGAACAAGAAGCGAATGGACTACGCATATTTATTTCAACAATGTTCAAATTTACTGCCGAGGCTTCCAATTAAAACAGACTATATCATTTTGTATGGCGCTCTATTCATCAATCTCGAAGTAGGGTATACTGTGCGAAGTAGGGTTAAACTTCATTTTGGGGAACCTAAAATTTTCTCCTTTTCTTTAAATATGCCAAAAATGCTATTTAATTAGAAATGGTTAACACTTAATACTTTGACTGCCAAGCTAGAAGCCTAAAAAATTCCATCAAATTAATCTAAGTTATTTAATACGTTGACTGCCATGTCACCCATATATGGGTGACAGAATTATTTGTTCAGGCTTTAAAATGAATTTTTAAGTTAATATATTCATTGTACCAAATTTGATTAGGACCTGTAAAATGCAAGAAAGTTGGAGAACTACACAATATCATGCATTTAATTTTTTTCAATTTCAATTTTATTAAATAACACTGATTTCATAGAATTTTTGAACTTTCTTGTTTGACGATCAAAGTGATAATGAAATAAAAATTGAAAAAAATTATATAATATAACTTTCTGGCCTATTACAGATCCTTAAAAAATTGGATACAATTAATATATTAGCGTAAAAATTCATTTTAAAATTTGGACAAATAATTCCGTCACCCACATATGGGTGACATGGCAACCAACGTGTTAATGCGGACAATTTTTATTTTGCTTCCAAAAATCGATGACGTTTCCGAGACGCCATTTCGAGGGTAGGGGTTAATAAGAACGGAATTTCCACGTGACCAGAAGCCGATATCGCGTTCGGAACGCAACGAACCCGGCAGAAAACCATAATCTGGTGCACGGGCATTCAGGTAAACTTCCCGGTGACCGATGGCCACCGGCGATCGCGAGTTCCGTTCACGTGTCGGCGATCAGAGTGAACAGGTGCGAGGTCCACGTGATCCGTTTCTATCGTTTCAGGATCCGCGTTCTCGCGTCCCCAAAGCAACAAACGACGCTTTCCGCCTTTGAGGCCGGCCGTTTCGCGCGTCTTTTGCGAAAACCGGACACAAAGCGCACGTGCCCCGGCGTCGCCGGACTCGCAAAAGAGCACCGGCCGTTCCGCGTGCTTGCCACGGTCGAAACGCTCGGCCACGTTTCCGCGAAAGTTTCTTTGAACGGCTCGTGGCGAAGAAGAAGAAAAAAAAAAAATAAAATGAAAAGGACCGCCCGCCGGAACGGGAAGCTTCGCGAGATTGTTGTTTCGAACGCTGTGCTTTCTCGCCGGTGTCGAGTCACCGGCGAAGCTCCGAGCTTTCTTCGAAATTGTATTCAACGATCAATCGGGCTCGCAACGACCGTTGATTCTTTACTTTGCGATTCAGCGAGATTGTTAAAGACCCTTTTAGCACGGTCGCTGACCAAGAGCGTACGATAATTATGTTCGTAATTATTATTCATTGTACCGCATCCGATTGAAAATACTTGTGAAGACGTATCGACGGACAAGTAAAATTGAGACAATGACTACTTTACTATATCATCGATGGGAGTAGAATGTAGTTTATATCAATGTGGATGTTATGACTAGACTGCGGATTTTTATGCAAAATAAAAATTATCCGCATCAATTGCAAGTTACTGGTAGAAGCTTCTTGCTTCGTTTAGTATTTTTAACAAATTGAGAGTAACGTATTGGTATTTTTAAATTCTTTTAATCGATCTACTATTTTGAATTGTATCAGTTCATTTTTGTATTAAATGTATTAAATTTGCAGACTAATGATAAGAATGAGTGTAATTTGCAACAGTAATTTTTATTTCCGCGGTCTAGTGTTCTGGCTATGAGATGGTGCGTACAATTACTGATAGCAGAGACATTGCGAGTAAAATAAATTTCACAGCTTCGCAAAGGTATTTACGTCGCGTGTGAAGAAAGAATAAAGTAAAGAAAGTAAGCGAAGGTATAAAATGTTAAGGAGGTTAGTTTTGAAAATGAATTCGGTGCATCCGGTCGATGGCATAATTTCCGTGTAATTCATTCGTGTGGGTTCCATCGGAGGGAACGCGGAAGAAGCGGAGATTGTAAAGGGAAGCGAGCCGCTCGATGAAATAATGTCGGCACAAAGGGTCGCACACTCGAGCGATTAAACAATCCCGACCGGTTCCGTTTTCGCGGTGACTCGATTGTCACGTTTCGAAAGTTAGGCGTCGGCTGTCGGGCGCTCGAAACGAGGCGGAACCGTGTCATTTTTCGAGTTTATCAAATAATACCCGGGGGCCGCGAAAGTAGCTTTCGTGCAAACACTCATCGCCGAGGCTGAGCCGCGGCTTCGCGAGGCTCGTTTACATTTCCGCCCTCTTCTTTGCTACCCCTCGTCTCGACTCTTTCATTTCTGCCTACCACTCCGTCATTCGCGGTTAAGAATACTCCTCTCTCTCTCTACCCCTCCCCCTTCTCTCTCTGTCTCTCCTCTTTTGCCACCCACTTTCTCCATTTCGCGATACAACCGAAAGAGGAGACTTTTGTTTCTTCTCGTTGCCGGCTCGAGTTTGTTGCAATAAAACCACTTGTTAGGGATTCGCGAAGACGGAAACTCACGGATACTCTCACAAGAATAAACACACAGACACCGACACAGACGGTTTCAAACGGCGCGAGCTTTCCGGGACATCTGCGAGAGAGAGAGAAAGTTTTTGAAACGTCTCGGATGAATAAAGAGCAAGGTCCTGCCCCGGTGATTTATTAGCGGAGAACTTTGCGCCGAGCTTTCCGCGTGAATTTTTTAGCGATAAATAATGGCCCGCGGATCCAACGCTCGCGCCGTATGCAGATTACATTTTTGTTAATCGATTCGATCCCGTGTAATTGCCATGCGGGCTTCGGTTTGATGAAGAGGAACCGACTTGTTATTCAGAGAAAATGCTAAAACCGATTCGACAGAGTTTCGTGGAATTTCATTACTGTTCGTGCTATTAGTTTATATTAATTGCAAGATAGACAAGCCAAGTAGGCATTTATTTATCTTTTCACAACAGTCTTTTAAATTCTCCAAATGTCTTCATCGTTGATCTGCTCATTTTTGTTACAAATATATAGAATCCACAATCTATACATGTCATTACTGTTCGTGCTATTAGACTGCGAATTTTTATGCGAAATAAAAGTTGTTTAAATTAATTGCAAGATAGACAAGCCACGTAGGCATTTATTTATCTTTTCGCAACAGTCTTTTAAATTCCCCCAAATGTTTTCATCGTTGAAATTTTTTTTAGGAATGCATAGAATCCACATTCTACACATGTCTCACAAATCAATTAAATAATCATTTCCTCGTGAAAATCTATAGGAATATATTTAAAAAGCTTCAACATAAAGCTTAAATATATTTCTTAAAAGTTGAAAATTCTTGGTCCGTCAAAGTGAAGTTTAGCCGTATTTCGAATAAATTGACACAAAATCTACCATTCTGCCAACTAATGTCTACCGTGCTAGGTACCAATGAACTCTCAAAAGTATTGTACGTCTCCCACGTGACGCAGACCTTGCCAAACATAAAATTCCCGCGGGAGGGGAAACAATTTCGAAAATCCCACGAAACAGATCCCTAATATCGTCGAGCTCTCAGTATCCGACAGATCCGGGAAACCCGGAGAAGGCGAGCGAGGTCAGTCGTACAAAGAGGATCGTCAGCTTAAACATCGTGGGTGTCTCGGGAGAGGAGGGACGTGTGAGGTGGGTAAAAAAGAATTCAATTCCGATCGGTCGATTGTCCGCCGATTCGTGCGAATTCCGTAGTCGTCGGCAAAAGTAAGCCGCTGGCAAGATCGCGGGCAGAAAAAGCCAGCGGACCGTCGACGGAGCCGTGACCGCGGTCCGGAAACCGCAGTGACGTCACATCTGGTTCCCGCGCTGCTTAAACAGCGCTGTTCGGTCCATTCCGCATTCCCCCGCGGCCCCGCCGCGCCGGCAAAACCGTGCGGAATCGGGGGTGGCTCGTGAATTTATACGACGTTTAACCCGGTTTAAACTTTGGCACTTAAATTAAACAATAGAACGAACCGCGCCACCGACTCCCGGAGTCGAACGTACGTCTTCGGGGCTTCCTGCAACCCCCGCACCCTCTCCGCAGGGGTTCCACAGAGGTTCCGCACCCCGTACCGCCACCGCTCGAGATTCGCGTGGACATCGGACCCGTAATTTCGCGATCGAGATTCGCGTTCCGAGAAAGCATGATTTTCGCCACGGATCCGCGCGCGACGTCTCCCGACTTCCTCGATCCGGTTCCGCACCTGCACGTGTCAGCAGAACGCTCGAAACGATTCGATACATCGTCGAAAAAACTTACCTGAAGCTGTGGTCACCGTGCACATTTTTCCTGGCGCTCTGACGACGAAGTAGCTAATAAATTAACCCCTTGCAGTACTATTTACTTTGTGATTGTAATGATTAGAAATTCTTCATCGTTCAGAATTTCATAGTAAACAACAGATAGTCTATATCTATTGCATGCCAATGTTTTCTTCAAAGGCTATATACCAACCGCAACAAAATAGAATTTTATTTCGGTCGAAAGGAAATCAATAACATACACATTTATTAGACTCTTCTCAAAATCACGAGTCTGACAATAGTCTGACTCGATATTGTAGGGCAAGGGGTTAATTAATAGCCCCACGAGGTGTTTCACTGGCAATAAACCAACAGTTTCAAAACCAAACCAGAACTTTGAAGCTTCCTTTGAAGTTTTTATTGTTGAGGCTTTCAGATGTAAGCCGCGCTCTTTCAGAGACGTTTTCCAAGCGGTATCAATATCTCCTCCAACCCCTAATGCATCTATAAGCTTGCGAAACATTGAGAAAACATTTCCAAAAGAACGTGGCTTAAAGGCTGCCACACACACACACACGCACCGTCTTGTCTCTTTTGCTTTTCCAATCATAAATTGCAACATGCAAAGAATCGCGATGATTTTTCCGTGCAATCACAAAAGCTCCTCAACAGCAGAAGTTCTACGAAACCCGTATGTACGCGTTCCGTCCACGTCCAGCTGGCCAAAACAGCAATCCGCCGTGATTATAGCCAGTTCCATTGATCCGATCAGCGGCTCGGACGTAGCGATCAAAACTACGCTGGCAGAAAGCGGATCCATTGTAAACGGGGCCTAATCCGCGAGCGGCCGATTGTTTGAAGGAACGCGTGTGACGGTGGCTAACCGGCGTGAGTTCTCGCCGGAGAACGCTCGGGGTTGTTCCCTTTGGCTGTTCCGAAGGGCTGAGGGCCGGGAGATAGACCTGCACAATGAAGGGTCCCGTTTGAAAGCGGCGGAATGCATCCGATGAGCTCGCCCCGTGAGAAACGCGGCTACTTGCGCCGCCGGAAAGATTGACTCGGGGCCGCCGCGAGAAGAGGGAAGAACCCGGCCGGATAAGGGCGAAGAACGGGTTGGCGGAAGGGGGTTGAACGAAAGAACGCGGGAAGAGAGGCAGCGCAAACGATCCCCCGGGTGCGCGTTTAAACCTTTTCACGGGCATTTCCGCGGAAGGCACTTTGTGTCCTGTCCCGACAAATTCGAACTATGCGCGCGTTTCTTTTCGCCCGGCCGCAACCCGCCTCGAAACACTCTGCATAAAGATGAAACGGGTGTGCCTCTCGAAATTGCCGAGGAATCTCCCGCCCCGTGTCCCCCGAGCCTCGCGTGAACTTTTCCCCAACCCCGCGACCATTGAAAAGCGCACGATTGACCGATTCGCTGCTGCCGACGCGAAAATCACGCGATACTTTCGAATTTCTCTATGGAAGACTAGAAATCTAGTGTTCGAGCATCGTTCTCTTGACTGGTCTCAAAATATAATTACTAGACTGCGGATTTTATGCATTTAACACATTAAGGACCGCTCACGAGTTTTCTCGTGTTTCGCGTCCCATCTGTTAAGGACCGGTCACGAGTTTTCTCGCGAGAGAAAAGACTTTTTTTCTCGAGTTTGCCCAAAAACGTGAGGTCCCTGGCGTATGTCTTAGAGATTTCTATGCGGTACGCAATGTGTTAAGACAAAAATGAGTGCATATAATTGAAAACAGTAAAAAGATTAACACGTTGACTGCAATGTCACCCATATTTGGGTGACAAAATTATTTGTCCAGGTTTTAATTTGAATTTTTACGTTAATATGTTCGATAATATATTCGTCGACAGTTGGAGAACTACTCAGTATCATACATTTATCGTTTTTCAATTTCTATTTCATTAAAAAGCTTACTTTGATTATATGGAATTTTTGAGGTTTCTAGTTTGGCAGGCAAAGTGTCAAAAGAGTTTGACAATAAAACAAATTTTTACTTTGCTCCTTTGCTTTGATTGCAATTGATGTATACAAATTTTATTTTCCTTAAAGATCCGCAGTGTAACAATTACTTTAGCGCTGCTTCTAGCATTATCCTGAATAATGTCTCAAACTTATGGATGTATTTTAGTTTTAATTTGTATTTCATTTTAGTTTTTCGGTTAAGACTTCTTTCCACGAAAAATAAACGGATAATTGCGAGAGCTCAGCCGATCGGGATACAACTGGCGTAAGTTTACGGGCAGGGGAACATAATCACCGTTCGATTACATAGTCACCGTGCACGATCATCAACAGACCGAGCAACTAATACTGCCCGTAAGCGAGCCTGCGCGCGCAGCATTGTTTGATGATTAATATTTTATTCGGCCGGTTCCGGTGGCCGTGTTCGAATAGCTACGGCCGTGCTCCTTGCAACCGGTTTCAATCCACGGAACAATAGGGAACGTTGGCTAACTAACAACCGTTCCTGTTTATACGGCGGTTACGACGATTTATACGCAACAGTTTCCTCAGCACCGACGGTTTCTCCAGTCTCGGGTTTATCGAAACGCACGGCTTCGATTACCTCGGTGGATAAAGAACGCCCGAGGAACATTGTTCGACCGTGACTCGTCACGTTGCTTATTTCTGTTTCTATTACCGAGAGAGCTTGTAGCCGAGGTTTCCCAAAGCCGCAGAGAAGCGTATTTGTCATATAAATATGCATCTTTCATATTGACAATGAATTATGTAGACAAAATTATAAATCCGACTTGCATATGCGCGATGGTGCGAAATTATTACAAGGGAAGTAAAGACAAATAGACATTTTTAATTTAGAAAACAGAAGCATTGGAGATGTCGAAATGCAACTTGACCTGGTTTATAAAGAAGATTCTGAAATTTTGTTTATTACAAGTTAAAAATGTTTAACATAAGTTCCCATAATTTTACAGAGCATATAATACCGCAATTGTATAATATTATCAAATTTCAAATGGTGGAAATGTTTTCGTAGAAAAAGAATTGTTGAAGATATGAAAATGCAACTTGACCTGGTTTATAAAGAAGATTCTGAAATTTTGTTTATAGCAAGTTAAAACTGTTTAACATAAGTTCCTATAATTTTACAGAGCATATAATGCCGCGATGGTACAATATTATCAAATTTCAAATGGTCGAAATATGTTTGTAGAAAAAGAATTGTTGAAGATATTGAGATGCAACTTGACCTGGTTTATAAAGAAGACTGAAGTTGGTCCACAAGAAATTCCAAATTTTGAGTGCGTTTACCGTTGATTCAATAGATTTATCAACGCGTAGAATTTTTACTCGAGACATTGCGCGCCCGAGAAGCACAGATAATATTTCCTACGGTACGAAGTTTCCCGTGGATTGTTTAGTAAATATTTAGCGTAATGGGAAATTTACATTCAAACGAGTTGCAGCGGGCACGGAAGGTCTACGTAAGCTTGGATAAACATTCAGTAGTACAGGGCTGCGTATTGTCAGGCGTAAGAAGGATCAGCCGCGGCCGTGTGTTCCACGTGAGCGAGTAGAATGGAATTGTACACGGTTGGACGAACGTGAAGTAGAGTGTACCGGCGTATGGTCAGACGGGAAAGAAACTCTGGATACGACTTTTAAGAAAATTGAGATTAGCAATCGGAGCTCTGTTGCTTTCCAGAGCTGCGTTCCACGTGAACGAGTTCAGAGATAATTATGCAGATACAAATGTCATGTTACAGGAAAAAATACCTTTTGAAAACAGGATTAACTATGATTACAATATTGATCATTCATTATGAATATTCTACATCGTAATAATATCGCAAATAACATTGGCTATGATATTAACAGTTTAAATTGAGTATATCTTAAATCTGCCAATGTTATTTACCTCTGATATGAAATTTCGTTCTACGTGTGTATCTTGTCAATTGTACAGTATTGTGTATTTATTGTATATGTAATAGATTTTGGCGAATTATTATTCGTGTGAACAGGTTAATAATATTTGAGGAGGTATAATATCATATTGGACGTATCGAATATATTGTCCTCAATTAATTAAGAACTAATTTAATCGTGTGAATAGGTTAATAATATCCGGGACATGATATCGTGTAATCGTTGGATGTATCGCTTGTATTGTTATTAAGAAATTAAGCGGTGGTCTTTGTCAGAAATTGGTCGCGTAATTGCAACGAGCAATTCTTCGTTCCTGGCGACTATATTCGCCCGAGAGTGGCAAATTATCCGTGGATTATTAATGAGTCAAGTCTCGCGTGTCCGCGGAATTAATGCGCTGTTTTGAATATTAATTTCTAAGGAAGCATCGCGATGCGAGGCCAAATGGATCTAGCCTGACGTATCCCGGTAATGTAACTATTAATCTTGCCTGGTTTATACGCGCATGTAACCGGGGACCGCAGGACAAAGGACAAAACCTTGATGCTGCTAACTTGTCTCCTCGCATTTTGCCTGCTCCGCCGTTTCTACTCTTGCGCCTTTAGTCGACAGTGATAACAACGGTTGTTTCCACGGTCGATGACATAGATCACTGACTTTTAATCCGGTGAGTTTGTTGCTACCGCCCCTCGCACAACAATACCTCTACTGAGCGATGAAACCGTTGCTCTCTCTTCTAATTAAGTAGGTATAAATTTTTTTATAGTAGTTATGCTAATCAGGTTAATATAATAGTATTCTTGGAAATCACAACTAATATTTAACCAGTTCTCCAAGATTCAACGAGTCAAAATTCCGGAATTATTTTATGAAGAATTAACCAGTGCTTCAAGATTAAGAGATTAATCTTTGATAAGTGAATCGTTAAATATTTTACATCTAGCTACTGCTCCAGAGCTGAATCAGTAAGAAATTGATTCTTTCAATGATATGGATTACAATTATTGTATAAAGTAACGAACACAAATTGCAGAGCTATCTAACAAGCTAGAAGTTGTTCTATGTGGTCTGCGTCTGACCAATTACAGTTCTATTCTACTGAGTTCCAGACTCGCGTTTCAACAAGTTATTCTACAACTATACGAAAGTTCGTCTACTTTAATTGGTTTACAATGGCAATTCCACCGTAATTACGATTACATTTGACCCTTAAATACAATTTAAACATGCACTCACTATTTCCCTTGTCGGTAGATAATCTCCGCGTGGAAACTCACTTATTTAATTAACGCATGTATGTGATAGTTTGACGTACAGTTCCGTAATAAATAGAATAAAATAGTGAGTAGGATATGAAATACATTAACGAGATGTTTTCAAGCATAATTATCACTGTTATTACAATCTTCGGTACGTCCTCATAATCCATGAACCAATTCCAGTTTTCAAAGTTCCCCAAAACTCATGAATATTTACTTACAATTATCATCATAATTCCTATTCTGCCACCACGTTCGCTAACCCCAAGAAAACATTGTTCCCGAAAATTTGAGTTTCCACGACCGTCCATAGCAAACTTACTATTATTACAATTTCTATTTGCGAACTCCGGCCAACTCTAAGAAAAAGTACCAATCTTTCGAAAATTTCATTTGAAACTTCATCTGCAGTCGTCTTATTACTATTTCTACTGTTTCATGGACGCTATCAGGTTCTAGCTACCTCACGAAGACATTAAAAGACAATTCCACTTCGCAAGTATATTCAGTGGACCTTTCGTCATCGTTCGAATTAGAACCAAAATAAGAAACGGGAATTTCCCTCGAACTCGACGATTCGTATGAACCCGTGTGACGAGAATTTTCAAGCTATCGAGATTATTACATCAACAAAATTTGTCCTAGGTCCTTTGAGTTTTGATAAATCTGAAAAAAATGTGTTTTCAACTCCAACGTATCGTCAGTCCTGTGATATATCAATTTTAGCGGCACTGAATCCTCAAAAAGATATTTTCTACTTCCAAAGATGCGGTGGTAGCATATTCTAGAATTAAAAAAGAAGTGTGTACAGTTTTGCAAGAAAAAATTGCTTGGTTCGGAAGAAGACAGTCGAGGCTGCCCCACTCGGAGTATTTCAGTCGAGCTCACATGATCGAGCGTACGTCATTACGCAATCACGATCAGGATCGATTAAGCACACACCGCCACGAAAGCAATCGACTCTCTTTCGACTTAAATGGCTCTCATCAGGCTCTTTACGGGCGGGCACCTAATGCATTACACATAACTCGACAATCCGCAGAGCGCGGATCTACAATATTTGCTGTTCGTTCGGCAGCGGAAGTAGTCTACGTCGATAAACATTTGCCGTTGTGCTGTCCCACCCCCTCCCCCACCCCCGCCCACAAGGCGTTCGCGACGTTCAAATCCCTTGATTCCACGGACGGAGACAAACAATCCCGACGTCACATTCGATTCTTTTCGGGCCGGGGAACCCAATTGCGAGTTAGCAAAGCGGGGAATCTCTTTCCCCCCGGCCGACTTCGCTGGAAGGGGCGGGACGGGGCGGCGAAGAAGAGAAGCTTCCGGTCGCGTCGATCGCGCGAAACTTTCCTTTGATCGGGCCGAAAGTTCCACGGGAACCGGCAGTCCCCGAAAAGAAACTTGCCAGTCGCATTAATCACCGCCGCGCCGATGAACTTCGCGAGGAAAATTTGCTGCGAGACGGCGGCTCTCCGCTACCCGCTCCGTACCCGCTCCGTACCCGCTCCGTACCCGCTCGCGGACCTAACCCATACCTTCGGCGAGGATCCTCGGCGAATTCTCCCGGCTCCTGCGGGAACCAGCCGCCAGAATCCGTGATGACGATTGTTCGCCCCGAAAACGACTTCCTCCAGGGGGATGATCCTCCTCCACCCCCTCGGCTGAACTTTGAGCTCCGCCGAAAGAACGACGCCCTTTGTACGGAGATTCTGTCTCGCGGAAACTGCCTCGTGAGTCTTCTTCCGGCTGACTCATTGATCCGAGTTCGGAGCTCTGCTGGTCCCTCAGAGGAAAAAAGGAACCGGGATCTTGCGGCTGAGAGATAGGGCGCATCCTGGAATGGAGTGGCACGTCTCTGTGAAATAGATGGAATTAAGTAAAAAATTTTCATGTCAGCTTCAAATTAAGTTTTATACGTATACTAATATACTTTTATTTGCGTGTTAGGTCTATCTACTTCCGAGAGAACATAAGACATTAATTGCTTAGAATCACATTCGAAATCAACCAGCAAAGTTTCAATTTTTCCGTTTGAAACACCCACTATAAGGGAAGTTTTGTTAACCCTTTGTACTCGAAGCTATTTTAACTCCAAAACGAAACATTTCTTAACACCTAGAATATTTCCCTTGTATATATATATTTTTTTTTATGGTATACAATTTTATGAAACTGGTGCAATTTACTCGTACAATACTGCAGTGTTTAGAAATTTATTACATACAAATTTTAATCGTGTAAAAAATATTTTCAATAAAGATACAGCAATTTTTAGTAGCGTCTCACAGTCGCCGTTCGAGTACTAAGAGTTAATATAGTTTCTCATTGTAGCAAATAAGTGATATTTTGCTCAAGGTTATTTGAAAATTATACTATGATGTGAACATGTTAAAGATATTAATTCCGCCTCTTGATTCGCTTAACACGCTCTCAAAGCCGTAGTACTTTGAAGTAGATACTAAAAAAGTAAGGTCCCGACAGAATCGGTGGGAAAAAATTCTGTTTACCGGGTCTCGAAGTTTTAAGTAGTTCCATAGCCGAGTTTTCCAAACCACAGCGGGTTATTAAATATTCATCCGAAGCCGAGATAAACAATACGAAAGGGAAGTTGCACAGTTCGATATCCTCTTTCTCGATTAACCACAGGGTTTTCAGCCGGCGTTATTTTATCGGGGGAAGGGTAACGGGTCCCGGCAAGAGTACAAATTACGGGTCGCGCTCGCGTAATCTCCTCGAAACTCCGAACAAGTGCAACAACGCTTAATTCTTGCTTACTACACCGCGGAAAGAGCGAGAGAGGCAGAGAGAGATAGAGAGAAATAAAAATAGAGAGAGAGAGAGAGAGAGAGAGAGAGAGAAACGCGTTGCTGGAGAAGAAGGAGAAGATACGAGGCAGGAAAGTTGAAGGATAAACAGGAATAATCCGAAGCTTTTTAGAAGCCGGAATTCGACGTCGCCGGGGTGAAAAAGCGAAATACACGGCGGTCGTTTATCAGAAAAATGCTCTGCAAATTTTCTGCCGGTGGGCCAATATTTCAGTCGACGTGCGCCGCGCTCTGCGAGGTCCTTCGAAATTCACCGGCGAAAATGTCGGCGAATGGATAACTGTTTCGGCAGGCGGATTCGCCATTCCAAAATTGTGCCAGAAACGGGATCAAGCATTTCCCGAATACACTCTATTCAAAAATAGTAATAATAACAACTAGACTGCGGATATCATGCAATTTACAGCAACAATTGATACTCATTTTAATCGGAAAAGTGTCACGAAATATAAGAAATTTATGTCCGGCTTCTCGGTGAGTTTCTGAGTCTCACAAAAATTTTTCACAATTATCGTGCACATCTTTGACACGTATATCGAGGCATTACCGTACTATATTTGACTCGCTAACCCCACTAAACAGAGAAAGTACGTTCCACGTGATTTTTGTTCGTTGCAACAGAGGTAGACAGTATTTCCATCGCATAAAGATCCCCAGGTTTCCAACGACGAAAATTAGGAGATCTCATGACGGCCGCCGGAATGACTATTGTCGAGCCAGATTGGCGATTCGCAACGACGTGCGACACGTCGCAAAAACGAGCAGAAACAAGCCCAATGGGCAATCCAATTGCGCTTGCCTCGAACAGATGGTATATCGAACTTAGCCCCAGTGTTCAGGGGGTTGAAACAGGCACGATGAAATAGAAACGTTGGGTTAATGGGTCGGTGGGACGTTGGGATGGAGTCGAGAATAGAACGGAGAACGCTCGGCGGCAAGAAACGGACGAGGACAGCTGGACCGAAAGAGAAAAAGAAGGAAAAAAAGGAGGAAATCTATTGCAAAATAATAAGTCATCTCCGGGCGACTTTTGCCGACGCGCCCCTCTCTCTCTCTCTCTCTGTCTCTCTGTCTCTCTCTCTCCGGCTTCTCCCCGAGGTTACCTCATTATTTCTAACTGATGACGCCATAATTCAGCTTCTCGCGACGTACAAGAAAATGGACTTCCCGGCCTCGTCTTGCACTCTGGTGCGCGCGACACGGCACACAGTGTCTGGCCTTGCTATTCCGTCCAATTAAATGCCTAATCAATTATCCGCCGGGGACGAGTTCACGCCCTTTCTTGCTCGTAGCTCCCGAAACAAGCTCGCCGGGGCTACGGAGCCTCGTTTCCGAGGCCCAAGATGGAATTATTGCGGTATCGAGACCGCCCGGAACTGTCTTCCGGAACAGTATTTTCCGAGCAGGCGGCTACTTTTTGACCGCGTGGACTGATTTTAGAATAGCTAACTCGAGTTCACGGTGCTAACATTCGACAATCGCTGAGGTTACCGAGCTGGCAAGGGTGTGAGGATGAGGATGAGATGCTGCGAAACGATTTATGGGCGTGTTGGAAACGCGATAGCAAGCGCGATGTTGGCTGAGAGCTGGGAGAAACGTGTACAGGGTGGGCCAAAGGTTGAACTATGGTTCGTGAGCATTTATTTTGATGGACGAATTTTCTATTTGTAAATCTGTCGAGTAGTCGGAAAATAAGAAACACTTTTAGCTGATTAATCTATGCATAGAGATGGTGCATAGTTTAAAGAATATTGTGTGAAAGTTTACGAAAATTCACACTTTCTATAAAATCTAAAATAAAAAATGCGTCTTGTAACTTATACAGGGTGTTTGGTAACTGGTGGTACAAGCGAAAAGGGGGTGATTCTACATGAAAGAATAAGTCGAAAATATAGAATAAACATTTTTCGTTTGCGGCTTTGTTTTCGAGAAAATCGACTTTGAAGATCTGTCAGGTTTGTGTGGTTTAGTATATGCAGCAAGTAGATTTGGTTGGTCATGATCAGACGCGTCAGACAATTCCTATCGAATAGCATGCTGCATTTCAAACTCGATTTTCTCGATAACGAAACTTCGGATGACAAAATTTTATTCTACATTTTCGACTGATTCTTTCATGTAGAATCACCCCTTTTTCGCTTGTACCACCAGTTACCAAACATCCTGTATATTCCATTTTATGATTTTGACTTTAGTCTATTCTGAGCTCAGATAGTTCGTCATTCAGTGAATATTGTATTGTGAAAGTGTATGGAAATATGCAATTTCTATTAATGTTTTTATCGATTTGGAAATAAGCCACTATAAATGATTTCCTGCAGATTTTTAATAAGTGTGATCGTTTTTTTTTTTTTGTTGTTGTTGTTGTTGTTTAGAAGACACGATGGATTAAAACGACCTACGGTGGTCGTCAATACGTAAATTCCTGTCTCGTTCGCGGCGATATATCCTTCTTAGAGTCGACAGTCCATTTTCATATTCAGACATTTCGTTTCGATGCCCGGGCTCCGGTCTTCCTCGGACGGATTCCATTTACGGCGACGATTCTTTGGATTCGCGGCACGTCTGCCTGAAATTTTCATGCCTCTCCCCCGCCAGGTAACGAGCACGGAAATCACAACACAACAATCTGTTCCACCTGTCTCTCTCCGTCTCGTTCCCCCTTTCTCTCTTGTTTCTTTCGCTCTTTAGCGCGAGAAGCGAGCGGATCGTTTGTCTGAGACACGACTAATACTAACTCCGAGTTTATGGCTTGAATCTAAGTTACCGTAGCGATAAAAGTAGCAGTTTTAGAGTCGGCGAGCACAAATTGCCACGGTTACCGACTTTATAACCGGCGTTTGCAACGAGGCGCATTCGATGCAATTATTACGTGCACCAATTCCTAAACTTTCTTTCCAAATTTGTTATTTACATGCGGACGACTGTAACGAGAAACGGGCATAATTAATCATACTATTAGAAGGAGTTCAGATTCTTTATTACAACAATTTATTTCACCGAGATCGTTCACCAGAATTTGCAGATTGGAAATCTCAAATCTTGTTCAAATCTTGAAATATTCGAATTGCTAGTTCGAGACATTGGCATGGTAAAATTTGGAACATTAGAAAGAGTTGGGGCTCTTAATTACAACAATTTATTTCACCGGGATCGTTCACCGAAATTTGAAAATTGGAAATTCATTACCTTCAAAGATTCGAATTGCAAGCTCGAAATATAGGAATGGTAAAATTAGGAAAATTAGAAGAAGTTGGGGCTCTTAATTACAATTTGTTCCATCCAGATTGTTCACCAAAATTTGCAGATTGGAAATGCATTACTTTGAAAGATTCGAATTGCAAGCTCGAGACATTGGCATGGTAAAATCTGGAAAATTAGAAGAAGTTGGAGCTCTTAATTACAGTTTATTCCATCGAGATTGTTCACCAAAATTTGCAAAATGGAAATTCATTATCTTGAAAGATTCGAATTCCAAGCTCGAGATATTGGAATGGTAAAATTTGAAAAATAAATCTAGTCATGTTCACCGTATTCTGATGCGAATTTTTTCGGCTCGACTGATTCCTAGTTGAACGAAAATAAAGATTCCCAGCATGAAATTTCATCGAGTTCGGCGATTCAATCCGGCGTATCTCTATGAGGCGCTAATTAGAGGCTTAGCGGAGGGAAAAGGCCGTAAATGAGAACCGCAGAATCCAAGGTGGAGTCACAGGGGAGGTAATTTAGGAATGGGGCGAAATTTCGTAAAGCCTTGACCGTGTACAGTGTACAAACTCATTTTCTAGACTTACGGCCCGGACGCGAGATTAACGCTTTGTACTGTGGAACGGTATCATAAGGCTGCTTTACTCACTTTCATAGAACGTGTTTTTACAGTCAATCTGTTCGCGTAAAGGGGAGATCAATTATTGCCGGTAATCATCCGAAGTACTTTTCTGACTTCACCTACTGCTGAATTTTGTAACCTTAAAAATTATATTAAATCGTACGAAATGTTTTAGTGAAAGTGCACCACATAAATCCATCCTTTACATAATTTTCCCTGTATTCAAGTAGTTTTACGTGAAACTTAGACGGCGGACCTTTACGCAAAATGAAAATTCTCTTCGTACTTAGATATTTCGAAATATTTTTTAATAAGAATAGGGGTTGAAGCGTTAAAAATATTCTGAATAAATCTAAAGTGATATAATTTCAAAGAATTTAAATTTATGTAGAGCGAAATGATTCAGAAAGCCATTACCTTGGCACCGTTTTTCTGAAAGGGCCAGTCGAGATACGTCTCCGAAGGAAAAGGTCCCTCGAACGAGATCGATCGGCGGAAGCTCAACGACGATAATTTAATCGCCTATTAATTGTTGGTAAAGTACGTGGCCATAATCAGAACGGACTTTTATACGGCGGACTGTAATTTAATGGACGGCGGGTGGATTGAAATTTTCCTGAAAATAACGGTGATTTAAATGAAAATTATTTGCCCGGACGCGCAATACGGGATAAGTACGTTTCGTTCCCGACTTAATAATGTTACGCCATTTTAGTTATATATTCCGCGCATCGTGTTTCCCGTGACTGCGTATCGTTTCGCCGACGTTCCTTTCAGTTTACCTGGCTCGACGAGTCATTCGCGAAAAGGTGAACAAACGCAGGCGAAAAGAATTGCGAAGTGACTCACGTACGGCAAACTATTGGGTTTGTTATGCTCGCTGTGTATACTCTATTCGATTTACAACTAAAATTCCACCCTTAACAGTGATAAAACTTTCATTCACAATTATTCTTGAAAGAAGAGAATTAATAGAAAGTAATTTAGAAATTAAGAGTTCGAAATTAGTTAGAAACAATTAATAACTCTTTTATTAGTTAGAAGTTAATTTGTTTCTTTCGAATTCGTCACCGAGACACACGAAATTTATGTAATCTACCGATGAACATTTACAATCCTTTGTTTCCATAATGCGTTCTATTCTCTATTTTCTATAGTGTGTTCATAGTAGTGCGGTGTATTCTGCCCCAAATATTGAAGGAATATAATTAACGTAACTTTTATTAATCGTATAATAGGTAATATAATTTTTCAACGGTCTCCATTGCATTTCCTTGTGTATTGATTAAATTATTTCCAAAATGTTTGACGAAATACTTTTTTTTTGACAAAAATTACTGAACAATTCACAGAAAAAGAATGGCGTGCCAAATATTTTCGCAAGCCGCGCGTACAAAGCACATTAAAATCGGTGCGGATCGCTGGCCTAACTTTCATTGTAAAAATGGGTTTCGACCAAAATAATTGAATTCCTTCCCCGGTGTTGTTCGAATCATTTATTTGGCGGAATTGTTCGTTTATTGTGCGCGAAAGGTATTCCGATTTTTTCGTTCCCTGCCGATTGAAGCCGTTCTTCCGATTATTATTTTTTCCGCGGTAGAACGTTCATCGAGCCGCGCAATAAAAGTGCAGGAATCTACGACCAACCACCGGGGCAATTTCGACGGCGAAATTCTACGTCCCGATGATTTAAATATACATTTTAAAGGCTTCGATCCATTTCGTTCGCAGATTTCCGGAAATTTACACAACACCGGTCAGCTTCTGGTGTTCACCGCGGACCGAGAGGCGAAGGTACGAGTTAATATAACCGGTGGACCTCTGGCGTACAATTATCAGTTCGAAGAGATCTATATTCACTATGGTCTGGTCAATGGTTACGGATCGGAGCATCGGATTAACAACTACGCTTTTCCTGCTGAGGTAAGTTCGAAAATGTCTTTAAATTGTCATTATTATCAGACTGCGGATCTTTGGGGCTCTGAGGATCTGAGGACTGAGAATCTAAGGATCTATGCAGATATAAATTGTTTTTGATTGATATTTGTCGCGAATGATCCTTCACTGCTCGGGAATTTGATCACAATCTGAATAAGAAAGTTTTGTATTTTAAATATTCTGCTAGGTTGAGTTCAAACAATCAAAGTTGTTGTAAATGCACAAAATCCGCAGTCTTGTTACTATTATTTATTTTTGTATACTTACCGGAGACGTAATTAACGCACCACGTTGACACATTGCTGCATACTTTATTTACACTGAGAACCTAACCTACAACCGCTGCTCTTACTCTTAAATGTATAATTCACGAATAATTTTCAACTTAAAAACACACCTGATTCATCTGAAAGTTTCAAGAATAATTCTTAAAACAGCCTGATATACTTGACAAGCAACTAAACAATTTTTATGACATAAAATATAAAACAAATTGTGTAAATGATTAGTCTTCTAAGTAAATCATAAAAGAGTTTGGTAAAATGTTTCTTCCTTCCAAAGTCGTAATAAATGATTATTAATGTCAAAGAAACCTCGGGGAAGTTATTCGTACTGGAGTAAGAAGCAAACACTGTTTGAGACACGAAGGAATAAATTCTCTGCTCTTGTTAAAAAATTCAGCGAACGCGAGAATAACAGAATATTCGAAGAAAACGTGTCGCGAGCGTTTGCGCCCGGGTTTTTAAAAACATATTACAAGAAACACGGTCACAAAGGGCGAGAGTTATATGCGACACGCAAATTTCATCATTGCGGGAATGCCACGGGAAATTTTCGGAGGTTTGTATCCAGCTGCGGGGATTTAATATCGTTGATCCCTCGGTCTGACGAAGCCCGCTAGAATTCACTTACGAAATTGAAAAAGTGATTTCGTGTCGCTTAGATAACGAAACGAATTCTATTGCCGTGGCGCGTCGAAATTTCGTCGCGGCGGCGGCGTCGGCGTCCGCGAACCGAAAATGAACGAGCAAAAAACGAACGAAGAGATCGAAATAAATGAAAAAAAGCTGCTCGACATTAGCCGTGGCGCCGCGCCGTTTTCACGAATACTTTAAAGTTATATTTCCCGGTTCGATGAATCTTTTACGAGACCAATAGCGCGGTCGTTCATATCGGCCCCGATGACTGCCGTCATCAATTATGAATCAACCGCGGCCTCCCGTTTCGAAACGGAAATCGTATTTCGTCTTCTTTTTTTTCGGCTGGCCTGGCCGAAAAAATAGGTCGTGTATCGCGTCGCTTATATATCTCGATCCTCGCCGACCAGGAAAGTAAATTTAATCTACTGTTAGTTTCATTTTTCGAAAGCGGAGAGCCCCGGCCAAAGTGCGCTGACAAAGACAGCTCGGATTTTCTGTCTTTTTATTTTTCACCTTTCACCATATTGACTTTTCAGGTTTATCGACATCGGGAAAGATCGCGAAATAAATTCGTGCTATCGATACATTTTATATTCATCGTTTACGAGGTTTTTTTAAAATATTATTTGGAGGATTGGATATTCACTGCGAATGATGTGAAAGTTTCATAGATTTATTCCGAGCAGTGAGGATTTCCTACTTTGTCTGATCATTGGTAGACGAAGCGAGAGTTTATTTAAAATACGTGGTAACGCATTTTCAAGAATCCAGGCTAATGTGTTTCATAATTAATGCATTGAGTAATGACGATTCCAATGAAGATTTAAATAGCTGAAAATCGAATCCTCAATCTATCGATTTCAAGTTAAATTAAATTCGTTAAAGTAATCATTCTCGTTGCTCCATTTTTTAATGCATTTACAAGAGTTACTTAAAAGAATTTATTTCGAAGTTCTGCTTCTAATGGCATATTCCAACGTGTCAGGCTTCAGTAGTGTAAGCGAATCATTGAATTTTATAAATCAAGTTATCGAAAATAGAGTCGAAGACAGATATATTTATTTATTCCTGTTAAATAGAAGATTTCTAACCCTCTTAATACAGCTAATACGGAAAACGGAATAAAAATTATGAGTAAATGAAAAATGGTATGAGAGTACTTCGCCCCCACTCGTTATTTTCCAGGGAATTTTCGGGGAAGAGATCGTTTGATAATTACTTTTATAATTTCCGGTCCCACGCGCGCAAGTGTATCGATCAATTTAATTCAGTGTTTCTCAGTATTATAATTTCGCCGGCCGAGGGGGCAGTATGTTTTAATAGATTCATTAAGCTCCGTAGTTCGGGGCGAAGAAGTAGCATAGTGTCGAAACAAAATTACCGAACGGCGATAAGCGCAGCCAGCCTAACGAGGCTGCGCGGCCAGTCCGACGTCGCCGTTAATCGAAATTAATCACGAGCCGGTTTCGTAACGAGACAAATTAAACATTCGTTAAACGCGACGCGACGATGACCCAATTAACTGCGGCCTGCTCGTCCTCCCCGACACACGGCGGACGAACCTCCTCTCTACATACGACCCAGTTTCCGCGGACGTTGACGGACCGCGAAAGAATGCCGCGCAGTCCCGGTTATTCGCGACGACTTCAATTTCAATTAGAGTCAAGAGCTATCAGGTCGCTTCGCAAGAATTTCATCTGTTCGACGGCCATTAAAACGTAATCTACAAGCATCGCTCAAAACCAAAACCTCTAAAATCGTGCGCGATCAAGACGATCCTAATTCCAACAAACAAGATTTAATCGAAGCACTACGACATTATCTTTTGTCAACAACATGGCTTAAAAAACCAGGCACAAAGCTAAATTCGTGCGCAATTTAGATGCTCCTAAAATTCTGGTAAACTTCCCAACGTTCCGGTATTAAAATAAACGCTCTTAGATAAGGCAGACAGGATCTAAAAGAAAAGAGAAACTAAGGGTTTTATCGAACCCCTGAAACATTATCTTTTATCAATGGCGTCGCTTAACCCATTCGAGACGACGATTTTTTTCGAACACGGTCCCCAGGAGCGAAATTTTTTTTCTTTATATTGTTCATTTTTAATAAAAAACATGTTTACTACGGAAATCACCCAATTCGTAAGTGAATTCACATAAATAAGATCATTGCACACCGGATGCACCGACTTCAGATAATTTTTAGATTTTTTGGTACACAGTAAAACCAATGCCAAATTTTGTTTTCCTGTACTTTACAGATTTCATTAGTTCCAGAAAAATCTTATTTCGACGACTAGTTTACTCAGAATAACTGATAATTGCACATTACTGTTATTGCACACACGGTGTGCAGGCCGTCTTATAGCCTCGGAAATCCATTGCACACACGGTGTGCAATCGGTCTCGAATGGGTTAAAAACCATGTAGAAAGCCGCTGGAATTGTGTGGGTTCAAGATGATCCTAATTCCAGCGAACTGCCAACACTAAACCAGCTTCGGGCGCAAAGGGTTAACGCGAGCCTACTAACGCCAGGCTGGATTTCCTTGATACTTCCGGTCCGAGGGTTGCAACTATCGAGCCGACATCGCATCGCGTGAAAAGAACGGAGCAAGGAAGAGATAGAAAGAGTGAGCTGGAGATGGGGAAAGAGAGTGAAATAGTGAGCTAGAGAAGAAGTGAGCTAGAGATGAAGTGAGCGATAGAAGAAGTGAATTAAAAAACGACTAAGCTAGAGAAAGAGTGAGCTACAGTTAGAATGAGCTAGAGAAAGAGGGAGCTACAGTTAGAATGAGCTAGAGAAAGAGTGAGCTACAGTTATAATGAGTTGGAGAAGGACTGAGCTAGAAATGAAGTGAGCTAGAGAATGTGTGAGTTATAGAAGGAGTAAGCTATAGAAGGAGTGAGCTAGAAATGAAGTGAGCTAGAGTGTGAGTGAGCTATAGAAGGAGTCAGCTACAGAAAGATTGAGCTAGGTTGGGAGTGAGCTACAGTTAGAATGAGCTAGAGATAGAATGAGCTAGAGAAGGTGTGAGCTAGAAAAGGATTGAGCTACAGAAAGAGTGAGCTAGGGAGGGGAGTGAACAAGAGTGGGGAGAATAACCTAGAGAATGGGTGAGCTAGAGAGGGGGGAATGAACTAGAGAATGAGCGAGCTAAAGCTACAGAAAAAAGAGAGTGAGGGCTAGGCATACGGACAAATAGGGAGACTGAGTTAAAGAGAGAAAGAGAGAGAGAGAGGGAGGAGTTGCCTCGGCGGCTTCTAAGCGAGAATCATTATTTTCTCCCGTCGCCTCGGTTGCATCGACGCGGCTGAAATCGATTCGAGGTTAATCGAGCACATAATTCAGCGGCGACGCGCGGCCGAGCCGTACGTGTTTGCGCGGCCGAAATCCGCAGCCGCACGCGAGCAGGTGCGAGACGCGACGTGCTGCAATCAGCGGCCGTGCTTGCGGCCCGGCAGCTGCATCCACACACACACATTTTCGCCCAGTGTTCTTCTTTCACTGGCGTGTCCTACCCCTGCATCCTCCACCGTCCACCTCATCCTCGTCCTCATCCTCCTCTCGCTATATACACCGCCCGGGTTCCCACCCTTTTTCCCCAGCGTTTTTAGGTGTATCAGCCCCTGGCCCGTCTAGGTGTAACTCTCTCCCTCTCTCTCTCTCTCTCTCGTTCTCTCTTGTTCTCTCTTGTTCTCTGTGTGGTTCTCTTTCGATCTCCCCCTCTCTATCTCTCCTTCTCTTGTTTCCTCTAGCTGACGAATGAACTCGCGAATAGCCGCCCCGGAATGATAAATCCCGAATGCTCGTTGTCCGCGCTAGTGGGTGCCGGTATATCACGCCTGGATGCTCGTCTCCTGGACAGTGTACTCGAGGGATCAATTCAATGCGTACTTACGATGCCCTGGCAATTTCTGAAACTGCGTTTCATTCTTCGCGGCCAGCGAGCGAGAGTGTTTCAGTGGAACAAGTCAATTAGTTCGACTGTAACACGATTTTCAGTAGTACGAGTCCGCGAGGTCGACCATAACACCGTTTCCAGTAATACGAATCATTAAGTTCAAGTGTGACGAGGATTTTCAGTAGACAAGTCAACGACAGCAACTGCACAGCTTGATTGTCAGTAGTACGGGTCAACGCCAAGCCCGCCGGCATAACAGATCAATGAAATACAAGCAGCATGCATAAATAATACAACGACCTCGCCTGTCGTAAATCAATATGGCGTACGCAACCAACAATGAGTTAAGAACCTCTCGCAGCGGTAGAAGTCAACGTGTGTCGCGGTCAGGAGAAAAAGGAGCGGGACGAAACAATTAGTTTCGAATTATCGAGTAGCTGTCGCAATGATCGCAGACGCCGTTTCTAGTCGCGCGAACGAGCGTCGTCCATTTTCAGCGGTGGAAGTGAATAATTCCAGTGGAACAGATCAATCATATAACCGGCCCCGGCACGTTTCATCCGACATGAATAAATATTACGCCATTAATTTTCTAACTGTATACATCATTGTTCGCAGTCAGTGTTAATATTCCCCGGCAGCGCGCGGGAGTTAATAAATATTGAACCGTGAACAATTCGAGCAACGCGAGCCAATCCGAAATCGCTAACTAGAAGTGTGGGAATACAAACGGCAAATATGAGAGGAACGTGGTCGGGCATAATCGCAGAACGCCGGTGCGGTTATCTTGAACGACCATTTTTGTCGTGTTCCGTCGTACATTCTTTTTTTTTTTTTTTGTTCTTTCCTTTCTCTCGCGCCGTCTTACGTGTAATATATCACACCGGCCAATTTTATGCACGAAATTGATTCAGATTATCCGGCCCGGGTATTACGTGGCGAAAGCTTGCACGGAATTTTGCTGTTAATCATCCCCGTCGTTAATTTTCCTACCGGCGGCTTCATTCCGACGAAAAATATTGGACCTCTCCCTTACAGTCGGTCGCAAAAATTTCGATGCACCTGTTCAGTCCCCAAAATCAATCCCAATTTCCGCTAAATGGTCAAATTTAAAAATACCAAACCCCTCTGAATATCGTTTCGTCAATTTAAGATTAAAGGTTAATCAAAGAATCGAGAGAGAACTTTCGTTCTGAAATATTGTAAGGAAAAATTATATCTCGAAGTTGTGTAAAAATTAAGTCAAGTAACTTGAGTTAAGAGTCAACAGCTTACGATTTTTCTTACACTTTGACTCACTTTACTATATCCATAATAATTTTGCCAAACGTATGTAATTTTAGCATTGACATTCGTAGAATAATCGAAAGCTTTCCATTCTCGTTTCAAATATTTAAAATTTCCACTGTACCAACTTTCGCGAGCGATTGTCCGTCAGTCCCTGTTTCTCGCTTTGACAAATCGGGCCACTTTTTAACCAGACTTCCGCCGATAAATCAATGCGTTGATGAGAGACGATCATCCGAATTGATGATGCACGCGGTCGATACATCGATACATCGATACATCGACTGTCGTGCTGCTTGTACTCGAACGCCGCGGTTTTTACGTCGGACACGCAAAAACACGAGCTTTTTGGCCGAGGTATCGAGTAACCAGACTGCGAAATTTTCCGTCGACACTTTCACTGGATAATTTAACAAAATTCAACGAAAACTTCCTTATCAGTGGTCTTAATAAATCAAATACACAATGAAATTCAATGCATTCAAAATTCGATCAAATATTTCAAATAAGCGAACTTCGATTATGTATTTCTTTTATTATCAGCACTTCGTTACAGATTTACAACCATCGACGAATTTTATTAGTCACAACATTGATACGAACATTTTACTAAATTTTCAATCTAAAGAAACAACAAACGAAACGTTTCAATTTGAAACAATCAATATCTGTGCGCAGGTAAAACTTTTCGTGGTTTTCGCGTGATACTCGCGTGTCCTGAATACAATACATTTAATAAAGGAATGATTAAGTGCGCCGGCAAATATTTCGAGTTCCGAGCTAATTTAATCTCGGCCCTAAGTGGGCCAGTATGCGTGCGCATAAGTGGAGTTTCGAGGCGTTCGTCAAGGCCAAAGTAATCTCGCAGAAAGTTCGTTCCCTCGTTCGAATTATTTATTTAGCGGCACGCACAAGGCAATTGCGATAATTGCGGTCGAAGTTTTCGTGCAATCGATACCGAATGAAATAGTCACGAGGTTCTTTGCCAATGCAACGAACGACTAAAACCTGCGCCGGATAATTAACGTGAACGACATATCCGTCCGCAGAGCGGTGGGATCAGAGGGTCCGTCGCCGTTTAATTGGAAATAAAACTTTAATCCGCGAAAGGATCGCATTGATTCTCTGCGTAAACTGTCCCGTAATTTCCATTTTTATTTCACCCGTTCCGACATGCATATCTGCACGCAAATCGAACGCCATTCGAATTCGAAAGAGAGAGAAAGAGAGAGAGAGAGAGAAAGAGCCGGCAGAGACGGAACCGCGTCCGCCGAATATTCTCGCTTCCCAACCCATCGACGATGTAATAGAAATTTAAAAGCGAGCCTTTCTTCCGACTCGAATTCAACTTTACTTCTACTATAATTTTTCCGGAATTTTTCTTCCCTCTTGCGAAATTCGCGATTGGGTCCCGTCTCCGTCACCTTGAAGTGCCGATACTTTCTATAAAATCAGAATGGAAAGCGTTACAATCGTTACGTTCGGTTGGTGAGTTGAAGTATTACTGGATTTAATTACTAATTGAAAATATTGTATTCAACTCCTGCATACAAAGTATTACATTGACGCTAAAGTTTCTGATAAAAATAGTAGCACTGAATTCACTCGTTCTGAAAGTGTGGTATAACGTAAGGTTCAAACTTCATTATTAGACTACGGATCTTTATGCAAATTAAAATATTTATGCATACATTACAAGATACAGGAGCTAAGTAAACATTTATTTCCCTCATTGGTAACAGTAATGTGTTAATAAGAATATATCGACATACTCGAGTTCTTCGAATCTATTAACTTTCCTAAATTGCACCTACTCGGTTTTGTCTGCACGAACGGAATGGGCAAGATTCATGCAAAATAAACGAAACTCGCGCGACAGTCGACGTGTTAACAAATAAATGACGCCAGAAAGGACGAAAAAGCTAGCACTCGGAATTTGTTCGCTCTAATAACTGGGTCGCCAACGTTCCAAAAAATCCTGAAGATCGACAGGAGTCCGTTAAATAATTACAAAAATGTTGAAGGGACTCCGATACTTTACCCTCGGCTGCATCCGTCCACTCGTCTCATCGGGCAGCGTTTTAGTGAATAAATGATACCCCACGAAGGACGTAGTATAGCACACGAAGACGTCGGACCTAATCCATAGTCTCGGTTCCCTTTTGCCATCCGTCTCCGCAGGAAGCCAAGAGATGGATAGAGAAAGAAGACGATTGCCTTGGGGAGGGTTGTGTGCGGGGGTGGTAGGCAAAGGGGATGGTGAGGGTCACGAAGAGAGTAAGAGAGGAGGAGAGAGGGAGAGAGGGAGTAGAGGCGAAGGGTCTGTTTGAAAGCTCTACGCGGAGGACAAGGGGATTCCCAGAGCCACGGTGCTCGAGCAAGTCTGAACCATTACCGGCATGTTTGAGCGACGAGCCGCTTTGATGCCGAAAGCCTACTCGAGAAGGAGCTGATGGAGTGGCTCGAGTGCTCCTCGAATGGCCCATCCTTGTCCCCGCACCTGAACCGGATGTCCACACAGGCCTGTCGGAGTAGTTCACAAATTTATGGGCTGCACGGCTAAATTGGGCTCGCCTCGCACCTCGCATTATTGCCCATTAATTATTGATCATACCGCGCTGGTTAGCCGATGTCTCGGCGATGATGCTCGACCCCTCTCCCAATCAATCGGATCCGAATCATTTGCTCATCAAAAATATATGCCAACTATATCCACTCGTTCCGGCAAGAATAGCACATCTTACAGTCGGCTGCTGAAGTCCTTAGCAACCCTCAAAATCAATACTTATTAACTTGTTTATTATCTCTAGGTTATCGAAGTCGTTAGTGACCGAAGGAAATTTCAACTTGACTCCTGTTGCTTACTATCGATGCAGGCAATTTTTATTGTTCATAAAAATTCGCAGTCCACTCATTATTTACCTAACATACTGCTTGCTAGCCTATGTCTTAACCCTCCGTATGCTATGCCGGAGTGACCCATAATTTTATTCCGATATAAGAAAATCTCTATCCCTACGTCTCCTTCATCCGAAATACGACGGAAGCCGGTCCCAAGGCATCGCCTTATATCGAAAGAAAATTGTAATTATTCTCTGACAGAGGGCGAGAACTCGCAAGAGTCCGAGGGTTGACGATGATGTTAGGTCCCTTTCCGATCTGTCACGTCCAAAGCCGAATAAAAGAAGTAATTAGAGTGATTAGCAGCGGCGAGAACGGCCCGGTGGATTTTCAACGGTGAACGATACCGTGTGATCGATATTGTTTCGTGGTAACGAGGGACAATCTTGTCGAGGTGTTGCTCGTGCTTGGCAGCGCGGCACAAACAGTTGGTATTGGGAACAGAAATTGGTTTTGGTTAATTGCTCTTGAATGAAAGTGCAGATTAACATTGACAGACACCGTTCGCGCGTGATAATGGCTTGCCGGCTTCGTTGGGGAGCGTGTGTGCCGCGAGCACTATGAAAAACACTTCTGATTAGAGTGGAACGGGACTGTTTGGACTGAACGTTCGTTAGACCGTCTTGAGACTCCGAAAATTTCTGTCGGAAATTTCCACGACACACGCCAATGTTTCCAGTAAATTAACACTTTGCCTGCCAAACTAGAAACCTAAAAAATTCCATAAAATCAAAGTAAGTTATTTAATGAAATAAAAATTGAAAAGAATTAAATGTATGATATTGAGTAGTCCTCCAACTTTCTTGCATTTTACAGATCCTAATAAAATTTGGTACAATGAATATATTAATGTGAAAATTATTTTAAAACCTGGACTAATAAAATAAATACCAACGAAGGAAGATAAATAAAAATAAGTGAGATCTTATTTTTGTAGGGTAAATCTATACTGTATCTTACGTAAACACACTATCATCCAAAAAGAGACTAACTGTATCTGTTGAAAGTACACAAAGCTATGATATTACGTGTGCAAATAAATTCTTGGCACACAATTGATCAACGATAATTTTATTCTGAGCTCAAAACTTTCACACACTGTTACTTGTAATATGGAGTAAATACGTAGAAAGTGATGGCTATTACTTTAGCGAATAGAACGCACTTTAATTGTTTGTAAATAATCAAGAAATTAACAAAAGGAGGACTACGAATTAATTTTTACACCAAATGCAACGAAGTTCTCTGAATTAAAATGTATCTGAAGTAAATGACGATGATGAAAAGAATAATTATATTAAATAAATGGAAGAGATTAAAATATGAATTTTCCCTCGGAATAAAAATCAATCTTTTGACGATCGTGTCGAAAATGATATTCGTGGAAAGATGTTCGAAAGGGCTCGTACCTGTTTCGATAATTGGATCACGTCTGGATGGAATCGTCCGTTCTAATTCGTAATCGCGACCGGGATCGATCGGCGGTGGTCGGCTCCAGTTTTATGGCCGGTCGAATGAAATTAATTCACCGCGATATTAGATGCACGCCGAATTTCGCGTGAGCGGTCGGCATCAAACCGAATTTCGTTTGCGTTATACCGCCGCGGCGCCGTCTAATTTAACGATCCCATTCTTTTACGAGGCTCGATCTGGTGCGGTTCGTATAACTTGCGGTATGTAAATAACATTTATGGGGAATCGAGGACCGCGTATTCCCGCGTTTCCGGGCCGGCATCGAGGGGAAACAAAAACGGGTCGCAGTTCGACGTGACCGCAGTCGACGATCAAAGATCGAGCACTGAACTATTAAACGATTTTGCGTCGGGCTTTGCCTGACAAAGTTTATGCCATTTTCTCCGACCGACAGATTTTTCGCGCGGAATTAGCTTTTACTTTTTATCGTGGACCGACCGATCGGACACGAACCGGACCTAATAAAAATTATCAGAGAAACGAAAATAAAAAGAAAACAAAAACAGTACGGTAAACTGAAGAAGAAATGGTCAAACTAAAATAAATAAAACGGAAAGTAAAGCGGAACCAAAAAGTATTTGTGATAATATTGTTAAAGGAAATAGTACGACAACTTCTTACGAAACGAGAAATGGTTTTTTAACACTTTGATCGCCAAACAAGAAAGCTCAAAAATTCCATGAAATCAAAGTAAGTTATGTAATAAAATAGAAATTGAAAACAATTAAATGTATCTATGATATTGTGTAGTTCTCCAACTTTCTTGCATTTTAAAGATCCCAATCTTTGGTACAATGAATATATTAACGTAAAAATTCATTTTAAAGCCTGAACAAATAATTCCGTCACCCATGTATGGGTGACATGGCAGTCAACGTGTTAATATTCGAAATGAAAAATTTAAAGACTACGGGATACTTGGAGTACTACACTTGGGGATTTTCCTGAATTTGTCAATTTTTTTCGGCAGTGTTTAGAAGCATTTTGGGAGGTAGGCCGTCGAGACGTTGTCGGCGAGGTTTCTCGTACGAAAATGGGTTTCGATTCGGATTTCCACGTCGCAGGGGGATGAATGTATATCGGGTGTACCTTGGACGAGATGCGAAAGGACTCAGTCGAATTCGAAAGTCGGTTCTTTCGGGCACGCAAGTAGGTCAAAGAACTTGAGCCAGGCCGGCTGTGTGTATGGTCGGGCGCGAATGAAAAGCTTCCACGGCTATTCTCGAGGAAATTCCATCAGACACACGAAATCCACGGCTCAAGATGCTACGAGGAACGCGAGTTCGTCTTGGATCCTACTCCTTTGAAGCTGTCTGGCCGAATGTATCGTCCTCTTTCATCGAATTAAATAATTCGATGGGCTCCACAATGCGGGCTGAGCCGGTATCGAGCGATCGGATGTCCCACAACGATTAAACAATTTTCAGACCATGTCCAAGTATCCAATCCTGGGTGCCAGATTAACAAAACTCGAAGCGTTACAGTAACCTGAAACTATCCATAAATTATTTTTTGGATTATTGAAATTATCAGAAAAAAATACTTAATTCCTGTGTCCTGCAACTGATGTAGAAAATGTTTTCTCATCGATATTTTGGAATTTTTTTAGTCGATCTGCATCCAGCAGGAGTGTGAGGGTTAAATTGCAGCCGCTCATGGTTGTCGTAAAAGCATAAATTCTGCAGTCTAGTGTACATAACTTCTCAAAGGAAAGCAAAATTCTTGAGAGAAGTACAAAGTTCCACACTTCAACTGTAGTCGAAGTTTGCACCTTTTGGTCGACTTGGAAACGTGTTTTATTTTTCGAGACTCTTCAGTGAAGAATAAAGTACGAAATAATGTAACAGTTGATTGTGCATTGTGCATCTATTTACTCGTACAATTTCGATGCAAAATGAAATGAAGAACAAATTTTTGTTGGGGGATAGAAGTAGTCTTAACATTTTCGTAGTAATCATTTAACATTATCCACAGAATAATAGGTACACTGTGAGTAATAAAAGGGACTTTGAATTAAAATCTATCTTGTTCGGATTGGCGCGAGTCCAAGAGAACACCGGTTTTCTAAAGTCCTTTCATCACTATATTTCGCTGTTGAAAGCGGAGAGGGCGAAAGTTTCAAAAAGTGTCTCGTTCTCTTCGGACTGAGGACTAGAATGTGGGCTAAATGAGGTTATGTTTGCTCTGCGAACAACAAAATGGGTAGAACCTCCGTTTTATACTTTTACTGATTTTTTATCCATCCTCGTTAACGGAGTATCAATGCACAGTTCCATTTCGGACCGGATTATTTCTCGAGCGGAATGATAACGAAGGAAGAAGTTATGTCAGCGGAACGTACGGGTAGTTAGCAGTGTTCCGGAATCGGCCGGCAAAATCGAGGATGTCCAATCGATCGGTTAATTCTAGCACCAGTCAAAATAGATCAATTGCTATGGAAATCAGTGCTGTAGGATCCTGAGGACCCTTTTGATGGGCGCAGGTATTCGTGAGAATCCTGGTATGCACCCTAATGGTCAAACAGCGAGCGAAGGGATTCGAGTGCTGTTATTATGCCACCAGGGAGGACACAAATTAACAGGCATACTTGGTTTAATTTCAGCCCAAAGTTAGTTCGGGCTGCGTGACCAATCGCTTGAAATCATTAAAATCAACGCATTCAGATCCTCAAATTCCCTTCCTCCGTTGGTCAAACGTTCATGCTATCATTCCACTCGTTTTGCAACATTCAGTTAAATGGAAGAGTGGATAATTACAGAAACGTTGTTGGAGATTATTTAAGCAGAGATGTATGACTTTATAAAAATTATAAAGGATTTTCTATGTTTGCAACGGATTGATATTCATTTTCCTAACTGGTAGACTGTCGATTTTTGTGCAAAATTGTCTGCATCAATTGCAGGTTGAACTTTGCCTCAGGAAACCAGAAATTTTTTACTTTTTTTTTATGCAGTCCTGTCGATTGTGCCGAGAAAATGCCGAAAATCCAAGTTTCCATTCCAGGAGATCACTAGTTCGAAAGTTATGCGTGTGTAAAGACGTTCATCTTCTTTACGCACGTTTCTTGATTGAAACTTGGATTTTCGGAATTTTTTTTTTTTGGACTACATAAAAAAAAGTTGAAAATTTCTGGTTTCCCGAAGTAAAGTTAAGCCCAATCGCAAGATACATGAGCTACAGTTCTTCAAATATTTATACTACTGTCTTAAAATCGGAATTCTATTAATTATAGTGCATTTTAAGATTTCTAAATCCCATATGTTAGTTTATCAATTAAATTAATCGCAGCAGATTAATATTAGTAATTGACTCGGAATCATTTCGAAGCCCGCCGAACGACGGGTCGTTTTTACCGAACAATTCCGAACTAAATTACTATAATTGTGCTTAATAGTGCAACGGTTTGAGAATTAATGTAACGAGCGATATGCGATCCAGCAATTTCGTAACGCGCGATCGTGATTCGCGGACACCGTTTTCCCGTAACAATTTGAGCGATTTCTAGTCGTCCAGAGATTTTCGGACTTTTTCGCAACCCGGTGATTCCGATCGCGTATCCGGTTACAATCGGACAACTCTTATATTATTGGCGGCCTGCATATCGGAAAGATTAAACCGTGAAGTTGAATTACAGAGAGGCGCAGCATTGAAATCAGAATACTCTCGATAGCACGCTCGCGCGCGATAATGCATATTGCGATGATAAATTGCTCCCGCACCTTTATACACGTGCGTACAGGTACGCGCGTACACATCGAATGCCTTTCTACAAACCGTTGATTACTCGACAAACCATTCGGCGTTGGGCATCATGGTCGCGCGGTGCTCATTACTCGCGAGTAGATTGGGAAGTATTGCGCGTAATTTATGCGGGATAGTAGATCGACCGGTCCCCGATTTCGAGAACCGCCATTTGCTTGCTCAAAATTTCGACAGGACGTTTTTTTTTTCTTTTGCCGGCTGTTTTATCGCCGCTGTTCAGCATCCCCAGTTTTTCTAATTAATTACGAGCGGGCCGTGCAGCTTTATGCAAATCCAAATTTTCTCGATTGTCCTCTGAAAATCGGGATTCAGCGATTAGTCCTTCGCGAAAGATAAATAAAATACTAGTGCATAAAATGATTAGGAACAAGACAATTTCGTACAATTTTTAAAACTTCTTTAGAAAACTCGATACAAAACCTGTAACAATACCAGAAAATGTTATTTACTTGTTGACGAACTGTGGATATTTAAAAAATATCCCGGCGTAAACGTTGGGCGTTTTCGGAAGCATAAAACAAACCGACTTGGTTTGTCGTAGACGAAGGTGAAAAAAAATGCGAGCGTTCTCCAGTTGATAGCCTTTTAACACTGACCGGAAGTAAGAGTGGCACTCCTGACAACAGACAATCGCAACGCGACGAGAGTCGTTCAACTATAAACGACCACTACAATTACGGAAACGCGGGCCGGTTTCTATCTCTATCTCTCGCGTTCTCTTTCTCTCTATTTCCCACACTCTCTTTCTCTCTCCGTCTCCCTCTCTCTCTCTCTCTCTCTCTCTCTCTCTCTCTCTCTCTCTTGCACTTTCCCCGACTGGTTAACGCTCAACGCGGAATAATTAAGCAAATTTGCGCCGCCATTTCGGATTTAACTTCTTCCAGCGGGCGCGTGCGAAATTCCAGTTTTACATGGTCCCGGCGTTCCGGCAAGAATTACGGAGCCAGAAACGTTGCATCTGCCAGAGCCATAAGAACTCCGTTGTTCAATCTCGAATTTAGTATTCCGATAAATTCGAACAATTCGAACCTCGAAACGGTTCGAACGCTGAAACAGTTCGAATTTTTTCGGATAATTGTAATTCGTAAACCGCCACTCGTTTCTCCAACTTCATTCATCTCTCGGTATTACATTGAATAAAACGTCGATGCAATGGAAAGATAAATATTCCATAAACTTCCTCTTTCAAAACGAAAAATTAAGTGAAATATGTAGACAGCGGACTTTATGCGTTCACGTCTGAAATGAGCAGATAAAATTTAAAACGGTGAGAAGAGAATTTGAGTTACTATTAATTTGATACGGTTGTTAACGCTAGATTTACAGAGCATTAAAAGCGGCTACGAGTGAAATAAAAATTCGAGCCATTTTTAAGAAATAAATTTGTTGAATAATTCTTCGGTCCATACATCTTTACGATCTCCATAATCGTTAATTAGAAATAGGTTATAAATTTGTCAATGTTGAAGGAAGAATTAAATTTTGATACATCTTCCATTTCTTATAATAATTGAGGAAAATTTGTATTTTGTATAATGATCCACTCGGACAGATCTAGCGATGGGTTTAAACTAAACTTCCTCGTATCGTTAAAAATGAACAAAACGTGGAACGTACTCAGAGTCAGTGAAAAATGTATCAAATCGACGGTAGACTGAGAATACTTTTCGGAGGACGCTTTCAAAAATCAGAATTTAACGTTCTCACTGTCGGAAGCAGTAAGTTCGAGTTTGAACTAGTTCGACTTACTCGAACTTTACTTACAGCCTCCAGTATCAGCCTCGGATCGACGACGTTCGGCTCGAACGGAAGACAGTTCTGTACACCATCTTCGGAGGATTAACCTGTTTTTGCGACAGACACTCTTTTTCGGCGAGATTCGTCGCGCGATTGATCGATCGACGTAGCCTGTGTTCTCGTAAAAATGGCTGTTAGCTCGAACGTGAGTGCTTAAAAGGAATGAAATTGGGGCGAGGACAATTCGAGGTTTTTTAGTCGCCATTTTGCCGCAGATGTAGTAACAAAAATTTCCCCGATGCGTGTAAATTGTAACCGATTTCAGCAGGATCCCCTGATTTTGCAGACGCAGTCAATTTGCGTATTAACACATTGTGTACGGGTCACGAGATATCTCGTTTTCATGTTTTTTTTCGATTCAATCGGCAACTTAAGCAACCAGCGGCAAATATGTTTGTTACGTTACCAGGGTAACGAAGCCTCTCCCATTCTTAAGACAAATGATGAGCGAAATAATTGAATTTTGACATTCAGAGCATGTAGAAATTATCAGTCATTGTAGCCAGTACATCTGGCATCTTATAAAGTGTTCTTTTATTGTACATTTTGGAATTTCATACTTCGTGTTTTAATTTGTGAGGCAACAGTTTTTTAACCCTTTGCACTCCGAACCATTCTGGCAGAAATTTACAAATCCTGGTATTATTTAATATAATTTTGGAACCAAGTAACGTATTATAATGATATTGGACTTATATGAATTGGTTGACATCGAGGAATATATATTTGCAAAAAAATCAATATTTTATTTAAAGTTGCGCTGGAATAAATTAATTCCCCGTAATCGCTAATAAACTTTAATGTCCCCTGAGAGGGGACAGCGGAGTGCAAAGGGTTAAGAATTGTCTATATTCTCAATCTGTTACTGATAAATTATAACAAAAATTGATTTTATGAAATAGGCCCTGATTCTATAAAAGCAGCAAAATGACAGAAAATGTGCGGGCTTTGAGCGCGTGTTGAACGCGCAGAGCGCCGTACGCAATGTGTTAAAATTGAATACAATTTTACTGAACGTCAATGGAAATTTCATCACTGGCAAAAGTTGATACAATTTTTGTTGCAATCTATCAACAAAATTCTTCCTTCCAGTTTTTATAAAGCAGATTCGAAAAACCAATTGGTCTCATTACAAAGCATTTCACAGGCACGAAACATCCTCCCCGCCGGAAACAGCCACGAAAAATGTGAATTCGCCTGAAGAATGTGGAGAAGGATAACACAATAATTCAATGGAAGAATCAATATTTCCACATTTCTATGCCGGTCGTTTCGGGCCACGGATTAAATTCGCGGAGGGCGCGAGAGAGCGAAGCGTCGCCGCGAGTATCGAGAAACTTATCCAATTAACGTAGCGGCTATTTTTTCCGAAATAAAATTATGCTCGACGGAACTCCGTGCGAACGAGGAAATCCCAATGGGCACACCTACACGGCCATCTACATATTAATGTACACGCACCTCGACGCCCGGCTCTCATTGTCGCGTCTCCGTTAGATGCATAGGTGCACCCGCGCCGCCGCCACCAGTGCACGGTGCACGGTGCACACTGCACTCGTGCGTTAATATAGCTGCTAGCCGGAGAGGGTGGCGCGGGATTACAGCTGTATATCTATCACTCGCTGGAATACAGCATTGTGCCAGAAATCCTGATGGCATGCCCATAGGCCGCAAGGAACGTCGTGACGCGTCGCCTACGACGCTCGAATTATCCTTCAAACACCGCGAGCTTCCTGGCGGAGGCTGATGGCTTTTCGCCATGCAACACGTCCCTGCCATCAATATTTACTACCCCGGATTGTTTAAACATGCCTCTGCCTTCCCCCCAATCTATTAATCGAACGTACAAAAATCGAATCAATTTTAATCCGAATTAATTCTCCTTCGATTCAATATTTTTATTCGACTGTGAGGTTAAGGATTTATAAGTTGCAGTGGAAAATGGATTTGTAATCCCAAGGAGAGCGAATAAATGAATTCGACAGTGACGACGTAACTCGTTGCGTTGGGTTCTTGCATGAACCATTAGGTTATACAGGGTGTTTGGTAACTAGTGGTACAAGCGAAAAAGGGGTGATTCTACATGAAAGAATAAGTCGAAAATATAGAATAAACATTTTTCGTTTGAGGCTTTGTTTTCGAGAAAATCGACTTTGAAGATCTGTCAGGTTTGTGTGGTTTAGTATATGCAGGAAGTAGATTTGGTTGGTCATGATCAGACGCGTCAGACAATTCCGAATAGCATGCGTATTCGCTGCATTTCAAACTCGATTTTCTCGATAACGAAACTTCGGATGAATAAATTTTATTCTATATTTTCGACTTATTCTTTCGTGTAGAATCACCCCCTTTTCGCTCTTGTACCACCAGTTACCAAACACCCTGTATTTTGAATTGATGTAAGACGCTTTCGACTTCATTGTAGCTTTCTCTGTGTAAATCCCGGAAAAACTGTTAATTGTTCCGGCAATTATGAAGGTCAGTGCCATAAAAACCTGTTCAACCTCCACCGTCAGTGACCCAAGTAACGGCTGGTTTTTCCGAACAAGCTTGTAGGTATGATTTCTCCTAGCCAGACTTCTGCCGAACAGAAGTGCGTAGCTCAGTTCTGTACGAGCACTGCGAGCGAAACGGAGGCTGAGTTGACAGCAAAACGCAAGGAACACTTATACTTAGTTTTTTCTATTAACCCCTTGACATACAAATTGAACTGGATGCGACCGAAGAATACCATTTAATTGCGCTCAACTGAACAGTTACGTGAAAGCTGAGAAAGAGTACATTTTATTTTTGGATTTTTATTAACCAGATTGGTGTTAATAAAGAACATCTAAATAACATAAAAAAATTATAATTTAATAGCTCTGTAAAGTATGGAATATTTCAAAACATTTTGGAACATTTAAAGTAACTAAACATTTTTTGCACTGCCATCATGAACTACAACTTGAATAGTCAAGGGTATGAACACTTCGATGACCGGTGTCAATATCATTACCATCACTACATGCATCCGACTTATACATGTTAGAGGGATTATTTATAATCTTTACTAAACTCAAATATTGTCTAGTATAACATTCACCGTGAGAGACTCCTGCTAAACTGAATGTTACTTTCAGTATGCTTCTTGTTACATGTTCGTTGCTTTTTTGTTCTTGGAGTTGAGAAGGTGGGAGGTTGGGCCTTCTCGAACGTTATAAACAAACGAGAATCGACGCACGAGTGAAGCAACTATGTAATCTAATTGTATACTGCACAGCGTCCGCCTAAAAAAGTTCTTGACGAGTCAAACTCGTCATTGTATGTCAAGGGGTTAACACGTTGACTGCCATGTCACCCATATGTGGATGACGGAATTATTTGTCCAAGTTTTAAAATGAATTTTTACGCTAATATATTAATTGTACCAAATTTGATTAGGATCTGTAAAATGCCAGAAAGTTGGAGGACTACTCAATATCGTACATATAATTTGTTTCAATTTTTATTTCATTAAATAACACATTGATTTGATGGAATTTTTTAGGTTTATAGATTGGCAGTCAAAGTGTTAATAAGTATTCTTTCTTGCTTTGGAAGCAAACTCTGTTAATTATTCAACACGTTGCTCGAATTCACTGTCTGTTATCCGAATAAAATGTTACCGAACTTTGCGTACGAGACCCCTTCTGCGAGAAGCGTACGGGGGTGTGGAATGTGCTCAAAAGGGCAGAGTCCACAAACGCGGTGTCAAACAGCCCCAGGACAGGGGGGTTAAAGTTCGATCGAAGGAGCCGAGGGTGTCCCGTCGACCGGGTGCGAATCACCTGTTTTTCCGTGGTGCAGGTTTGGGGCAACATCGATCGAATCTGGCACGGTCCGCCAGCAGGCTGACATCGAGATTCGTTATCGTCTCGGAACAAGATTTCGCCGGGGCATCGGAGGTAAGCCGGGGGTTGTCTGAAATTCGCCACGTCTCGGAAATTCAGGATTCAGCCTGGGTACGTGAAGTGCAGACTCGGTGGGGTGGTTCATCCTCGCCCACCCTCGAACCATCCCTCTCCGGCGCCCCCTCATCCCGTGTGCAACCCACTCTTCCGAGTATCTTCGCCCGGTGAACCATCCGATCTTCTCGCGCCATCCTCGGCCTACGGCCCTTGTGCTTTACCCCGCTACTTTGCCCTCCACTAGAGCATAATCACCGGGGCTGAAACACCGCTGGAAATCCGCAAGCACAGCCCCCGCCGCGGAATGCATTAAGGGCCGCTTGAAACACTTCCCTTGATCACTTTGAAAGGAAAAGTGCCCGGCGAAATTACGAGTGCACGCGCCGCCACCCCCCCCCCCGTGATCCATACGCCATCCCTGTCCTCGACTCTTGTCGGTCAGCAGATATGGGAACTATGGATCCGATCGGGGGAAATGGAATTTCAAGGTTGTCGCGGTATTTCATAAACGTTTCTAATGGAATACATTGGAATTTTATTTCTTTTTACTTTAACGTTCTGAAGTCTAAAAGGATAGCCCAGTATGGGTAATTAAAAATTTTACAATTCCCGAAAAGAAGTCTACGTATCCTAGAAAACGTAGGTTTTTCCAGTGACGTTCTATTCGTCGCGCGGAGCGGTTCGTTAAAATTTTATTGTTCATTATTAGCAGCGGAGCAAAATTACGCGGTGCTCGATATCAATAAATTAGCCGCGCCGCAGGACGTTCTAAATTGCATTTACTATTTCCCTGCAGGGCATTAAACATAGAACGACTTTCGTAATCGCAGTTGTACTAGGATTCGATTACACGGCTACCTAAAATTTAATTAAATCCACACACTCTTCGGTGTCTACGGTTTTCGGTGCCATTTCACGGTGATGGAAAATTATAAAATTCAATTTATACCCCGTCGCGACAGCGGCGCGGCGGAGGGGAGGAACTTTTCACCGTGTGTTTTAATCGGCGTCCACTAAAATGCTCTCCACTGGACAGTCGGTTTTAACAAAATATCAACTGGAATGATATAATGCGGCACAATAATAATTTAAACGGATTTTTCCGACGGCCGGCGACGAGGGCGCGAAAACATTTTTAAAACGATTTTTAAAACGCTGTTTATCGCACCCGTTAAAACCGTAATGTACTGCTACGAAATAATATACTACCCCTGTAACTGTTTCTGAAAAACAACTTTTTTACAATTCTTATCTGCTTATGCGCACGACTAAGCATTTATTCTCGTTCCAAAAATTAACATCTCCTGTTTTATTTCCCTTAAAAATGGCACAAATCAATATATCGAAAAGATTAAAATGAAAATTGATAAGATAAATATAAAAATCAATATAACAAGAAGGTAAATGATATGGAGAACGATGGTAAAGCGAGAGAAGACTAAAATAAAATATCGTACCGTTGAATAATAAATCATCTACCCCTTCGGAAGCAATGAAAAATATCTCCACATGAAGAGGGGTGAGCGTAACGACAGTGAAACCCGAAATAATTCAACCCTAAATAAATCGGAATGATAAACTAGTACAAAATTGCTGTAGGAACAAAGGCTCGGTCTCGAGGGCGCTTTACCGCGAAAAGTGAAACAGTAAACGCAAAACCAAGTCGGATACAAGGTAGCCAGTTATTGGCACAAGGGCTAACTGCGAACACGAGGGCCAGCAACCCACGCCCTTAGGGCGTACCCTGCACTTAATTTTCCATCCATCTCCCCGCGACTCGGCTGACAGTGACTTCGACCAGCAGAAGCTAGCAGAAGTCCGCATTTCCTTCGCGCCGAGAAAAACGGAAGGATAATTCCGTGGGGGTTGAAGGCAGCCTCGACGTCGCCTTGAAGGGTTAGGGGTGAAAAGGGATGGAGGAACACAGTCCGTGTAGGATGCGGGGAATCTTCCGAGTAGCGTCGGGGTCCTACTTTGATCAGGCGCAGTGGATTTACGCTCATCCTCGGCAATCTGCCGTGTCTATCTCTCTCTTTCCGACTTCGCCACCCTGGCCGGGGGTGGTTACACCCTCTTCGTCGCACCTGTTCGACGTCGCGTTGCAACAACCCTCGCGACGACGTCTTTGAACGACGACTCGTCGCGTCGTAGGCATTTCAACAAGCCCGAAGCATTGGCGGAAGTGCCCTGGCAATGCCATTACCGGTGGGAGGGAGAGAAAGAGGGAGAGAGAGAGAGATCTCGTCATGCGAACCTGATCCTGGGTCAAAAGTTACCTTTCCGTTTTTTCCTATGCCTTTTATCTTAACGTGGTTAAACCAAGATGATTCTGCCGCTCGTTTGACAAATTGATTCAGTCCTCCACTTAAAAAGCAGAGAAAATCTTTGGAATGCAATAAGATCGGGACAAAATATGGAACAGCAACTTTTTACATGTCATTGGGAAGGGGAGACCTCCCTCCAAAAGATGACATTGAAATAAACGTTATTTCAAATTCTGTAGTGATGTTCTGTAGTGTTCGCTAAAGTATTGTACGGATATTGTAAGGATCCGTTTCTATGAAAATATTGTACAGGTACAAATAGTACCATTTCCACTAAGTTAATTATTAGAATCTTGTAAGAACACTTTAAAGAACCATTTATATTCAAATTTTTGCTAAAATGTTGTACGGTCACTATAAACTACCATTTTCATCGACATGTTCTGTCAGTACATTAAAGTGTCATCTTCATTGGAATCCTACTGTGAATCAGGTGTGTTTAATTTTTACGTTGTAAGATTTAATTTATCTTGACAGTTACATATATTTTCAGTCCAAACAATTGTAAAAGACATTTATACCGAACCTATAAGTTAACTGAACCGTCCTGCACCATTAAGCACCCTCAAGACATAAAAGTTTAACGCCCCTTTCAATGCTTGTATCGGTTACTATCGACATCTTCGAACGAGCAGACAGCCATAATTTAAGTCATTTATTACTGGACTATTTGCTTTCGTAGACGATAGACAAACAAGCAAGGTTCACTAGAATTTTATTTTATGGGGAGATAATTTAAAAAAATAAAAATAAAACGTTAACATCAAACAGTATTACGTTTAAAGAGTCACGACTCAATTCTTCTTTCGTGTTTCATACGATAAAAATGGCATTAAAGAGCTTTTAAATAACAGAATGTATTATTGTCAGTGGTCGACGATCAAATGAAAAAGTCGCTTACTTTTTCGTCACTGTTTGAATGTTCTATGTCATAATGTACACGCTATTTCTGGAGTGTTAAAGCTTTGTTCGCCGACACGTTCGTTTATTCGTTTTATTCCCCGGCGAGATTTGTTTATTCGATTACTTGAAAAAAGGTTAGTTTTGCCGCACCGCATTCGGTCCACACGGCTTATTTAAAAATTCTAACCGAGTACCCGAGTTACCGGGCTGCGCCGGCGAAACACGAAATAAGAACGAAAGACGAATTGCTTCGCTTTGAAGATGCGAGATATACAGAGGCTAGTTGGAATTTATGACGACGAATGCGGCCGGGTGCTTTCGAAGGGGATAGAGGCGAATCGAAAGGATTTAAGGGAACGTGAATGCGACGATAAGTTCCATGAATTCGTGAATGTAACTTGCATAGTCGCCGAATGTCCGACTTTCGCGGAAAGCCTCAATTATCGCTGAGCTCCGGATCTTTCTGCAAAATAAAAATTCTCTGCGTCAGTCGCAACGGCACAGGATCTTCGTAAACATTTATTTTCCCAACAATTTTATTCAGCTAACATTAATGTAACAGCTGCTTTAAATTCCTCGAATATTTTTACTGTCTCCTCATTTTTAAGAGAAATGCTTAAGATTACAGAAACTGAAACAAGAAACAGAAACTGATCAGAGGAACGTACACAGGCTCACGAAAGTATTCGAACGACCTTTAAATCAGTATAACTTTTTTTTTAATTGGATCAAGGGACCTGACTTTTTTGAGGATTTAGAAGAATTGGTTTTCCAAATGATGTGCAAAGAATATTTTGAAAAAATTACAATTGGTAAGAATTACATGAGAAAATAAAAATGGAACTTTTCACAACTTTTTTTATTTGAATCTGTAGTGAAAATTTAAAATACGCGTTTTGTAGATATATGTTAGTTATATACATGTTGAAAATTTCATTGAAATCGATTAATATACACACGAGCTACAAATAGTTAAAAGTGGCGAAAATCGTAGATTTTCACGACGTTTGGTCAGTTTCGGCTTAAAATCTTCAGATTCTAACATATTTCGATGCGCGCCATTTTTATCTGCGTCAGCCGATTTCGATGAAATTTTCAGTACGTGTATAACTAACACAGATCTACAAAACGCATATTTTAAATTTTCATTACAGGCTCAAATAAAAAAGTTTTGGAAAATGCCTTTTTTATTTGCTCTTATAATTCCGAGCTTGAATTGAAATTTTTTAAAAATCATTTTTGCACGTTATTTGGTAAGCCAATTTTTCTAATTGCTCAAAGAAGTCAGGTCGTTTGGTCCAATTTAAAAAAGTTATACTGTTTTAAAGGGCGTTCGAACACTTTCGTCAGCCAGTGTATTTCCGAAGTAAAAATTTAAATCGGTAATAATTAGTCCAAAGCGTATGAAAATTACAATAACGTCGGTTGTTGGTTTCCATCAAGGCTCCCGTGCCCTTTTTTCTTTTTTTTTATTTTCACCAGATTTCAAGCTGAAGATTCTTTAGTCATGTTCGCGTAAAGAAATTTCTATGGAGGAAAAAAGCAACAAGCGTCGAGTTTTCGTTTTACGAGGGGAAAAAAAAAGAAGATACGGCTTCAAGAATGCATAGAAGAATCCTTATCGATCCTCCATACCTATAAGACGCGAACCAGGCAGAAGCTTCGTGTCTTCGTTTTATCGAAATAAAGTTCTTAATAATGGATCCGCGGTATATTGCATAAAAAATAACGACCGACGGAATGTCCTCGAAGAATTTTCATTATTACCGACCTGGAACACAATGAACCGATCGCGGAGCCTCACGTTAATGGACATGCACGCGTCGATTTTTATTTACTTACCCGCGGGGCGACATCAAGATTTAATATTCCATGTTTATTAAAGCATGCCAGCAATTTTTACAGTCGGTTGCAATCCAAACTAAAATGGGACCCTTTTACGTGACATTAGGAAGATATTCGCCGAGTTTTATTGACTGCGCTTTAAATTCGGTGCACCGAAAATTCAGGACATAATGTAAGACCAAATTTCGGAGATCTATCACAAATTAAATTAAATTGGTTCAGATTTTTATTGAAAAGAAAATTCCTTTTTAGGTGACATGTTTCCGTACTAATAATATACTATGTTTCCTACATTATCTTATTTAAGAGACTCTACAGAATGTTATTACGCCAGTTAAAACTGCATTGGTATTACCACCAAACCTGAAAATCCGCGATTTTCTTACTAAATTGTATGCATGCTATTTTCGACGATTTCAGTTGGAAAAATTTTAAAACATCACTGCGATTACCGGTGAGTGATACTACACATTCGAATACAACGAAAAGTTCACATTCGGTTCATAATCTCCACGTGACAACTATCTGAAAAATTGCAAATCCGGAAGGACAGTTAAAAATTGCCGGTTAATCGAGCGTTTTCTTAAATCAACGGGGATTGGAATTCCGTGGAATCGGCGGATCCGTGGCGATGGAAACTCGGGCTGGGAGCATGCTAGCGGCGCCCGCGGCTCAAGAATTAACTGGCATGATCTACGGGATCATCGGGGCCATTGAGCACGGGCCCCTTTCAAATCTGTCGACGATTAATTCATTCGAAAGCGGCAACACGCACGAAACGGTGCCGGCGGGGGAGCACAATTTCGGGAAGACGATCCGCCGGGGTATTATATATCGTCGTGCACAAAGCGTCCCGCCCCCTTTTCACCCTTCTGGTTCACTCCCACCCCCGGTCTCGCCACCGGTCGGCGGCCGGAATTCGTTCGTGCGAAGACGAAATTTGTCGACGTAATTACGCGGCGGGAAATACGAGCATGACGGGGGCGACCCGATTACACGTAGAAATAATTCCAGGCTGTGTCTGATGTTCTGTTGCAGATACAAGTGTTCGGCTTCAACGCGGAATTGTATCACAACATGAGCGAGGCGCGGCACAAGAGTCAGGGCCTGGTCGCGATCTCGTTAATGGTCCAGGTAAGCCGACGAAATTGCTTTTCCACCTGCGCCAAGTATTTCAGGGGTACTTTCCCCAGCCCTTTGAGTTGTTACGATTGCACGTTCCGACCGCGAGGACCGGTTGCGGTTCTCTGCAACTTTGTACAGTCGTCCGCGAAATTGATCCAACGAACAAGCTTGCCTGTCGGTTTTTATTCTCTCGGAATTTTTGGGGTAAGAAAAAACATTTTTTTATCGTACAGAATACCGGGTTGCAATTTGTTGGACAGTCCGATGGGATGACGTGGTTGAAATTCGTTCTCGACGTCTCTACAGCCTTCGTTCGATCGTTTCAATGGCGACTGTACCTCGGGGAACACTTCTGAATAGTCTTTCGACGACTCCGACTCGGAGCTTGAATAATTATTCCTTGTTTCGAACGGCGGAATGCTCCTTAAGATTTTCGTGTATTTATAAGGCTGTTTTGGATGGCGGAGCACGCAAAGGGATGTTTTGAATGGAGATTGCTCGGGCGGAAGATAACGATTTGCTTTTCGAAGTGAAACTGTTTTTGTCCTGACTGTGTCCTCAGATAGAACGTTACAGTTTTATTCTTTCCTGCGTACTGAAGATTGCGGATCTTTGTGCAAATATATTTTGTCGGTTTATGAAAATTGGAGACTCGGAGGGAACTGGATTCGTGTATTAGAGCTTCAAGTGTTTAAAGCAGAATCTAAAAATGTTGTTCTACTCTTCTGAAGATATAGCGAGTTCTGGATTTAATTAAATTAACCCTTAGCACTCGAGAGTTGACTCTGAAGCACCACTAGAAATTGCTGCGACATTATTTCAACGAAATTACAAAAAATATTAAAAAATATTTGTTACATTACAAGATTTGTATTTAATAGATTACTAAACATTTACATAGTGTATGTGGAAATCGGATCAATTTCGTACGAATAAAATGAAACTATTCTAAGACGTAAGAAAAATTTAGTTTTACGAAATGGAAAATGAACAAGTTCCAACGTCTTCACAGACTTTAAACAATTTTTTTCCACGATCACTTCAGCGTAGCCATCTAGAGGGTAGTTTCCCCTTTAAATTGATTTCTCGAAAGTTGATCTACGATTTTTCTAACTACATTAAATTTCAAACTGAAAAGTGTGCCATCAAAAATTTCGGAGCCTTCTTCTCCCCCTTCGGTATTGAAAGATATTTGTTGCCTGCATAGAAACAAACAATGAAACACGGTTTCCACGTGTAGGATGAACATTACAACGTACGTTTTCAATCGCCCGACGAAATTCCAGCTGAATTCCCTGATATTTCTCTTTATTTTCGTCTCACGGTCGCGCATTTTAACGGGCGAGCTAAAAGACCGTGAAGGCGAGGAAACCGGAAGACGCCCGAGAACGGACGCCACCGTTCGGAACTTCGAAATTTATTCCGAAAGTAAACACCGTGCACCGTTACAAAACCTATTGCATGTTTTATGAAGGCGGGGGAATCTCTGTCGCGTGACGTCGACGGTTTTTCACCTGTTCCGGGCGGCCCGGTTTTTCGCCGCGGTTTGTTTGTTTCGCGTCGTTAATTTCGCGGCCCGCGGAGAGTGATTTTGGTTAATGATTCGGAAACGATCAAGGAAGACGCTTACTACGACAAAAGACGCCCGTCACCGCTCGGAGCACATTCGTTTTTGCGTCGTTAGTGCCTCGAAAACTGTTCTCGGACCGAGGACTATATTATTCTTTCTAATCTTCGTTCAAGCTATCTTTTTCGAAAGTGTACAAAATTATGCATTTTCTCTGAAACGAGTCGAGAATCTTCAGGGTGCGATCAAAATGGACGAAATAATAAGAAACATGACTTTACCATTTGATTTACCATTCTGAGGCTACAAAATCTACAAATTCTGTTACTTTTGCTCGAATATTTTTAGCGAAATTTACTCTATGAAGTATTAGAAGAAATACAAGTTTTCAGTAATATCCCATATATTAGATCTTGGTTAGACTGTATATTTTGTGCACTTGCAACATTTTTCGTCTGCGTGAGGTTTGCATTACAATAAAGCTGGAACAAAAAATCGCAGATCAATTTTTCAGAGATCCTTGTAAAGGGGAATCTTCCCTCGAAATGGTGTCGCATTGAAGTGATCAAGCAAAAAAAATTTTTCAAACTCTGTAGAGTCGTTCGAATTTGTAAAGTGTCGAAGGAAGGAAAGCAAACTTTTTCGAAATACCTTTGTTCCCTTGGAAGCGTCGAAGACAATCGGTTGAAGTACTGTTTGAAGACGAAAGCTCTCAGCCAATGAGAAGCTTCCGAACCAAAACTGGAGGACAAAGCTCGCGCAGGCGCAGTGGCGCGCGCGCGCCGCGGCACCGGACGAATTAATTAACAGGGCTCCGTGGCTGGAATAAATTAACAAACGAAGCTGCCGCGGTAAATTATCGAACCAATGGGGCCGTGCGTACCCGTTGCGATAAATTAACGAATGCGAGCGCGCGGGCGGCCCGGTAAAAGCCCGAACGAAGAATTCCGGATGATCCCAAAGCGGCCGCAAACGCGCGCTGGTTCCCGTGGACCTTTAACAGGTGCTCGATCTCTCCTCGTTGCGGGAGCGGATCGTAAAAGTGTGTCGCGGCGGAGGGCCCGTGTTGACGGCTGTAATTCAAACGGATTATACCCCCGGGATGTCTGAGGGATGAGATCCAAATGAGTTGGTAGCTCGCTGTCGTTGCTCGAACAATCTACCACCTAAATGAGCTCCCGGTTATTTTCACCAGGCGCACCCTCTACACCCTCAACGAGCACCCTCCGTACCGTAATTGTGCTTTTTGTGCTACCTGCTCGCGGTTGATTTGCGTTACTTCTTCTCTGGTGATCGTAATCGCCGGATTCACACTCTTTCTACCCCTAAATTATACTCGAAATTTTAAATAAAAATTTATTGAGACTTCAAAGACACACTAAAAGGAAATTATTCAGTAAATCTATTTGTATATACAGGGTGATCGGTACAACCGAATTGGGGGTGACGTCCACATTAAAAAATAGATTCTAACTCCTTGGTTTATTTTATACACCCTCTACACCCTCAACGAGCACCCTCCGCACCGTAATTGCCCTTTTTGTGCTACCTGCTCGCGGTTGATTTGCGTTACTTCTTCTCTGGTGATCGTAATCGCCGGATTTACACTCTTTCTACCCCTAAATTATACTCGAAATTTTAAATAAAACTTTATTGAGACTCCAAAGACGCACTAAAAGGAAATTAGTCACTAAATCTATTTGTATATACAGGGTGATCGGTACAACCGAATTGGGGGTGACGTCCACATTAAAAAATAGATTCCAACTCCTTGGTTTATTTTATACACCTTCTAACCCCCCAACGAGCACCCTCCGCACCGTAATTGTGCTTTTTGTGCTATTCCTCGTCTTATTAAATTAATGTAAAAAATGGTACAAGTCGAAACAGTTAATGATTGGGCAATGAGGAAGTTATACGGTTTTTTTTGCCATTTTACGACCTCCCATGAAATAAAATGACTAGAGAGCTCGTTGAATTCGTCTAGAAACGCACTATCACATATAACTTGAATTAATTTTGATATCTCCCTCGCCATAACTGGAAGCAATAAATATTTCTACAACGTAACGTCTCCGTACCAAACAAATTTTGTTGGAACATTTTTTCTAGAGCATCGTACACTTGATAATATGTAATAATAGTCTTAAATTTTGTTTTTCCTTCCTTTTCGTCGTAAATGCATAGAATGTGCCGACGTTATTCCTTGTTGTTGTTTTCTCATAAAAATATCGGAGAACATCGTCTGTCAAAAAAGATGACCTATTGGTTTTCGAAGGTTGGTATTGAATTGTCGTGGAATATTGTCGGTTCAAAGGGAAATATTCCTTGAAAGACTTTTTGTTCGTTTCGAGAGCAGAAATACGGTTTCCGATAGTTTTCGGGTGAATTAAATCTCGCACAAACGGCCGAACACTATTGCGAGCCCATTCGACGGCCGAGTAGATTTTTCTACTTAATTTGCCGTCGATAAAATATTCTGCTTCTTCCGGTTCGATGAAATTTGGCACCGGTGGCGGGGCGGAGAGGGGTCGAGGGGGAGAGGGGAGAGTGAAAAATGTTTGCGCTGTAAAAGAACAGTTTTTAAAATGGAATAAAAATCAAATTCAGTCGCACGGCCGTCGATAGCTTCTGGACGCACGCACGCAGCTGTCGCTTTATTGAAATTTTTTAAAAATTCGTAACAGATGAAAATGAAAAAAGAAATGGGGGCGAAATTGGTGCTTGAAATACGTCGACACATATCGCTTGGAAATAAAAGAATCGCCGGTCGCGTGTTTATGAAATTACGGGGGACCAGCTTTGACATCTTTGACAGGTCCGCGCGCGACCGTTCGCCGAGCTGGCGACCATTATTACGTTATAAACTCTGGAAACTGATAACCCTGATGAATTTTCCAGATTTTCGGGGCCACCGAAAAATAAAAACACGCGCGCGCGCGCGCTCGGATCGATAGCCGGGCATCCTAATTTTCCGGCCACGCCTTCGCGATTTAATTTATTTCGAAGTTCTTGTCCAACAATTCGATCGGAAACTATAGGAAACTATGCGCGGCTCTGTTATCTTCCGCTAACAAGACTTATGAAAACGCTCCCCGCGAGCAACTTCATTCAAACTTAATCTTATGATCTAACGGTATGCGCAAATAGAGCACCACGCAACTAATTAATCCCGAGAGTAAATATTGCACAGCCGTTTTGATACGTCAGAAAAATTGTTGCATTGAGAAAACAATACTATTACTTATTACTAGGCATCCCAGTAGGAAAATTGTTAAGGGACCCATATCTGTGAATTATAGACTTTTAAAAATAATATCTAGCAGTTGACGTATTAAAACTGAAGCGACAGTACACAATTTTCAAAGAATTTCCAATGATAGATAAAATCGAATAGATCCAACGCAAAAGTATTGGAAGAAATCAAACATACTGTTGCATTACCTTCAGCTGATTAGAATGACTAAGAAAGGAGACAAACAGTAGTTCCAGTATCTCCGAATTAATACAATTTTTATTTCGCATAAAAATCCGCAATCGACTACTAATAAAGAGGCCAGTAGAGCTCAAATATTTTTCAGCTTCCGGGTTTAGGGCCCGTTCCCTTCGCCCTTAGCAAGTTTCAGGGTTAACGTCATGCGAGAGTATTCATGATGGTCGATGTTCGAGTAACGAGATGGTATGAATTCGCGAGACGACAATGTCGGTCGCAAAGAAGGGATCAGAGTTCGAGGAACAGGCTGTGACGAAGACGTTGAATGGTATAAGGGCGAAGGGAGAGAAGGACGAAGTCGAACGCCGTTAAAACTGGTTGCGTACGATCAGCTAGTGGCCCCGTTCCATCACGGAAACAGGGAAACTCTTGATCCGACGCGATGGCCAGATGAGCTTTTATTATTTATCGTTACTTTAGAGTTGCCCGCCGGTTTAGCCCGCGGGTTTTACGGTTACCTTTAATGGCGGCCAGTGTAGAAGTTTCGAAACGACTCTTCGCCTTCACCTCTTTATGCCGGTGCACTTAGCAGCGGCGAACAACCCGTTTTCATGGGAAATCGATGGGAAACGTATTAAGGGTGTAGAATGTTGAGGCGGGGAGAGAGAGAGAGAGAGGGGGGGGGGGGTTAGAGCCGATACGTCCGCGTCCTTGTGTTCTGGTTACTCAAACGCGTCTCGTTTTCCGTCTGTTTCAGCTCGGAGAGACGCTGAATCCCGAGTTCCGGGTCATAACCAGCGCCTTCAACAACGTCATGCACCGCGGTGAGTACCGATCCGATGGATCCACAGTTGCCAGATCAAGACTTATTCCCCCACTCCACGGCCCTATTTCTCCACGCTTCCGTCACTGGGCCAGTCACGTGACTCTCTTCGTCCCCGTCACGCGTGTGCCGGCAATGTCATGCGACTGACCCTGTGCTCACTGAGAGGGGGGACCCCCTCTCCTCTTTCTCGCCTGATTCGGCGACTCTGGTCCCAACTGTTTTATCCTGTTTGCGAATTTGAAAATTTTGCTCATCCTAGACATGAAGAAATCTAAATAAATACGGAAATCCACTTACAACCTCTGAACAACGAAAAGCCGAAAATTAATTCAATTTTGAGAACCAGCACCGGAAACGTTCGGCGAAAATGCAGGCTAACGAGGCCCGCGGTCGATAATCGACCGTAATTCACGCGTTTAATGCGCGCGTCTTTCGGCACTTCCGGTGCCGCGGACTATCAATACACATTTACGCATTAGCACTGCCTCAGAATATCCTCGTGCGTTATACAGGCTTTCAACTCGATACCGTTAACGTCTGCGCGATGGGATATTAATAGTTTCGTTCACGCCGCGCGCACTATAATGATTACGATTTATCTTCCGGCCGCCTATTACCTGCTGCCGAGCCGGTGCGTTTCGCGTGTTCGCGGTTTCCGGAGGGGGAAATTTCTGTCCGGGTTAAGAAGCTCGATCCAGGCTAAGGAGAAACGAATTGCACCCTACTCTCTTGACCAAACTCGAATTACGGCCGATCAAACTCGAGCTGTGCTGTGTTATCTCTCGTGCTTCCGAGAATCATCAACTTCCGAAACTTGTAGATTATACTCTATCGAATTAAGCTGATTAGACCTCCGAGGGCTTTGAAATGAATTTTATAGAAGGATTGGCAATGATAAAATCAATACGTGAAACGACGTCTTTAGATCGCAAAATTGTGAAAACTGATTAGAAAACTGATCGCAGCATAGAGTGCATCACAGTAATGCAGTGAATTCTCGATGTATGTCAGCAACTCGGGTCTTGCCAGCGTCGCGTATCGTCCAGGAGAAATTATGTTTACACTTCTCGGTGTCTGATGCCTCTCAAGCTTTGTGGCCCCTCACGGGACATATATAGAGAAATTACTGTATCGGAACACTTTTAAAGAGACGATTATTTCCTCAAGATTGGATCAAACGACTTCAATTTTTTCGAGATGAATTAGTTGTGGAAAAATTGCAATTGGTCAGAAACGTGGGGAAAATATTAAAAGTTACTTTCAACTTTGTTGTTTGAGCCTGTATGGGTCCACGTTTGAATGAGCACAATGGTGTACCTACTGTAGCTTCCCACGTAAAACATTTAGAAAATAGAATATTAAAAATAACAACAGTCGAGATTAGCTGTCCAAAGCAAGTGTTAACACTTTGAGTGCCAAACCAGAACGCTAAAAAATTCCATGAAAACAATGTAAGTTATTTAATGAAACAAAAATTGAAAATAATTATATGTGTGATATTGAGTAGTCTTCCAACTTTCTTGCATTTTACGGATTCTAATCGAATTTGGTTCAATGAATATATTAATGTAAAAATTCATTTTAAAACCTGGACAAATAATTCCGTCACCCACATTATGGGTGACATGGCAGTCAACGTGTTAAACAAGCTCCCTCGATTTTTAAATGCCCAAGCCGCGCGCACCCCTCGGTAAACACTGCAATCATCCAAGTGGCAATCCAAAGGCGTAATTTATCCCAAAAAATTCCTTCAGCATTCAATCTCAAAACCCCCGTCATCCGTGAACACCATCCCCATTAAACCCCACCGTAAAACCGCGGGACACGCTGTAGGCTGCATTCAAATCTCATTTCTAAGGTCTGAAAGTGTCCCCGAAACTGATCGCGCACGTCTTCACCTGGCCCATTCAAAGCGCAGCTGAATGCAGGCCGGTGCACTAATTCGTAACTCTCGTCTGGCACGAAAAATAACCCCGACGCGAGTCGATTCAGTGTCGCGTGTGCTGAAAGACCGGCGGGCGCAATTAGTGGACCATCAAAAGGCTCGCAAGGAGAAGACCTACATGCTGCGCGGGGACGTTTAGGGGACGAAAAAGAGCGCCCCTGCGGTTCTAGACGATGGTGGGAGAAAGAAAGAAGCGGGGCCCCAAAGGGGTTGTGCAAGGGGTTGCGGAACGTGGGGATGAATACCGCGGGTTCACGCACCAAATACCGTTTGCGGGCCGCTTCAGCGATCCTTTCCAGCGAAAGTTGGCCGAGGCGGTCTGTCGCTGGGATAACCCCGGATAATAAATAAAATGGTGCCAGGAAAGCCAGTGTGCCTCTTTGCCTTGCTCCGGTGGAAAAGTGGGGGTGCGGGGGAAGGGAGGGGTTTGAGCTCGCGCGACTCGCTGACTCGAGAGGGTGAAAAGTCGAGGGTGGAAAAAAGAAGCGGCCTGGGGAACGGGGTGAGAGAGAGAGACAGGGAAAATGACTCTCTTAAGGTAACGAGTCACTTCGCCGCAGCGAGTATCCGTGCCAGGTTTTCTCGAAAGGGCGAGTTTATCTCGTCACGGGACTCGATATTGTGGGACGCCCTGGGGCAAGGTGTGGGTGGGACAAGTGAATAAGGATGGGCCGGGGCGATTAACTTTTTAATGTTCACGACGACGACGTCGTCTCTCCCGGGTCTTTCGGACGATCGTTGTTAAGATTGTTATGATTTTCCAATGAACTATTTTGCTCATGGGATCCCTTTGATGGTCTTTTTGCGGCAACGCTGGGCACAGTGCTCAAAACTTCGGAGGATTAAGACTGAAGTATATACAATCTTTACTCGATATATGTCCCAAATATCTAGCCGATGAGAGTCCCAGAACTACCCCCACTGCTGCAGGGTATTCCCCATGAGGAGCCGAGAAGCTTCGCCGTGTATATCAAACAATAGTATCCTCTACCCACTGTATGTCCCTGAGTGGACCCGTGTTGTGGACATAAATCGAGTATACGCTGTACCCCGTGTTAAAATCAGTCTTATTACAGTCTAATAATAAAGTTTTGATCTTTTTTTGAGGGTAATCATTTCTTTAAAAACCATTCGCAGACACAGAATGGCTTGGACGATTGTCATCGGTAAAACAATGATACTCTTAAATTTTTTTCAGTTTTTGTACTCCTCCAAATGGCACTTACCGCTACCTACCTGTCCATTAACAAATTGTTGAGAGGTACAGCAATTGCTGCATCGCCGAAGCTCCCGTGAAAGTGCAATGGGTGCTTAACGATCGCGCACCCCGAGGATCTGTCGCCGGTAATGAAAGGCCGAGATCGACGGACTTTATTTATTCGGATAATGGATCGTGGATAGACATCGTCGGGGTTTGTTTGTTTATTCAGCGCGAGGCTAGTTGTTTCAGTTAGTTTGCGGGGCTCGGTTGATTTTGTTGCTCGATGGTAGCGCCGCGGCGGTTCGGTTGTTTGACTTGAAATATCATTTTAGCCGGCAATTAGGATTCTCCAGGAGCCTCGTGGCGAACGGGTGATAACGGGTTTCGTGGCTTTCATTTGTCAGAAGTTTCTTATCGCGACGGAGATTCCGGGCCACGGACCTCCGGAGAGATGGAGGGTTCTTGCTGTTGGGGATCTGCGGTGTAAACTGGGATCTTCTTTCCTGGGAATGTCTCGGGAGCGGATCTCTGGGTGTCAATAACCTGCTGGTGAAAGAGAGGGTGTGTCCTTTGCTTGAAATATTAATTATTAATACTACAATTACCAATTGGGTGCTGAAAATAAGAAGTTTGTGTAGCAAAAGCATCTTTACTCAGTCGTTATAAAATAGAAAATTCAAAACTCGTTGCTTCGACAAGTCCTAGATCGTTTCTCTGTCTCGAAAGGAGGATAGCAAATCATCCCTCAATGTATGGATCACAGCCTCAATCGTTAGAAGTATTATTCTTAATTTTTAAGAGAAGTTTCGGTTCTAGAACCCTTTTTCCTGGATTCTTCACGCAATTAAACTAAGAAATTGAAGACCTTACAATTGCAACGATTGTAGCTTGAAAATAATAAAAACAGCTTGTGGAATAATGCAATAAATAAATTCGTCAGTCTGTTTTTGCTAGACACTTTTCATAAAAGTGTCCAAATATTACTGTAACGATTCTTTATCGAAGGAAATTGTTCCTTTCAACGAAAAATGGCTCTTCTTCTCGCCCAATAGGGGACTAGATAAATATTATGTGGAGCTGAAAATGAATGTACAAAATTTTGTGCAATTACAATTTCAAAGTCCCAAAAATAAATCGTCCTTTTCTTACTTCTCCAGGAAACTCCTCCCCCCTGAAACACGTGGGAAAGAGTATATAATCCTGGGCACTCGGTCCGAAAACAATAAAATATTGATCAAAGTTCCACGAGCAGAGGAGAAACAGAGTCCGGCAGTATGTCCCGTGAAAGTGGACAACAATCTGCGACGGGATTGCGCGCGAGATTCCGCAAGACAGGGAAACAAAACCATTGCAAAATCATAACACGAAGCGGCGGCGGTAAACACGTCCGAGGAATTCCCAGGGAGGCTGCTGGGTCCTAGGGGGTGGCTAAACGTGCAGAAAGAATTCAACCCTGGTGGCGAGACGCGTGTCGATACTCCCTGAGGGTCTCTCTCCTGTGAGAGTGGCCTGGGTGTCTGGCTAGGCGAGGAAACACTATTCCAACTTCGGAACGTCCATTTATTTATTATTTATTTTGTAAGAGACTTCTACTAACACATTATCCATCGGCGATTATTTTTTTGAAAGTCCCAGGATTTTCTAATGGCTCTTTCAAAAGCAATAACAATGCTTAAGACTACTATATAGAATATAATTTCTAAGCTTCCTTTTGGTACAGCGCAATTATTGAAAATCCTATTAGCAGACTACCGGTAGACAAAGTGTTAAAATCAGTTCGAATTATTGGTAGTTTAAATTGGTTCTGCATTTTTTAAATTTGTCTAATTTGCCTTGGAATCTGTACCTCCACCATTTTTACCGGACGATCTCCGATTATTCCGTACAATTGAAAAAATTAAACTTTCGTAAATTCAACAGCATTAGGACATATAATAATATCGTGTGATAAAAATGACAAATAATCTTGTATTTTATGTGTCTGGTGATTAAAGCAGAACCACATTCACTAGAAATAAACTTTTCGTTCCAACCCTCTTACTCGTGCTATCATGGCATCGAATGAAATGCTCATCACTGTTTAAAAAATTATAGTACGTAGTTGAAACGTTGTTTAATAATCGTACCAAGTTTGAAATTCTAATACCCGGTACGCTCGCCTCGAAAAATTCCGGAAAACAGCCTAACAATCGGAACAGCCGACAAGCGAGGCCAGAACAATTGTTCCCGGCAGCACAGCTTTTTATCCCGCGAAACATGATCAACACGTCGCATGGGTGGAGCAGGGGGTTCGATTTACAAGGGACAACGATGTCGTTATGCCGAGGCGAGCGGGGTTCCGTGCAGAAATCCGCGTGCACACGTCCCACCTACACTCTCCCTCTCTCTCTCTCTCTCTCTCTCTCTCTCTCTCTCTCGCTCTCTCTCTATGTGTGCATTTTAATCAATACCCTGTTGACACCGCGACCACGGCACATAAATCATGAGACAATGGAGGAATAGGCGCGCAGGACGGGCCAGTGCGAAGTCGGGGGATGGGGGATCTAAGTATTCCATTGTCGTTGGCGTAGGCGGCCCCCGATGTGTTTACCAACCGGGCCCTGACGAGCACAATAGCCCCCTCTCGAAAAGTTTCCTGGTATTTATTGCGAAATTTCAGCGGTAGAGCAAGATTGTATCGCGCCACTTCCGGTTTTCGGGGATGGGTTGCTCCGGGTCTTCGACCGCGACGACTGCCACGCTGCTTGCGCCCGCCATTTTGCTCTGCGCCCTTGAGAAGGGACAGAGAGATCTGCCAAGCGATTTCGCCAAGGTCTGCTGCGACGTCTGGGATACTGAATGGGAATTATGCGAACACAATCAAATTATCAGAACCGTTAAGAAAAATTCATTTATCGGACTGATACTGTTGCCTATAGCGTCTTCGCATTAAATACACGAAATACCCGTTACCCCTAGCCTTAAAATTTAATTCTGACGTTACAGACTGAAATGCATTTTTGGCAGACTATCCTAACCGTCAGCAGACGTGCAACTATTCCGAATAAATCCGTGCGTTTCCATTGTCTCGTTCTCCCGCTCGCTGATGAAATCAGCCAAAGAGAATTTAATTAACACTTCCAGATGAAACGAAAACAGAATTAAATGCTGTTGTTTCTAAACTGGTCTGTGCACCGGCGCTCGAAAGATTGGATATGGCCAACAGATCCGCACGCAAATTGCGAAATTTAATAGGATCTTTCGAACGCCCATTCGATATCATTCATCGCTAAAAGTACGAATCTAAAAACAAAGAAAAACGAACGGGAAATTAAAAGTAGAACATTTATAATCGGATCAAGGGTAGAATCGATTGAGTAAAAATACTTGCAAAGTATTGTATTGCTGCGGTTGCCGAGCATTTATTTTAAAATTAAAAATGTGATTTTCTCGTAATTGATAGAATTTTTATTTCGTAGAAATTGTAGCCTAGAGGTGACAATGAATTAGTCGCGGTTCCGAGCGAAGTTCCCGCCGCAATTACAGTCGTCAGGTTGCAGTCCCCTGTATAAGAAAACATTTGCCTAAGTACACGTTGCCGCGCGCATGCAGTTTGCATCGTTGCCGAGAGATTACGTCGCGGCCGCGCGATACGCGTGCATTCTGGATCAAATATAAGCGTCCCCGGTGTATCGTGCGCCGCAACGTAAACACCCGGGTGTTAATATTTATGAATCAGTTTAATTCAAACGCACCGTCCGACCGGGTAACACGCGTACACGCAATAAACTCGTCGTTTCGGCCGGTCGAAACCCGTGTGGTGCGCGTCGAGTGCGCTTTTTATTTCGATTGGCTCGTTGAAACAGCCATCAACCCTCATCACGCATCTTTTCAATCAGCTGGAAACCCCAACAGCCGTGTGAAACATTTAATTGTGTAAATCAAGATTGAAATTTTCGTTCAGCATTTAATTCTGCAAATCATGATTGAAATCTTCATCTGTCTCGCGTAAATTACAATTTTCATTCGTAGAGTCAAATATCTTCTTTCGTTCGTGACAATTTTGAAGATTTGTCACACTTTTAAACGAACTCGTCGAAATATAAGAGAATCATGCCACCGTGAAACAAGCAGTTTATGGGAATGAGGCGAAGTAAGAGTAAGAGTAGAGATCTAGAGATATAGATATTTAGGGTTGTAGGGAACTAGAGGTCTAGAGATCTAGAGATATAGATATCTAGAGCTGTAGGGAACCAGACGTCTAGAGATCTAGAGATGTAGAAATTTAGAGAAGTAGGGAACTAGAGGTCTAGAGATCTAGAGATGTAGACATTTAGAGAAGTAGGGAACTAGAGGTCTAGAGATCCAGAGATATAGAAATCTAGAGATGTAAGGAACTAGAGGTCTAGAGATCTAGAGATATAGAAATCTAGAGAAATAGGGAACTAGAGATCAAGAGATCTAGAGATGTAGAAATTTAGAGAAGTAGGGAACTAGAGGTCTAGAGATCTAGAGATATAGAAATCTAGAGAAATAGGGAACTAGAGGTCAAGAGATCTAGAGATGTAGACATTTAGAGAAGTAGGGAACTAGAGGTCTAGAGATCTAGAGATGTAGACATTTAGAGAAGTAGGGAACTAGAGGTCTAGAGATCCAGAGATATAGAAATCTAGAGATGTAAGGAACTAGAGGTCTAGAGATCTAGAGATATAGAAATCTAGAGAAATAGGGAACTAGAGATCAAGAGATCTAGAGATGTAGAAATTTAGAGAAGTAGGGAACTAGAGGTCTAGAGATCTAGAGATATAGAAATCTAGAGAAATAGGGAACTAGAGGTCAAGAGATCTAGAGATGTAGACATTTAGAGAAGTAGGGAACTAGAGGTCTAGAGATCTTTGAGATATAGAAATCTAGAGAAGTAGGGAACTACAGGTCTAGAGATCTACAGATATAGATATCTAGAGATGTAGGGAACTAGAGGTCTAGAGATTTAGAGATCTGACACGTTTAAACGCAGTCGTCGAAATATAAGAGAATCATGCAAAACAAGCAGTTTATGAGAATGAGGCGAAGTAACGATAAGAGAATGGTTCCCGGCAAAAGTTTATCTGCGAATAAATTTTTCGGAGTGGCCGGTCGATTTTTTAACGCCACCGAAAGGCGCGGTTGAAGGAGGTTATAGGTTCGTTTGAGAGACGCGGTGAAGTGGTACAATGAAGTCGATGGCGAATGAAAAATGGCGGGGCCAGTTTCCTCGACTCTTTCCTTGTGCTCGCGACGAGGACGACTAGAATCTTGCGTTATCTTTCATCGTAAACGGCCCCGGTAATATATAGGTACAATGAAACAAGCGAGATGAAATAAGGCAGGCCGCCGAGGTGGAACATGAATACAGCTGCGTGTCTATGCGCGCATTTTCCAAAGTGAAATGAAAAATACGACGCATTACTTGTCGTCGCTCGGAAGCAAATATAAAATTCTTTATGGCTTCTTGCCTCTCGCGTTCGTGCCGCGCGAATCTGCTTCGGCACGCTGCGTGAACATTTGTGTTAACTATTGTTCTGTACAGACGATTTCGTCTGTTTTTATTAATCAAATATTCTAATGATCGCTAAGACTGCACGATAAAAGTTTTCTACGTTTTCATAAGTGCATGCAGTCATTTGCAGTCATAAATGCATGAATTCCACAGTCTATTTTTGAGACATTACTTTTGTCTGACATCAAGATCGACAACGACGACTGCCTCATCGTCAATTCTCGAGCAACATCACTTCCAGCGACAATTATCTGTCGAATTTTGTAATAACATCGTGCTGCCCACTAAACATTCGTGTTAACGTCGATCGACCGAGACCGAAAATAATTTCTGAGCATCGATAAGCGTCAATCAGATTTTAGCCTGTCAAAGAACAGGACTTGACATTTAAAACAGGAATTTTACAGGAATAAAATTTTAGTTACAGGATTAAAATACATAAAATATTGACGTCACGACGACAAAACAGTTACGATGCGATTGAAGTACAAACAAAATGGACGTTCGATTTTATCGAGAGGATTTCAGGCTCTGTTTCGTCTGAAGTCTAAAAATGCCGGACGTCTTTTCCGCGGTTACAGTGCTCGGATGAGGCCTCGGAGACAATACAGAAGCGGGTTGCACGATTGCATGAGCAACCGCGTGGTATTCGGGCCAACAAGACGGATCTGAACCAGAAAAATCCGTCCCGCCGTCTTTCCGAGCCACTTTGCGCTGAAAAGGACCGTGGCCGTATTATCTGCGGACGCGCGAGTCAGAGATGCCACGTAGAGCATGCATACAACGTGTATTTCCACTTTGTTTCGCCTAACTAATGGCGAGCTTTTGTCCTCGCCAAGCCGTTTTCTTACTCGCGGCCCTTTCACGGCCCGGAACAGGCCGCGTGCAATGAATTGAAATTCCCTGATTTACGCGGGAATGGCCACGTTTCGGAACCGGAAACGCTGGATCTTGAATGCGGCCGCCGGAATAATTTCGGTGCCCTCTGCATTCTTTCACTGTATCGGTAAACAATTTCTGCAAATAATGTTTGTGCAGTCATTCGGGTAGCTTCAAACAACTTGTAGAAATGTTTGAATAACGAATTTGGGTAGGGTGAGAGACCCAATTACTGTGGGGGTACCAATTACTTCATATTTACAAAAGAAATATGTAACATACATATCGACGGATTTTAATGAAAAAATGTTAAGATCTGATTTTTAATATTCACTATGCTTTCACGGTCAAATGACCGATTCTAGATTCTTTATTTGACAATTTTTGAAATTATAACGATGCTTTCATGAGCAATGATTCAATATAGATATCTTTAATAGAACACGCATTGCAACAAGAACTGCGCAAAGTCTGAATAAATTAAGTCTTGTGATTTTTATAAGGCAACATGTACCTGTTACATTTATAGCTCGGTACGTTTAGTGTTAAGAATAAGTATAATTAATTTAGGACGCTAATTGGGTCATTAATTTAAAATCAAATCAAATTGTATGAACGAAACGGAAAAGAAAAAAATTGTATCCCATCATGTATACGTCTATAAAACTGTTTTAAAGTCTGTTGTTAATGCTACTAACAATACAGTGATAATTTTTATTTATTATTCTATATAAAATAACTCTGGTGTATACAGAAATAAATTTTAAACATTTATTCTATTGTCATAAAAGCATAAAATCCGTAGGTCCAAATTTTAATAATCGGATGAGTTTGTCAATAATAAAACGTATGGGCAACTTTTATTTAATGTTTCATTTGAATGGCGTTTTCAGAGAATGCCTCTGAATGGAAACGAATAGAACAAGGACACGGAAAGAAAACAATTGGATTTCATCATGACTTGGCAGGCTCATAGGACCGCTTTGAAACCCGTCGATAATTAATTAATTTTAATAATTAATTAGTGTACTCTGCCACTCGAATGTTGGAGCACGTTATCATCACGAAACGAATGAAGTGTTGCTCTACCAATTCGCAGCTGTTAACGAAATTTTACGACAGTTCCGGAACTGTAACTAGATAGCTGTCAGTGGGTAAATTTTACGAGATTTCAACGTTTACATCGCTTCCCCCGACGTTGTTTACGATGTTTTATGTTTATTGAGAGATAGATCACTTTATGAATCGTATTCGTGGCACACCGAAATGTATCTCTCGTTTTTATTTGTATTATAGTTTACCATAATACCTGAGCCGTGCCGACAACTAGTTGCATTTGTTCGCTGCAGATTGTTATTTTACGAGTGGCCATGATGAATGCATTAACAGTCGAATTACCGAACGCTAAACAATTTTCATGAAAATATTTTCATGGCAAAAAATATTCCACTTTCTTATCAACTGTTCCTATCCCCTAAAGCGCTCGCATCACGTTCATTACACCAGTTCAACAAAAAATTAAAAAATTATACTCGCATACGTTGGAAAAATGAAATCACATCCTACACCCCCAAAACTGACCAGAAAAGGGGATAAATTGCGATATCATAAAAAAAAATTCACCCTACCTACCGACCGCTAATTTTTTCCGCTAATGCGTGCGAGTTTGTTTGTTGACAACTTAGGGGATCGCAACAGGGGTTTCAGGGGCGGGTCAACCCTTTCGCTAATTACCATCATGTTAATTCCCGGTGGCTGAGGGGGTTGGACGCGCGTCAACCGGTCTTATTTCTTGAATGCCGACCCCCTGTACGCGAACAAAGCCCTCGAAACGCCCCCTTCGTTATCCAGACCACCAACAATGACCGCTCGATGCTTTGAGAAACGCTGCCATCCGCTTGGCAGTGCCACGTCAACCGTTCGCTCACGGGCCACAACACTGTGCACGCGTCCCACAACGCCGGTCGGATGCCATCGTGCCTACGAAATGCGGATAATAGATGAAATATTCGCCAGGTATGCGCGGTATTAAACCGACACACCCCCCGGGCACCCTCCTCTCGAAATTGTATTTTATAGCTACCCACAGACAACTGTTACGCCCGCTATAGGCCCCGTCTACGACCCGGCCTGCCCTTTAACAAACTAAGACCGTTCGCAGCGTCTCCCGCAAACGGTGATTCACGTTACCCACCGCAACCTTGCCCGGGATATCGAAATTGAACGCTCTGGCAACCGGAAGCCCAGATTAGGGGCTTCTGGAAATATTGATTCGAGTTAACTCCGAAGATTTGGAATAGTTTGATGACTTTCGTTGAAATTTTGTGGAAAACTTGAGGTCCAGAGGGCTAGAAATCTAGGGGTCTAGAGATATAGGGATATAGAGATATGGAAATCTAGAGCACTACAAGTCTAGAGATCTAGAGCACTACAAGTCTAGAGATCTAGAGATCTAGATATCTAGAGATGCAAGGAACTAGAGGTCTAGAGATCTAGAGATATAGATATCTAGAGATGTAGGGAACTAGAGGTCTAGAGATCTAGAGATCTAGAGATATAGATATCTAGAGATGTAGGGAACTAGAGGTCGAGAGATCTAGAGATATAGAAATCTAGAGATATATAAAACTAGAGATTTAGAGATATAGGAAGCTAAAGTTCTAGAGATCTTCAGATATAGAAATCTAGAGATAAAGGGAACTAGAGGTGTAGAGATTGAGAGATCTAAAAATATGGATATATTTCCATATATAGAAATATAGAAATATAGAAATATAGAAATATAGAGATCTTAAGAAATATAGAAATATAGAGATCTTAAGAAATATAGAAATATAGAGATCTGAAGAAATATAGAAATATAAATGCCCCCACTATTATTAATATTGAGTTAACTCGGTTCAGATTGCATTCGATAAATTTCTTCGATTTCGTAGGATTTTTGCTGACGCCGGTAGCCAACGTATTAAATAACATCGTGCCTAGAAAAGTTGTACTCGGCCATTATTTCAAACAATGTTGACTTTATCTTCAAAGCTCGCCCCGCGTTATTAGTATTCAGCATGACGCCTCTGCCCGGCGTTACATAGTTATAAATCCGTTTCACGGGGTCCCACGGCGCTAATTTAGAACACGCATTCCCTCGCTTCTTCATAGTCGAAGGAAGTCCTCGAAATTGTCTTTCCTCGCAATTTTCAACCGGGCTCCTTTCCCGTTGCGATATTATTTAACGCTCCGTGCTTCCGGCTGGATCCACCAGGAGTCCTGCTCCTCCGCGTGGATCGGGACACAGAAAAATTCTTGAAATTCGTGACGCGAATGGCACAGGAATTTCGAAAATTCCTGGCCCGGTCCGGGTACGGGAAAGTCATTGAAACATTTCTCTGCTGCAAACATTAAACGCTTCCCTTTATCGCGAATGCCGGATGTTTCAAAAATGTTTCCCTAATGAAAATTCAACCCCCTCGAGTTCCAATTCTTTCCGATCGAATCGTCCTGTGAGACGATAATTCATTGTAAAAAATAATTCATTGAAAGACTGTTCGAAATAATTTCTTGAAAAAGTTACCTGACAATTTTTCTCGTGGATTTCTGAAAGCGAAACGTATGATTCAGAAGTAATCGTAATTTCGTCAAGCAACGTACTTACATGACGCCGTAATGCATTGTTACATAGCTGCGTCATTAATCTTAATAGCGTGCTAAAAGAATTTTAACGATGAGCTCGTAATGTGACATTATTAAAAACATTAGGTGAACAGATACGCGCGATGGATTGTAATAATCAATCTTGATGTTTTATAAAACCCCGCAAGATTAAAGTCAGTATCCCAATTATTTTTTCAAAGATCTCAGAAAAAGAAACTTATTTACTTCATAAACCTCTCGAACGAGGGGACGAAAGACAATTTCAAAATTTTCCAATCCAGCAATGTTCGTAAAAATCAGAAATTATTATTATAGCTTCTTTCGGTCCCAAAGATCTCAGAAAAATTCAGGTCGCTCGAGGAACGAATTTTTAAATTTCGACGAATAAGCGCGTCGCCATTTTACGGCGTCCGACGCGTAAATAGGAAATGGCGGGAGTCACGGAGAGTTATTTCAGAAGATTCGTTCGCACTTGGCCGTGTAGTTCGTAAAACCCGGCGCGAAGTTCGGCTTGACGTAGGAGAGAGGATGTAGCGTACGTCGGTGACGTTCATATATTGCGATTATCGCCGCTGTCATCATCATTATCCTAGGTGTGTGCCCGGACCATTAGGGTCGGTCAATTTTCCTAAGAGCCCTTCGCGTTGTTCCGGATGGCGCTCGACTTCCACGCAAACAGCCGCATGCACGTACACATACATATACACACACATACACACGTGTCTCTGTCGTAGAACCCTCGACACAAACCGGAAATATCGGTGATAGTCACGAGTCAATCTGATAATAGATAAGGGAACGGCTATATCTACTTACATCGCGTTCCCCGTCGGATTAATATTTAATACGAATCGATGATCCTCGAGATTTCGTGCGGTTCTTGGTTTCAATATCGTGAAACGCCCGGCTCGATATTAACCGGATGAATCTTTAATCCTTTCTGACGGGCCGAGGGTCAGTTATTGTGGAATGACTTAACGGCGTTCCACGTAAATATCATTTTAAAGCAGAATAGATACGGAGCCATTTCTCGTCTGTCAAAACGGTCAAAAACGTTCGACTAAATAGAAAATCGGATATCGATTAAGAAATCGGCTTTGATTGCATTTTTCCGATTAATTTGCTCACTCGTGCAGCTGATGTTTCACTTTGTAGAACATTTTCTTGAAAAATTGGAGAGACGGTACAGACAATTAAAATTTCAATAGTAAGACTTGTAATTAGTAACCTATAATTAGATTGCGGATTTTGTGGAGTCAATGTGTAACGAATGAAACCGTAAAGACCTTAAAAATTATTTGTTAAAATTATTATAAACAGAAATACATTTTCCCCCATTTCTGGAGGTAGATTTAGAAAATTTTTATTTACCGCAAAGATCCCGCTCATAATCAATACCATGATAAACAATAAGCGAGATACATGATGGCTCAACTTAGACGTTGGTTAACACGTTGACCGCCGCGTCACCCAGATGTAGGTGACGGAATTATTTGTCCATATTTTAAAATGAATTTTTACGTTAATATATTTATTGTACCAAATTTGATTGGGATCTGTAAAATGCAAGAAAGTTGTAAGACTACTCAATGTCACACATATAATTATTTTCAATTTTTTGTTTCATTAAATAACTCACTTTGGTTTCATGGAATTTTTGAGAGTTCTGGTTTGGCACTCAAAGTGTTAAAATTATCGCTTCTTTGACCAGAGAGATTTAATCTGTGCAACAACTTTTTCCATTTGATTCACCGTGGACATTTCTCGAAGATGAGTAATTTCTTTGTTAACGTTACCGGCATAACTTGAGCAGAAATAGCGGGGCAACGTAAATTCCGAGCAGACGTGTTAACAGTTTCCGTCGAGATCGAACAATCGCCCGGTCTCGGTATCGCCGTTCACAGATCATACATTCAACAATAGTATACCAAACAAAATAAAACATTATTCGACGAAGTTCGCCATTCTACGGCGTTTCCTCAACGAGGCGAGGCTCTGTCGGAACTTTCGCGCGAAAAACTTGCTCGTCAGGCCGTAGGCCAAATCTGATTGTTGGAAAGTTTGAAGTTCCTCTTCGAGGAACAAGAAATGGGAGGGGGGGAGAGAGCAGGGGGGTCGAGAGGTAAAAAGTGAAGGAGCGAACGTTGAATAAAGTAACGTTCTAACACACGTGAGAATTAAATGAAAAATAATTTCGTGCGTTTAATTCATCTCGCGGTGCACCGCGGGCGTCGTGAATGAAATATCGAGGAGAGAATCGTTTCCGGTCGACACGGTTCGTCTGGCACAATGATAAATTCTCATCCCCGGGACTGTGAGAACCATGGAAAATATTTCTATCGACTGCAGTCGCGTTGAAGAGACAGAAAAAGCAGAGGAGAAGAAGCAGAAGAAGAAGAAGAAGAAGACGATAAAAAGACTGGCGAAAATAAACAACTCGAGGAAAAAGTAATTGGACGGAGTTATTAAACGGGGGAATAAGAATGTTTAACAATATTCACTTCTAGTGTATTTCTGCGTTAACCGTTGGCATTTTTTCGTCACTTTTCATTCGATGAATTGAAGAGCTAAGAATTAATTTTATCATTCCGAGGAAGATCTTTGTAGATCAAAATTATTGTCGAAGCCTGTTGGGTCTCTAGATTTCGGAGCTACTGTATATGCAAGTATACCAATGAAACGAATGTTTCTATACATTTTCCCGGGACTGTTCCGGTTTCTCCGTTAATACATTTCATTAATCACGAGAGAGAGGACCCTTCTTTGCAGCTATCTTTCCCGATTCCAGGGGCCACTTTACCTCCTCGCTGGATGCTTTTCCATCCCCGACACCTCTTTATTATTATTTGTCATCTCCTGGCCCGAGCGCCGACCCTCCTCATCCGCTTTCTCTTCTGTCCATACAGTGTCCTTTCTTCCCGTTGTTCACGGCATCTGATGGAAACTCGGCAGCAGCTATCAATACAAATAAAATATGACGCCGCGGCTCCGCTCGCTTCTCGAGCTTCCGTATCTCGAGAGACAGGGCCCTCGAGAATGTTTGTCGAGGAGAAGGGACCGGCAACTCGAACCTGATGAGGACGCAGCGGCGAAAGTATTATGGGACGTATAACACCTAAATTCCACCACCGGCATTCGGCATTCGCGAATATCCGAATGAAATTCTTCGGTGGGAATCCGTTATCGCGTGAAGCGTTTGAATGGCGAATTTTGAAATTTTTGGGGACCCTGATCGAATCTAAATCGTTTCAGTAAATGATTTAATGTGCGAAGCAAGAATGAGTCAAGTATCATTTCATTCTGGGATATTTCGTAGGAAAAGATCAATCAAATTCCGAGGAGCATTAAAAATTCATCAATTCGCTGCCCCTCGTCGCTGCATAAGCTATTCTTAGTCACCATGAATGAAGCATGCCATTGTTCGAGACCCAAAACCGAAACATGCTGTTTCGAGAAGGAGCAATGCGGTGGTTAGATAAACGAAACGTTCTTACATTATGCAAAATAAAAATTGTCTGCATTAAAAGAGCTGCGTAGATGTTTAGATTTTTTCTGAACAATTTTAACCAGCTGAAAATAATCCGCCTGCATTGCTTTGCGCCTGATCGGCTCATATTTGTTATGAATGCATGAGATCTGCGCTCGGGTAACGAATAACGTCTCAATACCCGTTAACGAAGGATTTTGGCACGTTGTGGAACGGTTCGCGGGCGGTCGTGAACGGTCGGGGAGAATCGGGACGGGCGATAAATAAAAATAAAGGAGGACGCGCCCGTAAGGGGGGTGTCGCGTGCGAGCTGGTCGCGTCTCGGCGTCTCGAAAAAAGAGAAAAGTGGAGTAAGAGGGAAGAGGAGCATCTGGCGAAGGGGCGGCTGAAGGGTCGGAGGACTCGGTGGATAAAAGGTTGACGGCTCTCCCTACTTTCTGCCCTCTAAGTGGCCCGAATGCCGTCCTAAAAATGCTCGGAAGACGAGAACAAGCCGGCGCGGCTGAGGGACGGCACATTTATCCCCTGTGTCAGCCCACCATTTGCCGGCACGCTCTCGCTTCTCCTTAATGTCACGGACTCGATACGAGAAATAGCCGGGCTCGCGTCGCGACGCGACGTCGCCACGGATACACCCACTAGCTGGCGAAGAAGCTTTTCGCGACACGCTCCGATCCGAGCATGATTTTTATTAAGCCTCGATTAATGACGGCGAGCATCGCAGACCGAGCAACCGTGGATCGGAGCTGTTTATCCCTGGAGGACGATGACGCGAAAACCTGTGCTCCATAGCTGTCTCAATACTATCGCTAATGCGTGATTTATACCGGCCTGTCTCGTTTCGAGAGTGTCGAGTTTGAACATTCTATGGCTGCGCGTGTCCATCGTGATTCAAGTGGAATCGGTCCAGCATTGGTCAGACGCGTCCATTCAACAGCAAAAAACTCCTTTAACCCCTTGCACTACTATTTACTTTGTGATTGTAATGATTAGAAATTCTTCATCGTTCAGAATTTCATAGAAAAAAAAGATTGCTTATATTTATTCTATGCCTGTGGTTTCTCCGTAGGATATATACCAACTACAACAAAATAGAATTTTATTTCGGTTTAAAGGAAATTAATGACATACATATTTATTAGATTCTGTTCAGAATCTACATCACGAGTCCGACTCGACATTGTAGGGCAAGGGGTTAAAATGGAATAAAATTCTGTTCCGTAGTAGAACTAGCAGCGGGTGATTCTACGTAATAAAATGAGAAGAAAATTTGTTATAACATTTTTTATCCGAAACTTCGTTTCAGAGAAAATCCTGCTATTAGATAGGAATCGTCGGACGCGTCTTATCACGACTAGCCAATTCTACAAACACCTGCAAACGCCAAAACTAAAAATTCAATAAATCAGCGACATTTGTAATGCATTTTAATAGTAATGAAATCTTTCGTTTTCTTTTTTTTTGTCTTGTTTTCGTTCAGTAGAAAGACCGGAATCGTGACAACCGTCGACCCATGTTTTCCGAAACACACAAAAAAATATACAGGGTGTTTGGTAACTGGTGGTACAAGCGAAAAGGGGGCGATTCGTATATTATAGTGTTATACCTATATTGCCCAAAAGCAGTCATTTTGACTGCTTGGGAAATTTTAAATAATCAAATGACTTATTATTGAATTGAGTAAATTTCTTATATGACCAGTTCGGCTCTGTATTGAAATAACATTTTTCATTTTTTTTTCGATTACCGTCACATGATAACATACAAGTACACGATAAATTGTCGATTTGGGCGTATACTTGATAAGTTGCAGTTGCTCAATAAGCTAAAGTAGTACGAAGTAATATTCGAATCTTTATGCAGTGTTTTATAATAATTGTTATATAACTGTATAACTAATTAACTGTATAAATTGTTATATAACTGTAAATAATATAAAAAATATTAAAAATTAATTTTAAACAAATTTCTTTACACATTAGTTATTCTTTCACAATGCAGTCATTTTGACTGCTTTTGGGCAATATAGGTATATACTAAATTTCAGTCTTTCTAGTGTTATGGGATAAATCGCGATTAACGCGACAGCTCGATTGCAGCAATCTGGACAAATAACCGTTTCCGGTAGGTGCTCAGTTAGACGCGGAATGCGTTCTAAACTGGAACAACTCGTGAAACGAGTATCAGTTAACGCTGGGAGATTCCAAGGTATGAACGAGGTCTTGTACGAGATTCCCGCGCGCCGGTCACCGGTTTCCGACGCATGCGACGGGCACGTTAAACGATCCGAAAGTCTCGGCCGTAGCTTTCCGAGGCTCGTTTCGCACCTCGCTCGCGGTAAATTACGGCCGCGTAACGTTAGGAATCATGAGCTCGTCTGGAATATTGTGGCGTAGAAGGCACTCTTTTCAAGTGCTCTCGGGAACACGCGTTCCCCGCGTTGCACACCGGGGATCTACACCAGTCCCCGTCCGATGCATGTCGTTCATAACTGCCACACATCTATGGATGATTTGTGTCTTTCATACGTAACGCGTGCATGGAAGGAAACGGCGCGCATAAGGCCATAATTCCACGGGGTTACGTTGGAATATAAATCTTAGTCGACCGTGTCACCCGTGCCAATAACAAATTGATGCCGCTTGTCGAAGTGGCTGTAAACAGAAACTGTATTTATTCCGTCGACTTAACAGGTTCGGCAGGGGAACAACAACTACCGGAACAGGCTCCCAGATGTGTATTATTGCCGCGACACTGCGAGCCGACGATACGCTCCGACGCGACGAAGAAATTCAATGAACATGTATTGTTTATCCTGTACAACGATACTGAATGTATATTATAGACTGCGGATTTTTATTATCAAGAAATTGACCGAGCGATTAAGCAAATTAAAACATTAGAGCAATCTATCAATACCGGTGTATTGTTCTCAATCCATCAAAATTATTAAAATTACCTTTTATTCGTCTCCTCTTTTTCATAAGCAATGAAAAACATTTTTATTCGTGCCAAATAAAAATTGTCTGCATCTGCTGTTAGGTACCGGAACCAGATAAAAATTGATTTCTTCCTTAAATAACTTTAATAAGTTGACGACACTATTAAATTCTAATCTCCTTACCGTTTTTACCGTAAATGCACAATATCGATAGTCTATTTACTACCCTCTAAAACACTATCCTATTAATAGGCAGCCTACTAGTAGGCTGGAAGCTTCTTTCAGAGAATAATACCAGAGGAAATAATTCGATCACGTTACGGATAATTGATTCAACCAAAGTGGCCTTTCCCAGCGACTGGTGTCCGAAAATTACAATGAAAATAATTAATTCCACGGCCTGAGAAATTTCCGAGCACAGGTTGTGGACGGCGAGCGAGTGTCGCGAGCACAACGGGTAACCAGATTTCGGATAAATATAACGGAATGTCTGAAGTTCGCAGCGTGCGTGTTATGTTGTAGTTATACAGATCCAATCAGAGCCACGTCACCGGCTTTCACCCCCGATTTCCTTTCTCGCCGAGCCGGCTGCCCATCCCCGCTTTTTCCAAGCTGCCTGTTTCGCGACTCCGAGTTCAGAGAGTATCCCGGAATATCGAGTAATTTTGTCGCGTTTGGAATAACGTCGCTGAATATGCAACGCGACGTTCCGCCGGCGGAATAAGGGGGATACGGTGGATTTTCATCGTTTAACATGCAAATAAGCCACCAAGGTCCGGATGATACGTCTTCCCCCTTTCGGTCCCGTTTCGACTTATATTACAATTCGACAAACGACGCGCCGACGATTTTTACGCGATTTTCTGCAATTGTTTACTCGTCTGATATACCATAAGTCAAATTAAACGACGTCGCAATATTAAACTACAGAAACCTGACGAAATAGTACACGTTAATTCTTCAAAGTTCTTTCAGCTTTTGTCATCCGAATTAAATATTATTCTATGTGATCGGAGGTACCATTAATTGTACAGGATGTTTGGTAACTGGTGGTATAAGCGAAAAAGGGGTGATTCTACATGAAAGAATAAGTCGAAAATATAGAATAAAATTTGTTCATCCGAAGTTTCGTTATCGAAAAAATCGAGTTTGAAATGCAGCGAACACGCATGCTATTCGATAGGAATTGTCTGACGCGTCTGATCATGACTAACCAAATCTACTTCCTGCATATACTAGAGCACATAAACCTGACAGATCTTCAAAGTCGATTTTCTCGAAAACAAAGCCTCAAACGAAAAATGTTTATTCTATATTTTCGACTTATTCTTTCATGTAGAATCACCCCCTTTTCGCTTGTACCACCAGTTACCAAACACCCTGTATAATATATTTATATATAATAAATTCGATTGTAATAAATATCGATAAAGTCGATATTAAACAGTAGAAAAATATTTTGGGAACTTGGGTTGTAGTGACGTTGACGTGCTGACGAAGAAAAATTGTTTTATCTGCGCAGATAACAAAGTGACCCTCAGAGAGCTATCCCTGAAGAGTCTCCTACCAGACACGGACGGCTACATGACCTACGAAGGTAGCACTACTCACCCCGGCTGTTTCGAAACGGTAATATGGTTGATCCTCAACAAACCCATCTACATTACCTCGCGAGAGGTGAGTAACAATCTTTGTTAAACTTCTGGACAATTTGTTGCTCTCTTACGCAGTTTAACAATTCGTTGGATTCCTTGCTCGTCATCGACTGCACAGAATCAAGCAAAATCGAGCACGTTGACTGTTACCGCTTCTTCGAGTTAAAATTAATCTTTGTTTGATGTAAACTCATTAGGATTTTAGGATCTGGGAAGGTCAAAAGGGTTTTGGTTTCATTAATTATTGGCAGATAACCTTTCCTCTTGTGTATGTGACGATTCATTAATTTAATGGCAAATATGAATTTTGTATTGGTTTTATGTTGACAATACGAGCCAATTTGTAATTATTCGAGAAATTATTCGAGTTTGTCAACACAAAATTTTGAAAACAAGAAGGGTTGCTCAGGTATTGTTGTAAGGTTTAATTATACAGTTGATGGCTTGACCCTTTGCTCTCCTATGTCAAATTATGTATTGTATTGTACAGTATGCATTGTTTTTTACTCACGAATATACAGGCATTTAAATGCGTTTCAAATCAACATCACTTGAAATGAGACGCTTGGAAAAATTCGGACCGCAAGGGGTTAAGTATATTATTCGGGAATCCAATTAGTTGCCGGCCGATTTTTGTGTTTGCCCGTCCGCCATTACTTAACAAGCTCTACTTTATGGTTAAATATTGAACGAGGGAACGGGATCGTTACAACGTAATCCTAATCCCATTTCTAGCTTTACTTACTAAGGAAACTAATGCAAGGTCCGGTGGACGCTCCGAAGGCACCCTTGGGAAACAATTCGAGGCCGCTGCAGGAACTTCATTACAGGACTGTACGGACGAACATCGATTTCCGCAAGGTGAATTGCTCCTCTATTATCCCCTCCATTCGCTTGGCGTGCCAATCTTTTGTCCCACAAATACGCCCACAAATTTTAGCGCCTCGAATTTAGATTTCCCGATCTAGACGTCATTTTTGCAAATTTTTCTAACGAAAATCAGACGGCTGTTCTGCATTCAGCTTTCTCCTACGTACCTTCTGTTATATGGACTGTACTACACATTTTTTTGAAGTCGAAATACTCGACATCACAGGAGTTATAGTTTCTTGAAGAGGGGCATTTAAAACAGTGCCTTATTGGCTGATACGATTAGTTCTACCGGTCTGAAATTAAAAAAAAAATATACTTATGAATCAAAAGAAATAAAACATCACATTATTCAACAAAATTTGTTAATTTAGTCAACATTATTAATTCATTGCTGAGCACAAACGCATTTCGAACGTGGCAGAATTTCGAGAGCGATGTATTTATGGCAAATTAATGGCACGTTTTTTACATTCTTAAAAGAAAAAATAGTTTAAGATCAACTCTCTACATACTCTTCATTCGTAAATAAATGATTAGTTACCACTGGACGCGTTTTGCGTGTGACAAAAATTCTGACGCATTTCGGAATAACATAGGGAAAAGTCGAGTGCTTTCAGAAAACGTATTCGCTCTAGAGAATTAGAATACCTTCTTTGAAGTCCCGTGGAATTTTCCGGAAAGTCGATTATCTTGAAAAAGAAAAGGTAACCTGCATGATCCGCCCCCTTTAAGCGGAAGGTGGTATTGTGCGCTGCGTCGCGCGTGCATCGGTGCATCTGCGACAAAGCGAGATCGCCGGATGATAAACTTTGTTGCACCGTTCAACTTTTCCCTCTACCTTCAGCCGTGCGAAGTATTCGTTGCAGTTGCGTGACTCGGCGTGCATAGGGTCGGTTACGCGAAGCTTTTTCCAGCAGATTCATGAACAAACAGAAAATATAAGGGTGGACTGCGAACAACTGTGAAATTAACGTAACCGCAGGAAACGCGCGCGGGTGATGCACGGAATTTCGAATTATAGACGAATAATCTGCACTGCGGGTTTCGCAAAAATACTGACGCTTTGAACAATTCCTGAAAGCAAAATCACGCCAACGCAATGCAATGAAATGATTATTTTCTTCACAAAAATGTTTTTGTGTTCCCCAAAGGCTGCCAAATATATTCAAGACGTTCTAAATCGACAATTGGCGCCGTTTTAAAAAATTTCCAAAAGGAACTCATCAAAGTGGGGGGATGCAAAAAAGATTTGTTTATGTTCTCCAAAGGCTGCCAAACATATTCAAGACGTTCTAAATCGAGGCGACCATTTGGCGACCTTTTAAAAAATTTCCGAAATGCAAATGGTCAAAGCAGGGGGATGCAATCGTTTTATTTCTTTAGTAGAAAAAGATTGTTTACATTCTGAAAGTTTGAAAAAATTCCTAAGGGAACGCTAGAGCTAGGACATGAGTAGAAAGATTATTTGGAGGTTGTGGAGAGTTGATCAGCGAGCGCGTGGCTAAATCGACGAATGAAAAATAATGATTCTGTTTTGTTTTTTACAGCGGGAGCACGCGAAGTGTCCCTCGATGGCGCAGGACATGCATTATAGAGGTAACCCAGGACATTATCCAGGCTTGATCAGCCCCCAAACATCTTACCACCTCGCGAAGGGATCGTCTCGATGAGAATTTGAAAAGATGACTTTTTCTTTCCAGCCAACACGTGGCAGGACGATGGCCTCTCGCACAACAATGTCTGAACGGAGGCAACCACGTGGCCACGGTCGCAGGCGTTTCTTTATTTCTAAACACGAACGGTGCCGATTGTTGTGCGTGTCTGCCACGGGACAAAAGTCGGAAACTGAGAAATCGAAACGGGAAAAGAAACAAATCGACGGAGGCTCGAAACAGAAAAAGCAAACCAAAAAAAAAAAAAAAGAAGAACAGAAAAAAAAACAAGAAAAAGAAAGGGGTCACGGTTCAGGGAACTCGATTCGTCCAATGGCAGCCGCTTTGCATAAACTAAACTATATGATCAGCCGTCTCTGATTTCTCCTTGGTCCGATCGCTCGACGGAAACGTGTTGTAAGAAAACGGGACGGAAGAGGGAATTGAAAATGCGGAGAACGTTGTCGAGGACGATCGGCGAATTAATTGTAAATCGAAGAGGAATCGACGGAGGCTTCGACGTGTTTCGAGACCGATTTACGTTTGATCCGACGCGGCAGAATATGGCGGAGGAAGATTCACGAGAGCTGGCGGGGCACGGGTTCCGACAACGTTTCTCCGGACCAACCGATTGTCACCGGGATGATAAGTGTGTTCCCCAGCGACGGGAATTTGTATTTGCCGCGGGAATGCATTTAGGAAATCGTTCCCGTCATTCTTACGGTTCCGCCGCGATCCGTGGATGAAGTTGGAGCAAACGTACCGTTCAATGCAATTTTCGCGGGACGTCTCTGAACGTCGATGCGGCCAATCTTATATTTAACCCTTTTGCCGACAGTAATCCCCTAAACTAATTAACATCCAATACACTTTCCCCGAAAAAACACTGCCACAAATTATTTCATTCAAAAATTCTCGCACCCAACCAACTTTCCTTAACCTGTAAAGAAATTGCTTATATTACCAATTATTTTTAATTCCTTGAAGTTACGAAGGGTTCTAAGAAGATTTTTTTCGCATTTCTGGTTCGCACAACGGAGCTCGAATATTTCTAATTTGCTTCTGGTTCGTGCACTTGGTATAGAACATTTTTTTATTTGATTTCTGGTTCTTGCAGTTGAGGCAGAATATATTTTTCTTATTTAACTTCTGACTGCTGTAATTGAGGCAGTACATTTTTATTTCACTCCTGGTTTGTGCAATTGATGCAAACAATTTTTTATTTTACTCCCGGTTCGTGGAATTGATGTAGACAATTTTTTATTTTACTCCTGGTTCGTGCGATTGATGCAGACAATTTTATTTCGCTTAAAGACTATGTAAGAAGACCATGTAAGACTATCTAAAAACCATATTTACTATGTAAGAAGAATTCAAGCATTATGTTGCCTCGTTTGCCTACAATCAACACACATATGTAAACTTGACTTCTCTCGATGATTTCATCTCGTCCTCGATGTTACACACTGCAAAAGGGGTTTTTAATATGTTTTTCTTTTTGTAACGCTCGATCAAATTCTGCTTGTAAAGCATTGAGATAAGGAATTGACAGGAGCTCTGATTTCATCGAGACACTCGCTACATTAATGGGAGAGACGCAAAGGGTTAAATACGATTAAAGGCCCGAATTATAAAGTAAGTTATATCTGTAAGTGTGATTGAGTTTTCAGTGACCCGTTAACTGCTGCCAGACAAGCCTACCACTCAGCGACTGACAAACGCCGGGAACTAAATCGCCAAATTTCGAGATATTTTGCACGAACATCGCACGCGAAGCGACGAGTTGATTTTTCCTCTGCCAAAAAAAAAAAAAAAACATTCACGATCTCTCCAGAGTACTTGAACTGGGTGGCAGTTAACGCGCGAAGGACACGTGGAAGTTGTAAGCTATAACGTAACTTTACGAAAAACAACCGGAAAAAAAAAACGAGAAACACTCGGCGACCCGAGAACAGACTGACGAATTTGAACGAAACAATGTGTCTGCCAGTCAATATACCCACTTCTAAAAATATTCAACTTTTAAAAGTAACAATACAAACACAGGGCAGAGCTCTAGGGACTCGAGCGAGAAAGTGTTTCACCGATAGCTTTATTTTGAGGATCTAAGGGAGCTACTTGATGTTAACGTAAAAAAGAAGAAAGATTTCCTTCGAGAACGTTATAGAATCAGAATCACAGAAGCAAAACATTGTCGTTTACGCCACAGCATCGCACAAACTGTCACGATAGAGCCGAAACTCATCGAAATCGCGCTGCGACTCATGTTGCTAAACGATGTCGCAAAATCTGTCTTCGAGATCGTACAGAAAAATCACGTGGCCCTCGCCAGCGTCAAATCACACTCGTTCCGCTTCCAGAATGGATAAAAAAAAAGTCCGCCCCCGCGTTCACCAGAAGAAGAAGAAAAAGAAGAAGAGGACGAAGAAGAGCCACGGCGTCAGAAACGAGGGGAGGGGTAAATTGTCGAATTACTTGACAGATTTTTGTCAATTATTTTGTAGCCAATATACGTAAAGGAAAAACGCTGAATACACGACGAACGGTGACCCGTCGAGGCGAGTAATTAGAAAGAGGGAAAAAAAAACAAATAAAGAACGGAAGAAAACGTCAAGGGTCACGATAGATAGAGAAAAAAAAGAGAGACGAACGAATTCCACGAAACGATTCCCAGACGGAACGAGAAGCGATTCAATCAGGGGGAGAAAAAAAAACAGCCGAGTGTTTTAGGGGTTGAAAGGGGTCGGTGACGCGGAATAGTATAACAAAGAAAAATCGTGTGTGCTAGACCAACCGATCGCAAAAGAATATTGGGGTTGTTTGTAGCTTAGCCGATGGACGAATAATCCAGCGCTTTTGTATATAAACACAGACACTACAGAACCGTAAAGGAACTACTACCGATTAGGCGTAAGCAGATTATAAGAGTACATCTAGGGAGAACCCGAGCAGAGTGTGTATAGAGACTAACCTTGTATCATACGAAAGTGAACGTTTAACAATTGTGGTTAATGAGTAACGATAATAATAAACGCAACGTTATATTGTACGACGGTGTTTACTCTTTTCAATAGACAGCTGACCGTCCTCCACTAATTCAGTAATTCATAATTTATTAACACGTTATTGATTATTCCACATCTTGTCAAAATTATATGTTTCAAAGATTCAGCTTAGTCCATTTTTTTAACTTTATCTTGGCAATCCAGAAATTTTTAACTTCTTACTATATAATTACATCTTGACAAAAATCGAAATTTTAAGGCGAGAAACTCACTAGTTCAAAATTTATGCGTGTTTAAAGTTGAGCAGAGTGAGACAGTAAATCAGCTTGATTTCAGACAGTAAATCATGAGTTGCTGTAAACAGTGCAGGAGGATTCAGCTAACTAGATGTTTCTTCGAATAATTATGCTTTCTAGCAATACATTCTGCAGACTTGAAGAAAATGTACAATTTTTTCACTGAAAAATCATCACTTTCAATCACTTCATCCAGAAGTAGATAATAGTCGACTTTCATTTTCGATTTTTATTAGCACATTAAAATTACGATCGTTATTTTGACAGGAAAAATGTTTTGCAACATTGTTACGGCATTTTAAGATTTTTTTTGTTTTCACATCCTTTCATATCGCAACTAATAACATCTTAACGGGCTTCGCTTTCCCGCCTCTCTTTAGAAACGGTAAAAAAACTAAAAACAGAAGGAACTGCGTGCCCTTTTCAACTCTCGTAAATTCCATGTTTCCAAGGTGCGTTTTATCTGCAGGAAAATTGTAGCGGCATTTTTATTTTCCCAGGCTTTTCATAATGAATTAATAATGACACCTTGGCAGGCTTCATTCTTCCGCCTCTCTTTTAAAATAGTACAACAGGTAAAAGGCAAAATGGAACATGTACCTTTTCAGTCTCATAAATTTCATGTTTCCAACGTGAGCTTTATCTGCTAGGGAAATTGTAGCAATGTTCTCGTTTCCACGGTCATTCAGAAACGATTCAGGGGGACGTTTAAATGATTATTCGAAGAAACAGATGACCCCGAACCACGTCTACCCCGAGGGACGAAGCCCGTGGGGACAAGAGATCGGTCAAGTGTGATCGAAAAATCAGAGTACATTGACAAATTGTCCGAGCGAAATTGGGTCGGGCCGCCACCCTAAAGTTCGAGCTTCGTCCTGAGACCGCGTCTCATCCTTCATTAATTATCCCCTCCGCTCCCCGTCTAACCTGCCCTCGTGATAACTTTCGATGACGGTCCTCCGGGATTAAGGTAAGTGAATTTCGTTCTGTGAATATCCTCTGACAAAAAAAAAATGTTAACTCCTAATAGACCTCTCGGTGCTCACTTCCGGTGGAAACTTTGGTGTCCCACTTCTTTTAATATCGTGAAATTTTTTATATATTGTTTTCTTCTCGAAAAATAATTTTTTGAATATTTATGCCAAGCAGTTACTTCCGCGAAGGCAATAGAGATTTGTGTTACGTAGAAAGCAAACATAAATAGAAAAATAACGTACGTTAAACCTAAATTTATATCGACAGATAAAGATCGTACAAGAAAAGGTTTAAATTGAGAAAATTACCAGGCAATTCACGCTAAAAAATATTATTATAAAGATGTTAGTATCGATCCTAAAAGAAAGGGTTTAAAATGAGAAGATGACCAGGCAATTCACATTAAGAAATATTATTTTAAATACGTTAATATCGATCGTAAAAGAAAAGGTGTAAGTTGAGAAAATTACCAGGCAATTCCCACTAAAAAATATTGTTTTAAAGACGTTAATATCGATCGTCAAAGAAAGGGTTTAAATTGAGAAAACACCAAGTGATTGACATTAAGAAATATTATTTTAGAGACGTTAATATCGATTCGATTAAATAAGTATCGCGTTGAAATTTCGTCGGACAGTCTTTTCGGTGTTCAAACTTTTTGGGGGTAGTGAACCTGTTAATTCGCGATGAGAAAGATGGCGTTGCCGAATTTCAGACAGCTGGAAAACAACGAGTTCCGTTAAGAGAGTAGCGCGAGATCGGCACCGAAAATGTGGCCGGTCGATACGCTTCTGGTGTGGAACAATTAGCCGGGAACCGGAAGCGGCTAATTGACAGGCGAGAGATAAAACGTCGGGTATCCGATCACGGGAACGTTTCGAAGCGTTTCCACGGTTTCCGGGGCCGTTAATACCCTGCGTCAGACGTTGTCCACGTCCCGATAAGTCTGTCGGGGCCTGTCTGACGTTAACTATTCTCCCCGGATTCGTCCCGGTGCGGCGCGCAAATTGAATATTTGGCTGTTTCGTTTGTCACAACTGTCGGGGTAAACTCGGGCGCAACGTGTTCAGAACCAGACGACGACTACGACACGGCAGCCCGACGTCATTCCTGCCGTTTCCAGGGCCATTTATCGCCGCGACAGAGACGTTTATACGGCCGCCGTAATGTCGATTGACTTCCTGTTTCCACGGGCGTGATGACAGTATTCCATTATTCGGCGGCTGATAACTAAGAATTTGATTAAGACGCGTCGGGCACCTTTGCAAAACAATCCCCGAACGACGAGGCAATGAACAATTGTTAACGCCTCGGGACCATTTTTATAGCTCGTTGATAATCTTTGGGACCGACTGTATTTAACAATCTTTTTAATGGCACTTCTTCTGGCAGTCTTCCTCTCCTCCCAAATGCAGCAGTTGCTCGTTTAATTAAAGAACTTGCCTTACAATTTAATTTCGGCTTTCAGGTCAACCCGTGTTATTACATTTCGTATGACGGTAAAAAATCATGCTTTGAAATCTATGTCAATTGGGTCGTGAGCACGTACATTTATAACGGAAAGCTAAAGATAATCGAGTTCGGCGCTCGAAATTTCTGACATCTTTGACACGTAATTTTAATTAAATTTAAACTATGCAACTGACAAATTATCCAAGTGTCGCACGACGATTTAGGGGATTTGATTGATAGGGGATGAGAACCCTACTTTTGCCAATATCTCCGGCCTAACACAATAATTTTTTTCTTTTCTGTGTTTCCGATCAAGAAATGTCATATAAAAATATTTCAGAAGAAATTATGGTAATTATTTACATTAGGGGCATCCTCACCGATTTTGATGACCTTGAAATATGTTGTCAAGGTAGTAGTCAGTTTTAGTGCTGTGTAAATCTAGTGTTAAAGGGACATTGAAGTTGCAAAATATGAAAGAAAACCTTGCATCCAATATTCTACATACGAATAATAAAATATAATACTAATGTACTACAAACTACATTATAAAATACTAATGTAAAGTGTACTTACTTCTGAATCTTCTGTACCTCCGTCAGATCCACAGCACACAATTGTTGACTCACGAGGATAGGTCCGAACAACAGTTGAACAACAATCACTGAACAACACACACAACACACTTAACGAAATCGTGACAGCAGACGAGAAGATGTTACTCCGACCACGAATAAAATAATACTGCGATTTTAACCGTTCCCCTCCCACGAAGGTGGGATACGAAAACGGGGAATTCCGGGAAATAGGGTCGGCGCCCCGCCATAATTTTTTTTAGCTTGGTTTTGTATCTAGTGTTTACAGACCCTCAGCGTCTAACCTTCCTAGGATAACCTGACCGTACCACCTCCGTGGAAGGGATCATTGTTCAAATCGCAGTATTATTTTATTCGTGGTCGGAGTGATATCTTCTCGTTCGTTGTCACGATTTTATAAAATGTGTTGTGTGTGTGTGTTGTGTGTGTTGTTCAGTGATTGTTGTTCAACTGTTGTTCGGACCTATCCTCGTGAGTGAATAATTGTGTGCTGTGGATCCGACGGAGGTACAGAAGATTCAGAAGTAAGTACACTTTACATTAGTATTTTATAATATAGCATTAGTATCCGTATGTGGAACATTGGATACAAGGTTTTCTATCATATTTTGCAACGTATATTAACGATCATTAGTGATTTGATATGTAGTATAATTTAATGTGGTTCAAATAAGATACTACTTTAAATCAAATATTTTTATTTTGATAACCAGATAGATAAAATGAAATATTTTTATTTTGTATTTCAAATATTTCCTTACAATGAAAATAAGTTGAGCAAGTAGTTAATATTATAAATTATAATTTTTAACATGAGAAGCTATAATAGTTAGCAAAGTGTTATTTGTAGTTTAATTACGAATATGTAACATGTTGATAAACAGACTACAATATCGTAATAACATTACAGGCAACAAAATATCATAAAAATATAAGTTACTGTCAACTATTTGACATGCTATTTTACACAGTCCTACACACACCCACTCCGATCATTTTTTGAGATCTTGAAACTTTTTTGCGAATATCTCGGAAACTAAAGTTGAGCGACGGTAACATGTATAGGAAAAAGTTAAATCAAAATCGGTGAGGAAGCCCCTAATGTAAATAATTACCGAAATTATTTGTTTAAACAAAAAAATTTCAAGTAAACCAGGGTGCAGAATTAAAACTGTCGACGTAGTTATGAACGGACAGCATGATCGTACGTTCAAATAATAACCAACATTAAAATAAGCTCAAGCATCGAGTCTCGAGATAAATCAGGTCCGAAGTGTGTTAAAAAATAATGAAACAAGGCGGCTGACGTCAGTCACAGAGACGTTTATACGACCACTGTAACGTCGATTGAAATTCTGTTTCGACCACGATGACAATATTCGCGGTATTATGCATCCGTTCGTCGGTCTGATAGCTAAGAGTTTGACGTATCGGGGACCTTAACGGAACAATCCCCATTTGGCCAGCGAAAACCGGCTGCCCTGGGACTGTCGAATCGACTGACACTGTCATAAATTCAATCGGGAACATGGCTTATTTATTGTGACCTATTTTAAAATGTCGACAAACTGACGTGGCCCAGTCTCTTCATCGCGTCAAGAGAAAATATACGACGTAGACGGCGGTGTTGCTAATTTCTTTTTTAGACTCCTGAATAAAATATCAAGCTGTGTCTAGCTGGGGCAGAAAGTTGCTGCTGGGGGTTGCTGAATTTTTGACGGAGCTAATGGACCGGTGTTGTTCCGATTTTTAAGGAAAATTGTTTCGTTGTCGAGATTAGTCGAGCTCGATTTAACTGACAGTTGGTACAGAATAATTTTATGGATTAACGGCGTGACAAGATTCTGCTCAGACATGTTTGTAATTAGAAATGCATTTATTGAAAGAATCAAAAGAAGAGACACATTTCATTTCTGTGATTGACTCGAACGTTCTTTATTTTGAATAATAATCCGCAGTCTATGACAGATTCACTCAAGGGGGATTCCTCGAGGGGGAACTATTATGGTGGAAGCAATTTTTATTTAGAGAAAATTTTTCCCTTTTATTTATTTTTCTCTTTAATAAATAAATCATAGTAACATTCTATATACTACCTCATTAATAAATAAGTCGTAGTATGAATGCATACAACCACATACCTATAGCAACAAGAATTAATAGAAACTTCGTCCCTTTATTTTTACCACAAGAAATCTTGTCTTCTTAATAAGTTCCATGGACCAGAATTGCATGCAATGCCTGATCAATAAATAGATCACAGAATAAAGAACTTCTTCCCTTCACTTTTCCAAAAAAAAGGGGGGGGGGGGGGCTCCGGCGGACATTTCCCTTGTATGTTAATTTTGAGAAGCAGTTTCTGAAGAAGGTAGCTTGCAGAAAAATTCGCAGAGTCCACTCATTAGCGATCTAGGAGAGCCGAAACACGGACGTCGCTGCTAGACGAGTGGTAAGCCTCGGATCTCGCGTGGGTAATTACGTCGATCTCCGCTGGCAGAAGAAAGAGTTTCGAGGCGGAATAAGGGTGCGAGTGCGAGGTCGAGGATGTGCTGAGCGGCTAGGTCTCGCGGTAGGTAAAAGGATGAACGAGATATGCTTGCGAAGCTTAAAGTCTTCGGTCGCGAGACAGAGAAGCCCCGGTTCGTGGTAAAGGATCGAACAGGGCGAACGGGGGGAAAAGAGGCGAGATAAGAACCGAGGGATCCAGGGTGGGAGAAGGGTACGGATCGAGAGAGGATCTTCGCACTCCTTTATGGAAATTAAGGATGTGATTTCGGTTCCCGCGAGAACAAGTTCCATCCGAGCTGCTAGCGAAACGGCTCCTGCCCCGTTCGACCGTGCCTTTGAGGCCTCTTGCCGCCTTTGCGGCTGGCCATTTTTTATAGAGCACTCTCACCCGCTGACTTGCCACGTCGATGAAATTGTAAATTGATTTCCGTGGCCCCCGTGGCGAGCCCGATGGAAATTCGATGCACGGTTGCGCTCCGGGGATATTCTCGCTCGGCGGCGAGGCCAACGGTAACGTTAGGTGCATCGCTTATACTGTTACATTATAGAGATTCCACCCACGCATTCGGAAATATTAGATGACTGCAGTTCGTGGCCGAGTCGACGGGAAACATGTAACATAACAGCTTCGTTAATCAATCACGGCGAATCACTGTAATATGTTTGGACACTTTTTAAAGGATGACCTTTTTAACATTGGAACGACTTGGAATTTTTTTTTTTTTTTTTGAGAGGTTAGAACGATTTGTTGACGTGAAAAAAGTTGAGAACATTTTCACCTTTTTTTGCGGATCTATATAAAAAATTTAGAAAATATATTTTGCAGAGCTGAAAGCTTTAAGAGTCCTTGGATTTATTACGCTTATAGGCCGACAATTGTGAAAAAATGCAATTTCCACCATCTTTAACACGTTGCCATGACTCTCACTTGTGAGTGACGGAATTGTTTGTCCAGGTTCTAAAATGAATTTTTACGTTAATATATTCATTGCGCCAAATTTGATTAGGATCTGTACGATTCAAGAAAGTCAGAGAACTACTCAATATCATACATTTAATTTTTCTCAATTTTTATTTCATTAATTAACTCAGTTTGATTTCATAGAATTTTTTAGGTTTCGAGGTTGCCAGTCAAAGTGTTAAACATTTGATCTACAAAATGTATTTTTCAAGTTTTCAATACAGGCCCAGATAAAACAGTTGTAAAACGCAACTTTTAGTATTTTCTCTGTAATTCCGACCAGCTGCGATTTTGTCAACATTTTTTTAATTGCATGCCACTACACGGTAAATGACCAGAATAATGGATAACATTAAACTCAAGCATCGATTCCCCAGGAAAAATGGCTCGAGAGAAATGCGAATAACGATCAAACGAAATGAAACTAGATTACCAGTTAAGGAGGCCAAAGTTGAAAGAGTTTGAAAACACAGGTGTGAAACACGATGCACACGAGGGTAGACGTGTCATCGTCGATCGTCTTCTAATGTAATCACGATTTTAGTTCTTGTCAAATATCAGAGGGGGTTGGAACACGGTGGTTGGTAGCAGGCGATGAAACGTCTGCGACAAGAGGGTTGGCCGACGGTGCGGGGGTGTAGGAGCAGCGGTTAAAGTTATCGTCTTCGTCTTTTACACCCGATAGACGGGGTTTGATCTGCGCCGTAGGGGGTTCGACGGGGGCTTTAAAGGGGGTGAGAACGATGAAGGAACAGGGGATCGCCGACGGTTGAACGGAAGGGGCTCGCCGATCATGACTCCACAACGCGGCTAGGAATTATGGATACCATTATACGGGAAAGATTAGAGGTTCTCGTAATATTTTTATTACCTCATTTCACACGTACGGGGCCGCACACGTAGCCGATCGGGCACAAATTGTGCCGGAGCAGATCGTATCGGATGGCTCGGCACCATCTAGCTTCGAGAGGAAAACGTTCGAGTCCCATAGCCGGGCCTGGAACAGACAAAAATTCCCTCGTTACTAGAATTAACCGATTAACTGAACAGCCTCGTTGATCACACAGGATTAGGCTTTTCCAGATCCAAAGATAAAAATTCCCATAGAGCTATAGATAAAAATTTCCATAGAGCTAAAGATAAAAATTGTCAAGGAGCTACAGATAAAAATTGCCAAAGAGCTATAGATAAAAATTCCCATAGATCGAAAGATAAAAATTCCCCCAGAGCTAAAGATAAAAATTCCCAGAGAGCTATAGATAAAAATTCCCGTAGAGCTAAACATAAAAATTCCCAAGGACCTGTAGATCAAAATTCCCAGAGTGTTAAAAATAAAAATTACCAAGGAGCTAGAGATCAAAATTCCCAGAGAGCTAAATATAAAAATTGCCAAGGACTTACACACAAAAATCCCCATAGATCTAAACATATTAACTGCCAAGGAGCTATAGATAAAAATTCCCCCAGAGCTAAAGATAAAAATTGTCAAGGAGCGATAGATAAAAATTCCCACAGAGCTAAATATAAAAATTGCCAAGGACCTACAGACAAAAATCCCCACAGATCTAAACATATAAACTGCCAAGGAGCCCAAGAAAAAATCGCCAAGCAGCAAGTACTAAAAATGACCCAAAATAAAAATATGGACATCACAGAAAACCAAAACGACATACGTCGACGTGACGTCCTCTCATTACCGATTAGCGGTGCGTGCCAGGCGAACAGATCGACGAGAATCGATCACAAATCGCGCGCAATACCATCGACAAAGCGCCTACGGCAGCACAATGGCGGCTGGTATATTTTGTTTTTTGTCTTACGTATCAATACACCGGTATGGTACAACAAGTAGTTTAAGTCTTCAAGATCCGCAGGAGGCTGCAATAGCCCCGGCGTGTACACCCAGGATACCAAATCGGTTTCATTCAACGACGAGGAATCGGCTTACCTGCCAACAATAGCTGCCTGGAAAACGATTTTCCAGGGGCGCTGAAAGGGACCAAACCCCCATAACAGACTTACCACGTACGTACAATTCGACTACGGGGCTTGAAAAGCTTTGTTCCCCTCCCGTTTCATTGGCGAGGGGCCTCGTTTAATACGCCGCGTGTCCTCCGAAGAAAACGAACGGACAACGACGGCGAATTCATTAGCACCTGACCTCGGGACGGTTCGCTGCGGATCATCTGTGAATCGGCGGCTACCTATGGTCGACGAATTTCGGAAGCTCCATTGTTCCATTCGTAAATCGGTCTACGGCGGACCGGATCCGCTGACAACGGTTCTAACGCCTGCTGATTCGACCTTATTAACTGACACGGGGGCTTGATGAAGAATGATGATACTCTTCACCCGTTGCTCCGAGATGCTTAATTTCAAAATACTGGCCAGTGGTCAATTTGCGCGAAAATCTTCGGCAAAATTCCGTCAGGTTGTTCCATACAAAATGTCCGATTTTAAAATGCGAATCCAGAAATGTTATTACAGATTTATCGTGTTACTAGCGGTCCAGGTCACGCACTGCTGTGACTAAGACGAAAACATTGTAGCTGATGTAAAAACCCACGGGATTGAGATTTGAACCTTAGGTCAAAATTTTGAAGCGATTGATAAAGTATAGTTAGTAATAAATGAGTAATTAACAAAGTTCTTACTGTCAGTACGATTTCGGATCTACACCGTTCATATGACGCACTCCAATATCCACTGACTCTCTGCTATCCTTATTCTTTTAAAAATTTATAAACCTAAATTTAAATTATACACTGACGTTTGACGTTTTATACACCGCCATCTGTTATAAACTTATGGAACGTACAGAAAATTATAATAATTTGCAATAAAAAAATATTGCGACTATAAATTGAGATAAAAACTATCCTATATCTCAAATTGGACCAAACTGAACACATTGTGCCAAATTTAATTGAAATCGGTTCAGTAGTTTAGGAGTTTATCGCGGACACACTTCGTGACACGTAATTCTTATATATGTATATAAAGATATGTCCTCTCTTCAGCTCTCATTTATTTTATTTTTAACACTAGATTTACCAGACCAGTCAAAATGACTGGTTTTGCAATTTCAATTCAAAGTTCCTACCGCATGTAATATTTTCTTTCCGAAATGATGTCATGACTTTTGTAACCATAACCAAAGAATCAGTTTTATGAACTTTATATTATTTTATATGTATTCGTAAAAAATATATTTTTTGTTATTGACACTTATACCAGTACCAGTCAAAATAACTGGTGCATGTTTCTACGTGATGACATGAAATTGGGGCAGCTACAACAATTGATAAGTACTGCAACGTTTTTCGGGACAGAATATATGATTCCGAGCAAATCATAATTCTGATGCAGTACGCTAGCAGCCCTTGGAATTGCATATTTACTCAGGGTTTTGGGCCGCATATAAGGTTCTCCTTGGGTCCCGGACACTTGGCTATCTGTAAGTGCGAACTCGATACTCGGGGTTTCTGAGTGTCTTGGCCGTGCTCGGTCGTGCTAATATCTATAAATTTATTTTTGTATTACAATTAATATTATTCAACTTTTTTTGTCATTTTTTAAAAATAAATAAAGACTGGAAACAGCACTAAGCACTTTTTCTGAAGACCAGTCATCCTGACTGGTCTTGGTAGAAATAGATATACTTAAATAGCCGGTAAATCTAGTGTTAAACATTGAACATGTAAAAGTAACGAGATTGAAGTACTCGAATGGTAATTGATCTTTAAGAAATTTTTACAGATGCAATTTTTGTGGCTTCAAATTCGTTGTCGAAGAGGGGAAATTTTTTAAAAATTAAAGGGTGACAGAATCAGTGAAGTCTGGAAATTTCATTAAAGTATAAATTGGAGTAATAGAATTCTCTGTTTAGAATTTTTGTTCGCATATTACTTCTCGTGTTCTTAAATTCCTCGTGTAAATTCATCCCTTCGTTCACAAAGCTCTATTAAATACAATCTGCGTAGCTTTGTGACAAACACTGTCAATTATTTAAACTTCCTTCCTAAGTCTCCAGTCTCGTTTATGAAAATGCAACGAAGAAATGCACTTTTAAATGAAAAATTAGAGCGGCTTCGCGCCCTCGTGTTTAAGTGTTCGCGAAAATCTAGTGTTAAGTCAAGTTTCTTACCAAATTGTTCGGGCATAATTTCCATTTCTGCGGGCACAGAAGGGGTTGAATAATTTTTCGGCTCGAAATGAAAGGAGTTGAAAGTATTCGTAGGAAAGATTCGTCGTGGTCGCGGTTTATCAGCATCGCGATCGTAAATCCGAGGTTAAGCAGCGCCGTTCAGGCGTTCCAGTCACTGTTCCAACGATCAGCCGTGAAACCCACTAATTTTTAGGAAAGTTAAACTCGACCAGGCCGGGAAATACGTCGGCCGGGTCGCCAAGGTACGTTGTACGCGGACCGACTGAAATATCACGGGCATGCAGTGGCGTGTTTGCGATATATTCTTCGCCGGGCCACTAAATTTCGCGGCGCGGCACCGCGATAACGCTGGAAAAAGGCTGTAGCAAGTGTTTGATAACGCTTAATTTGCGTATCGGACGTGGAGGAGTTGCCCGCCGCGGCTGCGAATTAAACACAGTGCCGCGGCCCGGCCCGGCCCGGCTCGGCCGCGAGATATAACATCGCGGATAAACCCTGGCCCGCGATGGATAACGCCGTTTTAATTGTATTTCTCCCTGTCACTTTCGCCGCCGCCGCGTGTCGATTGAAATCACCGCCGACGTCGATACGCCGCGATGATACGAACAAATAAACGAACAACATGCTCCGGGACGTCTCGCAACGTTGCCATTCGAGGTAGAGGCAGCTTGATGCAATTATCTAGTATGCAGGGTCATCCGTTTTTAAACGGCCAAACGTCAACCAGCTATAGAGGACCCCAAATGAAACAACTTTCACCCCTAACACTTTTTTTGATTCGGTCTTGATTTTTAGATAATTCCAAAAACCCGTCATTTTTTGCGTTCACTTAAGATTAAATATATTAGGACTGCAATTATGTATCTTGATGATTTTTCCTTTGTTTGGTTTAAAATAAATAGGGGCATCTTTTTTATTAAGTCAACTTTTTTGTATGACCTTCGGATCTTGGTTTTTTTGACATGGGGCACCTCTATAGCTGGTTGACGTTTGGCCGTTTAAAAACGGATGACCCTGTATACATAGCATAAATATGGCTAAACATTTGAGGTTTGTCTAGCCCTTGGACAGCTGTTGTTCAATATTTTTTAAGTTGCTTGATGGAAATTACGTTCTCTCCATTTGTCCATATGGTCGATGTATTTTATGCTTTTGGGAATATAACCGTGGAACAATAGGGGTTGTTTTAAGAGCAGGAATAAGAGAAATATACTTTATTTTATTATTAAGGACTGTACCGAACTGAGAGGATCCTTGAAATAATTTTTAGGGTTGGTTTCAAGAGTGGGAATAATAAATTCTGAAGAGAATATTGAAAATACTATAGGGGTAAAGATATCGACATATTGGAAATGTTAAAAATGCAAATGATCTCTGGACCGAGACGGGAAAGCCATTAAAACGGCTTGATTAGACACCATACCGGTCCCATGAGAATCGATTAAACTTCTATTAATATTAAACAAGTGCTGTATCTCCGAAAACGGGGCGAGGTGTAACTTTTAATCTGTAATTCGTTGCGCTAAAGAGAAGTTCGATGTACTTTCCGCAAGAGATTATCCTAGTGCCGGTAAAATAATCCAGGAAAATGCGTGCTCGACTATCAGGCGAGTGCGAGAAAGTTTTAATGGGTTTTTGTTACGAACGAATAGATTGTATTACCCGGTGAAAAATAATTTATTCAATCGATCGTAATAATTGACAATCGGCCCGCTTTCAGCCGCGAGCCGCTTCGTTAAAAGTTGTGGAACGGTTTGAATTCTTCGAAAATACCGGCGCGGCGGCGCGGCCGTTCTTTCGATTAAACGAATTTTGGGGAAAAATCCGTTAGAAGCCATATTTTTGCCCGAGCGGGGAAAACGTGCTGCCCGCGGAGGGGAAATTTAAAGTCTGGTTCGTTACAGCGGTCTGTACATCGCTTTATTATGCTTTATGAGAAAGCATTATGCTGCCGTGTGTTTACGACACTTTTATTACGAGAACAACTGTTCGGCCCGAGGCGAACCTGTCGATCGTTCGCCGTTAAACTTCCATTCAGTTCGACGGAAAACTCGGCTGTACTCGAGCACATTAACGTAGACCGCGAATTTTACGCGACATTATCCATGGTTAACTTTTCCTGTCACTTTTATAACAGCCTCGACCCGAATCACGTCGATATACCGACCGGTCCGGTCGATCCTTTACAGCACAATTTATATTTATTAACCATCGATTTAATCCGTCGAGACTCAGCAGTCTTTCGCGACGTGGTCACATATTTCACGTTGCGACTTAACCTCCTGGCGATTCGAGTTTTTCAAACCCGCGTTCGATCTAAAAAATTCGGAAATTTCTCTACATTTGTTTCATTCCACCTAGAAATTTCCCTAAAATTAAAGTTAAAATTCAAATACCATTTAACACGTTGATTGCCATGTCACCCATGTGTGGGTGACGGAATTATTTGTCCAAATTTTAAAATGAATTTTTACGCTAATATATTAATTGTATCAAATTTTTTAAGGATCTGTAAAATGCCAGATAGTTGGAGGACTACTCGCTATCATACATATAATTTTTTTCAATTTTTATTTCATTTAAAGAACTTACATTAATTTGATGGAATTTTTGAGGTTTCTAGCTTGGCAGTCAAAGTGTTAAATGTCTGTAAACTTAATTTTTAATAAAATCGAAACGAAATTATGTTCATAATACAAATTGTTTCGAGTGTTTCAATTTTCATAGGAATATTTATTCGAATAACAACTGATGATTATTGTCTTCGACGAATGTATTTACACTCGTTGCAACGCAAACAATATTTCTGTACACGGAAAATCATATATTGCAGAAAAAGAATAATCGGAACAAAAACAGAGAGATAGAGACACGGTTAAAATAACAATGAAATCGGACGTCGTTTGTTTGTCAATGCATTCGCGTTCATTTACATCTGAATGTTCCTCGAATAGATCATTTCATCATCGTCGACGGCGGCGTTCGAATTAAACGAGAAATAGTATCTAAATAGAATTTGTCCGGGGGTTTCAATTTCGACATATGAAAAATAAAAATGGGTTTTTTGTCGCGATGCGCGGCCTGATATTGATGGAAAATGGCAATCGGCAAACCTATACGAGCCGGGACCGATTGTTTAAGCGATTACCATTAACGGTGCGCCATCGATATACCTATCTTTAATCCATTTTCATTCATACATCAATTAACCCATCTGTCTCCATATTCGACGGGCGTCGAGCCAATTAAATAAATTGCACGGGGCCCCGTAACGAAATGGAAAAACGCCGCGTGCCAATTCCGAGTAATACGATGTATTAGCGCCCGGGAATGATCGAGAAAGTGCTCTCGCGAGTGTGATGGGATGAGAATAAAAAATAAAAAAAATGCTAGCGTACAAGGGATGACGAAAAATTGGATGCAATCGAAAATGTGCAGCAGACTTCGGATTTACCTTTGATTCGAGTGGGCGTCGGTTTTTCCCGCGCGGAGCACCTAATCTTTATCAATTGGGAACGTGTACAATTTCTTTGAAACATGATTTTTGGGTAATTAAATTTTTAACATATTTGAAAAACGCGTTGAGAAAATTTTTCTCAACCGAGACGCTGAGGAGGAAGAAGAAGAAGAAGATGAAGAAGCGGCGGAGGATATTATCCTTTGTTTTCACACGATCGTAGGAATTTCTTTTGGCAATTTTCAACAAATCGATTGTCTTCTGAGACGTAAAAATATTATTTTGATGTTCAGAAATACAGAGTTTAATTGAAAAAGGTAGACAAATAAGTAGAATTTAATCGGGGTGAGGGTTTAATCGGGGTAAATATGACACGTGTTCGCAGCAATCGTTTTTTAGGAAAATATTCAAGAAACTGCAAGCTAGCCGGAAACACGGCAGTTCCGAAAGTTTCGGCGATAAGAAAAAGAAGGGGCCCCAAAGAGGGAACCACCCTTTGTCGATCGCAAGTGGCGAAGTGAATTGAAAACTTTCTTCCTAAGCTTCTTCATCTTCTTCTTCTTCTTCCTCCTCAGCGTCTCGGTTTTTTTCTCCGTCCCGCATTTTACACATCTCTTTCGGGCAAGTTCTGTTTTGCGGAAGTTTTAAGTATTTTCAAGGAGCCGCCGTCGCGAGGACGTTTCGCGAGGATCTCTTGTTACTGTTTAATCCCTTCCTGCTACGTCGTCATACATTCTCGAAACTCTTATGCCAGCATTTCGAAAGAGAAAGAGAGAGAGAGAGGGGGAAAGACCCCTAGCACTAGACTAAATTAATTTCACTTTATTTGTTGGACTCTTTTCATTTATTCGAATTTTTGTAGATTAAACCGTAGACTGTTTTAGTTTTCCGGACACCCTTTATATCGTGGTGATGTGTTAGCTTGGTATAAAAATAATTCTGTTTCACAAACAATTTTTCTAGTAAATCCTTTTACTTATGATGCTTCTTCCGTTGTATTTTGTGTCATTGTAAAGCTCGTCGTTTCTCCAATCTGTCTTAAAATGATTTAACCGACGCTTCATAAAGTTAAATTGAAACCATTATTTTTGTGCCGATGTAATGCAAACAACTGTAGCTAAAATTCAAGCCATTCAAAATAATGTAAGGCTTTAATGATATTAAAATAATAAATGAGATGAATTGAAAAGAAAAAACAACCACAGTAATCAGTTCGTGCACTTTCTAACTGCACACAGGGACACGTTCGAAACTATTCGAATCTGTTCAGAGACAACTCGAAAATATTCCCTAAAAAATCACCGACCAAAAACAGACCTAAAAGCGCCATCACCGTACATGTATCCCGCTAACGGCATTAACTCGAAATCCAGCTTCTTCGCGCGAAAATATTGTAAAACGCTTCGGAGCGGCTTGCGCAGCGAGCGAAGATGGATAAACAGAAGGTTAACGCTTTATTATTCTAAATCAGCGAATCGGCTTGGCAAATCCGCGAATCCCGTCGCGCCGCCATTTAACCGAGCGAAGCATTATCGAATTGTAAGGAGTAAAATGTTGTTTCGGCGCGGCGAAATATTTATTTCGGGCAATTGTTTTTCGCGCGCGTGGACGGCCCTGGTTATTTCGATTTTCGACGATCAATTGAACGGTTTGAGCGAGTTACTAACACTCAGCACGAGCGCTCAGCTTTCGGTGAGAATAACAGAGAACGCGAAACACAACGAGAAGAGAAATCATTCCGTGGAAACCGTGGACGCGTAAGCTCGCGAGCGCGTGATCGTTACAGCACGATCAATGTCTCGTAATTCACCGATCATTACACGACTCATCGGCGCCGGCCAGATATTTAATTAATTCATGAATTATTCAGGAACACGTCAAAACGCGGGGGGAGAGGGAGAGGGACGTGTTTTGACTTTCATCGATTCCGCAGCGAGGTCGAGCGGTGTGACGAAAAAAAAAAAAATGGATAAATAAAATTCACCGTGACGATCAAATGCACTGTTTGATTTTATGCAGTACAAAGGGAACGCGTGGAATAACATTACAGAATATTCGCAACTCTCCGCGAAGGGGGTGGCCCGGGGGTTGCATACCTTAACGAGTCGTCGATCAACAATTTCACGGATTCGACAGAACGACAGCGGGTAAGGGGGAACGGGAAGGGTGGTGCAACTAATTTCCGCGGAATTTACAGATCGTTAGCGTGTACAAATGAATGTTGACGTGCTATTTTCATACAGACGTCTCGAGTGCTTTTAGCCAACAAATCGCGGTGAATTTGTAACGACTCACAGCCCCGCGGTACGCGCCCGTGCACTTCCAATAATTAATTCGCTAAACGTTGAAATCGTTCGGCCGTTACGATGCGAAATATTTGACTCGAAGGAATGCCCCCCTCGATCGCGTAGACGCGGCGAGGGGAAGGTCCAATTTGCCGGGAGGGGCGATAAAACCGGGAGCAAAAATAACAGAACCGAAAAAAAACTGATTGGAATTCCTTACGCGGGCCGAACACCGAATAGCCAGCGTGACAACGAACTCGTCCCGAGGTTTTTTCTGCCCGTGGATCCCGCTCGATCTATCTGTATAATTCGCTGTAAAGTCGAAAAATTCGTGCCGCGCCCGATTACTTTATTAACCCTTCACCGTGCCATTTTCTTTAAAAGTGGCAAAAAGTGGCCACTTTATAAAAATAACGAGAACAGATTTAGTCAGACCTTTTTAGCAACTTTTAGTATATAGTCCAAGGAATAAATTTGAATAAATTGAATAAATTTCCTACAAATACACCGTTACAAACCCGATAATTGTAAATTGATCAATTTAGAGCCCGTCATTTTGACATGTGCCGTGAGTTAGTGTCAAGGCTTCAATGGTCGGATCGCCTTCATCCCCAAAAATCTCACAGGAGGGAAAAGAAAATTTATATTTTTGTCTGGCTACATTTATCTCCACGTTTCACCTGTTAACTGTGCGTGTCCAGTATACCCGTGTTAAAAAATATTAGGTTGGCAAGAAAGTAATTTCGGTATTTTTAGGTGAAATAAAATCTAATTTTTTTATCAAAGCAATGAACTTTAACCAATAAAATATTTTCCATTTTGTTCTATGATCTTTTGCCATCTTTCTGGTAAGTTCATAATTCCGCGCTCATAAAACTTCTGATCCTTTTTGGTGAAAAACTGATCCAAGTGCGATTTCTGATCATCATCATTGGTGAATGTTTTACCATTCAAAGAGTTTTGTAAACTTCGGAATAAATGATAATTTGATGTTGCAATGTCTGGTACAATTCTGGCACGTGCGTTCTGTTAAGCAATCCACACCATAAACTTCACATATGTCTTTGTGAGCCTTGGCAGCTTTTTTACCTCTACGGAAATAAAAAAGCAATACGTGCCTATAATGTTCGTTTTTGCACTCCATGTTCAAATTGACACAGAACAAACAATTTTAATCAAAATTACGTGTAATTTGCTTCAAAAGTAACCTAAAAGATGCAGTTATGAAATGTCAGAAAGAAGACAACGTTGCGTTTAACAGAAGTCAATCAAACAAAACATAACGTCAGGTATAAGTGAAAACCGAAATTACTTCTTGCCAACCTAACAGGCTTGGGACCGAATAAAATAATTCGGTGGCCAAATTACACATCTCCTATATGGCTCAAATATTCTATCAATGATACAGTGAACGAAGCATAAATAATGCTGCTAATAAAACGTCTTCACTTGACAACATGAAAGGAACACGAACACGCGGGCCAGAAAACAAAATGGAAGAGGAGGGCCGCGGTTTTGCTCGCAGTTTTGGTCCTCGTTTAAATTCTTCTTTATTCTTGTTCAATCCAGCTAGATCTAGATCATGTTCGCGTAACGTTCTATCGGATCGTTGGCAGGATATTCGCCGGCGTTCGTGTTCACGGGTCCATGTCGCGCGAGAGAGCACACTGCCGGATGGAAAAATGCCGAGAAGGATCCCCGAAGCTATCCGAAAGCCAGCTCTCATCCAAACAGCCAAGAAGATATTCAAATCGTGTGTCGAGTTTATTCCCAAGGTCGGTGTTCGGCGAAGTTAGGGACGGGAGAAATAAAAAGCGAGAAGACGCTTGCCGAGCAACGGCAACGACATTCGATGCATCGCTGTTTACCCCGCCGTTGAAATTCCGCGTTTACAGCTTTCTTCCCCCCGGCCCCAGGGAGAACGAACTCCATTTGCTCTTCATTACGAAGTAATAAGAGGTGAATTAATAAACGGGGACGCAGTTGGAGGAACGGAATTGCCGGTGATTGAGAACGAGACGGCCGGCGCCGCGGCGGAGGGGAACAATTCAATTTCTGATCCGGAGCATACTTGTCAGAGAGAAAGAGGCCATCGATGAGTATTGCGTTGCATTTTGTTGCGTGCTCGGTGACGGGTCCATCGGATGGAAACGTCTAGTTCCAGGTTTTTAATGGACATCTTCCGTACCGGAAACTTTTTTGCGTTAGGGGAACAATGGAAACGCTGTTTGCGAATCGTGCATCGTGTCTTCGAGATAAATACTTAGCTCGATCACAAAATATCAAAATATCGCCTGATTTTCTTCAAATCGAACCGAATGAAATTTTTTGACATGCTAGAAGAATTAATTTACCATACAGGGTGTTTGGTAACTGGTGGTACAAGAGCGAAAACACATGAAAGAATAAGTCGACAATATGGAATAAAATTTTGTCATCCGAAGTTTCGTTATCGATAAAATCGAGTTTGAAATGCAGCGAATACGCATGCTATTCGATAGGAATTGTCTGACGCGTCTGATCATGACCAACCAAATCTACTTCCTGCATATACTAAAGCACACAAACCTGAGAGATCTTCAAAGTCGATTTTCTCGAAAACAAAGCCTCAAACGAAAAATGTTTATTCTATATTTTTGACTTGTTCTTTCATGTAGAATCACCCCCTTTTCGCTTGTACCACCAGTTACCAAACACCCTGTATAACCGGTGAAAGGCTATAACCGGTTCTGGGGATCAAATCTGCCCTGGAAGGTATTTTATTCTAATTTGCGCCGTTCGATAGCCCGCCAAAAAAGATACCTTTCAGCCAAGTTTTAGCCCGATGGCTCATCTGTAAGGGCAGTTATAGAGGAAAATCGAAAATTCAGTTTTTAGCCCATTTTCCCCATTTAATGACAATTTAAAATTCAGAAAAAAATCTGACATATTTCGGATACCAAACCACATACTTTGAATCGTTTTCAGATTTTTCCGTTGCAAACTCCGGTTGTAAAAATTGATCGGATTTGCGAAAAAGTAAAAGTAAGCTTCTGATAAAAGTATTGCTTTAAAATTATTGAAAAGGAAAATGCACGTATTATTTCACTTCTGTGACATCCTCAAGTAGAACGCTCACCGGGCGAAGTTGAAACTGCTAAAATTGAGAAATCCGTGGCAGGCAACTTCCGGTTATCTCGTACGACTTCCGAGAGGTAGAAACATGACCGACGACCAGCCATTAGGTCGCCCGACGCCGACGCTCGACGAGATCACCCACTACGTGCAAAACGAATGGTGTCGTCACAAAAGGCTCAACATATTCGTCCCGAAATTCGCCCTTAATCCTCTGGCTGATGGCTTGCGACATTAGAAACCTGCGAAACGTCGAATATCCCGCGCGAAGCGTCCCGAGCGAGGACGAAACGACACCCTGGCGTATCGAGAGCCTGTGCGACACGAGGCGTTTATCTAGGAGAAAAAAAAGAGAGGGAGTACCTAAATAAGTCTCGCGCAAGATAGTTCTCGGCGAAGGGGAGAGTCGCGATCGTCGTCGTGGGGGCTTAAAGCACTGAAATCAGCGTGGCGCATAAATTACGCGAGCTCGGTTCTTGATTTGCCGGCGTTTCAGCGTCGGGGTAATGGAAATTTAATGCACAACCTCCACCGCGGTAATAATAAATAACCCCCGGACGATAAGGCGGCCGATAAGGCCGCCAATGACTCGAAGCCGTGTCCCCCCGGACGGTCTCGTTTCTTGTTCGGTTCGGCGGATGAAGAAGACAGAAAAGAGCAGCCTCTTTTCAGAGCTCGTCCATCGGTACACCGGATTTTCCTGCTCGGCCCGCGGCACGGCGAACGACAAACGAAGATAACTCGAATAAATGTAAAAAGGGGAGAACGGCTGACTTTTCTCTAAGTGAAAATCGATGGAGTTTTATTGTGTGTCGAAGCGTCGCCGCTATACTAACCGAAATCTCTCCCCCCGACGACCTACCTTTACCACGCCGCCCATTATCATTCGGTTTCGGCTGCCTTTTCAGCGCAGACCCTCGCAAAATGATCGAAACTCGATAATAGTTGAAGACGGAATTATTCTCCCTTACCGAACGCCTTCTAGAAATCGTCCTCCCCTCCGTGACGCAGCCGGGCGAGACTAATTAGTCAATTTTGGATCTCTTGAATTTTTATCGCCGGAAATGTACCGACAATCCTATGGGGAATTATTAGTTCGGAGAATCTTCTGTGATTATTTGCAATTTTGGAATTAGGGGTTAGCCGCCTATTTTAAACCTTTTTTTATTTTATTTAGATTGGATTTAGGGGTGTGCTAGGACCCCACCCCTTTGTGGTTACAGAATTTCTTTATGATGACCCTGATGTATTTTTAATTTTTTCGTTACGCACGTTTTGTTCAGTTTTGATGAAGACTGGGTTACAGAGGATCAATTTTTTGAAGAATTATGTCTAGACTACGGATTTTATCCATTTCTGACAAAAATGAGTAGATGAAATATAAAATAATAGGAACGTACGAAAAATTTAAAATAGTTATAAAAGAAAGTAGCACAAAAATCTATAGTCTAATTTACGTCTGTTAAAAAATGAAATGGAAATCATTGCAATTTTCTTGAAAGTCAGGTTCGTCGAGCACAGGGCGAAACGTATTGTCAAGATAATGCGTGTCGCGTGTCCCGTCATAAGAAATAAATGCGAATCAAATCGTCGGGGAATTCTTATTGAATTTCAACGTGCCGACGCGACGTCGAAAGAACAGATTTGATTCAATTCCGTCGGAAGACGCGACATCGAATAATTCGAGCTTTTTAGCTTTCGAAGGAAGACACGGAGTTCAAGCTGGCAACACGGGCAATATTCATGCCGCGGCTGGTGCGTGAATTTTACATTTCAATCGAAGTATGTAGCTCGGCATATGCGCGCGAGCACTGGCAATGCATTTCCGATGGTATTTCGCTAAACCAACAAACGTCGCGAGGCTCATCTTATTATCGGGGACACCGTCGGCATGCATGAAAGAATTCGCCACAAATTTTACTCGCTGCCTCGGCAATTATTGCAGAAAAGCATCACTGTTGCGATTGCAAAACTTATTGTCAAGAACAACTGCGATGCATAAAGAATTGTCTGAAAAAATTTTGTCCACTTACCGAGTGATTAATGCAAAAAACTGTGGTCACTATTGAGATTGCAAACTTCGTGATATTGTTAATAACAGCGTCGAAATGCATAGCAGAATTGTCCAAAAATTTTCCCCCACTTTCCGAGTGACTAATGTAAAAAATGATGGTCACTTTTGAGATTGCAAATCCCCTCCTATTGTTAATAACAGCGTCGAAATGCATAGCAGAATTGTCCGCAAAAATTTTCTCCCACTTTCCGAGTGACTAATGCGAAAAATTACGGTCACTTCTGAGATTGCAAACCCCGTCTTATTGTTAATAACAGCGTCGTTTGTATAGAAGAATTGTCCGCAAAAATTTTCCCCCGCTTTCTGAGTAATTAAAGCGAAAAATGATGGTCACTTTTGAGATCGCAAACCCCGTCTTATTGTTAATAACAGCGTCGTTTGTATAGAAGAATTGTCCGCAAAAATTTTCCCCCGCTTTCCGAGTGATCAATGCGAAAAATTATGGTCACCTTTGAGATCGCAAATTTTTGAGTGATTAACGCAAGATCGGCCAGCGTCGTTACGATCGAGCAAATTAAAACGCACGGTGCGGAGCTCGAATATAACTAATTAACAGACTAAAACATGGTGGGCATAAAGCGCATCGAGTTTCATGAAATTCAGATCTCTCATACTTCGCCGCGAGTCAGCGAGTCAATTATGGAGTTCGGGAAATATTTACGCTGTTAGCTGTTTATTATTCCTGGCTTTACCACTTGCGGATTTAGCGTGAAGATTAATTCGTATTCCCTGGTCGTGCGAGATGCGCGAACGAAAGACGCGATGTTTTAATGGCCGAATATCTCTTATACGTAACACAGGTGTTATCAGTGCAAATATTAGTGGTATGACTAAGATCTGATTTTTCGGGCGACAAATATTATTGGATTATTAGATTTTTATGCGTTTATGAAGAAATTGGCTAGATGAAATATAAAAGAGTGAACAATCTAAGAATATTGTCACGTTGTTTTCAATGTGAAAGAACTATTAGGGGATGAAATAAATTTTTATCTATATCCTGCTCCCCAGAATCGATGCAAAACATTTTTATTTTACATAAAGATCGGGAATTCATATATCGAGACATAGACATATATCGAGAATTCACTGTACCTGTTGCCATTTTATTGTAGACCATTAAAATCAATGGAGGTCACGACAAATGCATTCTTGTGATTAATAATAATAAAATGTAGTCTAGCCTCTTCGTTCGTTCTGTACTCGTAGTTATGGACAGTTTTTCGGAGAATTTCGACGAGAATGATGGTACCATAAACAGTGCCATTTAACATCGTATTTAATAACGCAAGCAAGCGGCGCCGACCACCTCGGTGACAGAAAGGAGGACACGAGACGGAAGGGACAGGAGAAGTTTATTATCAGAAGACGATCAGCTGGCCGAAACATCAGAACTGCCCGGATACTTCTCCGGCAGGAGAGTTTATAAAGAAAAAAAAGGGGGCTCCTTTCGAGGCTGTAAAAATTTTACGATGGCCACGTTATTTCGTGCAGTGGTCTTTATTTACCCGTAAAAGTTTCATGGTGTTATCACACTTCGCTGCTTGCACCAGAGGGACGAATTGTTTCATTGCTCGGCTATTTTTACGGGCTGGCTAGAGCTTGCTCCTCGTCCCTCACTTTCTCCCTCTTTCTCCTTCTTCTCGCTTTCCCGCTCATCCGGGCCAAAGGTGGAACGGAATTCGTAAAACGTCTCGTATTCCTCGCACTGTGCTGCTAAATTAATTTTTGGCGCTCAAATTCCATGAGAAAAAAAAATTTTCAAAACACGATTTGTTCGTGTTTTTAATATAAGACGCGTGTGTGTGGATTAAATTGCTTCACAAAGACTTTCTGTGCTGGGAAAGTGAATTGAGAAGATCTGGTTCTTTTAGTTAATGAATTGGACAAAATTCTGTGATATCCATTTTATTCGTCACCATTAATATCGTATGGTGTTAGTAAGTCCACTGACTCGGAAGTGAACTAATAATTTAAAGAAACGAATATCGCCAAGGAACAATGATTTATAAATTTATCAGTCCATTCAATTGCTCTGTATTTAGCGCTACGAGTTATTGATTATACAAGAATTCTTTAAACAAAACTCGGTTGAACAGCCTGTTCTTTGGATTTTTGATAAATAATATAGACCGTTTGGAAAATGTCTGTGACAACGGCAGAAAGAAATGGCGCGCACGGAGAAGAATCGCAACAAAGTTTGCACAGGCTGCTACCGCGACCCGTCTCGATTTCCAATCTGATTACAAGAATTCAGATTGCTCAAAGCATCCGAATCGTACTTGGCATTGACATCCGGGTTATGTCAGGATCTCTCAATTCCGTTTAGCATCGTGCGATCTCGGCATCCGAGATCTCCGAAGCATTTTGTGGTCTGTACGAGTCGTCAAACGCGACTGGGAAACAATATCAACTCGGAAACCACGACTTTCGATCGCAAAACAAACCGTGATTCCTCAAACGACGAAACAGTATTAAATAACAATAAATTCCACAGATGATTCTTTTACAAGTGTCAAATTATTTTACAAAAAAAAAATCCATCGAAATTGTCCGAATTCTCAATTTTATGATCATTAAAAATATTAAAAAGCTTCTATGAAAAATTATCGATTAAACAAATTCACCAGTGTTAACATTGTAGTAAAAATCAGTTAATTTAATTTTCCTTTTGGTGCTCGCGTACGGTTCTAGTATGGAATATTATAAAATGACTCTTCTCGATTAAAGTTCTCTAATCAATTCGTTCGGAAAAGTTTGATGTTGTAAATCGACAAACATACATCAAGTAAATGAAAAAAAAATTACTACACAACAGTGCGCGTCTTAATAAACTAAAACGCAGCGTCCATTCGGTGATAACTTATCCGCAGTGCAATCCATTAATTATTTCACTGTTATTGAACGAGAGTGATTGATAAAATCGATCGGAAAAGGTGATTCCGTCGAGCTGCAATATTTCAGCAAAGCAAACACAATCCGTCGAAACAATATTACCCGGGACTCCGTAATTACAAAAGAACCGTGTAATTTCTTTTTCTATTTCGTAATTCGCGGGCTAATTGTGCCCCGGCGGTGGCAGCGAGCGCTGGCAAATTTTTATTACAAACGAATCGAACGTCCGCGGACATCTGCGACCTTCTATAAATTCGGTTACAATTACTTCGATTCGCAACTGTATTTCGAGGCGCGCGAACGGAAAACAAGCGGAACAAAGCATGAAACAACAAAATCCAGTGCACCTCGAATTTCTGCAGCTCGATTGCATCCGCCACTGTCCCGAGGGTTCGCAGGAGCGTACGATCGGTTGACAAAAAGTTTGCTTGTTCAGCTGGATTCGTTTGCTTTTTTTTGTTGTTTTTACACCCCCACCCCTGGGGCCACGCTCTCGGCCACCGTGAAAATAAAGGTAACTACTAATTTGTTGTCGCTCATCGTGACAACAATAATTGATAGATGCTGCGATTTGATGGCCGTCCCTGCGCCGAATAATCAACAATCTTCCCTTCTATTAGGTTGCTCTAAACGAAATGTATAATTTTAAACGGTAACAAGCTCTTTTTTTGTGCAATAAAGAAAATTAAAAAATTTAGTAACTCGTTGCTGAGATTTTTGTGGGGTTTTCTGAGATTTTGGAGTGGGGATGACTCGTGAAAGTTTATGCACAACGAATTCAGTCGAATTTGGGCATGATCGGGTACTGATTAGAAGGCGCAACTATTAACAACGATGCGAGGCGCGCGTTTTCGAGTGTTTCGTAATTATTATTTCGGCGGAAAACTCGGTGGACAATTAAGCGTGCGGTAATAAGCGGCGCTTCGTTATCCGTCTAGAAACGTGACTTTTTGGATTTTCGAAACTAGCGGCGTGCTCGTTGGAAAACGGGAACGGGAGCGGCGGAGGGGACGGAGGGGAAAGTAGAACGTAACCAGGGCGGGGGGATAGGGGCGGAAAACGCAGGGCGGAGAGGGTAGGTAAGGGTAACGAGGGTTAAAGCGCGAATACTCGTCAATTATGAAACGCTTCTCTCCATCGAGCGAAATTGCGGCCCATTAAGGGAAGTACTACGTGTCCGAACGAAATTTTCGACCAACCATCGAGAAACACAAAAACAGCGGCGGGCCGGGAGAGAGAGAGAGAGAGAGAGAGAGAGAGAAAGAGAGAGAGAGAGTGAGAGAGAAAGGCGAATTGAAATTTGCGAAATTCGCGGAGCCCCGCGGAAAAACTACCCTTAATGTTTCGCGGTCCTCGGAATCCCGCGATTTTCCATTTTAACCCTGCTGTTCCCATTCTTTTCTTATTTTGCAGAAATATAATCAACTATAGTCGGATTTCGGTTTATTTTTAATGTCGACGCCATCACGATATTGAATACTCCGAAAATGAATTGCATTTCATCATAAAACTTCTTTATATTCTCAAATGATTTTTATTCGGATTTAATTCATCCACACTACTTATTTAACCACTGTTACATTAACTGATTATACAGGGTGTTTGGTAACTGGTGGTACAAGCGAAAAGGGGGTGATTCTACATGAAAGTATAAGTCGGAAATGTAGAATAAAATTTTGTCATCCGAAGTTTCGTTATCGAGTTTCAAAATCGAGTTTAAAATGCAGCGTATACGCATGCTATTCGATAGGAATTGTCTGACGCGTCTGATCATGACCAACCAAATCTACTTGCTGCATATACTAAAGCACACAAACCTGACAGATCTTCAAAGTCGATTTTCTCGAAAACAAAGCCTCAAACGAAAAATGTTTATTCTATATTTTTGACTTGTTCTTTCATGTAGAATCACCCCCTTTTCGCTTGTACCACCAGTTACCAAACACCCTGTATATGTACACTATATCTTTATTACTTCTTGCTTGACGACTGGTCGTTTTACACTACTCGACTGTGACTGACTTGTACTACTTGATCATGTACACAAAATGTCTTCATTACTCCTTGCCTGGCTAGAGGCTGGCCACAATTCCTGTTTGACTGTGGGTTGACTTATACTACTTGTCTCATAAGAAGGTACTTGATATTTTTACCTATAGCACTTCAAACGTTATCACATCTCCAGCACTATAAACCGTATTTTCGAACAATATTTAACCGTGCATAAAATCGAGCAATAGTAAAATAATCTCCACCGAATCTAAATATACAGCACTATAAACCACATTTCAAAACTAATCTGTACTCAGGCCGGATTTTCTGCTAACAGAATAATGTTCGCCCTTCGTGAAACAAAGGGAACGGATTGACAAAATTTCGGGAGCATGGCGTACGGGAAAATCCAAAGAACAGCTGGAACAAAGCGCGAATACGATTCCGTCGAAGAAAAACTCGCGGAAAATCGTTGGCTAATGGGTCTCCAAACACCGACTCAAGTGTGGACGCGTTGTCGGTTCCGTAGGAACACGTACCCGTTGTATTTCACGGAGAACAATCGTCGGCGCATTAGGAGGGCTGTCCTGCGAGCCGGTACACAACGGAACACGATTCAACGGCGTGCCCGTTCATAATTCAGAAATACCCGTCCCGACGAAGCAGAGGGGCACGGGAAGTCGCTGCATCTTTCAGAGGACCCGTCGCAAGGACTGCGAACGCCGGTGCAACGCGTTGCAACGAACACATGCACCGGACAACAGGCTGAAAGCTGCCCGAGTGTGTCGGTTAATTTATTTAATGCGCGCTGTCTTCTTCGCGCGGCGAGCTAAGCGTTCAAAAGAAAGCCGTGAATCCTGTGTCTGAAACGCTATGTCTCGCCGGTGGATTTTTATGGGAAATAATTATGCTACCATTGGACAAATATTAGGGGTACCCATAAGTAATTATTTGCAATTTGTTTTAGTTCTGCACGGATCCTTGAAAAGCTTGAAACGCGTTTTCCTTCACAGTTTTCGGTAGTGGAGCCTGTGTTCAAAATATTCTAAAAAGTATAATTTTTTTTTTTTCACTACCCTGAGATAAAATGGCGACGTCCCTTCCGAGGATCATATTCGTAATCCGTGCGGGATTTAATGTAACAACGAAGAAAATTTGCGATGTTTATGGAGATGTATTGAAGGTCAACGAGTGTCAACGTTGGTTCTGAGGGTTTACTGCTGGTGATTATGATCTCTCTGACAGGCCTCTGACGACCAGTTGAATTTGATAATGACACCCTAAAATCGAGTGGAAGCTGATCCAAAATTAAGCGTGCTAGAATTATCGAGATGCCTTGGGTCCACGTGGTCAACTATACAAAGGCACCTACACGAAAAGCGTATAGGCAAGGAATATGGGTACCGCATCAATTATCTGAGACCAACAAGAATGTTCGTCTATCAATTTGCACTTCTCGAAGCGAGTCAAGGCGGACAGATTTAGTGTCGCGAGAAGGGCGGTGTAAAATTAAGCGGCCATAGTAGACGATCATTCAATCAGGGGGGACGAATCCAAGTGAACGAAATTAACTGTGGCTCTGTGTTTCTCGGGGCGGATCGTTCGACTGTGTTTCCGGCGCGCTCGACCGTCTCTATGGCGAGTATAAAGCGCTGGATATAAAGTATCTGGCGCCGCGTTTACGACGTGCTCCCTTCTCCTACGCTCGATCTTTTTCGAAACTCCTCCGACTGGCTACCGGGCACTCCGCCATGTGACTCTTTATTAAATTTGTATCCTTATTTTAGTGGATGAACGACACCGGTGATCGGAGAGTTCAGAATCGAACTACTCTTGCGCGCAGGACCATATTTTTTAGCCATTTTCAGAGCTCGTCGTGCACCTTTTACCGCGACAACATAAAACTCGAATTTCTGATTTTTATTTTGTAAAGATTTTACTGGAAGAAAACTCGAATCTTATTCGTGTGCTTTGTACGTAAATATTCACTGCATCGATTCCGAGAGAGAGAAAGAGTTAAGTAAAAATTGATTTCTTCTGTTAATAATTGTAACGAATTGAAACTGACATTGCACATCATATTATATGTATTATACGTTCACTGCAATGTTATAACTCGAGGGATTCAAGATAGGATGTTGGCAGATTGTGTTTAAATTTGTTTATAGATTTCCATAATCATAAAAGTTTTATTTTTACCAGTATCTTATTCTCGTGATTAGGAATCGTGTTTGTTGCCCAGATTTTGTTAAAAATTTGTTACAATTCGGTCCGTAAAGTGTGACAAATGAACGGTATTTAAAAAATACCCGACAGAAGACTATTTACATTTGAAAACCCGGGCGATTGTGTAACGTAGGAAAATAAACAATCGCAACAAGAAGAAACGCAACGATATATTTCGCGAGCGTTTAATGTCCGTATGAAACGATACCGTTTCCATCAGCAAAATGGAGTTTGCCTGCCGGGGGAAAAAATCGTCTAATTTAAGGGGAACAACCATTTCCATTAAATACCTCGTCTTTTTTTATCACTTTTCCACCTATCAAGGAAAAAAGACAACGAAACGCGGATCCGTAGTTTGCCTCGTGCTCGCTTTAATTACAGAAGACAATTATTATAGAAACGCTGATAAATTATCGGAGAGCGAGAAACGGAATTTATTCTTCCGTGTTCATATAGAGAATTTAATTATATCACGGACGTACGTTTATCATTTAAAAGGCGATAACTGATTAAACAAATATTAATTAGTTCGCGATCCTATCAACTTTTCCGATCGCCATTTATATTTGTAGCGTTCTGATTCTATATATTTATACGGCAAATTGTTTCCGGGTCGAACTCATTATAAATTGTATCAATCGCTCAATTTAAAAGAGAACAAATTATGGTCTATTTATCTAGTTTCTCAAATACGCTTCGTGCACCGTACGAAGCAAAATTGGATGATGAAGAGGTGTTTCAAAATGGCAGTGACCTGGGTTAAAGTAAAATTCAGACGAACAACTATAAGACCCGGACAACCAAAATAATTGGTTCCCCTAAACGGACCTAGGACCTAGCAGACATCCGATCGTATTTGGCTCCTGATCTAGCAAACTAAGTACACAAGCTATTATTGCAAAACGACGCAACAGCGACCAATGGACCGGCCATCACAGTTGAAGAAGCAAGTACCAAAAAAGACTCATAAACCCAGAATCGTGCAGCCAAAAGGACGCATTCCAACGATCGTGGCCCAAAAACACGAAATCACTATTCGCCGTAAAACTACCCCAGTTTGAGGGGAGAGGGGGGTGGCATGTGCACAGGAGCCAGCAGCGATCCCCGCAGGACAAAACGCGTGGGGGATGCGTTCTGGGGATGGGATCGAGGGATGAGATCCACCAAGTGGGAGAGCATGGGAGACAGTGCGGAGTATCTGGCGCCAGAGTAACGGCGCCCGGCGCCTTTCCGTCTGCGTCTAGCCGTAACTGGCGCCAACCTGGCTCCCCATGGACTGAAGGGGTGCTCACCCCATCCCCTAGGATCTCTAGCCCGAGCACAACACTCCGATCTTCCTTTCTCTCCGTCCGCCACGACTCCGAAGCGATCCCGCCTCGAGACTATGCTTCGTTCGGCTATCCAAACACATCCAACCATCCCGGAAAGCAACCAGCCACGTAGGGAGGGCAGTTACTTCCACCGAAACAAAATCTCGAACACCCCCCGTAGCGGCTAGCTCCTTGTTCAGACCACACGCGTTTAAGGGGGTAGTCTTCGGAATTTTTTTCCAGGAGAACCATTGAACCTTCCGCATTAAGATTTTGCACACATAAGCGTGAACCCTTGGAGCACACGATTTTATTTTTTCAAGGAAAAATAATCAAAATTACGCGAGTTATATATTCTTTTATACAACGGCGATTTTGAGGGGTCTTATCTCGGGAACTGCTCGTGCCAAAATTATTTAATAATAATATACAGTGGAAAATATAGGTTGCAATGTAAAAATTGACCTTTGTAGACCTCCTCAAGGTCATCTCGAATAAATAACAGCATAATGTGGCCCCTTTTGCAGGAGTATTTTTTTCTAGGTGTGCTCTAAGAAAATGCAAAGAAGGAAAATACGTTTTTCCCAGAGTTCTGGATTAGAAGATCCCCTTAATAAATTATGACGCTAACCTGAGCTCGATGATGAATCTCGCACGAATTTGCAAGGCCGCTGTTTCCACGAAATTTCGAGGTCCCTGGTGTTGTTGCCCCGCTGTTTCGTGCCCCTCTCCGTGCCCTGTTTTTTGTTCATCCCTCTCCTTGTTCATATCAGAACAGGCCCATCTTGTCTCCCTTCGATATTCGACTGGTTGGCGGCAAGGAAAAGGGGAGAGTCGTCTATTGATCGAGCGAATTCCGCACGGAGAATCTGTTTACCCGAATTTCGCGCGTCGGGTAGAAGGAAATATTCCGTGTACGTGAGACCAACGTCGAGGTCGTCGTTCTGCGGTCCAACCCCCTTCAGAAAACGAACCCCCCTTGCCCGCGCCACCCTAACCCAACAACCGTCACTTTCCTGGCCGCGGTTCTTTTTCTTCGACCGATGGATCCGCGCAGACCCTTCTACTTGGCCAGCCACTCTTTCTCTTCCCTTGCCTGGCAGTTTCTGATGCCAAGTTTCTTCCTATCGGGAATGATGAATTCCACGCTCCCCGGGAAATGATATTTGGGACAGGACACTGCACTCTGGCTGTGGCTCTTCCGACGGTGTCTCACGGCTAGGGATCAAATTCCGGGTGGTTCTGAATAATATCCATCGTCGACTTCTATTTGTTTCGTGGAGCGTTTGGTCTGTAAGTTCTCGGAAAAGTGTGTTCGAGAAAACGAACAATTGACACATCAGAATTCGAATGTATTTAACCCTCCATGAGTCTAATTTTCAGGTCACATGCTAATATGTCGATATTTTACCAAATAATTTTTGTTTCTTCACAAGATGACGTATACATATTAATTATATAGCGTCTCTGAGATAACCAATAACAGCACCATCAACTTGAAATATCAAAGTAAATGCCTTGCAAGTTGTCTACAAATAGAAACCCATAGAGGATTAACTATGGTTACGATTTAATTGTCAGAAGCGTCTGTTTTCTAGGAGTTAGCCGCATCAAAAATTCGAATGTCAACCCCGGTGGCAGCCATTTGCGAACCGGAAGGATTGAAGAGTTGCCCCGTTGTTAGAGCGTGCGAATAAAGATTTGTATTTTCGTGGATCTAGTTTCGTCGGGACATTTCCAACGACGCTCAAGTAAACATGTTTTTCTGGGCTCTTTGCGATTCAACGGACTATCGAGCCATGATTTTTCGCGAAACTTGCGATCTTAATTAACGCACGAACGTGATCCGAGAAGGCACGGTCGCCGAGAGTAATGAACATAGCTCGCGGTTTACAAGAAATGGAAATTCTTCATAAAATGGAGTGACGCAGCTCGTAATTACGCTTCGAGCTCAAAGCCTAAACTAATTTCGTATTAAATTTCTCTCGTAATTGTAATTAAAGTCTAAATCATATTTGCAGGAAGATGACGGAAAGGTATCCCGGGAATTTCCTTTCGCGGAACTTTTGCGCGTTGCGTTAAATGATATGCTGTGAAATTATTCGTGTAGAGAACACTTGGATACCGAAGAAACGCAGTTGCCGAGTAAAAATAGAATGCTACCTTCCGGTTGTGGCGAACTGTAAGCGCGACAAACTGAAAATCGGACTCTACCTTTTTGACGATCGTGAGCAACAATTTCAACGCCAAGTTGTGCGCAAACGAAATTCCAACTAGCGATTAATGATTCATTATAAAAGTTAAAATTCCTTTGCTTTTGACGATCAAAAGTGAGGACCTCGAGGAAACTGTTCGTGAATGCAATTCTATTTTACGAAACCCAAATCCGACAGTGACCTCGAGAATTCACTACAAACATTAACCCTCTTTGTGGATCTGAAACAGAAACTCACCCCCTAAGAACGCTATCCACAGGCGCATTTCTGTTTCACGAACCCCAAATTCAACCAGTCGTTGCGATAATTCGTTACAAAAATTAACGTCCCATGGAATTCTATTTTATAAAACCCAAGCAGTCACTCCAACAATTTTCGATAAAAATCGAAACCAAGAACTCGGCCCCTGAGAAAGCGACCTACAAATAAAATACTGTTCTATAAAATCCAAATGCAACGTACCACGAAAAGGCTAGAAAAATTGTCAATGTCCTCCCTGTAACGACCAGAAGCAAAAACTCACCCCCTACGGAGCAGCCTACAAAATGCAACTCAAACTGATGCAAAACAATTGCACCAAAAATGAACAAAAATTGGAAGACGGGAGAAAGATGTGGGTGCAACAGAGTTCCAAAAACAGCAACCACTATCCCGGGGAACAACAGTCCATTAAACATTCGGACTATGGCAGCGAATCCCCGGCTCGCCGCGGCCGATCCTAATCGATCCCGGGCCGGGTCGCGGAAATCCGGGATTCCGTTTTCCGTTCGAGGAAAAGTGAAGGGTCGCGTGTCGAAGATTAAAGTATCAAGGAACGTGGGATTGCAGGGTCGTTGCGCAAGGTTAATCTCGCGCTTAATCGGCGAACGAAGCCAGCGAGAAGGTCGCATGGGGGTGTGTTTGTCGAGGTGGTTGCCGCGCCATGTTTCAGTGGCAAAACCAGCCGCGGCGAGAACATACGCGTTTTCACCCTCTCTCCCTCTCTCTCTCTTTCTCTCCTTTCCTCTACCCTCTCCTCTTTCAACCCCCTGCGACGTAGTTATGGTGACGCGTGTGCCCCATAGTTACAATGCAGGGATTGCGGTCCCCGGCTGGTGGGGGTTACGGAATACGGGGTGCACGTACGTATGGTGGCGGGATTTAGTATTCGCGGCGACCCTGGCTGGTTTATACTAATGTCTTGGAGAAGTTGAAGCTACATGACCCTGGAATTAGGATAATTCACCCTGGCGACGATTTCGGCAAGAAAGCGGGAAATAAGAACGTGGAAAGGGTGATACAGCCCCACCATAAACGAAGCCTGGTGAACGAGCGAACTTTGCTAAACTAGGAAATCCTAGTTGGGTCGAGTGTCTAGTTAAAAGATCTTATTATGCTTTTTTTCTGGTTACGTTGGATGGGACTCAGGAAATTATTTCTAAAATGTATTCGGCGTTTGTGCACATCCCTCTATCAAAAATCAGTTTGTCAGGGCATGGTTGAGTTGATCAATGTTAAATTCAAAATCAATCGTGTCTACCAAAGTCAGTGTTGATAAATACCGTCCGCGATGAACTCTCGAAACAGTGTCGTCGAGCTCGCCATAACCCACCAGGAAGACTTTCGTGGCTCTTTATATCCGGCACGAAGTTTGACGATAATAACAAAAGTCATTACCTGGCTGGAGATATTTATGCAAATTCCAATTTTTGTACACAGCACAAGTTAAGCCCCTCGTGTCGGACTAATCATTTTTGCAGAGAAAAAATCACTAGCTCCATCGTGTTGCCTTTAACCTCCAATCGTGCTGTTTCTTGAAAGCATATACGACAAATGGCAACAACAGTTGTAGTCTCGAGTTTAATCTTCGTGTCGTGTTTCAAGATTATTGGAAGGTCATATCATATGTATCGTCCATACTTGGACATATTTTTTCATGAACTAAACGCTGAAAATTGAAGAAAACATTTGCAGTTTGAGAAAACACATTTTGGAGAACATTTTAGAAACCCAGGATACTGAGAATTTTAAATATCAAGATTCAACGATTAAAATAATTCTATTTGAACTGAAAATGATCCTAAACAATTGACAGATTCTAAAATGAATTCTAAAATGATTCTAACAATTAAAAATCTCACCCCCTCGCGAACGAGTCGGTTCAAATTATGATCTGTATTAGTCCAACGTTGATTTCAAAGATGGAGGTTTGAAAATTGGAGAAATAAGATTGACGCGTGAAGATATAAACGGATCTGGCTCAGGGACGATCAAATTGAATTTCGGGTCGTTTCTGTTTGTCGCGATCGCCGCCGCGTATGGGTCATTTTAATGTCCACTTCCATCCCCGGGACGAGACATTAAATTAAACCAGCGGGGAGCGATTACGGTCGGTCTTTTTTCGCGTAGCGTGGCGAAATAAATGGTCCGGGCGGCGGAAGAATTACCGCGGACGCGTTTCGTTAGCAACCGCACGGAATAAAGAAAGCTAAACCCGTTTGTCGGCGATAGAGGGCGGCGAGGCCCGGGACCACGATAATATTCCTCGGGCGAATTCCCACGGAACCCCCCGCCCTCCCCCCTTATTCGCTTTAGTGAGATGTCAGACTCGAAAACAATGCGGCCCACGTACCGAAGCCGAGGAATCAAATGGCGCCGGAATACTAAACACGCTGGAATACTTACCCTCCGCCTTGTGCACCAGCCCCCGTCGTCGTTCTACCCCCTCTGGTAACCAAAGGCCCTCGCCACTGTCTGGTCTTGTGCACGTAGGGCCACGTGACCGACTGTTTTTCGACCGTACGACCACTCTACGTGGATTACAGTGTCATCGTGTTACGCGAAACCGAGCCGAATTTGATTCCTTGGGCGGCCATCTTCTTCACCGGCAGGACCACCGGACCCTTTGCCCGTTCGTGCGAGCTTACGCTCTTAAACTGCTCTCACCTTGCCCTCCGGTTGCTTAATTTTCCATTGTTGCAACAATTAGTACTCGTATTTCACCTGTAGAACCCGTCGCAATCTTCCGGAAATTCCGACAAACCCCTAGAAGCCACTTTGTTAACAATTGTTTTGATATTTTTTAATAACTGTTTTCGAAATTTTCTTGTGCGATTATATTTCCCATTCCAAACCCCACGATCTAAAAAAAATTGTATCACTCTACACCCTTTAGTTGCCGAGGAATCTCGAAAAATGTTTCGAGGGTTGTTTTCACCCTTTCAACGCGAATGATAATGAATGAAAAATTATTTCTTACGGTGATTCGGACATTTTTAATATTCGTTATTGTTTACTAAAGCAACTATTCCTTGTTGATAATTTTATTCGTTATTCGAGGTCTATATGTGTGCTATTTAACGCAAAAGTAAGTCAATAGTTGTCTGTTCGGTTTGACACCATATTCTCGGTGTTTAGTCATCGCGAAATAAAATTGTTGCAATATAATTTTAGCATAACTTTTTCGACATTTATACATTGAACGGCTCACACGTTCAGTTGTAAAAATAATGGTGGAAGTCCTCAGCTCTCTGTTTCGTCGGATCAACATTTCCAACCCCGTAAGAATTTAATAAGCATTCTACCGGCTGCGATCGCGTTATTAGTAAAGTTAGTTGCGCGGAAAGTCGGCTATCGATTCCGAAATAGCGACGATCCTGGGGAACAAGAATTTCCAAATCGAAAATACGGTTCTACGCCGGCGAATATCTGGAAAGTGGTTGCATTTTAGCGCGGCCTTTGTCGCCAATTGTTTTCGAGGTGCTCCACGAACGCCGGAAGCAGATTTCCTCCGCAGCTTGCGTGCTCGCGCGCGGGTCATCTCGCTTTTGTACAAGAAACCGGAGGAAATTCTACACGAGACAACAGGAAAATATTAATTTCGCCTTAATTAAATTTTTCCCTCTGCAGAGAATGTTTTCTTCCTTTTTAAAGACGCGTGCAGACGCACGCCCGGGATTCCTTAGAAGCGGAAATTATTAAAACGAACCTCGCATGGTGAAGAGTTTCTCCTATTAATTTAAACAATTGCTCTCTTTTAATTGCCTCGCTTGCCGCGCTAATAAACCGCTCATTTTTACCTCCGCGTCAAAAACGAGTCTGAGCTGCGAATATCTATGTATTTATGGAACGTGCCACCTGGGATCAGTGAAATAAAAGTTCGAGTGAATTCAGATACAGACGTAGTATACTTACATTCACCTCGTAAAAACGTTCATTGTGCAAAATAGTAAAATAGATTTGGAATAATTTCTGTTTTCCCATTTCTCGTCTGTTTATTCGACAGCAAAGTCTAGTCGAAAGTAATCCTAATTTGGAAGAAACATGAATTAACACGTTGACCGCCATGTCACCCATATGTGGGTGACGGAATTATTTGTCCAGGTTTAAAATGAATTTTTACGTTAATATATTCATTGTACCAAATTTGATTGGGATCTGTAAAATGCAAGAAAGTTGGAAGACTACTCAATATCACACATATAATTATTTTCAATTTTTATTTAATTAAATAACTTACTTTGATTTCATGGGATTTTTTAGGGTTCTGGTTTGGCACTCAAAGTGTTGAACAGCCCCTATAAAATGTTCAAAAAATTCAAACAATAATATATCAATAATATAAAATGTAGAACGACTCGTGCAACTCAACAACACAGAAAAGAAAAGAGAAAAAGAATCTGAAGATTAGTACAGGGATGAATCGAGTCTCCCAGCTCTCTGAGGCTAAAATAAGAAATACCCTGCGGTGTAGAACGTTAAAGAAAAAATTTATATAGCAATCTGAAGCTGCTTTTAAAGTTTCTGTTCGTCCCGAAGCTTCATTCTGCAGGGGTTTTTCTTGGTCGTTTTCTGGAAGTCAGGAAGAACACAAGGGAACGTCTTTCGCCTAAGGAACTGAGATACAAAACAGAGAGTTTCTCGATTCGCTTTTCCTCGTGGGCGTCACCGCTTGACAGCTGATTGAATACGACGATCGAGCCTTGTTTGATTTCGGTCACTGTCATGTTTGTCGTAGAGCGAGCAGACGTCTGCACCCCTGCGCGCTCCATTAATTCCCGTTGCGCTTGCTCGCCGTTCCCTGCCTCCAGGCTTCGTCACTTGTCAGATAAAAAATGATGGATTCTCCGGTGCAGCTTCGACTAATTACGCCAGACGCATCCCCCATCCTATTTTCCTTCCGGGGAATCTTCCTTTTCCCCCTACCCCTTGCGTTCTACAATCTATTGCCTACCACCCTACGAAAAAAAGGATTCGGGAGTATAATAATAATATTCCTCGTCTTTTTGCTTTTCCTGTGCATCATGTTGCAATCTACAGTTATCTAATTCTCGGTCAGTCCCCATCCATTTTTATTTCACAGTTTAACTCGATCGGTTGTGTCGGTGAACATTAAAATACAATTAATAAAATTCTAAAATACTGATTTAAGATCTAAACTCGGAATTTGAGATCTGGAATCTAAATTCTATAACGGAGGTCTAGAACCTAGAATAGGGGTTGAAATGAAGAGACGGCCACCCTTGTTGTTAGAAATTTCTGCTAAGTACTCGAATTTTGCAGATTCGACATTTTAATAGAAATGTCCATCAACAAGATCACAACCGTTTCAATTAAACCGACAACGCTAAAGCAATTATTGTAATTTTACTATAAAATTTCTCAACAATTCTATAGTTCGTCGAGGGTTAAAAGTTCGAATTGTTGCTTGTATTCTGAAAATAATGTAACAATTAAGTCCTCGCACAGTTCAGCTGTCCTCGTTCAACGCTACAGCCGGCTTAATCGAGACAGACATTACCAAAAACTCGCGCGCACTCGAATATCCGAGATCTTGCGCAAGGACCTCTGTAACCGGAAGTCACTACAGTCGTTCCGGCACCAGACTCTTCGCGAGGCATTACAAAGGGAACAACATCCCCAGGCACTTAACGCGCAACTACGCGAACAACGAACAGATACGTGTTAACAGTCATCGCGAGAATTTCAGGCAACTGTGATCCGAGGGAGAAAGAGGCTTGGAACGATAAACAAACTAAACTGTTCGCGAATTTATTCTCTCAACAGCGATCCAAATTTTATTCAAAATTCAAAACATCTTTAGCTTTCATTTAACATTATCGTATGTTTTTTATTTTTCTTCTGACAAATATTAAAGCAACGATTTGCATTCGATTTTACATATGCACACCTGTCGCATATTTTCTGATGAAAACATTAGCACATGCTCGTTGAATATGGGGTAAAGTGTTGCGAGAGTTGCAAAAGAGAGAGCTGCATGGTTGTTTAAATAAAAATTCGTAAACACTACCTTATTTTTAGTGGTCGCTTAATGGTTACCTTTGGACCCATAACTTTGTGATTGATAAATATTTTCGAATAAATAAAGTATGAGGTACTGTCTGAAACGTTTCTCTAATGTAAAACATTTTTTCAACAGTCTTACGTTTTTTTACAAAAGCATTCGCAAAGGTCACCCTTTTTTCGGTCTCTTGCCCGAACCTTATTCCTTGAGCAACGAACAAATATTTCGCAGCGTTAATCGATAGAATAGAACGATGCTTGAAAGTACGAAAAGAGAGAGCAAAATGGCAAAATGCCTCTCAAAGAATTAGACTCCCCGAAAAACGACAACAAAAGGGAATCGATTTTTCGAAGTTTCAATGCGCCCCGTTAATTGCAGCGGAAATAAACAAACGCGACCGCGTAAACTTGTTAGCGTTTTTTCGGGCGTTCCAGGAATAGGATATACGAAAGTGGGAGCTAAAGAGAGAGAGAGAGAGAGAAAATAATTGCAGCAGACGGGTACCGGTTTCCAAAGTGAATTCACGGCGAAATGAAGACGTAAAAACGCCGGCCGCGTGCTCCTTCGCGTAGACGCAGAACCCGGCTGCACCTTTAATTAGCACTTTGTGGAAACGGAAAGCGTTGTCTTGGAAAATGTATGCACTCGTTATATCCCACGAATAATTTAGCTTGTGCAACGCCGGCCACGGAAGAGCCGAGCCTGTGCGCAGCTCTCGAAAAAAGAACCCCTTTCCCCCGGGTCGAAACACACGGTTTAATGTTATCGCTCGTTATCATCAAAAGCTTAATCCTCCACCGGTGTTGTAATTCTTTCGCGAAAAGGCTCGCCCTCATCTTTCCCTGCGAGCACTGCGAGCTCAATTTCTCTGCTTCGACTATGCTGCAGTGCAGTCACGCTGGACCTTTCTTACACATAGACACACACACACACACTCTCTCTCTCTTCCTTTCTTTTTCTCGTCGTAGTTTCTTGCACGGTCCGCTAATCAGCCTATCAATCACGCTATCCTAATACGCAATTCCGTTCACCGTTTCTTTCGTTTTGCACGTCCGGTCTTTTCTTTCTTGCTCAGCGTAATCTACACTGAGTACACTCTGAATCCCATTACTGTATTTTACTGCTCGTCGCTGACGGAGATACTAATTGAAAGTAGCCTCCTGCAGATTTAACACTGCGAGCACCCAACTTCTTTAGAAAAATCGCGCGGTGAAATTTATGAAGGTTTTCTATTGTACAGCGTTCCGGTATGATGTGTGCTTGTACCAAGAAAGTTGAAGAGTTTTCCATGAAACTGCACAATTTCAATAATAGCGAGACGAAACATTTGGAACATGTTACTTTAACTCGTCTCGTGGTTCTAGTGTCGAATGGAAAATTCGTGCACATCTTATCGAGAAGAGAATACAATTATTCAATTTACAATGCAATTAATATTCCAATGAATTAGTTCGAATACACTTTACCTTGAGTACGCAAGCATAATTAAAACATTTAATACAGTAGAAGCAGCGTGCAAGGTCGAAGACAGATTAAACTTTCTCGAGAATCCACAAAATTTTAAAAGTTCATTCAAGCCACAATACCCTTCGCCAATAACCGCTGAAACTTTTCCTTTTTTCATCCCATTTCTCCCGTACTCATTTACTCATAGACTGCCGGCTAGTAATAACGCGAACACTTTCGCTAAAGTACCTTCCTTATTAGTCTCTTTAATATAGCCTCGAAACGTTGAACACTCGCTCGAAACATACGCGCGTTCCTGCGTATTAACACCCATCTGGTTTGAACGAAATTGCGATCGCAAGAAGAAGATACTAAACGAAATTGAAACTCCTCGTTCCCGAAGTTTTTCAATTAAAATTCCAATATAAAATACGTTCCATCCACCGTGGAAGGCAAGTAAGGAGCAACATCTGTAGCGCGAACATGCGCTTTCTATTAAATATTGCGAGAGGCGCTAAATCTAAAATTTAGTTTTCAGACTAGAATGATGCAACGGTCTTCAACAAACGTTCAACACTGCAAATTTCATGCGTTTATCCGAAAAATCAGCAGGCCAAACACAAATCAATCCTTTCACTTAAAATTCTGCAAACGAACATCAGTTTTTATAGGACTAAAAATTTGTTTGCCGAATCTCTCCCGAGAAGATGAAAAATTTGCATAAACACCCACGACGGTCTGCTAATTACCAACCATGGCGGCCCCCTTCGGAAGCTCGTTTCCCAGTTAAGACACCGTGGGTCCACTCGATTAAAGGAACGACACGGTTGCGTTTCTCCCAGCGAAAGAAACGCCGATTTCCATTTGAACTAGCGCGAGAGCTAGCGCGCTTGTCCCAAGCGTCTATCGATCGATAATTATCGCGAGGGTGGCCCGTTCGCATAACAATCGGCGACCTCCTTCTCACAAAAGGGTATCCAGGATCGCGAACGGGCGACTCGTTACGAATACATTAACCAAATCGCGAGCCGGAGTGGACGGCCGGCGACATTATTATTCGCAGGGTGGATGCAGGTGCGAGCGGTAGCAACCCCCTCCCCCTCCCCCCAATCTCTTCGGCAACCCCGAGTTGCGCGAGCCCCCTTTTCAACCCCCACGTTTCGCCAGCAGCCCCGGGTTTCGCCAGTGTCCCGCGTCTTTCAGCGTCTCCCGGTGAATTCCCCGTGGCACGCCGGCGTCTGGGGTCTTAACAAATCTAATTCCGTTTCTCGAGACGCGCCAGCCAGATCTCGCGTCCCCTCCCCTTTCGCCACACTTTCGCCACCCCGACCGATTCCCACCCTCCTCGAGAAATAGAGAGAGGTACAGAGAGAGAGAGAGAGAGAAATAGTCTGCTCGACATCCCCGAACCCCCTCGTCCGAACGGGCACGGTCTTATCCATTGCCACATCGAGATTTCAAAGCATTGATAAAGACGCCATTCGCCTCCGCACCCTCTCCCTCCCTTCCGCGAGGGGTGGAAAGGTGCACGGAGGATGGGGGAGTAAAGTGGAAAGCCGATCTGCGGGGTTTTCAGAAGGATCCCGAGAAGAAGAAGACACAAAGAGCCACCAGGGTACCCGGGGGTAGATTCTAATGATGCCTCTGTACCCCACGGCGAATACCTTTAACACCGATAGCTCGAAAGGTAGATACTAACCCCCCCCCACCCTGCACGCTCTGCACACCCCCATGCAGACCTTTGTATCCCTTTATATTCCGATACTTTCTCTGTCTCCGACGCTGTCTTTGTTCTACGCCCTCGGATTTTTCTACATGGTCGACTCTCTCCTCTCTCTCTCTCTCTCTCTCTCGCTCTCCCCCTCTCTTTCTCTGTGTCTGGATCTAGCCACCCCCTTCGGTTCGATCCACGTCTTTCTTCCCGAGGATGAAGGACGCGGCGGTTCTTCTTGGCACGGAGACGTGGCAGAAAAATGACATCCGGTAATGCGATTTTTGAAATTTTTATTGTTTTTTGGAGACGGCTTTTCCGTGCACTTGGAAATTTTTATTGTGAGGGGTGGGAGAGTGGTCTTATTTGCCTGTCCAGGTAAAAAAGTTTTAGGAAAACATTGCTTTTTTCTGGGATCTAACTCTTTTTTTATGTATCACTTATTTTGACTAATTTTTTGCGTATAACAACTCCCTTCTCGACTGCGCCACCAGTTACCAATCACATATAGATTTATCGTATAATTCTACTTTAATTTCTATCCGAAATTTTAGAGAAAGTAAATAAATTCTGGGAATCCGATTCTCAATAGCCATTTTTGGACATTTCGCAATGGCCGCTAAATATCCACTTTTGATTTCCAGCCAGCAAAGATCTTTAATCCTCTATTTCGATACGCGCGCAACGAACGCGAAATATTCCCCTTTATAATTGTATTACGCCTGACGTGTGCAATTGCTTTACAATTTACACGCGTTCGCCGCATTAAACCCTTTGTTCGTTTCGCCCAGTAATCTTCAATGGTGCCTTCATCGTTGCTAACAACCATTATCACTTCTGCCGCTTAATTCTCGCTGCGGAAATCGTCAAAACTGAATAAATAATACGAACAAATACCCAGTAACATCTGAAAAAAACCCGATTCAAAAATTCGACAGAAAAGGCGCATACGAATCAAAATACTCTTTCAAGGAAATCTAAAATCCGCTTTACAGCCTTGCTGAAAACTATTCGATTAAATCCTAAAACAAAATAAAAATAAATTCTAAATACGAATAAATTCTAAAACAAGATACCTCTCGGATCTCTCTAAAAAATTTCGCTCCTTTTCCACAGCTATCGATGAAATCCTAGAAAACAAGCGACGATACACGAAATTTTGCCACGGTTAACGATCCGATCAAGTATACTCAATTTAAAAAATAAAAACTCTTAAAATTCCGAATAGTCGAGTTAACGACAGTTTCTTTTTTACCGGACTAAAAAATTACTATTGCGCACAGTGGGCAAAAACGGCCTTTTTCGATTCAAAATCAAAGAACTTTCGATAGGAATGAGGTAGAGCGATGAAATTTTTTTTAAATGAAAGCTGAAACTTTGTAGAATATGGGAAAAATAGGGAGATTACGGTACGAACGTTTTTTAACCTTGAGAAAATTCGTTAAAGTTGCACAATTTCAAAACAATTTTGTTGTTGTGGTTAATACGCGCGGAAAATTTTTTTTTAACATGCTATATATCGTTTCCAATAGATTTTTTCACGCTGATTTCAAATCTGTTTTCAAAATTTGTCTACGACCTCTGGTTTTTGAAAAAAATAGATTTTTGTGACACAAATTAATGAAATTTTTTCGTTAAAATCACTTGATAACACACTAGTTTGAAAGTACATCGTATTCTCATATATAAATCACAATAAAAATAATAATAATGAAGTATTTTAACATTTTGAGTTACTTACGAAACATGAAGCACTTCACATCTCGTCATCACTTGACGTATCGCTGTCATTACTATTGGCACTTTCTTGAAATTGTGCAACTTTAACGAATTTTCTTTAACGAATAATCTCCCTATTTTTCCCATATTCTATAAAGTTTCAGCTTTCATTTAAAAAAAATTCCATCGCTCTACCTCATTCCTATCGAAAGTTCTTTGATTTTGAATCGAAAAAGGCCGTTTTTGCCCACTGTGCGGCGTTCCCGTGTTTCCCCGCTGAGTGAGCCGGGCAAATGGTAAAACACTGTTACCAAATAACATGGGGCTGTTAAATATCATTACGGGAACGCCGATGAAAGCCGATGAAAGCCGATGATAATGCACGACCGACGCTGACGACCGTCCGATGAACATCGCCGTCGTCCGGCCACGGGAGTTCACACCTTCGTGAAGTCCGGGGACAAAGAAGGGTTGTGGTAAAAAGGCAAAGATTGCGGGTGTTCGTGTCGAGGTAACAGCGTCGCGGCTCGCTGTAACGTTGTTCGGTTTAATGGCTTCTGATTTAATGGCCGGCGGATGGCGTGCGTCGCGACGCCCGGTCCTCCCGCGAACGGCTGTCGCATTGCATGCGACGCGCGGAACGATGTGCGTTTTCGTTGTTACGCCGCGCCGGAACTTCGTTTGTAATTAGAACGCTGCGAATGGTAATCGGTTTATTTAAAAAGCCTTTTAGCGAGACGCGCCGCCTGTCCCCCGCGATCCGACACCGACAACGCCATTGTGATCGTAACGGGCATCGAAATCGCGATCACGTTTTTCAAACGGTGACTTCGCGGCGGAACGCTGGAAATTCTGCCGAACGCAGGACCCTATAAAAATAAATCAATACATTTTATTCTCGACGGAAGAATTTTAGAAATTAATCACTACGAATTGTCGCATATTTTCTAATGAAAAAATTAACACATGCTCCTTGAATATGGGGTAAAGTGTTGCGCGAATCACGAAAAGAACCGCTGCATGGTTGTTTAAATAAAAAATTTCGTAAACACCACCTTATGATCGCTTAATTACCTTTGGACCCATAACTAGACTGTTCGTGAATTTATCCTCTCAACAGTGATCCCAATTTTATTAAAAATTCAAAACATTCTTAGTTTTCATTCAACATTATCATATGTTTTTTATTTTTCCTTCTGACAAAAATTAAAGCACCGATTCGTATTTTCGGTAACGATGTCGTACAGAAATCTTTACACATTAAATTTTATATACGCACTCCTGTCGCGTACCTTCTAATGGAAAAATTATCACATGCTCCTTGAATATGGTGTAAAGTGTTGCGCGAATCACGAAAAGAACCGCTGCATGGTTGTTTAAATAAAAATTCGTAAACACCACCTTATTTTTAGTGGTAGCTTAATGGTTACCTTTGGCTGTATAACTTCGTGATTGATAAATATTGTTGAATAAATAATGTATGAGGTACTGTCTGAAACGTTTCTCTTAAGTAAAACATTTTTTGAAAAGTCACGATTTTTTTTTTACGAATTTTAGAAATTAATCACTACGAATTACTACTTAGGAATTAATCGCAACGAAAAATTGTGTTGGACCGGAGAATTAATTTCACGGGGAATGCGCAAAGAGTATTCTGTCGAGTAAATTGTACGTGTAAATAATAATGATTTCGCATCGATCGGGAAAGAGTTCCCGACGATTGTCTAACGATCGTTCTCGCATCGGAGCTAAACAGACTACAAGCATAATTAAATGGCCGGCGCTCGTAGAGCCCATAAATTCGCCCTAATTCCCTGTTAATTCCCGCCGCAAACCTTAAATCTTAAAGTAAACTGTATAAGGCGTTTCCCGGAACTAAAATTACAAGATTAATTGGTTTTCGCTCGAGGAAAAGGCGGGCAGCGTTTTAGGAAATTTCGTCGGTTTCGCTGCGACTAAAAGCGTGGAAGCCGAAAGAAGAAATCGAGAGGTCCGAAGGGACGAGGGATTCGCCACGCTGTGAATTTTAAAGAAGGAATAGAATTTTAATTCTCGCCGTGGGAGAAGGAGAGAGTGCAATAGAGAAAGAGAGAGAGAGAGAGAGAGGGAGAAAGAGAGGGAAAGAGAACGCTGCGGGGAACACGTATCGAAAACGATTGCTCCCAATCGCCTTTTCCCGGAAGCCGATTTCTCTCTGACGGCGCGTTGCGTCGCCCGGTGTCTAGTCTCTTTGGGAAGACATCCACGTAGGAAAGGAGGTCGAAGGAAATATCTTTCGGTGGGTTAAACGCGGGGCGTTTTCCAAGCTCGATCGGCTAGGAGACGAAGAATCACGCGTCACGCCGGCTGACACCTCCATGAAAATCGGCAGGTGCCACGAGATTTTTGCGACCGCCCGCGACGAGCTTCTGTCTGCCGTTTTCCAGCCCGTTGTTCTCCGGAAAACGGCCGGAATCGCTCGGCTCGTCTTCGTCGGATGAGACAACCCAGCTCTTTCTATTAACGCGTTGGCCGCCATCGACAGCCGCAAAATTAGTCAATGCTATTTATTCGATACATCAGGCACAGATGAATTAAGATTGCTTTTATTTTTGTTCGTTAACTGGTTCCACACCATTCGGTCACCTTTTGGGTAATTATTTACATCAAGGGCTTCCTCACCGATTTTGATGACCTTGAAATATGCTGTTAAAGTCATCATTCTGAACAACTTTTTCCTATACATGTTACCGCTTCTCAGCTTTAGTTTCCGAGATATTCGCAAAAGAGTTTGAACATCTCAAAAAGTGATCGGAGTAGGTGTGGGTTAGACTTGAAATTGCCTTATCGCCTTATCGGCGGCCATGGTTACAACTTAACCCTTATGTGGGCAACCAAACTTTTCACGGTTGTTGGGTAACCGGGGTACCCGGATACCCCGAGCGTTCGGTGCCGATATATAAAAAATAAAGTGACAATTTTACTTTCATACTTTCCCATAACTTTTAGTTTTATTTTCTATGGTATACTACGTATTGTTTTAAACAGTTTAAGTGAAGCAACTGCTTCAAAAAATAGTATAACTCAATGCTAAGATCAAACTTTTATGCTATTCGTATGTGGACGTACGGTATTTGACTCTTCGACTTACACAACAGTACAACAATATTCAACTTTATTTGGTCACAACCAAAATGTTACAATATATTCGTATGTGCTAAAAAAAGAAAAGTTTGTTGTATTACTATCCACAATGCACAATGATAATGTTGTTTCTGGGCCAAAGAGGAAACCAGAAATAGTCCACTTCTATAATAAAACAAAATCTGGTGTCGACATGATGGATCAAATTTTGAGACGATACAGTACACAAAGACGTACTAACAGATGGCCATTAGCATTTTTTTTTTTTACATAATTGACATTGCTGCTGTTGCCTCATACATCATATATGTTTCTAATAACGATACGTTGCCTAACAAATCCAATAATCGCCGAATATTTTTACGCCAAGTGGGAGAGGAACTTTGTCTTCCAATAATTAGAAGTCGATCAACCAATGTTCAAGTGATGAGACATTTCTCTTGTAAATTAGCAATAGAAAGCATGCTGCATAAGTCACCAACAATGACCGACGTTCCTTCAACTTCAGGCACTGTACAACAACGAGATAAAACTGGACGAAAAAGAGTTGTAGGCTCATGTTATATATACCAAGCCGACCCTGATAGAAAACGTAGAAAGACACGAAAATATTGTCAAAACTGTATAAAACCAGTTTTCCGACGAACACGCAAATACTCTGACAGTTTGTAAAAATTGTCCTATTATTGGTTAATAATAGTAACTATACTAATAAATAAATAATACCAATTGAAAAAATTTGTGTGTTGTATGATTGTGTTGTAAAACTTCCCTTCATAAGCATCCAACTACACTTTCTATGTATGGGTACCCCGGTACCCCGGTTACCCAACAACCGTATAAATAAGATTGAAGTCTTATTATTTAATATGTTTTGCATCAATTTTAATTCCGTAACCATAAATCGACAGAGAACCTTCTAAATAATGGGGATCCAGAGCGGTTTTGCGATATCTTCATAAAAACATAACAAATTATTAGAGAAAACATAGAAATGGGTACCCGGGTACCCGGTTGCCCACATAAGGGTTAAAACGACTTCAATCAGTTGAGACACACTGTCTTGTCTGTTTATGTTGACGAACTGAAACGTGAAATGAATCTTGTCGAACGCGAACTCGGATGTCCTTGACAACAAATTTCAAGGTCATCAAAATCGGTGAGGAAGCCCCTAATGTAAATAATTACCCCCTTTTGCTACATATTCTTTGTCGACTCTTATTTTCCATGTTGGAATCACTTGAAGATTAGAATAAGATCAAGGCGCCGTGCATCAAGCACACATGAAAAATGTCAAGTCAGAGTAAAATCAATAACAAGACGCGTAAAATGCAATCAGTCAAAGGCATAGCAATGTCGATCAAAGTCAGCGTTAATTACAGTCTATGAAAACCGGGTCAAGTTCAAGCCGGAATCAATTAACACGTTGACTGCCATATCACCCATATATGGGTGACGGAATTATTTGTCCAGGCTTTAAAATGAATTTTTACGTTAATATATTCATTATACCAAATTTGATTTGGATCTGTAAAATGCAAGAAAGTTGGAGAACTACACAATATCATACATTTAATTTTTTTCAATTTCGATTTTATTAAATAACTTACTTTGATTTCATGGAATATGTTAGCTTTCTTGTTTGATGATCAAAGTGTTAAAAGATCGGTCAAGATCATAGGAAGACCTGTTAAAGTTAGGCCAGTGAATATAAAGGTCAAGGAAGGTCAGGTGAAGATCAAGCCAAAGGAAAAATGAATAAAAAAGTGTGACAAGCTTAAATAATAGAAGAGATAAAATGGGAAATCAAATTTTCAAGATAGAATAAAAATTTTCTCACATTCGAATACAAAAATGTTTCTACAAAATGTCTTCGCAAATTGTCTTACAGTATTCGGAAAATGGCAGCACAACCAGTGTCAAAACTTGATCGAATGGTAAAAACGCGGCAGAAAATTTGCTCGAACTGTACCGGTTACGGGATATGGTAAGAATCCACGTGTTTCGAGAATCTAGATCGAGGAAACAGCGATTGATATTTCCGGTGTCCCGGGGAAAGAGTGTTGCCGGTCGTCGGCTAACGGGAAAATCAATGGGGGCCTCTCGTCTTCGACGGCATTGATTGAAGTTTGTCTTCCGTCAGGGAATCAGGATCGTCACGCCACTTCCGTCTCGGCGGGCCCGTTATTCCATTACGCACGTCGCGTGTCAACTGTCAAATAAAGGGCAAACAAAAAGGCGCGCCAGGCTAAAAGACGACGCGAGATGAAGCGGAGGATGCAGATGCGACACGGCGAGAGACGCGGAAACGCCGACTTTATATCCGGTGTCTTTTGCAAACAGTTCCGTTCTAAGCGGAAACCGTGGAATTTCGGAGTTCCGTTCGAGACACGCTCCAGCCCGCGAAAACACGGAACCGTAACCTAATCTGTTCGGTGAAACAAATTATACTCATTCGGGAATCCCGCGGCGCTTCTAGATTTAAATTTACCGCCGACTATTTCGAAATCGTATATCACATACCACTGCGATGTTCACTTCTTCTTAAAAATATTCATTCGCTTTTCATCGTAACAGTTGCATAAGTCTCTAATTATGAGAAAATTCTTTGACACGTTTCTTGACCATTTTCCTAATTTTTATAACTTTATACTCGCTTCAGAATATTACAGCACTTCTAGATTTAAAAATTTTATGCCTCCAGTTACAAAAATTCTTCGACACGTTTCTTAATCATTTTCTTATCTTTATAACCTTATATATAGACTGCGAGTTTTATACATTTATGACAAAAATAGGCAAATCAAATGCAAAACAGTGAAAATAGTTAAAGGATTTATAAAAATTATTATACTGTTTCCAACTCTATCAAATCAATAAGAAAAGAAATGTCTAAATAGTTCCCCTGTATCATGCAATTGTTACAATTTTTTATTTTCCACAAAAATCCGCAGTCTAGCAATAAAAATGTTAAATCAATGACAAAATGTTTGGCAAGTGAGGTGGACATTGGACAAATTTTTAATTACATCGACGTAGATGAGAAACATTTAATTTCAAGCGACGTAGGTGTACTTTCTCGAATTCTAAAGCGTACATTGACGCGTTCATAACTGTTTACCGGCATCGCAAGCGAGAAACAAAGTATGGCCGCGTAATTGGCACAGATACCCTTAATTGGACACCCGGAGGGCACCCGGCTTTCCCGCCATTTGTAATTCATTTCTTGCCAGTAATCAACGATTCGACGACGAAACTTTTAATCCGATTAGCTCCCGGCCGAAAGTGGCTTCGTCTCTTAAAATTGATCTTTGAACTTCTTATCTGGAACCTCGTCTCCCGGCTTTACTCGAAAAACTATTCGCGGACCTCTGCAAACGGGAGATTTATTTGACAGGTTCGAGCAAAACGCCATCACGATAACACACAAAACGGACATGAACGGAATGATTACGCGGGTAGTTAATCCGAAACGGTCCGTGTCACTGGTCGATCTTGATTAACCCGCCCAGGGACTACGGTGTTTCGGCTTTGCTAACTCCGAACCGTATAAAACTGGGAATAGTGATAAACAAAAAAAAAAAATATTCATCTCCTGACACTCAGTTCATCGTTTTATTCGTGCGATTATTAAATCCTGCAATGTTCATCCCCTAATACCGAGTTCGCTATTTTATTTGCGTGACGCTGATATTATTAAATCCTAAAATGTTCATCCCCTAATACTATTGTTTTACTTGTACGACGCTAGCATTATTAAATCCTGCAATGTTCATCCCTTAATACCGCTATTTTATTTGCATGACATTACTAAATCCTAAAATGTTCATCCCCTGATATTTACTCTATTGTTTTACTAGCACTATGCTAGTATTATTGAATCATAAAATGTTCATCCTCTTATACTCTATTAAGCGTAGTAAAATATTAACAAAACGGAGAACTCAGTTTGCTTTCAAAGTATTCTTCCACCTCCATCAAACCTTCCAGCTAAAATCGTGGGAGTGATTAACCGACCTTGAAGAATTAAATTGAAGACAAGCAGCCTCGAAACAAAAATGTGAACATTCATAAAGAGTTCTAAGCACTCTCCGAGGGGTAGTAGCGCTGCCATAGGTAAATTATGCGTACAGGGACGCGTCCCTTCGGCTTCCAGGACGAGTGTCGGCATCGACTACGTGTTCCTTGAAATTTTCGCTAAAAAAATCATCCGGGCAGACGTCGAGGAGAAACGCGAGGAGAAAACATTCCGCGAGATCGTCGTTCGTTTCGATTTCAGTTTGAGCGTGGCAGGAGCCTCTCGCGGGGGTGGCGAAAAGGGGATGCCCGGCTCCGACGGGGGTCTTTGAACTCATTCTGCGCGCACAGCCGCACTCGCGTATCCTCTAATACGAATTCGCGACATTCCCTTTCAGAAACGAACATCCACCCCTTACCTCCCTTACCTCCCTCCACCCCACCACCGGCGGCGTGCCACCCGGGCCGGTTCTTACCGCCAGGCCGCGTGCATACATGCACCCCCGTGGCTGTCGCGTGCGAGACGCCGTCGAAATATGAAAGCGCATATCCTGACATTTCCTTTAATATTCTTTTCCAACCCCTCGTCGCTCTCCGGTTTCTATACCGCCGCGGAAATGCGGAACGAGCGTGACCGGGGGCTGCGGAGAGGGGTGGAACGCCGGGAAAGGGAAAAGAAACGGGGGAAAGTGAATGGGACGCAGCAAGATTTCGGAAGGATTCTCCCTGTATTAATAAATGCAGGCGAGGAAGGTGAGGATGGTTTATTGTCGTTAATTGTTGGTTGTTCGAAGGCATTTGAAGTAGTATTAGACTAAAAGATGGCGGCTGAAAGATTGTTGATTTAAAGTTTCGAAGCCAGAATTGCAAACCTCTATACCAGGTGCAGTGATTTCTTTATACAGGGTGTTTGGTAACTGGTGGTACAAGCGAAAAGGTGGTGATTCTACATGAAAGAATAAGTCGAAAATATAGAATAAAATTTTGTCATCCGAAGTTTCGTTATCGAGAAAATCGAGTTTGAAATGCAACGAATACGCATGCTATTCGATAGGAACTGTCTGACGCGTCTGATCACGACCAACCAAATCTACTTCCTGCATATACTAAGGCACACAAACCTGAGAGATCTTCAAAGTCGATTTTCTCGAAAACAAAGCCTCAAACGAAAAATTTTTATTCTATATTTTTGACTTATTCTTTCATGTAGAATCACCCCCTTTTCGCGTGTACCACCAGTTACCAAACACCCTGTATATGTACACTATATCTTTATTACTTCTTGCTTGACGACTGGTCGTTTTACACTACTCGACTATGACTGACTTGTACTACTTGATCACGTACACAATGTCTTCATTACTCCTTGCCTGGCTAGAGGCTGGCCACAATTCCTGTTTGACTGGGGGTTGACTTATACTACTTGTCTCATAAGAAGATACTTGATATTTTTACCTATAGCACTTCAAACGTTATCACATCTCCAGCACTATAAACCGTATTTTCGAACAATATTTAACCGTGCATAAAATCGAGCCATGGCGTGTGTATCCCGTGAGTTTGTGAGGGAAGGTGTGTCTTCTGCACGATACATGACGTTGGCAAGACCCGTGTTGTTGACATAGGGAATTCACTGTAGGTGAAGATGGTTCATTGTTGTTCGTTGTATTGTGTCATCTTTATCAACTATTTGAAGGCGTTCGAGAAATTGCAGACAAACGTCATTCCATAAAATTGAGTTACCAATTTGTTTACGGTAAAGTAACTCGATGTCAACCCTAGTTAGAATCCGACAGAGATTCGGCAAGAAGTTTGTGTGATTCTTGATGACGTGGTTTCGATGAAGCAAGCGAAATAAATAGAGACGGGCCCCGACTCGTTAAGCGTTAAAAGAGACAAGTACAAATTGCAGAAGGAGCCAGGACTGCCAAAGTGGTAGGGATGACGGAAACATTTAATGTGAAAGCGTTTCGATGGAGACCCCCGTGCACGGGCGAACGTTTTAAATGAAAATTTAAAAAAGTAGAATTATCCGGCTCGGCCGCGGGGAGCTTACTGTAATTAGACGAGTATTTAGTTACGGGGAAAAAGGAAGATTGAACGTGACGGGAAGAAAAGTGCTGTTAACGTAATAAAAGTGTGCCAGGAACGGGACAGAGGGTGGGGTGGCGTCGAGAGGGGGAGAGAGACAGAGAGAGAGAGAGAGAGAGAGAGAGAGAACAGAGACGAGTGTATTTTCCTGGAGACGTCCTGAAAAGAGAACGTACCGAGTAGCGTTATAAGAAGATTTCAGCGGGAAATCTGAAACGCGGGATTTAAAGAAAATAACACGGGGAAGAAGCGGCCGGAAGAATAACGAGATATGACTGAAAGAAACTCGAGCGAGCGCGAGCAAGCCCGAGAGGAGAGAGGAGGCCGACGCGCGCGCGGTTCGAGTGATAAAGCGTTGAAAAATTGAAAACTCCCGGCAAAAAGGAAACCCCTGGCAACCGATCCGGGCCCGAAAAAACCAAATCGTCAAAAAATAATGAAATCTAGAGTACGACACACACGCGGAAGAAACAAATCCGTGCGCACATCCAAAATGGCGGCGGTAATGAATAAGACATCGCGAAACCGGAAACGGAAAAATGGAATCGCGCGATTTGCACGCTCTCCGTGAGGGGGTGAACCGTGTGCAAAAGCGAACGCACGAGTGTGCATGGGCGAACAGACGTGAAACGGGAAGGCGAGCGGATGAGGTCGCGGAAGAGACAGCGATCCTGTTTACGCGCGTCTTTGCGTCTGGGCAAGACGAAAAAAATACCGGAAAGAGGATATCTCTGAAGAGAGAATGGCACGGAACAAGAAGACGAAAAAGGTTGAATAGCAGGGGCGAGAGAGAGTGTTCGAGGCAGCGCGCGAGAAGGACGGAATTTATCAGTCGGCAACGAAATGAAAGAAAGCACCAGCAGCCAGAGAAAGCGGAAAGCTTAAAGATAACAAGATGGGGAAGCCGAATGAAACAGCGGTTCCCAAACTTCTGCCGAGCCGAGTTCTGACAGGTCGCGATATATCTGCGAAAATGCGTTTAATAAAATATTGCAACAATGGTGGCAAGCAGCGTAACTAATGGTAGCGAAAATCCGGGTCTATCTTGACCCAGAGTGACAAAGTCGCCATACAATTGCTCAGTTTCTGACGAATTAATTGACGAATTATCGCATCGAGATTAACAGAAAGATTAACCCTTTGCACTCGAAACTATTTTAACTCCAAAACGAAACATTTGCATACATACGAAAATGGTGCAATTTACTTGTACAATACTGAAGTGTTCAATAATTCATTAAATACAAACAAGTTTAATAATGTAAAAAATACTTTGAACAACCATACAGCAATTTTTAGTGGCGCCTTACAGTCGCCATTCGAGTGCTATGGGTTAATATGTCTGCAAGACGTACCTTCAAAAATATTTTTCCAAAGATGGACAAATAAAACAGTGAAGGGTCCTAAAACATCATTGATACAGTAGAAATCTTTATGCAATTTCAAAGTACCAATTTCCCATTTTTACAGTGGATTTTCTAATTACAGGCTTCATTATAGGAGTACTAAACTGAGAATATTATATACAGGGTGTCCCGTATACGGTGGACAATTAATCAGGAAGTAATTCTACACTCGAAAATGTAGTGAATCGGCTGACGCATGACTTACCGATTCTACTTGCTGCGTATACCATAGCACGCGAACCTGCCGGATCTTGAAGCTCGTTTTTCTCGAAAACGAGGCGTCAAAGGACAAAATTTTATTCTCTCTTTTCGACTCAGTTTCTCGCGTAGGGACACCCCGTACAAGATCCGTCTTCCGAGGTTTAATAATTTGATGAGTAACTGTCCCGAGTTTGCTTTTGCTCTGTATGATAGTGATTTATGGAAGAAGAGTCTACAGTATTTTCTGAATAGATTGGTGGCTTTCTCTGGTTGTTTTGTGATGTGTACATTGGTAGATGTGTAAGGCAGTTGTAAGCCAGTTTCTTTCGAATTTACGGATTTTTTTAACACTTTGACTGCCAAACTAGAAACCTCAAAAATTCCATAAAATGAAAGTGTTATTTAATGAAATAAAAATTGAAAAAAATTAAATATATGATATTGTGTAGTCCTCCAACTTTCTTGCATTTTACAGATCCTAATCAATTTTTGTACAATGAATATATTAACGTAAAAATTCATTCTAAAACCTGGAAAAATAATTCCGTCACCTACACGTGGGTGACATGGCAGTCAACGTGTTAATGACTGCAGCATTCGTGTTAATATTATTAAGCATGGGTCTTATTAGCAGGAGATAACAGATTGCTTTTTCTCTGTGTGATAGAGTAACTGTCCCGAGTCAATAAAAAGAGTGTCCAGCAGAATTTTAAGGAACGAGTCGAAGGATGCTGGTATAGAGGATCCTGGAGATGGAAACCACTGGAACAGCCGGTATCCGCGTGCGTTTCTGTGTACACGTCAATTTGCGAAATAAGTAAGCCGTATTTGGCGCAGATGCGCAGTATCGAGGGATGCATCCGGATCCCGGTACCCGGAAATGCGCCACTCTCCCGTCCCAGTTTGGTTTTAGCGACGAGCACCGCCACTTGATGAACATAATTAGACGAGTCTCGATGACGCAGCAGAGAAAATTATACCGCGCTCGCGCCGTGGTAACGAGTGTCGATCGCGACGACTAAACGTGTCCTCGCTAATCGGAGAGCAACCTCGTGATCGCTCAACCTCGATCGATGTCCGATCGTTTACGCCTCGTTTCACGAATTCGATCGAGTTTTATTCCGTTTCTTTTTTTTTTTTTTTCATTTTTCGTTCTGCGAGCGAAGCTTCCCGACTGCCATTAGGCGAGTAAGCTGATTAAAAGCTTGCCCGGGCGTCGTACTGCGAGCTCATAACGACAATAACAATACGGAGGCGCTTCTGTCCGCTGGATACCCTGCCCTTCGAGGTATGGAAGGGAACTGGAAGAAAGGGTAACGATGTAATCTACAATTTAGCGGATGTCGGAGCAAACGTTGGCCAGGCTCGCTTCTGTCAGGCTTTGCAGTTCATTATGTTAATTGACTTAGACGGAGCGAGATTCCGGAAGATTAAAGTTCCGTAAGTTTTGTCGCAAATTTTCATAATTCATGTGTCGAGCGGATTTCAACCGGATTACCAGCACTCTTATTTCTCCTCTTATTGTAAGGCGTTTCAATTGCAACTGCCCCGGGGAATTGTTTGCAAATCCGGGCTCGTTAGCGCGTCTTGACTGAGTCGACGATGCACGACGATTGCAATATTGTGAAACAGCATAAATATCGGTGAAGCTCGATCCTTTAAAGATACCTATCAGAAAAGTTCCAGTGGTCTTCTGCGTTACAATTTTGGAGGAGCTTAAAAATTTTTGAATAATAATATCAGAAACGATTACTCAATTGTATCGCTGGGGACGGTTTTGTTTATTCACAATTGAAATTGCTACTGCTAATACTACGATATAATTCGGCTACAAATTTTACAAAGGCCAATAATCGCGGCTAGATAATGTGTTAATAGAAACTCGATAAAAGGGAGACCAGAGTGCAAATAAACGAATACTCGATAAAATTTTCTCAGCCAGCAGTGAATGTACCTCTCAGGTACAGCAGCCTCGCGTGTCAATAGAAAACGGATAAACAGAAAACAGAGTAGAAATACTCAAAGATAGATGCTCGATAAAATTGTTTAACCGTGCAATAAGTTTCTACTGCGTTGCGTAAGGTTACAAATAAACAAACTCAGTAAAATTTGTCGAGCTTGCAATAAGTGCCCGTACAGGTTCAGCAGGCTCGTTAGAACAAATCCAGATCAATTTAGAAATTAATGTTAACGGCGCGAAATTCGAGACGGCCCGGTTTCGGGGAAGACAGTAGGCGGCGACAGCGTTAATTTCGAAATCCAATCACGCCGGATTACAATTTGTATCATGCCTAGGTGCATATAGAGGGGGGAGTGAAAGGGGTGTAGGTTTGCACGGTGTCACCAGCGTTCCGTCCTGTTCCCATTCCAGGCGGCATTTTCCTTCTTTCCTCCGTTCTCCGGTTTTCCCGGATGATAGAAGGGCGGAACGCGCGAGGAAGAGAGAGAGAGAGAGAGAGGGTTGGAAAAAATCGGATTGTCCAGTTTGTTGGACCGGCAGCGCTGACTCCGCAGGCTCAGCCAGTAATACATCAGGAGCTTACCGACCCCTCAAACGTAAAATACCCATCTAACCCGGCCCAACCCCCGCGCACGACGTCTTTCCCACCCCCGGGTACCCCTTGCTTCAACCCTCTTTAGTCGTGTCGCGGCACCCCGCTCCCCGCCGCTTTCTTCGTGTATTTTGTACACAACTGCGCACACTCACCCCTCGGGAAACCTTCCGAGTCGAAGAATTCGTGGATCCTCCGCGGTGGAAAAACTGTTCACGTTGCAAGCACACTCCCGGACCTGTTATTCAGCAGTGCTTGTGATCGAGGAATTTACGGAGTGCGAACCAGTTGTTTGCCACGGGCACAATAAGCCCAGATGAATTACCGATGCTCCTCCACCAATCCTCCCTTTTCTCGCGTTTGAACGCGTCGCTTGACTGCCTAACCGCTTTCCTTCTTTTTTTTTTTGTCAATTAATTTTGACAAAACTGTCGAGAGAACGAACGACTTCGAGCGTGTCATCGCCGGGCTCTGTATCTTGTAATAAAAGAAAATTGTTTGTATTTATTACAAGATACAGGAGCTACATCGATAGTACTCATCGCTCAAATATTTTTGACCTTGGTTTTCAATGCCAAACTGATCCACAGGTGTACAATACACCCTGTATACATGTAGCTTTCCTCAGGATTGTCCTTAGGGTCGATACAAGTAAACATAGAAACTGCGGAATCAACATTTTTACGTCAAGCATAGAAAGGAAAATATTTATATTTTGTTTGATATACAGGATCATCCGTTTTTAAACGGCCAAACGTCAACCAGTTATAGAGGGCCCAAAATGGAACAACTTTCACCCCTAACACTTTTTAAAATTGTTTATGTTAATTTTTAATTTCTTGAAAAATCGCAAAATTTTGAAATTTTTCCAATAATTTTGTGTTAATTTTTGTCTTGAATTGAGCAATTATGCATGAATCCGAATTTTTCGAAGTTATTTCATTGTCTCCACGGCGTGCCCCATGTCAAGAAAACCAAAATCCGAAGGTCATACAAAAAAGTTGACTTAATAAAAAAGATGCCCCTATTTATTTTAAACCAAACAAAGGAAAAATCATCAAGATACATAATTGCAGTCCTAATATATTTAATCTTAAGTGAACGCAAAAAATGATGGGTTTTTGCAATTATATAAAAATCAAGACCGAATCAAAAAAAGTGTTAGAGGTGAAAGTTGTTTCATTTGGGGTCCTCTATAGCTGGTTGACGTTTGGCCGTTTAAAAATGGATGACCCTGTATATTTATATTTCTTGTTTATTTTTGCTGGACCCACTAAGTAAATGTTCTCCAAGCGAACATCGCGAACAACAGATAACCGAATATTAATTACTCGTTCGTTATCCTCGCTCGAATAAAATGTTATTCGAGCCCCGGCGCTGCATGTAGATCTTCGTGGATCGTCAAAGCCTCGATCTACACAAATGCATATGCAAACACGGTAAAAATGAAGGTTGTGTATCCGCGTGGCGCTCATTAAACGAAAATCCCGGCGTCGTTTTTCTCTCCTCACGTTAGAAAAACAAACTGAATCATTCATGAAGTTCAATCAGATCTAGCTGACTTACTGGCAGGGTGGGAAAGGGGGAAGAGAGGGGTGATATGACTGTAGGAGAATATCTGGCTTTCGCCCAGCAAATCCGCCGGCTCCTGGACACACCGAAGTGATAGCAAACAGGACTCCCCCCCTCCCGGTAATCGTCCTTGGAAGGATCGTGGGAACGTTGATTTGCCCGGCGAGACTTGACCGATGCAACTGATAACCCCCCTTCCCCCGTGGTTCCCTCGAACCCTGAAGTTCAGCGTCGGTTGGCTGAAAGTGGCCAAACTTCCTTTTCCGCGGAGGAAGTTCGACGACCTGCCATTGGATGACAATGAGCCCAAGGTAACCGCGAACGCGCGGCTGTTGCTGTTGTTACCGACGGAGTTGGACGCGATGTCTGACCCCGGTTTCCGTGACTCAGCTCGCCTAACCCCGGGAACCTAACTCGGGATATATCCTAGCCTTTGAAGGGGAGCTACCGCTCCGGCTGCGTAATCAGTCCTTCACTTATATGACGTCCGCATCCCTTGCAAAGTAAAATCAAAGTAAGTGAATCTCCCAGAACGAAATGAAATGAATGTCCCAAACAGGGTGTAAGAAATTTCTTACAATTTCTTGTGATTACAAGGGATGATGCTTGAGGTGATTTAAAAAAATCTTTTCTTCCTTTGGCCAAAAGGTTGATCACATCTTTGTCAATGTATCAACGAGAAACACCAACCAAACGATTTAAAAGTTATACAAAACTTAATACACAATGTATATTTAGGGACAAACGAAAGTGTGTTAACACATTAAATGCCAGAAATCAGTGTAATTTAATTAATACGTTGACTGCCATGTCACCCATATGTGGGTGACGGAATTATTGGGTCCAGGTTTTTAAACGAATTTTTACGTTAATATACTCATTGTACAAAATTTGTTTGGGATCTGTAAAATTCAAGAAAGTTGGGACACTACTCGATGTCATACATTTAATTTTTTTCAATTTTTATTTCATTGAATAATTTATTTTGATTTTATGGAATTTTTGAGGTTTCTAGTTTGCCAGTCGAAGTGTTAATGAAACCGAAACTAAGAAATGTAAAATGTATTATAGGGGATGCTGTCTTAACCCTTTTGAATTCTAAAGATCCTAATGAATCCCCTAATAATTCTCCTAATGAATATGTCACAGTAAAATTGAATTTCTAAAACTGGTAAAAAATCACTGTCAATCATATGTTACTGGCAGTCAATGTGTTAAAATGTACATTTTTAGTTCGCGTTTCGGTAGATCCAAAAATCTGTCCAACGAATGAAACTGAGTCTCCGTGAGCAAGACTGAAGTTTGTTTTCCAAAACGTTCCGCGGCTGCTCTTCATCACGGGCCAAAATAAAATAGTCCCGAGTGTTTGCTCGCCGTCATCCTTTGAAGAGCTCGCAACACCCCCGCGTATTCTGATCCTCGGTATCGGTGTCGAGTCGCTTCTGATGAAGTAAACTACGATGTTTGCGCAGCGCCGACGACAGAATCCAGTGTATAGACGTAAACCAACGCCGACGTGCCACGCAAAAACTTAAAACCCTTGAGACCCAATTTCGCGTGTGACAGCTGCTCCGATGGGGGAACCCTCTTCGTCAACTTCAGTCACTACTTGATAATCCTGAAATGAGGTCTCATTATAGGCTCGACTGTTATCTCCGCAAAAAGAGGAACGTACCTATCTATCAAATTTCACGAATTCCGATTAACACGATAAATTGGTGCTGAAATGGTGTGCATAGTTGGTGCACTCTTTCATCGAGTTCGAGGAACAATTTTTTAAATTTTACTGTTTGTCAAACGTTAGAGAAAATTTATTTTCCGGTGAAGGTTTGAATTGACATATACGTATATCAAATAATATATATATAGAAATTGGTATAAATATTATTTGTAATTGGTTCTTATCCTCGCAGCTTGTTCTCGTGCATCGTGCTGAGATTGTTTCGCATAACAGTCAAATGCCTGGTTCCATAAATCAGACTCGTGAAGAAGAAGATTCCGAACACGGTCTTGGAAATGGTATCAATTTCCCCTTTAAACCGTAATAAAATTCTATCACATACGATAGATACAAATCTCATTTTTCCTCCCCTAGGAAATTATGAACTACAAAGAAGTTCTAATCGCTGCAACCGTAAAATAAGTCGTAGAATCGTAAACATATAATGAATCACCGAGGACGAGGATAACCATTAAGCATTGAAGATAATCCCGGCGGGCCATTAACGCGAGTTTCTTCGCGGCCATAAATCCGTCCGGAAAAATCGCGGGCTCCATTCAGGGAAACAAGACAGGGGTCGCGCAAACTCCTTTCAATTTGCCAACAACAAATAGATAAATCATCTCGGGAACGGGATATCTCGGATCGACTTTCCGCTCGTAAGGTACGACGTCCCGGTGTCTGCGGCCACTTTAAGTCTCGAGGCCTTTCGGCTTCCGAAAACTCGAAGTTCCTGGCCAACAGAAAGATCGTCCCCCGGAACTCCGGGTTCCACCGATAAGCATGCCGGATAATGAGTAATAGGCTGCTTATTTTCGAAGTTCCTTTCAACCAAAAGGGGTGGGAGGGGGTTTCAGGGGCTCGAGTCGCACGGAAAGCAAGATGACTGAGACGAAGACCTTGGAGGCGACGGGGGTGTGAGAAGGAGCTTTTGATTGATGGTAATAACTTTTAAAGGAACTTTTTTATTATGAAATTAAAGATAATAATAATAATAATATCAATAATGATCACGATAATATTAATAATTATAGTAACGATCATTACTATTATTATTATTATCGCGAGCTTTTTAATGGCGGTCTACCAAAGCGCGGAGGAGGGATGTACACAATCAAGGAAGCCATTAAGCCCCCGGCGAACTACGTAGGGGTCGAAGAATACCGGGGGTTGCGAGGCTTAGGAACTATTGCGATGCTGCGATCATGCTGGTCCGCAATTTGTCCGTAAATGTATCTGTTTTCTTGTAGGTTGCTCCATTTTTTTTTTTTTTTTTTAATTTTTAGACGCCAATAGTCACCAACAACCATTAGCATTGCACATATTTTCTGACGTCTCTATTTTGCTTTTCAAAAGTACAGAAATTCGCATTACTCAAGGGGTGGCTTAATATTTTTATTTCTCGCTTTTCGGTCCACTGCTGCGATTATGTTCGTCCGTAAATGTATCTGGTCGTCTTGTAGGTTGCTCGAATTTTTCTGTTAATTTTTGGGCGCACACGGTCATTGTAAACCATTGGCATGTTACATGTATCGATTATATAAAATATTCTTATAAATTGACCAATTTGTGCATCGGGATATTGTACAATAGTTTCGCACAGAATTAATATCGTAATTTTTATGTCGCATCTTCGAGCATTTCCATAAAGTGCATATTGATTCTTAGAGAAGATGATTTTGATACGTTCATTTTGTTCAATTTTGCACGGGATAGTGCACACGCACGAGTTCCACGGTTTTTCGCCGGACGAGACGCCCTGTTCAAAATTCAATATCGCAGAAACACGTCGCCGAGATGTTATGATATTTCTAAACTCATAATACCCAGCGGATAACATCGCACGGTATGACGTGAGGACGATGTGAACTGGGGGGTGGTCGATGTTGGTCGCCGGCAAGGTCGGGGGGGATGAACGAGACAGGGGTTAGGGGCCAGAAGTCAGGAGGATTGGTCCCATATTGGAAAACCTCTAATGCAAAGTCATTGCACCGAGACCCACCCCCTCTCGACGGCGAAAACATCCTGAATACGTTTAATATCCACATAGCTGTTATTATAACGGGTGGATCGAACGGAAACGGCTCGTTTTGTGCTATTTTATGTTCAATCATCTCGTTCGACAAACTTGAACTTCCATAAAGTATCCAAAATAATTTACTACTTATACAATTCGTTCGAATAGTGTTAGTAATAAAAGGATAAATATAACTAATATGTATAGACAGACAAACCAACAATGTCTGCGGTCAAAGAAAATTTAAAAAAAAAATAGGAGCAAGCTCACCAGATGATTAAAAGCTCACCAGAAAAATGTTGAGAGTCAGTTTTCAATATTCCCAAGGCCAGCCTCGCCTAATCGCGCAGTAAGTTAGGCTCCACCCGTTATAGACTTTCACCCAGGCATCTAAATTTCCCGGTGGAAAATCCTCAATAAAATTTCACCGGGGGCGTAGCGTATCGCGATCGCATTAGCGTATCGAATAGACGTCACATAATTACCTGCTTCGTCCTCTCCTCGAGGTTACAGTGTAAAAGGGGTGTTGTGCAGAAAGAGGGGGGGGGGGAGGCGCGGTTAAAGAGTCGAGACACGTCCTCTTTTCTTCGAGCAGTTAAATTCAATTTACACGGCGTCGTACACAGAAACGTAGAACGCAAGAATGGCGTCGGCCATTTCACCTGAGGGATGCCTTTAAGCCGAAACGTGCCGCGATAATGTAACACTGCTCGCGGATAATGGAACTTATGATATATCATGGCGACGGTATGGATAGGATGATCCTGCATTCACGCGCGTCACCCCCCCCCCCTCTCTCTCCCTTTCTCGCTCTCCCTCTCTCCACATATTGTAATATCTTCTTATGAAGAGGCGCGAGAGCCTTTTACTCGACGACCCAGGCAAGGATTAAAATTTATCTGGCACGAAACAAAATTTCGAATTTATCGTACGGCTCCCTTGCCCGTGCGCGGCGCAGAAATTGGAATTCCCTCTATTTTATGCGACGACGGGATGGCATTAATATTATTATTAGGCTCGTACATGCAAACTGTTCCTTTGTCCGTCGAAATGTTCAGCGCTTCTTCAGAGTCTTTCGCGTTTGGACGAAATTATTTTGTTATTATTAAATGCGTGAGGATCATGAAACAAGTGTACAAGTGAACTGCAAAATTTATCTAGCACTATTGGTGGAGGGTGTAGTTTAAGAGAGATATTTCTCAATGATTCTCAAACGACGAAATTGTAAGAATAAACAACTGAATAATTGTCCAACGTATCTAGGGTAATAAAATGAAAATTTTATTTAAGAAAACATTCTGTGTAAACGATACAAAGTTGCCACTGCGTACAAAGGATAAAAGAAAAACAACATTTAAGGTGTTCTTAACCTAAAGCTCAGCTTAGCTGTGACAAGAAGAGAACCTTTATACGTTCACTTATGCAGCAAGGTGAATAAAGGTTCTACACACCGAAATCTAATCTATCCAACAAAATCGGAGCTAAAAGAATTCAAGGTCGACGAAGTTTACCACTCTCGTATCTCAGAAACTATAACCAAGTGTGCTGTATCATCGGTAAAATTCACTTTCGAACACGGAGAAAACAAATGTGACATTTGCGAGCTGTTAAATTTGCTAATTAATAGTTTGGTGGTTCGACGTTGGTATTGGCAATCGTTAGGGGTGGCCGAAAAAGAGGGGGTTGGAGGACGAAGGGGACGGAGCCGGCGATGGCCGATTATCAGTGAATTAACCTTTCAAATCGACGGCAAACGAACACGCGTACAAATCGCACGGCCGCAGAGTTAAGCTCCATTCATCCGTCGTTGGACGCCGGCGTTCCGCGTCCTCTTCCACCGTGGCTACGTGAGATCCGGCGTCACCGCAGGGCTTAAACGGCTTTAAGGATTTCTCTGGAGAAGCGGAACGTGCCCCTTGCCCTCGGCTACGATTCTCTCTTTTTATATACAATGTAAATGCCTAGCCCTCTCTCCCTCTCTCTCTCTCTCTCCACGCTGTCTCCCTTTTCCCGGGTTTGTACGTAATAACGAAATTTGTCGGGCGTATTAACGCCTTCCCTATTCACCGGAGTCCGCGCCTTTAAATTCATGGACGGACGACGACGCCGCCTGCACAATGCTCGGTATTACTACTCGAGTATACATTATTCCCGCGGAAATTAACTTTAAGCGCGATATACGGCACTGACCAGGCTTCGGATTTTCCTCTCTTCCAATGAGAAATTTTTTCTTCCCGGCAATTCTTCCCTTTGCAAGCCCTTTTCGCGGATCCGACAGTGAGATTCTAGTTCTGGCGTTACAATCCGCGACAAAAAGATAGCACATTATCTAATTTTGTTAATTCTCACAAATATAATCGAATAACAACAGTTCCCGTATTACATATCAATGTTGAGTTAGCAATAGGTTGCATTTGTTCATTTTCTGTTTATAGGTTGAACGTCAAGCCGAAAACGTAAACAGTAGTGCCGAAACTGCGGAAACTAGGCAGCGTTAAGCAGGAAATTTGTTTAAAAAACTATATAAATCTATGCCAAAACGTTTAGTGGCAGTGATGCAAACAAAAGACGGAGTTACGAAATATTAAAACACTATTTTTTTATACATATTCTTATATTTTAGCTATTTTAAGAAATTTGTGCTATCATTTTGACGCAACGATTTTTCGTTTAAAATGTTACACATTCTCCAATAAAATTGTTTCTTCACGTAATAAATGCGTTAAAACATATTGAAGTAATTGGTTATTCTTATTATGCAGTATACAGGTCACAAACAATGTAATATACTACTTGAAAAGCTAAATACCATTTATTTGTATAATGTGCTATCTTTTTGTCGCGGAGTGTAGATGCATTAAAATTCGGTGACAACATTTGATTAAACAGTTTCTAGCGAGGAATAGGAAATGCTGCTTTAATAAACACGCTGGGTCGCACAGGACACGTTTCCCCGCATTTTCATCAATTTCCAAAGGAATTCCGGGATAATAACACCGCCCTCCCCCCCAAAACCGGCATCTTCAGCAGGCGGATCCTTAGTTTTGACAGTTCCATAAACCCGGGTGAGTCTCATCCGAGCGTAGCCCCACTTGTAGACGGATCTTAAGCTCTCTCTCTCTCTCTCTCTCTCTCTCTCTCTCTCTCTCTCTCTCTCTCTGTCTCTCTCTCTCGGTTCTTTCGCTGGCTCGCCAATCGAAACCTTGAAACGAAAATTCCCGAGACCAACGTGGCGGAACCTTAACTGGCCGTAAAACCCAAGTCAACCGTAAAGTCAAGAGAGTGTCGCGAAACACGAGGCGATGTGAACTCTTAACGCCGCCATCGCATCGTCCCGACCGACCGGAAACCATCGCGCGACCTACGCGTCCCCTGGGATCGTTCCGGCGAGCCCATTGTTTCTTTCAACGCGTGTGCAACGCCACGTATCGGACGGGGTGTAACAAACCATGACACGAGACCTTGGCTCTCGGATGCTGGGGGTGATTGCGGTTTCTGCTGCACCCCTGGCCAAAAGACTCGATCGGACGAAACGAGCGTCCATCTTTATAATTATTCATATATTCCGACTATATCATCTTTTCAGATCTCTGGAGCATTATTTAACACTTTGACTGCCAAGCTAGAAACCTCAAAAATTATTTAATGTAAGTAAGTTATTTAATGAAATAAAAATTGAAAAAAATTATATGTATAATATTGACTAGTCCTCCAACTTTCTGGCATCATACTTAAAAAATTTGATACACTTAATATATTAGCGTGAAAATTCATTTTAAAATTTGGACAAATAATTCCGTCACCCGCATATGGGTGACATGGCAATCAACGTGTTAAGAAATAAAACATTCACTTCTGTAGAAGATGTAAGGAGTCACCTTGAGTCATATTTTGCTTCACGAACCCTGGATTTCTTTAAGAAGGGGATTGAAAATTTGCAGGAAAGATGGCAAACTGTCCTTGATAATGATGGAGATTATATGTATAATAAATTACTACAAAGTTTGTTTTAGATTTCAAAATAATTGATTACTTATGGGTCCCACTAATATTTGATTAAGCTTGTCATATTTGAAGGAATTTTGGAGAATGTTCATAGAAATTCTATGTGACAATGTTTATATTTTTTTATACGGTACGAAAAGAGGGGGACGTTTAGCACTGGTTTTATCATGGGGTTCAAATCATCCCCTAGCTTTCGGGACACGTTTCTGACAACTTCTGGCGTCATGTTTATCCTCTGACGTGTTAAAAAGTGTCGTAGTGCTTTGCCATGCTACTTGAATCTTTTATAATTTTTATGTAACGTTAAACAGTGCCGATATATATTATTTTCTATTTGGTAGAAGAGAGTAGGTATCCATCATTTTATTCACATTTTTATAGAAACTGCATTCATCGTTCTACCACATTTATCTAGTACATCTCCAAACGATTTTTCATGTTTCATGAACGCAAAAATAAAATTCTTCCAATAAACACATTTAAGATATTGATCGAATATTTTCTGTAGTATTGCCAGAAGAGCATCGATCGTAACGATTCTCACTTTGATGAGATATTTTTGAGATTTTCTCAGGCCAGGTTTGAATATTTATAAGTTTATGATCTCGGTCTTGTCTTCTTTGTTTCTCAGAGTATCTCATAGCACCCTCTTCAGTTCGTTCTTCGGATTATCCAGGTTATCCTCTATCTCTGTCTCTTCTTTATCTCCTCCGTCACCTTCAGGATCCTCCCTTTGTCTCGTTCCTTTCTTTTCATATCTTTATTTAGTACGATTGTATAGCTTCTCTTCTTTCATTCTTTTGTCTTTGGTATTAGCATAGTTCGTCGGTTTCTTGGACTTACTTTTCCCCTACGAATGAAACTCCACGTTTCTGAAAGGGAATTTGTTCAAGAGATCGCGAAGTAGTTTCCAAGATTTTATTGAAACCGCATAGCATTGTGGAACGTGTAGCAGAGAAGGCGGGATATTATCGATGGAAATTTTCTTTGCGGGAAATCAAGTCAATCATTAAATATTTCATTAGCATTAAATATTTCATTTTCTATGAGCAACGCAAAATCCTTACCCCTGAATGCTTCAGCTTGATCTCCAATCGATCATGCACGCAAACCGTGAAAAGTTGTTCAGGACGATGACCTTGACCACACATTTCAAGGTCATCAGGCGTAGAAGGAATATTTTCTAAATAATTTCTGAAGGTTGTTTGATCACAGTTACAATGTTTCGAAACGTATCGACGCAACGGTGATCGATGACACAGGGGTGAGTTTTTTCTCGCGAACCACTTACGTCGTTTTAAGCCAATTACGTGTCAAAGCTGCGCGCTCGTCAAGCCACCACCGAATGGTTGAGCAAACCCTCGTCCGGAGCCAGTCACCCCCGAAAATGAACCGCGAACAACCGAGGGCCACCGCTCTTTCAGGTCATCCTCGTCTTCTCGCGGCGCATTAACCTTAACGACCTTTTAGCCAGTACCTTTTTTTGAGCCGCGCCAACGGGCGCCGCTCGGATTTTTTCCTGCCAGTTCCTGAGATTGCCGTGTCGCCAGCTCAGCGCCTCTTAATGTTGGCTTTTTCCTGTCTCCTCCCTTCCCTCTCGGGCCAACCCCGAGGAACCCCTCTCTCCCCTCATTTTTCCTCCGACAGCTTAACCCCGCAAGCTCGCGACTCGAGTTTTGATGTACTATTAGCGCTTTTTGTTGTCACCTTCCGCCACCGTCGTATTACCCGACGATATTACCGAGAGTTTCGCCTGAAAAGTCGACCGCCACCGGGGGTGGGGGTGGGGGTGGAAATTGCGACCTGGTCCTCGCCACCGACCTTTTATGCCAGCCACCCCTCCAGATCGGCACGCCAGGATTCCTTAAAATCGTCCTGTCAACGATGCAACCCCCTTCCCCAGATTCTGAAAGTTTACAATTTACAATCAGTCTCATAATTGACTACACAAAACGACTTCAGTTTTTCTGCCAAGCTGGATGGATTACAATTTACTAGATGACATGTGATGAAAATTTTCACAACTTCTTCATACAGACCGCATAAGAGTAAATATACATTCTGGAAGTTTCACAGTTCAAAAATTCTTTATGGTAAACAGGGACTAAAAATGTTGGACTAATGTTTGTTAAGAATTTGCACTTGAAAACTATACTTGCATAGTATAAACGCGTGAAGATCTCTCAACACACTTCCAGGAAACTTATCGCCACAACAAATAAATTACAAAAGGAAAAATTCCCGATAATATTTGTCTTACTACCCCCGCCAAATCTCCAACCCTCAAAGAAAACGAATCGAAGTACGCCATGTCTTGAGTAAGCTGAAGATTTCAAGGGGTGCGTGACAGAGGAGCGATTAGAAGGTCCCTAAAAGTCCGTCGGAAAAGAAGCCCGTGACCATTATGCAAAAGTTCTTGGCCTGATCGTAGGAAGGATACACCCGGGTATCCTAACTTCCTGGGCATCGGTGGGACGGGGTTGAAAAATCCAGGTGGGTGGGATTTGCAGGTAGCAGCGTGTCTTGGGCCGGGGTAGCGAGCCTAATGGGTAGCGGAGGCTTAATTACAGATTGCGGCGGATATTAAGGGTATGCACGGCAGCTCAGCATAAACGTTGCAGCTGTCGTGTGTGTCTATCGGCCGAAATTGGCTGCGATGGCTACGGCGAAGCTTCGAACCGTTGAGGAGGAAGGGTGCAGCGAGGCGGGCACGGAAGATGGCGGAAAATGGTATACAATGACAGGAAGAAGAGCCTGGCGGGCGACGAAAGTGCGCGAATTGATGGATAAGTGACACCGTAGAGGAAAAAGGCCTGTGGCAGATGGCGAAAGAGGGCGAATACAACGAACGAGGGAATAAAAGATGGAGAGAGGCTTCTTCCCCCGCCCCACTGCTCCTCCACGGGTATTAAATGGCCATAATTCAAATCTCCTGGCAGGTCTAAAATAAACCAATTAGGGTGGGGACGCGAGAGCGGATATTAAGATCCATCCTGGAGATACCGCGGCTCCAGATATTATCGTCGTTTCGCCACGGTCCACATCGATGAGTCCATGGTGTGGTTTTACACACGTGCTACGTCACGTGCCGCTGAACGTACACAAACAACCGCGGCAAACATTATCGCGATATTGGACACATAGTTGCGAGGACCGGCGCAACGGGTAAACCTCTTTAGCACAAAGCAAATGGGGATGCTGATTCAACACGCCGGATAGTTGCAGAAACATCACACACGCCAACGGGAGGGTAGTTTTACGCTTGCTCGCGGAAGTCGAGCATTTCGTCCTTTCGCTGGCCAGGACCTTGCGGAAAATTTTTCCGAGGACTCGCTGCGCGCTACACTTTTATTGTCCCGACGCATTGTGAGCTGGGACTGTTGTGCGGCTTGCGACAACAATCGATTTCGAACTTTCGTTGCTGATGCAAGAAACTGCTGAGCTTAGGAAGCAATTCTACAAATATTTTTTGGTATAAATGCGCTTTGTACAGTGGCAGACATTTTTTAAATATTTTTTAATGGTGTTTTAATGTCACTCCCGCTTGTGGAAAAGGCATATTATGCACATGAAACAGCTGTTTCAGAGTTGCTTTAAATTTACAGTTATTATTATTTTATATTTCAAATTGCGATTTTCACGTGTAAAGCTTGTTTTATCATTTCTATACAAATTTTATGAAGTTCAACTTTTAGGCTAAAAATGATGAAGAATGTGAAAATTGTTTTGTTCCAGCTCCGTGGATTTGTCAATTTTGGTAGCCTAATATACGGACGCTATCTAGAAATCGGATCTAAAGATCGTCTCGGTCACGCGAAAAGCTCTTCGGCCATTACGGTAACGCGTGTCGGAGATAGGGACCATGGTATGGCATCCGTTTTATTGTAGATTCAAGAGGATGGAAGCATAATTGTTCGTCATGCGATGATACGTTCTTCCCTTGGAAGTTCGTTTGAAATTCCATGCATTCGGGAAATGGGATGAATATTCAGCCAGGCCTCAAGATGGCACAAAACACGCGGCTCCTACGTTTAATAATTATTAATTATTAGGCCGTGGTAAACGAGTCCATTACGGTTTGAAAGACAGAATATTCATGTGCTAGAAGCATTCAGTAGCCCGCCATCGTTTTCCCCAGAAACTCAAACCACGTATTTCCGAATAAAATATCTTTCGAAATGTAAAATGTAAAATTTTCTCTATGCATTTATTTATATATTTTCACTGCTTTATAATCGCTCTCCGACTAATCGAACAAACGTATTAAGTAATCGGTATTTCCGAATTAATATTGGAATCATCTTTTAATAAATTTTTTTAATATACCTCGGAAATATTTGAAACAACGATTTCCACGAAATTTTGTAGAACAGGTCGCACGTGAATGCAGTAAAGTTTTATTACAAAGACGTAAATGTACAATATTGCCAATAACTTCTGTTATTGCTATTTATAATTACGTTATCACAGTAACATAAATTTAGTCGCACTTTATACCTCCTTTCTGGACTCCATTTTACTCGTCGTAACTGGCGAATCTATTCCCTAGATAAGCCGCTGTAATGACGTTGCAGAAATTGCGTGTGAAACGATAACGTCGATATAAAAATTTTATCGGATAATATTATTTAGTGCCTTATCCAGATTTTTATCCCGTATCGCCGGTATGTTATCATCTATTTAATCTTTCCTCGAGTATCCCCGGATTAAGGACCATCGTAACACGCCGAGCACAATACCGATTAAATATCAAGACCCTAATACAACGAATGTGGTCCACATACATGAGCTTTAATCCCCATACTACGAATTTTATATGTTCATAATTCAAATGCCCGGGTGCAATTTAAAACAGTAAAATATTATTTTTAATATATACTAATATTATCGATGAAAGAAATTTTTTATTTAACTCCTGCAGAATGATTCCAAGTCTATTAATTATTTTATTTGCTACCTAGAGAACAGAGAGAACACTTGTAATAATAATTTGTAATAACTGACGATTCGATGCACGCTATAGATTTTCAATGGTCTGGGAACAGACAAAGGAATCTTTAATCACTTTATCGGATCTATATAAAATTACAAGGGGGATCCATAGTATTTACTATCTGAAATTTGAATGAATCATTGGATTCCCCGTCCAATAGCCAGCTTCTGACTGAATTCTCTGCTACCCTTTGATACGGGAATCGCAGGTGGCCAGGAACTTGACTCACAATGGCCCTTATTACGATTCGCTATTAAATCCGTTCGCTCAAGTGAGAAGTTATACGGCGATCGGCACGAGGAGGCTACAGGTAGAAAAAAAGGCCGGCTGGCAGAAGCGTCAGGAAATAAGAATGCGGACACAGATAAAAATTACAGATCCGAGCCATATATTCGCCGTGAAGATGCTCTGCCAGTGACTTTTCCTGCTAAGCTTGCCAACGCCTTCCGTATATAATGGCCACATAAGTCTGCTGGGTCAACACGCGACGAATTGCCGCCATATATGTGACCCTGAGAACCCTGATTGTCTCTCTGCCACGTACAGAGAAGTACTTTCCTCTCAGAGTTGCGCATCTTTCAAACAATACCCCCCTTCCCCCGAAAGTATCATTTGGATTTGTTTGGGGAGGCCGATATATACAATTTTTATTCCTAACATTGTGCTGTACAAAATCATGTAAGGCCGATATATACATTGCCCTCATTTTTCTCTCATCAAATTAAAAATCAAATACATTTTACATTTTAGGTCACTACATTTAGGTCTTTTCATTTCATTAGTCTTATTAGATTTATTTCAGAATTTGTATTTCACATTTGCTTAAGTACCGAAGCTCTAAAATATACTCGTATCATAATAAAAATCATGCAAAATTTTAGTAGACATTTTTTTGTAATTGTTACGAGGCATAGTGAAGTTACTTTTAATACTCTGCTCTTTTATTGTTAATGACATATTTTTATACTCTCACAGCAATGGGACCAGGAACTTTCTGTAATAAATATTTGCGAGATCTGTTGAGATTCTTTTTTTATATTTTAAAATATTACTGGGGACGTATATCCTTTTTATTGCCAATTCTTTTCTTGCTCCTAAATGGAAAATATGTTACTGGAATATTTTATTTATTCTATGTCGCGTGCTAGCTCTTAAGATGTTTGTTCGAAGCTCTGTTATTTTAGTAGAGAAATTGAGAACCACTGTCGCAGGATCTCGACAAATAACTTCATCAGAATCGTGCAACTTTTCCTCTTGAAACCTTGAAAAAATTAGCGACACGTGTAGAACGCTCCTCGGAGTATTCACTTAACAGTTCAGCTTCGAGGACAAAATTATCGAAGGTCTCTCCGAGAAATCGCCAGAGGGTTGTCTTTCAGCGACGTCGCTGTCCAAGCGAGACATGCTCCCGACTCATTTTGTGTCAATATAAGCTGAAAGTTCGATAGGTCGCGTTCTCGAATGCAGTGTCGATTTAAACCAAAATGGAGTTGAAATTTTTAGAGAATTTTCACGTAACCAATCAATTGGAAAAGAGAATTCTCTTCGCAAGCTAATATACTAAAACTTTACCAAATTATATAAATTACATTTTATAAATTTTAAATTGAATGAATTTGATTAAAAATTGTATAGTAACGTATAGCCTAAAATATCAAGTCACCAGAATTTAAAACAATTTTTTGATTCCACCCCGCATGTTTGACCACGGAAAAATAAAAGGCGCGAATAAAATGGCAACTAATTTACACACAGTCGACATAAAACTTTTTTGCAAGAGAAATAACTTAAATCACGACTCGTTGTTCATTCCAAGAGAAACAGGAGCAATCAGCATCCCCAATGACGCGATCTCCGCATGCTGGAGCAGTTCGTCTTAATTGCGGGTCTTCTCAAAGAAGCATAAAATCCCACGTTCGACGGTAGGACGGATCCGGCCCGTGGAAAAATTTGTTCTCTTCAGTATAAGTGGGTGGGGGGGAGGGAAGTAAAGGGGGTGCAGTTATCCACGGAAATTTAAGGGAAGATCCTCGGCGTCCAGCTCTCATCGGCTTCTCTGTCGCTTTCAGCACTCCATCGACGCGCCGACACTTGAAAAGCGCCGGCCTTTAAAGGGCGGGAAAAAGTTGCAGAAAGTTGAAAAGCCTCCCAGGTTCGTTTTCTCCCTTTCGTCCAACCCCCGCGACCTCTCGATCCTCGTGCATACGACGTTGGCGTCACCGCGCGCGCGGAATCGTTCCCGATCGACTTTATATAAGTTGGTCGGCGTGTAAATCAAAGGATGCAATTAATCGGAGCCTGATTGCAATACTTGGCGGACTTTCAATATCCAATTTCTGTCGGGAAAGCTCCGGTGGCCCGTGTCCCTACCCCTCCCCCATCGCGAGAGTTTCACCTCTTTCAAGTCCCATTCGCGTTATCTTCTCGCTGGACACCGTTCAGTCGGCTCCTTTGTAGCTTCCAACCCCAAACATCCGTCTCTCTCCTCCCTCTCACCCTCTCTCTCTCTCTTCTCGTTTCTCTCGTAGATAACGCGAACTTTCCACCGAGTTTCAATTTCTGCAGGCTGAATCGAAAAATTGCTTTCGTTTCGGTTCGCTCGCCGACGCGGTTTACCGAAAGGCTGCGTTCCCTTTTGGGGATCTGCCTAATGCGAAATCCAACCCTTCAAACGCGCAGTTTACGTCCTGTCGAGGTAGCAATTCTTTTAATTGGAACGTTGGTCCGCCGCTCGTGGACATTTCGATCCATCGAAGCCTGCTGACCCCGATTTTATTTTCTGGACTTCAGAATATAGAAGATAATGGTGGAAAATAATGTCAGGTAACGCTTGGTAACGTACACTTGTTGTAATTTGCACGATTTTATTAACAGATTCGCGACAAAACGAGAGGGTGCAATTTCAAATAGTAGAAACATTAGAAGAATATTTAAAAATACGTGGACCTTTCGATCCATGGAAGCCTGCTAACCCCGATTTTATTTTCTGGACTTCAGAATATCGAAGATAATGGTGGAAAATAATGTCAGGTAACGCTTGGTAACGTACACTTGTTGTAATTTGCACGATTTTATTAACAGATTCGCGACAAAACGAGAGGGTGCAATTTCAAATAGTAGAAACATTAGAAGAATATTTACAAATACTGTCACATTATTTTCACTTTATCCAACACCATTAAGAAGGAAAATAAATATGTGTTTCGCCCACCAGTTTGTTAAAATTCGGATAGAAAATTTTTGTTTTGTATAAAGGTCCGAAAGGATGTTAAAAGAAGAAATAAATTTTCACCCAACTTCCGTGTGGAAAGCGTTCGCTTTGCATAAAGATCCTCCCACTAATGATAACAATGGAGTGAAAAAATGGCATGGAAAATCTTCGCCGATGATTCTTGCACGTTGTTTCCGCCGATTCCGGTGACGCCGAGCCGCTCCGTGTGACTTTTCGACTCGTTTAAGGGGGGAGGGGGCGACCGATAATGATGCAAATCGGACCAGCAGCTACTGACACGTTCGTTCAGAATGTCCTAAGATAGTTTGCAGTACGTGTAACGTCCGTCTTTACGACGTTTCACGAGCCAGCTGAAAATTTTTCCTATTCCCGTGCTCTGGTCGGAATCTCGTTTGCAAAGAACGCGCGCGGAATATCGAGAAACGGCGAGGACAGACTTTCCTACGGCTCTTTCACCGGGTTAACTCAAAATACCCAGCAACATAGTCGACGCTGAACATTCTGAAATGATATTTCCATTGATCACGACGCTTTTCACCAGTGGAAACCCATTGACAGCTCGACTCGCTGAACGATTACAACCATTTTCCACGTCGCACTTAACACTAGTGTTCGGCGATTTGTGAACGTGATCGTTGGACACAAAGTCTGGAATTTGGTCGTGGAACTTCAAAAAGTCTAATAAAATCATTCTAACTCAAGATATGGAACTACCAATTCATTAAAAAAAAGTTTTCCGTGAATTGATTAGACGATACATAGAGTTAAGAAGCAGACAATTATCTGTTGAAAATTATTACAAAATATACGTGTATATATAGACAAGACCAAAGAGAATGATCTAAGGTAAACGAAGAAAATTATTAACACTAGTTATGTGAAATAAAAAATAAAAATGAGCTGTATTAGTTGAACAAATACTGAGCACTGTGAACATTTTTCTATGCCATCAGCAACCTCAATTATTAAGACGAAGCTCTTAAAAACTTCCCTGATCGGTTACCTGCATTCCAACGTAAATAAAAATAGTGTTGCTCAAATTATTATTAAAAAGTTAGACTATAAATGTCAGATGGAAATCACCGAGCATCGAATAATCAAAAGAATCCTGAAAAAATACGATACAATGGAGAAGCCGACCGATTGTAAGACGGTTTAATGGAGCCCGATCCGGCCCGCGGATTCGTGTCCCGAAAACGAGCGTTCGTTGCGGATGCTTGCAAAAATTTCCATCAAGAATGAAACCGTTTTCTCTCTGTTTAGCCAGCGAGCGAGGCAGGCTCACGTGCGCGTACCAGGGGCGAGATTAAGAGTGAAAAATCGCCGCCGACTTCGCAGTACCTCTAAAACGGCCAAACAAAGCCGCGTCGGGTAAAAAGGACCGGAAATTCCGCGGAGTCGGCGTATTCCGGTATCTGGCCGCCATTTCCCTGTAAATTTTCCGTGTGACCGCCGACCGCGTAAACCCGCGCACGAATAAATTCATTTGTTATGAGAGCAGCCCACCGTCAGACGTTATCGGACGAAACACGTCGGAATTGCTTAACGAAACGGAATTGCTGTTCGCCTACGTTTACACCCCCGTACGCTCGTACCCCATCCACGCGCCATCGAGCCACTAAATGCTTGACCTCTCGTTCGCCGACCCCTCCTCCGTTCGCCTCTTTTTCTTACCATTCTGCCCGGCCCGTCAATGGACCATTCTTTTCTTCTCCTAAACAAACTCCCCGGGGCTTTTCTTTCTCGGTCCCGAATACTTTCGAACCCCGGCAGAAGCATACTTCTGCGTTTATTAACGCGATGTCGACGATTTTTGGTTTTTATAGAGACGATTATTTCGATAATGGTATGAATTGTATTTTGAGAAATGGAATGAGCACGATCCTGTACAGTAATGAAGTCTTTGTCGAATTTTACAACGAGAAAATGCGAAGCTGCTATTTCAAAATCGAGTTTGTTACCAGCACCGAATAGGGGATGACGTAATCGATGACTAATTTAACCCTAGGGATTCCAAAGCGACGATTCTGTAGCTACAAATTCTCAAAAATCTATCTATTTCTCTCGGATAAAATCAACTAATTTGGACTAATTTTTGCGAAGCTTAATTTCGAAATTTCCACCTTCAAAATTAAGTTTATTGCCAGAACCCTAGAACAAATAGCGCAATTGGTTACTAATTTAACTTTAGAAATTGTAAAGAGAGAGAAAGATTTTCTATTAAATGAGAAGAACCCAAACGATTTTTCTCAGAAACTTAGCACTGTTATGAGTAAAACAATTTGTAACATTTTCCAACTAATTGTTTAACATGTTCCCCGTAGTTTCTTTTAGAGAAAAAGAAATCGTACGTATTTATAATCGAATAATTTATCAATGCTTCTATTTTATGGAATCTTCGAACGAATATTCTGTCGAGCGAAATTCTTGAGTGTCACGAGCGTCCGACGTTATAATAATTGCAGTAACAGACACACCGAGAGCGCATCGCCGTTTCGATATCCGGCGTGTCTGCCCGACATTATCCAAATCAGTGTATCGCGAATTCATTTCGCAAGATTGGAACGTGTTATCGTGATTCCGCAACAAATTTTAATTATCATACCGCCAGTGAGTCCTCGCTCAGTTGAAATTAATCGGGCGAGCCGGCTAACAGGAAATCGATTGCGCGACCAGCAGAATTTTCGGAAATTCGATTGCGCGATAGCTATATGGCTGGAAGGAGCAGGTATGTCGGTTTTGATGATGAAATGCATGGGTAACCTCCGTCGAAGATCGTCTCAAAGGCTTTGCTGCAAAGCGGCCGGGAAACTTTCCCGGGATAATTTCGCAATTCGAAAATTGCGGTGGACAATGAAAAAACAATTTAATCGAAAACCTAAAATAGATTATACTATCAAATATATTGTTTCGAAGACGTGGTTGTTTCTAACACTTTGACTGCCAAACTAGAAACCTCTAACATTCCACAAAAACAAAGCAAGTTATTTAGCGAAATAAAAATTCTAAAAAAATTAAATGTACAACATTGAGTAGTCCTCCAACTTTCTTACATTTTACTGATCCTAATTGAATTTGGTACAATTAATGTATCAACGTAAAAATCCATTTTAAAACCTGGACAAATAATTCCGTCACCCACGTATGGGTGACATGACAGTCAACGTGTTAATATATTGGAAAAGGACTATCTGATTCACGTAAAAATTCTATTTTCAATTTGTACGCTTCAGGAGTCTTCAGAATAACGTAAACTACATAAAAATATTTTCTGCATTCATTGCAATTTCCTTTGCGAGTTCTTTCACAGTTTCGCTGACTTAATGCACTTATTCTATGCCTACATTTAGACTGGCTAAATATCGATAATATAAGGTAAGAAACATAAAATATTCAGTAGATTCTATTCGAAATCTTCGTCGCTAGTCAAAGTATTGAAAAACCTGAGCGGACATTTTCGGCAGCCGCACAATCGGCACTGATTCGGTCAATTTCAACCGTTATTTTTACCGGATATATTTTCAAAAAATTACTATTAAATACTATATTAAATAGCTATCCAGTTTAACTTTTTCCCAAGAGCCGAGTGTGTTCAAAGCACTAAATTAAAAATGGCCGCCGTGAGGCAAGCGCAAAAGCGTAACATTCCGTGCGACAAGAAAGATTTTCATAATCTTTCGCGAAAGGGCACGCCACAGGTGTCTCAAGAAGAAACACGTCTGTCATGCGAGGCCGGAGACACCGAAAGATCAAATGGTTCTGCGGGAACGCCGCGATGGCGGCCAGGTGAGCGCAGAAACTTCGCGGGACGTGTCGCCAGGTAAAAATTTCCTCGTAGAACGTTGCCCCGGGGCTTGATACGAGCCGTGATTTCCAAGAATACGAAGCCGACGCGTTGTAGATGTTATTATTCATGGCGCCGCATCGCATTAGAAGTAGAACGGACGTATTTCTGCGTCGCCGGGGTGTCTACCCGAATCCTATCAGCGGACGTATGTCGTCGGATAAGGGAAATTATTAGAGGCAGAAGCGAAAGGAGAGAAGCCAGCCGGCGGGAAGACGAGACGGAAGGAAGGAAGGAACACGACCGGGAAAAGAAGGAGAAGAAGAAGAAAACGACGAGGGAAAAAAAATACGAAAAAGCGTATAAGGAAACCGTCGCGGAATAAAACTCCGCCCGGGCTAAATCAAATCACTCGCAGTCTTCCCGTCGACTGGGCCGCCGTCGACATTTTGCACGTGATTTGCAAACGCAAGCCCGTAGAAATTTCATTCGCCCTTGTATTTATGGGACGACGTGTTCCCAGCGATAACGGCACGCGGTAATAAAGATGCGTCTTCCGGTTCAAGATAAGCCGGCTTTTCAAACAATTTTTGTTCAACGGAGACCCTTCGGCGCATGAACTTCAACGATCTAATCTCTATTTTCTTTGATTTTTCCTTGTGTCAGAAGAGTTTCCCTTTTTTAGAACTGTTGGAGACATTGGTCGGATTAGTTTCTACGATTTGGTGATTTTATTTGTATACTGTATCGAATTCCAACCCCCTAATAAGAAGTTACAATTTTTCTTTCCGTGGAAGACGTTGGAGACATCGATTGAACTAATTTCTAGGGCCTAATTTGTATAAACCACTGTCTCGAATCGACTTAAGACTTTAACCTCTTAACTTAAAAGTCCGAGAAGGAAAGCGTGATTACATATTTTATTTTTAGAATTTAAATGGTATAAACGGCACGAACTTATGGGACGACCTAATATAATATAGTCAAACCTGTTTTTGTGCGGTAAATAGGGACCGCATAAATAGCTGTAACAAATAATTGTTTACATCAATACAAAAACTCGCATAGAAAAGAACCGCACAGAAGCAGGTTTGACTCTACACACTTCTACAAAATAATCGTTCAGTTAACAGGTTAAAAACACGATGAAACCAGCAGGATTCCCCAATTTTCCCGGACAACCCGATTGTGTGTCCAACGCCGTAAACTCGAACGTTACAGAAATAAGGATGAAAGTCGAGGGTGGTAACAAAATGGCGGCTCAAGCACGCCGTAAAGACATTGTGGATTGCCCTCGCGGATTCCCACTTCGGGAGATTATTTCGAATAGAAATCTATGAAAATTTTATTCGGGTACCTTGGTATAAAAACGAAGTAAAAGTTTTACTGACCGGTGACATCCCTTACGTAGGGGTTCCAGGGGGGTTGGAGGGGGAAGAACGCGTACGGAATAACGAATCCGCGTTCGCAATTAGCAGCGTCGTTGGGACGAAGGTTGAACGGAGACGTCACTACTGTCCTCTTTGCAAATTCTCCAATGCAAATAACCGCGGCGACGAAAACGAGGAATAATCAAAGGCGAAGCGGCGAGGCGCGGAAGAAAAACTGCTGCTCGAAAAGCGGGGACCACCGCGACAGCAAAAGAATCGACGCGTGGCCCGCGAAGAAACTTTAATGACATTTCTTATTTCCCGCCGTTTCACGGAATCTCATCTACGCCTAGCCTCTCCCCCGCCCGCCCGCCCGCCGTCTTATTCCTCTTCATCATCATCGCGGAAGTAATTTTCCACCGCGGGACATCTCGGTTACTTTATTTGCTTTCAAACTTTATACACTCCGGCCTGATTAACGACATCCCTGGTCCCCGGGGACGGATCCGAGGCGGATCGCCGATTTCGTACGTCACATTAGCCTGTAGCCCGAATTAGTCATCGTCCCCGTTTTGACCCTCGACCCTCGCAACTTCCGGTAGAAAACGCCGTCAACGCCGCACAGTGGGCAAAAACGGCATTTTTGGATTCAAAATCAAAGAACTTTCGATAGGAATGAGGTAGAGCGATGAAATTTTTTTTTAAATGAAAGCTGCAACCTTGTAGAATATGGGAAACATAGGGAGATTACGGTACGAACGTTTTTTAACCTTGAGAAAATTCGTTAAAGGTGCACAATTTCAAGAAAATTTTAGTTTTTCCACTACCACGCGCGGAAAAATTTTTTTTTTAACATGCTATTTGTCGTTTCCAATAGATTTTTTCACGCTGATTTCAAATCTGTTTTCAAAATTTGTCTACGGCCTCTGGTTTTTGCAAAAAAATAGATTGTTGTGACACAAATTAATGAAATCATTTTTTCGTTAAAATGATTTGATAACACACTAGTTTGAAGGTATATCGTATTCTCATATGTAAAACACAATAAAAATAATAATAATGACGTATTTGAACGTTTTCAGTTCACGAAACATGAAACACTTCACATCTCGTCATCACTTGACGTATCGCTGCCTTATAAGTGCGCTTATAAGTGCGCTTGTAAAAACCTTATTTTTTATGTTTTTCTATCAAATGGTCAACTACTGGTATATGGTCAACTACTGGTGCCTTTATTTTAACTGCGTGTTTAAGAAAAAACAAGTAGCGCAAAGAGTGATATATGTACCCTTATTTTTAGTTTGTGCAGGTTTCTTGCTCTACACATTTTGTTTTGTTCGTAAATGGGTTAATTGTATCGACACGTTCGGTGCGGACGAATTATTCTAGCGATGATCACTAGACTGCAAATTTTACGCACTTACGACAAAAATGGATTGTTCAAAGTTGTCTTCATCGTTTCGTAAAGACGAAATACATTGGAAGAATGATATTATTTTATTCTTGACTTGGTAAAATTGTTCAACGCGTTTAAACTTCTGTGTCTTAAAATTGATCTGGGCAATTTTTATTTTGCCTAAAAGTCCACGGGTCCACTCGTAATATACATAAATTATTGAAATGCGGCGTGTGTTCGTACAAATTAATGCTTTAACGGTGTATTTTGTAAACAGGAAATTGTTCGACGAATAAAAGTGTGCCCCGTTCTAGTTTTCGCGAAATTAGGAACAAAAATGGTTATTACAGAATAATACAGCCGTAAGAGGAAAAGGTACCGGTTTCAAAAGCACGGAATGGTAATGCGGGAAGACTCTTTCACCCCGTTTGTACACAAGTTATTGCTTCACAACTTTTTCCCGTCTGCACGGAGCTTCGACTACACAGAAAACGGTGCCATTCAGAATTTCAATGGTGACGTTCTATCTCTTCAATCTAGCTAATTACAAAAATGTACAAGCCTGCATTTCATCTGCCTAATCCCCTTATTATCCCCCCTATAACGGAAGAAGCGTCTGAACGAGTCGGTGCCGGGAGGTAAATTAGCAGGAGACAATTTTCATGGGAAACAAGAAAAAGCGAGAGGATAGAGCAACTCTCTCTTACTTTCTCTGCCTCAATCTCTCTCTCTCTCTCTCTCTCTCTCTCTATCTCTCTCTCTCTCTCTCTCTCTGAACCCTTTTGGGTGAAATTCCGTCTGGCCACGAGTACTGACCGATCAAGATTCACCGTTTATTTCGACACAGCGTTCTCAGTCGGAGGTATTTACTTCTCCCGGTTCTCTTCGCGTTCACAGAGGCGGAACAGGAGAGGCGGAGAGTAGACGAGGATCCTTGAGCTACTTCCAAGCAGTCGTGCATCGACGCTTGAAACAAATTGCGTCTGTAATTATAGCGCCCTACTTCACCTGATTACGGAACTACAGAGCAACGCTGGATTAAGGGGCCACGGATTTTCGAAAAAAAAGACGCCCGGTACTTTAACGCATTCAAGACCGCCGCGGATTTTTCATAACCACCTGTCTCTTATGCTCAAATGGTTCGATCCCACCGAAACAATCCTCGAGTAGAATCTTTAGACCCAATTAACCAAAGCAATTTTCATTACATCACTTTTCTGATTATGAATTTCGTTTGTCTAAAATTCCTGAATGGAGATACGAGAAATTCAGCTTTTGCACATGTTTATACAATATTATACATCGTGTGTCCTTTTCACTGTTGCCTATGGAATTTCTTTTCTAGGACGACTACAATAACGTACTGTTTTAATCGTTTGATATGAAAATATTTTAGTTGCAGTATTTTCTTTAATGCTTTGTACGTTGGAGTTAAACAATGACGTCCCTTGGAAAGAAGTCTTATCGTTAGACTGCGGATTTTTATGCAGAAATAAAAATTGTCCCCCGTACAACGAACCAAAGAAGCGAAAAACAGAAATTTCTTTCCTCCTTTAACAATCCTGACAAGCTGACACTGACACATCGAAGCTTTTAAATTCCTTTAATTTATCTCCTAGTTTATATCGCATTTCTACCATAAACGCATAAAATCCGCGGCTAACTGTAAATAATTGTAAATAATTGTACGAAAGACCGTTAAAAAATATTTTTCTCTCATTTTCAACTGTACACAGACAGTTCGCATAGCATCATCGCGAATTCGATCGGTATCCTATCCGTTGAGGCGACAAGTGTCGCCGGGCGCCTCGCTCAAAATCGAATAAGCTACGAAAGTAATGACATAAAGTAATAATACCGAACACCGTATTAATTATGGAATATTTACCGCGGTGAACACGCAAAGCCCGTGTTCATGAAATTTATTAACGGCGGTAATTAAACTTCTGCGAATCGAGGGGCGCCGCGCACCGCTCCGCGCGTTCATCGAGTTTATTCGGCGAGATCAATGCGCAATTAATTGCTCTTTTAAATCGAATCCACCGGTTTCGAATCTGTGCCCGAATGATTTCCAAGCTTCGGGCAAGAAAGGACCGAGTAAATCCTCGCGATATTCCCACGTAAATTGGCACGGTAATTCCTTATCGGACATTCCTAAACGATGGTAATCGACGTTTGCGGAACAGTCTTAATTAATTCCGGGTGAATCGGTCCCCCCACATATATTAAATCCGCCGGCCTGATATCCATCTATACTTACTCGTTCGTGGTAGGAATTGACGTGGTTGGTTATACCGGGGGCTTCCACGATCTCTTCCCCGTTCTACGGGGAGTTTCGGGATCGGGATCACGAGCTTCCGAAACTCGGTGCTTAACGTTTCGTGAAAATCGCTACGGCGTCGTGGACTTCCACTAACAGATTGCCAAGGTGCCTGTAACTTTTAATATACACGATTCTCGCGCGGCAAATCACTGTACAAGGTGTCCCAAAATTTTTGTGCTTCCTCCAACGGGATGACAATCCTCAGATCATTCGATCTTTCTCAGATCGGGACACTTTTTCCTTCGCGAAAATCTTTTTCGCAGCTTTGTCAAGGAGATACCCGGCCAGTGTCGAAGAGATAAGGGGAGGGAGCAGGAATCGAGGGGATAAAGTTACCCCCTCTATCTGCCAATGCCACAGTATGCTCAAAAGAGTGGGGGAATGGCGCGGTGGAAAGGGAAATTGGAGTGGGGGAACAAGTCTTCATCTGGCGATTGTGCAAGGAGGGCCAGTGTCGCCGAATGAGGGGAGGGAACAGGAATCGAGGGGAAAAGGCTACCCCCTCTCTCTGCCAGTGCCGCGATATGCTCGACAGAGATGGAACGCGTCACATGACTGGAAAACAGCGGAAGAGTAGGGGAATGGCGCGGTGGAAAGGGAAATTAGAGTGGGGGAACAAGTCTTCATCTGGCGACTGTGCAAGGAGGGCCAGTGTCGCCGGATGAGGGGAGGGAACACGAATCGAGGGGAAAAGGCTACCCCCCCTCTCTCTGCCAGTGCCGCAATATGCTCGACAGAGATGGAACGCGTCACATGACTGGGAAACAGCGGAAGAGTAGGGGAATGGCGCGGTGGAAAGGGAAATTAGAGTGGGGGAACAAGTCTTCATCTGGCGACTGTGCAAGGTGGGCCAGTGTCGCCGAATGAGCGGCTTACCAGGTGAACCTGACGACCCTAACACAGTTGCGCCAGGAAAATAGATAAAATTGCAGGAACTGTAGGAATTATAGGATTTTCGAGTGGTCGTATAAGCCGTCGAATGTCTCGATTTGAGGAGACAAATGGAACATTATTAGAAAGTTTCGCATTCACGCGGTAAGCCTGAAATAACAATGGCGCCGGATCGTAAAGAGAATCTTCTTTTACGAGTTCGTGTCAGTTCCGAGTCAGATCGCTATATCACTGCCTGGAAGTGCACCGATGTCCGCATCCGTGGAAGACAGTTAGGCGATTAAGGCTATCCCGGATTCCATCCGCAAACATTATAACTCTTGGGAAACAACGCGTTCCGGAGGCCGGCCGAAGAATAGTGGTATCGACGTCTTCGGATTAAAGTTAATCCGGTCGAATCGGCATTCTCGTGGAAACCACCGGCACCGGTGCACTTTAGCTGATTGCTTGATTTAACGTAAACGGGGGAGGATAGGCGGCGAGTCCTGCGTCGCAGGACGAGCAGAAAATACCGAGCCGGCTGGCTCTCTTTCCCGTTCGCCTCCATATCGTAGGTTCTCGTTTCAATTTTCGTTTTCCAACGAGTTGTCTGCACTCCTCGAAAGTCGCAACACAAAATGGAGGAGAGGGAAGACCGACCGAAATGAATCCTCGTTAAAACGCGTCGGCTGCGTTTCTTTGTGCGCGACTCCGTTTTTAAGTAACAAGATTCCGGTGGCCCGCTCGCAAAAAGGATTGACTTGATTGAAGGGCGGATCGCGGGAAAGGGATTCGCGGCAGTTTCACTCTTCGAGTCTCGTCGGGATCGGTGCCGAGGAAATTATGTTACACACTCGCGAAGAAAGCGACACGACAAAAAATTCGTTTTCTAGGAGACGCGGAAAACCGGATCGAATAACCGGTTTCACAATTTTTTTGCTTTTTAAGGTAAATGCACCAGTAGTTGACCATGTACCAGTAGTTGACCATTTTATAGAAAAACATAAAAAATAAGGTTTGAAATTGGTTCTTATTGTTTTGAAATTTAAACAACAAACGGCATGGCATCCGAGATTCACTTTCATCAAAAGTGCACTTATAAGTGCGCTTATAAAAACCTTATTTTTTTATGTTTTTCTATAAAATGGTCAACTACTGGTACATGGTCAAGTACTGGTGCCTTTACCTTAACACTAGATTTCCCAAGGAAGTCATTTTGACTGCTTTTCAATTCCAATTAGAAAAACAATTATGTATATAATGACACAATTTCTTAGAATTTTGTGACTTTTTGTACAACATATAAATGCGTTTATTAATAATTGTAGTTACCTCCCCCCTCCTTCATTTCCGGTACATAAATATATATATGTGTCATACCTATATTGCCCAAAAGCAGTCAATTTGACTGCTTGGGAAAGTTTAAATAATCAAATGACTTATTATTGAATTGAGTAAATTTCTTATATGACCAGTTCGGCTCTGTATTGAAATAACATTTTTTATTTTTTTTTTTTCGATTACCGTCACATGATAACATACAAGTACATGATAAATTGTCGATTTGGGCGTATACTTGATAAGTTGCAGTTGCTCAATAAGCTAAAGTAGTACTTGTTATTCGAATCTTTATGCAGTGATACTTGTTCTAACAAGTTGTTTATTTTATTTCTTTTGCGCCCTAAATTCATGAAAGAAATGTCGAGTAGAAGTGAGTTATTTGAAAAGCTAACTAACAGCAGCTAACAATGCAGTCAGGTATATAGTAAGTTTCAGTCTTTCTAGTGTTAATTGCTGAAGTTGCAAAGATGCTTCCCTTCGAAATAAATCTCTTCGGTCAAGCATATGTTGTTATGAAAACTGCGAGAAATCGAAATAAATTTGGTCGTGCAGTTTTTGCAACACTTGACATGTTATGCTCGGTACGGTCAGTGTTGAACGTGATTAGCGGCAAAATAATAACTGTTTCCATTGGTTATGCAAAACAGGGGTACTCTACCAGCCAAATATTAAACTCTCTACCAGCTAAATATTAAAATTTACCTGAATAAGATTTTCATAATCGCCCGAAGAGCATTCTCACAGCGACAATTCGAAAAACACACGCTCCGAGCCGAAAGCAGCGACAGAATTATTTCCCAAAACTGAAAGGATTCGATTTTTGAGAGCAGCAAAGAGTCCGGGGTTATCCTGGTTTTCGGCGTAAATGGAAATGTAATTAATTTTGTCCGCGAAACAGGGCGAGCACGGGTGCGCGCTCGCGTTTAAATCGAGTAATCCTTGATTATAATGTAATTAGAAATTAATAATGCACCGAATAAATTAATTAGATTCGACGGGGAATAAAGTACAGTATGTCGCGCGAAACTGGACGCTTAGGATTAATTCGCAATTAATAGTTAATAATGCCTGAAAATGTTCGCGCGCCGACCGGAGCGGATAATAAGGATTCTCGTATCCGTGACAGCTTCCGGCGAACGGGGATCTTAAAAACGAATCGAATTTATTCTGAGGAATCTTTGGAAGATACGGGAGCCGTTGTCTCGGTGGAAAAATTTCTCCTCGATAGACTCCCCAGCGCCGTTCATGTAATAGTTGGGTATGGTTACTTCTCTTTGTAACAAAAGGAGATACAATCAAGAGCTTTAAACTGCTTTGCCCGTTCGTCTTCTGAGAAACGAGCTATTGAGGAGCTCGGATTCGAGACAGACGTAATTTCGCGTGGTCTACTTCATGAAAAACGTACATTTTTTAACATTATTTCCGAATTTCTTCATTTAAATCGAATCAACGATACCGGTAACGTGCCTGATGATTTTCTAGATATTTAAAGAATTAATATTTCAGCGTTCGTGCCGGTAATAGCTCATTGATGATACTTTGAAAAAATTGTACTGTGTTTCCTTGAATCGACCTCCAAGCTGTTGCTGTACCCCAGTTTTCGTTAATTTTTCAAATTGACTTTTCCGAAGTAATACGTACGGATCGTGTTTTAATAGAGAATAGAGGCTTGCGATTTATCGTCGTTTTCCATAATGACTGTGAAAAGGTCTAGACGTCTAGACCGAAGTTCATTTTTCGCAGAAATATGAGAACGAACGGTAACTTTCGCCTGCCAGTTTTGAGTGGCTGCCAAAAATGTTTCCAAATGAGGAGAAACTTTCACGGAACTCCTTACCATTGTGGGGTAGAACCGAATGTGCACGTCCAGTGACACAATGTGTTCGCAGTTCTGAGTTATCATCGACGTTAACTTTACTCTCGTGTTGCAATTTGTTTCACTGACAACACAGGCGGCAAACAATCTTCGTGGCAAATAAAGTGTTAGAAAAATGCCGTGGCACTTTCGAGATTGAGTATCGATCTTTCGCCGACTCTTTGAAAGCCTCGTGGACTGTGAAATTAGAATAACAAAAAATTGGTTTTAGTTAATTGCAACAGTGTCAGCGGCGGTATTAAAGGACCGCGCTAAACTTAAGATCAATCGGTAAAGTAGGTTTTGAGATACCATGGCAATCAATTTGCTAAACATAGTAGTATCGACGAGGCGCAGAAATTGATCAATCACCATAGAGGGCTTCACGTTACTTGGTCCCTAGTCCCTTCCCTTACCCTACCTAGCCTCCCCCCCCCAGCATCTTACTCTCCTTAGCCACTTCCCCTCCTTGACCTCTTTGCTTCTCTAGATCTCAACCCCCTCTTTAGTTCCTAGTTCCTTTTCTAAACCCTGGTTCCTAGTTCTTTCCCTAGTTTTCAGACCCTAGTTCCTTCATCTCTTTCCCTCCCTACCTTCCCCACTTCCAACTTCGTAATCCCTAGTCCCTACTACCTAATTAGTTTTCCCCAGCTCCTAGTACCTAGACCCCAATTTCGGGACTAGGAACCTGTTCTAGGACCTCTTCGAGTCCTTTCTGCGATCCCTCTCCCTTCTCTAAAATCGTCCCCTGCCCCTCTCTTCCTTCTCGCAGTGTCACATCTTCAGTAAAATATACGGAAAATAATCGATTCGAACTGCCCGTCTAGAATAGCCCGTTGACAAACAAAACAAACTCTCCATAGACCCGAGGTGTTAAAAGTGTTTCTCTTCTTCAGGGTCGAGCACATAGAGGCGGCCGCGCCATTGGCTCCCCGGAGTCGCAGTTTCGATTTCGTTACCCTCCCCGTTCCTTTGAAAAGCCGAGCCTGCCGAGAGCGGCTTCGCCGTCTGGAAATTGAGAAGCCGCCGATGCACCGCGTCGGATGGCTATGAGACATATTGGAATTCCGGAATTCAACCCCGGATTTTTCCTGTCCCGCCCTCTCTAGCCCCGTAACAGCACGCGATGGGTCCCGCGAATGGCAAAAACCACCATCGGCAGCCGCGCCGCGCCGTGTGTTTCGGAACTGGGACACACCGGGGCGAAGATGTCGCCGTACGTGATTGAATATCGATTATGTGTCGGGACCTCTTCTACTTGGTAGCGTGGTTAGCCGAGGACACACCACCGGGGACGAGAGACCAGAGGATCGACGAAAGAGAGGGATTTCCGAGCGAACGATCCATGGAAACCCCCTTTTCTTTCTATGCTTGAACGACGGTTACCTACCTCTACGCCCTGTCAAGATCGTTCCCTAGATCCTATTTTCTAGTTCTTAGATCTCTACTTCCTAAGTCCTAATTCCTAGTTTCTAATTTCTAGCTTCTAATTCCTAGACCCTAGTTCCCTAGTCCCTTCCCTTCTCTAGAGTATTCCCTGGATCCTCACCTCCCCTAGTCGCTTTTCTCTCTAGGTCCTCACCTTCCCTAGTCCCTTTTCTCCCTAAATCCCCACCTCCCTTAGTCCGTTTAGTCCCTAGATCTCCCACCTCCCCTAGTCCCTTTTTTCCCTAGATCCTCACCCTAGTTGCCACTCCCCAGCCCCTTCCTTACAACCCCATTTTCCCTAGCGTCCCATCCCCTCCCAAAATTCTTGTCCTCCAATGGTTTCTATTTATACATTATGTTTTCATTAGAGACAAGATAAGGTAAAAGCACCAGTAGTTGACCATTTTATAGAAAAACATTAAAAATAATGTTTTTATAAGCGCACTTATAAATGCACTTTTGATGAAAGTGAACCTCGGATGCCATGCCGTCTGTTGTTTAAATTTCAAAACAATAAAAACACTTCAAACCTTATTTTTTATGTTTTTCTATAAAATGGTCAACTACTGGTACATGGTGGTTAACCACTGGGGTGCCTTTACCTTAATCAAGTTCTTGAGAATTGAAAGTAATAATGGTCGGACCATAATTTTTCGAAAGATTATTTATCCTACGTTAAAACCAGAGGAAAAAGGATACAAAATTACCCAACACATTGATAGGAAATTACGAACTGTTATACGTTTCGGTGACGAGGATCTGAACAACGAAGTGCGAGGTAGGTCCATTAGAGCTTCGCTAAGCATAGTAGATTACAAACATTTAATTAACCGGCACTCGCCATTGATTTCACCATTTTTCCAAGTTGAGAAGTTGGAGGGTCATCTGTTTCGAGTATCGCGCACCGCTACAACGACGGTACACCATTACATTATGAAAACAGCGAGACCGCTGTACAGGGGAACGCGAACGATCGGCGATCAATTAATTACGCGAAACAATTTCCTAAGTACAATCGGCCATCGATCAGTTTTTAGCCCGGTAGTCGGAAACCGCGTTTAATAGATTCGTAGCTGGTATCAGATCGCTTGCGGCCGTATTTCTCCTCTCGGGCCCGCGGAGAGAGTCTAATGGCCGGTTAGTCGAGGATGCCTTCGTAGTTCTCGAGAACGTTTTCCCCGGGATCCCCGAGGATGGAAGTGAATTCGATTCCTCCGGGAATCCAGTTTCTGTCTGATGCCCTTTCTTTTCCCGGCCGTTCCGCCGAGATTCAAATCTCGAGTCGATTGACTCGAGACCACTTTGGCGTCGATAGAGTCCTTCCGCGCTTGATCCCCCCTCGCCCGGTTATCCAACCGGACGATACCATCGAAATATAATCCCGTGGTTTTCTAGATAGTGCCTCTACGAGAGAAAAACGAAGAGAGAGAGAGAGAGAGAGAGAGAGAGAGAGAGAGGGAGAGACAGAAGAGAACCCTCTTATTATACTCCGCGTTTGGATTACCCGAGGAGTTCAAGGTCGCTGCCATCGATCCCACCCGGAAGGATTTCCCGGAATTTCCTGGTTATCGCTTTCGTTGAACCACTTGATCACCGTTCGCTACTCCGGCATCTCGTTCCACAGTATCTTGAATTTGTTCAATTATCGGATCAGTCCATCAGGCAAACGAAGCATCATTATAATTAGACGGAGGATCTTTAAATAAAAATTCCCCGCAGTCCCTGCAAGAATACACTCGGGAATTTACTTTCTTCTTCAATCATTCTAGTGGACAGCGTCGCTTACATCCGTACCGCGGTGAGAGTGGGACTATTTTAACCCAAAATTGTCATTTAGTTGCTCAGTAGTGCAGCACTTGAATTAAACCAACACTCACACGGCTACATTGGGACCGAATCGAAATTCGACAAGAATCGAAATTTTTATGAACAAAGCAGCGGATCGATTAAACTTAAAGAACGCATATTTTGGGTCTATTTTGACCCAAAATTGTCATTTAACCCTTTGCACTCGAAGTTATTTTAACTCCAAAACAAAACATTTCTTCTAACTCAAAAAATTACCCTTCTATATATTTTTTTCGTGTTATACATACGAAAATGGCGCAATTTACTCGAGCAATGCATAAATGTTTAGTAATTTATTGAACACACGCAAATTTAATAATGTAAAAAATATTTTGAATAATTATACAGCAATTTTTAGTTAACACACTATCGGCGGGTAGGGTATTAATACTTTTTCCACAGACTGGCGCCTATCGGCGGGTTGGGTGTTAATACCTTTTATGCAGAACGTACGCTAAGTGTTAGTAAAACACTCACCAATGCTTGTTTTTTTTTCATTGTCACTAATTTTTGGGCAGGAATGGTCAAATAGAATGTTCCTAAACATGTTCCTGTTTGTTCCTAAACATTATTACGCTTTTCTCTTACTACATGAACTTTGAAAACTTTCAAAAATTAACAATTATTGTTTGGTCAATGTTATACATTAAACGAAGTAATAGAAAACTAAATTAAAAATTGAATTTTTTGTTTTAATTTCATCTACATCTTCGAAATACTATGTGATACCTATTTTCCAAATTTCATTGAAATCCTACTATTAGATGTGAAGATATTACATGTTTTCTAAAAAGTGCACTTTTTTCATACTTCACTAATTTTCGCCCGCTATACGTGTGAGTCAAGCTCATGATGTTACCCGCCGATAGTGTGTTAATTATTCAGTATTGCAGCACTGAAAGTAAACCAACATACACGGCAACATTGGGAGCAACAAGAATCGAAATTTTTTATGAATAAAGCAGTGAATCGGTTAAATTTGGAGAATGCATATTTTTTGTGAGGGCTGGCAGTCTGTAAATCGGTTAATTTTTTAAAAAATTCAGAGATCGGCAGGTCAGGAAACAGACTTTGACAACGATCCCGAGATAGCCGTTTATCGAGCGGCGAGATTTGATTTCGCGTTTGGCATTGTTCGACCGATCTGTCCCGATTGTTTCGTTTTTTCCCTGCACTTTTGTCCGCGCTCGCTCTCTATAGGGATCGGATGCGCGCGATTTTTCTCTTTTCATTATCTCGTTCGCCCCATACGAACCCTTCCGTCGCGCTCGCGCCGCTGGCCGAGATAAAACACGATCCCAGCCGGCTCTCGCCGGGGGTAGGCGCGACTCTGAAGGAAAATATTGACCTTTCCGCGGTAGTTGTTCAGAAATCTCTGCGAACTATACCTGGAGTGGCACCTGAAAGACGGCTTCGGCTTGTTTTCACAGTTGGCAGTGCTTTCGTAAAATCGCCCCGCCGCCATTCCGCCATGCCGCGGCTTCGCGTGCACGCGGCTAGGTAACCAGTTATCAGCTGTTAATTTCTCTCCTCGCCCGGGATCCTCTTCCGCTGTTACATTCTTTTTAATAACATTAGCGGCAGCTAAAGTTAACAATTCAGAATGTCCGTTCTCCACCTCGCGTGGGAATCCGACACCGGAAACCTATGCGCGGATTCTGTGCTCCGAATATATTTCGATGATAATTGAACCAACGAGAATTACAGTAAGGAGCAAAACTGAACCAATAACCACAATTTTTGTATGAATCATTATTTATTGCTAGGAATATAGAAGAATAACAAAAAATCAATATTATAAATGTTTTTGTCACAGTTAGAAGTAACTTGAGAATTTTTTTTTCAATAATTAATTTCTCCTCGATTAGCAATGACGACAAAAATAGATTGACTCGGTTTTGCCAAGACAGGATTACGATGCTTGCTCGAACACGATCATAATTTATTTAACTCGAACCGGGCTCTACGGTCGATAATACAAATTTTAATTAGGTTCACGAACGCTGACATTTCGAGTTTTTACCGAATCTCGTCTGTGTAACAAGTATTATCGTTACAGCAACTGTATTAAAATATTAACACTAAACGTATAACTAAACTTATAAAGATGCATTCATGAGCAATGATTCAATAAATATCTTTAGTAGAGCACGCATTGTGATAAAAAACTCGCAGTCTGAATAAATTATTATTATTATTTCCTGTTATTTTTATAAGGCAACATGTACCTGTTACATTTATAGCTCGGTACGTTTAGTATTAAATAATTGTTGCGGCAATTGGAGCAACAGAAATGAAATTCTGGCATTGATTACAATGCTTGCTCAAACACAGACGTTCACCTAATTTATTCAACTCGAACGGGGCTCTACAGTCGAAAATACGAATTTTAATTACGTTCACGAAAGCTAACATTTTGCATTTTTACCGAACCAGGATGCTCGTTGGCACAACAAGTATTATTTTTACAACAACTGTATTGAAAGATTAAATAATTGTTGTGGTAATTGAATTACGAATGGACTACGATGCTTGCTCAAACACGGACGTCCGTCTAATTTGTTTAACTCGAACCGGTTCTACAATTCACAATACGAGTTTGCAACGAGTACAGTTTTAGGGTAACTGGGACTGAATAATAGAAAAAAGAAAATGAACGGTCCACGCAAGGCTGGAATAAACGTTTCCGTCCGGACGCTCATTATTTTTTGCTCAATTTGCGTAAGAACTTGGCCCGTCTTTCTTACGGCTTATTCCACATTTCTGTAATTTCTTATGATCGAACAGCCTCATCTCTTTCGGGCATTGTTTGCACGATGCCCGGGTCTCGGGTAGCCAGCTCCTTAATGATCCGGTCTCATCAGGTTCCATCTTTCGTTTTAATCCCGATCTCCCCCTCCCTCGCATAAAGGTCATCCTCGCAGCCCTTAATTTGAATCCACTTCTATCTCCTTCCGCAACTTCTTTCTGCCTGTCTCCGCGGTCTTCTTTTTCTCTCCGGTGTCGTGCTTGGCATTCCTGTTTCTTGCTTTCGAACGGCTAAAGCGCCTCCGTTCACGGGAATTTTCTGTTATTCCCTCGCACAATTTGTCTAATGCAGAGAGCGCTCGTGGAATAAGTCTTGACTCACGGAAATTATGAACTTCCTCGTTCTGTTTCATTTTTGGTATTAACGTCTGCTTAATCCAACGGGACAATGAGACACGGGCTCGGCTGGACGTTGTATTTTTGCTTCTGAACGCATGAGACTGATTAAAGTTTGCCAAACTCAATTGTCCATATAAAAAATTCGGTTGAACCAACTGATATTAAACTTAATATTATTGAGAGGCGAATTATTAATTATGCATTTGTTATAAGGTGAGGGGACCTAATTACTGTGCCTGTGTTAATTTTACTTATTTTCCAAGCATATTGAATTTTAAAAAAGAGATCTAAAACAAATTTAATATCTCCAATTTAATATAAAATTAATTATAACTTAATATCCACGAAAAGAATTTAATATCTCTTCTTTAACCCCTTGCACTACTATTTATTTTGTGATTATACTGATTAGAAATTCTTCATCGTTCAGAATTTCATAGAAAAAAAAGATAGTTTATATTTATTGTATGTCTACATTTTCCTCAAAGGATATATACAAAAAAAAACAGATTTTTATTTCGATTTAAAGGAAATTAATAACGTTCATATTTATTAGACTCTCTTCAGAATCTTCATGACGAGTCTGGCTCGTTATTGTAGGGCAAGGGGTTAATATTCATTATGCTTTAAAAATATGTATAATCAATAGAATTAGTGCCCCCACAGTAACTGGATCCTTCACACTAATATTAAACAACTGATTTAGCATTATTTCTTTCTGTTTATTATATCTAAGAGTACAAGCCTCGATAAACAATTTTCCAGAAATGTGGATAAATGTGTTTTATTCACCATTTGACTCGAGAAATACACAAATTGATTGGAAATATCCTGCTATCGCAGATCTGTCTGGAAAATTATTTCGTCAAAGTCCGAATTCACTGGAAAACTTTGCGGATCGTGAAAATTATGTGGAATCTGTCGGAAGCGACTGTAAACCTTTCTGAAATCGGTTCTCACGTGTTCAGAGTTTTCCACGAGCGGCGAGGAAATTCGCGGCGATGCCCAAAATTCTCGCACGCCGATCACATTTGTCCGCCAAATGGCTGGAGCATCGAATTTCTGTATCGGCTCTTAGCATTCATCCCTTTCGCTCCCAGGACGCTTCTTCCATCTTTATTCTCGCCGGGAACCTCGGCACGACTTGTCGCTATTCATTTACCCTTTTCTCTCCCGTGGGGAAACGATCTCCTCCGATCTCCTGCGGGACACCTTCAGCCTCCGGTTCTCCGGCAGAGACGTTTTCAGAAAGCGCGAACGATTCGGATTGTCTCGTCCTTTGCCGGGAGAAAGGACAGAGACGTGGGCCCCGCGATACACAAGAGACGGGACAAAGGGATCGAAGGACTCTCTAACCAAACGAATCAATTAAGACATCTTTGTAGAAGCCGACGGTGTATCTTCGTGTCCCGGACTCCCACCTTTTCTTTCTTTCATTTTGTAACACTCTTCTTGAGAACCCGGCCATTTTACGGGAGCTTTATTTAAGGAATTCTCAAAAATAAAATACTTTACTCTTTAATTTGTAAATGAAGAAATAAAGTAATTTATTTCTATTTATTCCTTATACTTTATTTCTTACTTAGAAATAAATTACTTCTTGATTTACAGAGGTACAGATTTCTTTCATTTTATAGCACTCTTTTTGAGAACCCGGCCATTTTAGAGGAGCCTTGTTTAAGCAATTCTTAAAAATAAAATACTTTATTTCTTACTTTGCAAGTGGAGGAATAAAGTAATTTATTTCTACTTATTCCTTATAATTTACTCCTTAACTAGAAATAGATTATTTTATTCCTTGATTTACAGAGGTACAGATTTCTTTCATTTTATAGCACTCTTCTTAGAAAAAAGTCCGCCATTTTGAAGACACGGTTTTTAAAAAGCACTCAAGAATATTTTCTAGACAGTGGAATTATTTCTTCCTACAATTCTTATGACAAATAATGTGTAAAATGGCGTGAAGAGCAGTGCTTTAGATGTGTGGGAATTTGGTCACAGGGATTGGAAAATGGCGCCGGTTGAAGGCAGACGAATTTTCCAGAGTAACGAAAATAATAGTGTGTAAAATAGTAATAATAACGTATAAACTAAGGAACGGTGCTTTGGGTGCGGGAGTACGGTGACGGAAGATTAGAAAATGGCATCGCTGGAAGTGGCGAGGGTGGAGGGTCCGCGGGAAAAAGTTATCAAAGCGGCAGGACAGACGAATTTTCCAGTGGCTCTGGCGAGTGTGTCCGAGGGGATTCGAAAACGGGCCGGGCCGGGCCGGGCCAATAAATCCCGGCCCCAATGTCAACTCTAACAACGATCCGTCCTGACCGTGGGGCACTACTCGGTCGAGTAGGAACACGGCTCAATGGGGAGGAAAGAAACTGCGGGGGATAAAAAGAAGAAGGAGGGGTTGGTGGTGGTGGCAATAGCATCGGCAAAGCTGCGGTTTCCAATTTAGTAGCGCCACTTTATATACAGTTCGGTACCGGTTCAAAGAGGGCTGGAGGAAGAAGAAGAAGAAGAAGAAGAAGAAGAGGACCCGGGACCGGAAAAAGGGGGACACACACAGGGGTGAAAAGGGGGTGGGAAGAATGTGCGAATGGGACGAAAACGGGAGGGAGGTGGAAGGGACAAGCGGAAAAGGCGAGAGAGAGAGAAAAAGAGAGAGAGAGAGAGAGAGAGAGGGGTGAAAAGTGGAGGAACTTGTAAGGCGACGATGAAAGCCCACAACTTGAATGGTTCCTCGTGCTTCAGCCTGATTGCCGTACGAATGTCTCGTCGCCTTTCTACGGGTCATTGCTGTTTCCGGTGCTGGCTTTCACGATGACGCGCCTCTTTGCCGATCCTCTCCTTCGAATGCCTCCGACGCGAGCTAAACGCTACGCGCTCTTAGAGGTTTTGATGCATGGCCGTGCCATTGCCGACCACGGATTCTTCCGAAACGAAAATCCTTCCCGACGATGCGCGCCGTGCGCTTGCACACCTTCGAGAAATATTTAAAACTCGAATTCTCTCTGTCCACCGGTGGCCACGCAATTGCTTTTAACCAATAACTAGAAGCTTCGATGACTCCAACACTGTAGATTAATCCATTTGCATCGTTAACGTATACAGGGTGCCCCAGCATCGGTGGTACAACCGAGTAATAGGTGATTCTACATGAAAAAACAAATCGAAAATAAGGAATAACATTTTTTCATTTCAGGTTTCGTTCTCGAGAAAATCGGTTTTGAATATTCAACGAGTACGCGTACACTTAACTATGGCCCAGATAGATGGATCTCGATACAGACTTTTGTTTATCTTTCCACATCTGTACATTCCTGTTGACATGACGTTCCGAGCACTTCTCACAGTTTCATTTGTTACCTTAGTATGTTATTATCTTCGATATCGACTAACAGTTTCTAACAATCCAAAACGTACCTCTAGCTATTAGACAAAATCTCATTTTCCAACATGATGGTGCCCCACCACACTTTTCTCGAGAAGTTAAGAATTCATTAAAATGAACTACACGAAGTTTGGATTGGCCGTGGTGGTCCAATAAACTGGCCACCAAGATCCCCAGATTTGACACCTCTTGATTTCTATCTACAGGGTCATGTTAACACTTTGATCGCCAAACAAGAAAGCTAAAAAATTCCATGAAATCAAAGTAAGTCATTTAATAAAATAGAAATTGAACAAAATTAAATGTATGATATTGTGTAGTTCTCCAACTTTCTTGCATTTTACAGATCCTAATCAAATTTGGTACCATGAATATATTAACGTAAAAATTCATTTTAAAGCCTGAACAAATAATTCCGTCACCCATATATGGGTGACATGGCAGTCAACGTGTTAAACGAAAAGTGTACGAGGAGAAGATTACAAGCCTTCCTCAACTAAAAGCGAGGATCGTTTTAGTATTTGAAGAATTAAAGGTACAGAATACATTAGAATGCGTTCATACGAATTTAATTCGGCGAGTACAGTTGTGTATGCAGCACAATGGGCAGCATTTCCAACAATTTTTGCATTAATAAAGTAAGTTAGTAACTAAATTACATGTCTCATTTTCATTTAAATTCACTCTAAATCCATAGGCAGAAATGAGTAATACAGCACATCATCTTGATACTGATGATATTAGTACTACTTATAAGTGACATATGCCTTGTACCGGGATCCATCCATCTAAACCATAGTTACGTGTACGCGTGCTCGCTGAATATTCAAAACCGACTTTCTCGAGAACGAAACCTCAAATGAAAAAATTTTATTCTTTATTTTCGATTTGTTTTTTTTTATGTAGAATCACCCCCACCTTGGATGTACTACCGATACTGGGACACCCTGTAATCAATTTATTTTTTCTTATAATGCTGAAACATGACGTTCTTTTGCTTGTAGTAATTTTCGTACTTAAATATAATTTAAAAAAAAATTTGTGATAAAGGCCTTCTTTTCATATTTCCTCACGATGCAAACGGGTAAACACTTTCAGAACGTTTGGATTACTTAATCTGAAATTACACGGCTTAAAATTGAATGTGAGAATAAAAGAATATTGTACTTGAGCCCTATTGTATTGTCCCGCCTAGAGTAAGGTAAAGGCACCAGTAGTTGACCATCTTATAGAAAAGCATAAAAAACTAAGGTTTGAAATGTTCTTATTATTTTGAAATTTAAACAACAGACGGCATGGCATCCGAGGTTCACTTTCATCAAAAGTGCGCTTATAAAAACCATATTTTTTATGTTTTTCTATAAAATGGTCAACTACTGGTGCCTTTACCTTAGTTACTTTTGAAACACTGGAATCATCATGGCGCACGAACATCATCTCGAAAGTGTTGATAGAAAACTATCATTGAACAAAATGTTAAGGAACAGGTTCTAAAAACTTAAATAATTTAATTAGTAGATCGGATAGAATCGTAAAAATGTTGCTTTTCCTTGTTCCGATGTGGATCGTTGATTCGCCGTTGATCTAAACATATTCATTCTGTAATATCGTTCAAGCGTTCATGCTCGCGAGGACAAAAAGGCTTTTTAATCATGTTTTCCGGGGATCCGGCAACATTATTTCGCCGGACCGGGTGCAGCCGCGAAAAAAGCTTTTTCATATTCGACTTTCTTGACAAATAAAATCAGGCGGCCGGGACGGTTTTAATTCCTCAAAGGGATATTAAAATGCTGGCGAACGACTCGGGCTGAATGGAATTTTCATTTCACCCTTGCGATACTGATCGTACAATATTCGCGGGGATTTTAAGAACGTTCGTCCATTCGATCGTTGTTTTGTCCGGGGTCGATTGAAAACCCGTCGACGCGTATATCCACCATTTTCTGCTTGTTCCAGGTTATAAAATGGCCGCGGCACGTTATCCGTTCTGTCATGATCAGCGGCCGAGAACGACCGCGTAAACAAATGACAGAATTTTTTTTTTTTTTTATTTGACATCTCGCGACGTCGCGTTGTAAAAATCGATTACACCTCGTGGCGGTGTCCGATGGCGCCCGAGGCTCGCCCGGGTTTCCAAATGAGAGTTTACAATGTGTTCCGTCGACGATGGGATTGACAAAACGATGAGGACATTCCGGCACCATAAACGGGAGAAAATCTCAGCCCTGACGTAAGGGGGCCCGCGTGAAAACTCGCCGTTCCCGTCATGGAGAATGTCTACGCCGTAATATGCTCGTTAATTCTGACGTTCCCCTTCATCATCCAGTTATACATGTTAATCGTATGTAATTCAGGGCCCTACATTTGTTTTCTCCCGCGCGAACACCGCGCGCATTTTAATTTAGTAGCCAGACTCAGAGGTTATATCCACCTCTGCTTGGTTATGCCAAATTGTAATATTCATTGTCACATTCTGCAATGAAATTCGAAGCCGTAATTTCCAGCTACGCGACGCTTCGCAAATCAACAAATAGTTTCCACGTCGACACATTTCTGTGCTTTCAAGAGAAAAAAAAGTTCTCTCAATTTGGACCGGTTCGATTTCAGAACGAACCACGAAAAAGTAACCTACCTTTAACGTGTGGGTTCCGTAAACAAAAACTAATGGGAAGATAACGTGACAACGTTAGCGATCTCCTAACAATTATACCAACCAGAATTAATAATTCACTTGCTGGTAAACACAGAAGTTACTTATCGTACAGTCTTTTGTCTCGGTGCTGTTGCCAAGCGGCATAAAAATTACAATTTCAGGCTAAAAAAAAAAACCTGTACTCCTGTACACGTACTAAACACGAAAGTGTTTTCTGAGCAGCTGTGCAAACCCCCCGTTCAATAGTGTAAGGCGTAATAAGTAATAGGCGTGACGATTTTGCGTTGCGTGTTTCGTTACATCTTTTATGAAATCACCCCCATCTGTAAAACACTTTCGTGTTAAAAAAAAAAGAAAAAAAGAATATCGTCCACTTTAGCGAGCCGGTCCAAATCAGGTCGGACACTCGAAAAATCACAATGAAATCATGCTCATCTCGACGGAGGCTGAAAAAGGAGAAACACCGTGAAATCAACGAATTAAATTCTCCTCAGACGAACCCGAAGAAGCTGTTGACGGTCTTCCACTACTATGCGAACGAAGTAGAAGAGGTTCAGAGAAGTTCGCCGCCGCAGCTGTTGGAGCACTACTCGAGGGATCGTTCTGCGTTCGATGGGAGGTCGGAGTCGAAGATGTTGTTAACCAACCTGAGGAGCGTATCGTCGACACCGGCGTTGCCGGGGCTCCCTTCCGGTGGGAGGATCGAGCCGATGGAGTCGGCACCGGAGGCGGACCACTCGTTCACGTTCGTTAAAACGGACCAGGTGTTACCTGTGGTGGACATCGGCTGGACGTACAGCTCGTACCGTTACAAAGCGTTCGAGACCTGCTTGCGTGACCATTACGGGCCCATGTACCCGCCCGGCGAGGTGGTGCTGAACTCGATGCAGCTGCATCTGCTCGACTCGAGGACGAGCGTGATCGGGCCGAGCCGGCCCGGTCTCTTTGACTTCATCAAAGAGAGCGAACTACCGGCGAACGGACCGGAGGTATCGAGCAAGCTGGAAATTGAGTATCTTAATCCGTTGGATCACTTTGTGACCAGGCAGCTCCGCAGACCCTCCACCGTCGAGAGATTCACCGAAACGTCCGGCGAGCACCAAGAAGAGGATCGCGCCCCGTCATCTGACAACACCGCCGGCCCGGATACTATCAAAGCCGTAATCACTGCCCGGGAGAAGAATGCCCGGGTCAATCGGAGATCCGCCAAAAAGATCGAACCCACTCGCAAATACGATTTGTCTTCGCTTAGGCGCGTTTAGGGGCCGGCCGCAGGCGGAACAGGCCTCTTTCAGAGGTACAAGAAGACCGAGGATGGATTGGACACGGGTCTGATCGGTTAGAAGACATCTTTTTGACGCTCGGAGGGACTCGGAAAATCGCCGAAGATTTTTTAACGAAGTGCAAAGAGCGGAGGGACTCGAAGAATAGGATTGAAACTGTGACGAAAGGGTGTTCCTTGATCATCTTTGGAATCTGGTTTCAAATTGATACCAGTCCGTGAGGAATTTTAATATAGTTGTTGAAGATGTGTACAATATGAACTGCGAAATAGAAAAATAATTCTAGGCGAATATCCTTAGAATCAAGGATTATCGTGTTGCTAAGTAAAAGGATGTAGAAAAATGGCAATCGAGAATGTTAAGTTAAAGCAAATTCTTCAGGAATCTACCCTCTTTACATGAACAATTGTTCTGTGTACGAATTGATACTCCATTGGGCCAGTATTTTACCTTCAGAAAAGCTTTTAAAAATATTATTATAATACGAAAACTATATCCCTCAACAATATTACCTGCAACGTTGCTAAATGTTCGCTCCCAACCTTCAATAATTTATAAGAGAACAATAAGAATTCAGCGTGGCTAGACGTTCGTCGAAAAGTTAATTGCTATAAAATCTGCGCGACTGGATCCAACAATTCGATTTAACCCGCCATGTTTCGACGCTTTATGAATAAATGAGGGCTGAGCACGGTTTGCGGAATTCGGGATTTCCCCGGAATAAGAGACGCTAGATCGTAATTAACGATAAGGAAAGGAGGAGATTTCCGGATCGCCAATAATGAACATTAGGTTTAATTGAATTCTCCGCAGGAAGTTCATAGAAGACGTAAAACAAACTATCGCTATGCGGGCCACGTGGGAGCGTATTCGCTGCTGGATCCCTATAAATCCTTTTCTCTCCTCGTGCAGCCCGTCCTCCATCTTCTGCGCTCTCCTCGACCGAGTTTTTTTTTCGCCATGGCTCTGCGACTGCCAGCTTCCGGTCTGGAATTTCCGGCTTAGCTTAAGAGCTAATAGCACAGCCGGGAGAGCTTCACTTTTCCCTGCTGCCGTACCGACTACCGATCTGTATCGGACCCTTTCCCCTTCGATTTCTTCCCGTGGAATCGTTCCTCCAACGAAATTAATTCCCGTCCTCCATTTCGAACAACCGCGCCGCGCGAGAAACGGTAATGGATCATTCGGGTACGTGGAATCCTGCGTCCTGCGTCCTGCGTCATTCTTTCAAATATTACATATATACGTTAAATATAAAAGAACATGACACATTAATTCAGAAATATTCCAAAACAATCGTTCCAGAACCATTAACCCTGCAATGGTATCCTGGGGTCTCTCGTGAATTTTGCAACTGTATTACAAATATCAAGTTTCTTTAACACTTTGACTGCCAAACTAGAAATCTCAAGAATTCTATCAAATCAAAGCAAGCTATTTAATGAAATAAAACTTAAAAAAAATTAAATATATGATATTGCGTAGTCCTCCAACTTTACAAATTCTAATCAAAGTTGGTACAATGAATATATTAACGTAAAAATTCATTTTAAAATCCGGACAAATAATTCCGTCACCCACATATGGGTGACATGGCACTCAACGTGTTAACTTCTTCGGAGCATTCAGTCTTAAATTATATACTTAACCCTTTGCACTCCGCTGTCCCCTCTCAGGGGACATTAAAGTTTATTAGCGATTACGGGGAATTAATTTATTCCAGCGCAACTTTAAATAAAATATTGATTTTTTTGCAAATATATATTCCTTGATGTCAACCAATTCATATATGTCCAATATCATTATAATACGTTACTTGGTTCCAAAATTATACTAAATAATACGAGGATTTGTAAATTTCTGCCAGAATGGTTCGGAGTGCGAAGGGTTAAAAGAACCTCGAAAATTTTTTATAGATTTCTAGAAAAGCCACAGATACTTCCCACTTTTGTACCGCTTGAGAATTAAATCGTAATGGCGGTTCGGAAGGCTGTGAAATGGCCGTAAGTTGCAAACGGATTTCGTTAGATATTGATTCAAGCGATAATTTAAAAATTCGTGGGACGATCAGATAGCTCATTATATCCCGGTTCATCCGCGAGGTGCTCCTATCTCCCAGCTATCTGTCTCCATCCCTTACATTATCAAAGCCGGCGTCGTTGAGAAAATGGAGGCAATCGTATCCAAAGACGAGGATCATGGAAAGGTAGGCTGAAGGTGGATGGAGGCCAAGGTTCGGCTGAATATTCCAGTGCAGCGGACGATCAATAAATAGACGCAATTCCTAGGAAGCTATCCTGTGGGACCTCTACCTCCTATCCAGCTCCTTCTATCCATTACCAGCGGCTCCTATTTAAAACGTCGTCGGCGAAACTTCTCAGACGATGTACACACGCTAAATCCATACACGCTCACTTTGTGCCGGGTTATTAGCGATGAAGCAGTCTTACACCGACGACGGTTACAGGTAGAACAGACTGCCGCGATTCTAGACGCCGTTGAACTTAACACCAGAATTAGACTATAGGGAATCCATTTTGCGTGTGAGCGAAAAATAGACATCAAAGAAATAGTTTAAGAAATGTTTAAAAGTGTTGCTTTACACTTCTATACATTGTTCACTTTTCAAGAAATGAAGAGCTTTACAGTTCGCGTCATATTTTACTGAATCGCTTTGACAATTGCGATTGTGGACAACATTATGAAATTTATTAGGTACCAGAATTAGGCTATAGAGAATCTACCGTGATGTCATTTCACCATGTGCTATACAGCAAGGGACACAATTACCAAATGGTAAACTAACTGAATTTAAAGTAGGTTTTGTTTTCTTTTTGAAAATATCAAGTTGTATAATTTGTTTCATATTTTGCCGAACTACTTTTTCTTTAAAGGTAATTCTAGGATTGACTGACTCTTCTTGCCTCCGATTAGGCTCACGGACGATACCAATATGCACAGGTTTGCAAACCATGATGTCCGGACAACACGCTACCGATGCCACAAAATTCGGAAAGCTGTTCGGAAAATTGTGAAACATTATGCAAATTTTTGGTTTAATGCATCCATTTACTGCTACGATCTCCTCGCATCCTGTTATAATATAAATTGTATGTAATAATGCGATGTTGATGCCGGAGGAAGAAAAATGAACTTTCATGAATAGACTGCGTTTATAGCAGATGCAAATATATGCGCGGCACACAACCATGTAAATCTCTTTATGAACCTATAATAGGATTTTGGTTTTATTTTTAACGCCATCGAGGTCGTAACAAGCAAACGCAATTTCTCGCGAAATAATTCAAGAAAAATCGAAGCTTCTCAAGATTGTTCGTCGTTTGTTGCTGTCGATACAACGCTCCTCCTGTCCAAGTTTTCACAAATTTGAATTTTAAAGCACATCCTCGGGACTTTCCGACAAAGGGAAAAATAGTCGCGATTCTTCTTTAATCTTTTATCCTTCCGAGGTCGTTCCTCGCGTCGTGCGAACGGCGCCATGCTGTAATATTCGGGACTGAGACCTAGTAACGCAGAATCAACCGGCCATGAATTTTCATTGCAAAATTTCATGAAAATCCATTCCGAACTGTGCCTCGTGCACATAATATTTCGCCCATCCAAGCACGTATCCGCATGCGTCTTTAATTAATGATATGCAGAACGCATACTCTTTCTATTTCCAGCAACCTCCTGGAATTTCAAAACAATGCATAATGCACACAGTTTGTGCCACAAAATTGAACGCAAGAATTTTGTTAGTCGTATCTCGTCGAATCTTTCCGATGAAACGAAATAAAAATGGGAAACGTAGGAAAAATTAAAAGCGTTTAAAACTGCTTATATACTATTTGCAGGTTATCGAGATTATTAAGAAAAGAAAGAGACTTCTATTTTTAAATTTAGACAATTTTAAATACCCGTAATCTAATCACAACGAAGTACAGGAGAAGCTCGCTAGTTGCAACCTCGTTCAAGGTTCTGAAATTCGTGGTTTTGTCCACGCTATAAACAGTTTATGGACAAGAGCATAAGAAGCTGTCACAATTTATTGTAAATTTTTTCTAGGACTTCGGTGAAGATTTAATTCGTTGGACGAAAGCACGACCGAGACGTTCAGTATTCCCGAACAGCAATCCGGGAAATGATTGCGGCGAATAGGAGCTTTCATTGTTGGGAATCCGATTCAGGTGAGCATCGCGGGACTAAGCGCCTCGAAAATTTGAGCACGGCGTCGAACGAGGTTTTATCGGGTTTCAGGGAGGGGAAAAACGAGAAGAACGCTGGAAACATGCAGGAGGCAGCAATAGGATTTCTGCGACAAGTCGATTTGCCATAGAGCAAAGTTCTTGGATTCGTCGCCCCGGCATCCTCGTCCCTTACGCGTGCTTTCACGTCCTCCCAACAATGTCTGCGGGGAAAATTTCAGGCGTTCGATCGCCGGAAAATGGAATTGCGATAATCGGACAGTTACGGCGGCGAGCATCGTCTTATTTGTCGTGAAATATGCTCCTGTCCTCGTGCTCCTCCTTGTCGAGGTTATTTAACCCCGCAACAACGAGCCGGGCTCGAAAAAAAGTATACTTAAACTTGAACGTTCTGCCCTTTAACACTAGGTTCACGGGACACGACAAAATTACGGATTCTAATATTTTTCATTTACGAACGTTGAAATATTAACACTTTGACTGTCAAACTAGAAAACCTAAAAAACTCCATGAAATCAAAGTAGGTTATTTGAGGAAATAAAACTTGGAAAAAATTAAAAATGTATGAGTAGTCCTCCAACTTTCTTGAATTTTACGGATTCTAATCGAATTTGGTACAATGAATATATTAACGTGAAAATTCATTTTAAAACCTGGACAAATAATTCCGTCACCCACATATAAGTGACATGGCAGTCAACGTGTTAAAGAGGCATCCATGAGGAGTTATTTAGAAAACTGATTTCTCTGAGTATATATTCTTTAAAAATTGCCTACAAATTTGGATATGTACATTCACGCTAGTTTTATAAAGTAATGTAAAATAGTAAGTGTTAGTGATCCGTAAACCTAGCGTTAAGACGAAATAAAATTCTGTTCTTTTGTGGTAAATTAATACAACAAGGATGACAAGAAATCAATACAGAAAACGACGAACGTTCTCACAGGGCGAAATCACAACACTTTCGCACAAAATACATAGTGATTAGCGGATTTTTATGGAAAATAAAAATTGCTTGTATAAATCACGAGATGCAGAAGCTACAATTTAAAACGTTAGATATTTCATAAGAAACTAATAAAAGTCGATTTTAGTCACTATTTTAGGCATTGAAAGAACTTTTATGCAATGCTAATACATATTTCGCAAGTGTCCGGATACTTTTGAGCGGTAGAGTACATTTATTTCTTTCTCGAATCGTTTCGTGGCGCTCAAAATAATAAAGCTGTATTTTCAAATTCGTTAAACGCTTCAACCGTTGCGGGCTTGATCCGCTAATTTTTATTACAAACGCATCAGATCCGCAGTATGCTTACGAGAACATTGGCGCGGCAATCGGAGTGTTAGGAAAAATGAGAGGGTTGATTTTCCAGAAGGGTGAGAGGATCCTATGGAGGAAGATCGAACGTTCGGCGTCGTTGTCGTGTAAGTCAACATGGCGAATCGGCTGTCTGAATTTTTGCCAGGTCCTCGGGAGGCGGTCGGACAATTTAACGGATAAACGGCGAAGAAGTGAGATCGATGGGTAGCAGAAAGTCGAAAGCGGGTCTGTCTGGGGGCGTCGTTAAGCCGTCCGCTTTGCCCTTGGCATTTATATTCATCGGCAAGTTTGATTGTGCCGGGTGGGTATGGCTCCTCGGACGAGGCGCGTCGAGATGCTAAAGCCCCCGGAAGATATCGGATCGGAAGAAGAGGGTTGCTTGGGAGGGAGGAGAGGGTAGAGAGTTAGAGAAGAGGGGTGGGTTCGTAATGGAATAGGCAAATCTTCGGGTACTCGGATGCCGGACCCGGGTGTCTGCGAGGCACTCGAGACCCGAGTGGTTATAGCGGAGCTTTTATTTCCGAATCATCGATCTCCATAAAGTTGCAGCCACGAAATGAGTTCTTGCCACCTTCGAGCGACCTCCTTTAAACCTGTCTCTTTGTCTCCGTGTGTGTGTGTGTGTGTGTGTGTGCGTGTATGTACACAGAAGCATGGCGAGGGAGTTATGCGAACGATCCAGCGCGGCGGAGGCGGCAGCCGTGTTTAATTGAAGAGTCTGATCCTCGATCATCCGGAGATATCGCGAGACCGGGTACTCCTTGAACACTGTCCGCTATAAATACACACCAAGTGCTTTCGAACCGCACGCTGCGCTTCCACCGGTATAAATAGCGGTAACGGGAAGCGTGTGTTCCTGACCGAATGTATCGGAGCGGATCCGCCGACCGTGAGTTAGCTTCCCTCTTTATTTGCGGCACGTCCTCGCGGGCCGAATGTTCCGTGCAAATTCTTCTTAGTTTTATTTTTCTATACTTTCACTTCGACCGTCTTTTCTCTTTGTCCTTTTATTTATTTAGTCCTGTCCGCTCGCGCCGAGGGGCTGGAATGATCGAAGGCTGGACGAACGTTGAACAACGGTCCGACGCATCCGAGGGATGTTGAACAACATACGGTTGTTATTGTTGCTGCATTAAGACGATTCCTCTGTTCTGTCGAAGAGGAACGGAATAAGAGGAATACACGATTGTTCCTTGACACTTGTATAACAAAGGTCGTTACTCCAAATGTTATTTTAATTTCGTTCTTTTATAGGCAAAAATTGCAAAAGATTGTCATCTGAGCTGTTTCGAAGAAGTGGGATTTTTTTGGAGAATTCTTGAAAGCGTTTTTTCACGAAGAACGCAGAAATCGTTTACAGCAAAGCAACCGGGGTGTTCTCTTTGTCCCTTTATTTATTCAGTGCTTTCCAATTGTTACTTTAATTTCGTTCTTTTATAAGAAAAAATTGCAAAAGATTGTCATACGAATCTAGCACACTCAAGCTGGCCTAATCTCCTGAGCTGTTTCGAAGAAGTGGGATTTTTTTGGAGAATTCACGAAAGCGTTTCTTCACGAAGAACGCAGAAATCGTTTACAGCAAAGCAACCGGTGTTCTCTTTGTCCTTTTATTTATTCAGTGCTATCCAATTGTTACTTTAATTTCGTTCTTTTATAAGAAAAAATTGCAAAAGATTGTTATGTGAATCTAGCACACTCAAGCTAATCTCTTGAGCTGTTTCGAAGAAGTGGGATTTTTTTGGAGAATTCTTGAAAGCGTTTTGTTCACGAAGAACGCGACCGGTCAAACGAATTTTTGAACGCGGTGAAGAGATTCGTCGAGAGACGAATGACACGGGGATTGGAAGTGTTGGCAGCATAGCGAGTCGCTATATTGTTCTCGAAAAATGACAGGCGCGTCGATAATTGAGTGGATTGTTTACCTATCAACCCGTTCGCTGAAAATGAAGCGCCGCGTCGCTCTAAATACGGAGGCGGTTCAATCAGCTCCATATACAAATTGAAAATTAACCGAAGTAAGCCATCGCGCGGCCACATCCCTCCGAGTTTAGTTTGCAGACACCTGATACAAAGCGTAATAAACACCCTTTGCCTCGCCGGAGAAAGTTAAATATTAATTAACGCGGCTCGCTAATGGACCTTTGAATATAAACGAACGCGAGCCTAAGAGCCCGGAATCTGGTATCGTCACGTTACGAGCATCGTTTCGTTTACACGACGTCAAGTACACACGAAAAACGCCCCCCTTCCCCACCCCCTCTTTCCGCATATTCCCCTCGCAAAATGAATCCACGTTGATTCAGCCCCCTGGCAAAAAGCAGCCGATTATCGAAATACCGTCGCAGACATTCAAGACGAATACTCCATTTAATACCGATGAGAAAATATTCTATACCCCTCCGATGAAAGGATTCGAGAAAACGATTCGAATGTCCATCGTTGTGATTATAATAAATATAACATTTTCACGTTATCTCGAATGTTGTCGATCTTTTGAATAACGGTATAAACCACAGTCCGGACACGCCCAGTTATTTATTTTCCGTCGTTTCCGTAATAGCCACTATTCTCTTTTTCCAAACACTGCCGTGTAAACGAAGCAGCGAACGAAAAAAGATATTCGATTCAGTTGAATCAGGCCAAAATTGTTTTTCATTTTGTTTCGTTCCTTTTTGCAAAACACCGTTTAAAAAAATGTCGGAAATACGCGAAAAACGCTTGATTCATTTTCTCCTTTCCCGGTTTGCAGAACGCTTTTCCTATCGGATTACAACATTTTTGTGCGAGCCGGTAACGGCTCGCCGACAAGCCCGTCGACTCTCGTATCAAACGCGTGTATTCCTCTATGAAAAAAAAAAACATTTCGTTCCGTTTCGACCACTACCGCTAATAATTATCCCCCGGAGTCGATCTCGTTGAGCGCCTCTTCCGCAGATCATGTTCCTTCGCGAAGGAAAGCGGCGCCCCGAGAGGCGTTAAACAAGCCGAACAAGCAAAACCAGTTGCATAAATCGCGTTTAATTTCCGTCGAGTCTGAACGCATAATTGCACGGTGAAACCCGCGGAAACGACGTTCTTTCGCTTTTCCTTCGAAATGATCGCGATAGGCTTTCTCATTGAAAGGAACGCGGGCGAGGGTTGGTTAAGGGGAAGGGTGCGAAACGCCGAAGAAAGCGAGCACGACGGAAAGAAAAAGTTTTGGTGTACGCCTCTGCCGCTGGCTAACTTCATTTAAAAACACAACGAATTCCCACCGTCCGGGAAATAGACGAAGACGTGTTTTTCCCTGGGAAAACTCCTACCCGCCTCCATCAGCTACCCGCTCTTTCTCCCTTTCTCTTCCTCTCGTTTTCCCCCTTTCTCTCTCTCTCTCTCTCTATCTCTCTCTCTCTCTCTCTCTCGCTTGCACGGTCTCCTTTTTTCTCTTTAGTCGACTCCAGCCAGCTTCTCGATACTTTGAGTACGCTTTCGCACCTCGCGACCACCTTCTGGGCTTTCCCACCCTTTCCGAACTCGTCGAAAGGTAAAAACGGGGCTGCCGGGGTCGCTACTAATTCTTTGTGTTACCGTCGCCAACGTGGGCGGTTAAAAATCATTTTAGCGATCGTTGATGATCGTAAAATATTCTAATTTTGCTTACTGGTTGTGGAAGAAGGCCTGGAAGGACTGGGAATATGTCTGAGGGGCTTGGAAATACGAATTTCATACGGAAAGCGCGAATTCTATCGACAAAAATGAAAAGAAGTGAACTCCCTTGTAGCCTCTCGTGATTAATGCAGTTTTTATTTCGGTTAAAAATTCTTGGATAAAAATAAGACCAGTTTCTCATATGAATTTATCTGGACCTACATTTTCCAATTCGAGGAACTACCCCCGATGATGTCCGGAGGATTGAATTTCTTTATTGAATTGTGTAGCTTCTGCATCTTGTGATTAATGCAATTTTTCTTTTGGATACAAATTAGACCAATTTCTCATTTATTCGGATCTACATTTTCTAATTCGGGGAACTACCTTCGATGACGTCCGGAGGATTGAATTTCGGTTGGCATTAAAAACTCGTGAGCAATGTTGAGTTTACTGCCCCAAAAACTGAATAACGCACACTCTACCTATAGTTTTCAATTTACCTCGAGTTCTAATGTTAAGGTGTTCAAACGTTTCGCGTTGTTTCGCAGGTGTGCTTTTCGAGATGTGCGAGGAAAAGTGAAATTTCGGGCTGGTTGAAGAATGATCGATAGACCGAGGGCCTGATCACGGAAGCTCGCAAACGAGGTCGCACCTACGGAGCACATCGTCGCTAATACGCGGGTATCAACTGGCTGGATCACTGAGCGTATTAAATCATACTGTCAATGAGGACTCAACAGCCGCCAACACGGCGAAATCAGACGAGGACTTAACACGATGCTGTATTAACGCGCGATATATCGCCGCCTGGATTATTAACCGCATCAATTTCAAGTGTCGAGCTGCTTTCTAAGTTCCGGGGAAGTGATCAATTTCGCGGCGACATATCGACATGCCAAAACTCAGATTCTTGGCTCATTTGAAACAGTAAGTTCGTTATATTTGCGCGCACGTACGACGACAAATTTAACCTGGCCGTTATCTCTTCGCGTCTTTCGTTCAATCTGCAACCGGTTGAAAATGTAAAACCACCCTGCGGATGATTAACAAATTTATTCAATCTGTTACAAAATGCAGGACTTTACTGATACGGGATACATTTCAACTCAAATGAAATCTTTACTGTTTCAGAAAATAAGGAAACATTACCCTTGAAGGGGTGGTCCCATAATTTCTACTGTTACCTCATAATTCTAAAATTTCTACTGCTATCTCGTAGTTGTAACATTCTGTCGTAGTCTACACATGTTTTTATAATTTTTTCCCATTCTATTCGTTATCAACACTTTGAGTGCCGAACCAGAATCCTCAAAAATTCCATGAAATCAAAGTAAGTTATTTAACACTTTGACTGCCAAACTAGAAACCTCAGAAATTCCATAAAATCAGTGTTATTTAACGTAATAAAAATTGAAAAAAATTATATGTATGATATTGAGTAGTCCTCCAACTTTCTTGCATTTTACAGATCCCAATCAAATTTGATACAATGAATATATTAATCGTAAAAATTCATTTTAGAACCTGGACAAATATTTCCGTCACCCACATATGGGTAACATGACACTCAACGTGTTAATGGAATAAAAATTGAAAATAATTATATGTGTGATATTGAGTAGTCTTTCAACTTTCTTGCATTTTACAGATCCCAATTAAATTTGGTATAATGAATATATTAACCGTAAAAATTCATTTTAAACCTGGACAAATAATTCCGTCACCCACATATGGGTAACATGACACTCAACGTGTTAATGGAATAAAAATTGAAAATAATTATATGTGTGATATTGAGTAGTCATTCAACTTTCTTGCATTTTACAGATCCCAATCAAACTTGGTACAATGAATATATTAACCGTAAAAATTCATTTTAGAACCTGGACAAATAATTCCGTCACCCACATATGGGTGACATGGCGGTCAACGTGTTAATTTATCTCGAGAAGTGCCTGCAGGAGACACGAACGCAAATAACGTCGGTCATCGAACGCTACGCGGAATCATCGACTGTTTGCCGAGCACGCGGAAGTGTTCGCCGATTTTCTGCAATCGAGGAAGATGGCGGACGATTGAAACGGAACGGGACGGAATCGAATGGAGCGAAGCTGTCACGTTCGAGACACGCCTTTGTCTGGACGGTTGACAGAGTTCTTTTCCCCTCGCACAAAGTCAGCGAAGTCTGTGCTGCTTTTAAAACGTGTCGGGACCAACACGCAACGGGGAAGAAGACGCCTCCGTCGTTGCTCCGAGGCGGTCAACGAATCACGAGGGATAAATCACCGGGAGAAGGCGACTCGGAAGATTAAAACGACACCGAGAGCCAAAGGGAGGAGAAAGGAAAAGCGAGACGGCAAAAGTCTGGCCCCAGTGTTTGGAGAGGAACGCGTCGACCGAGAAATATAATTTGTTCGAGCTTTATTTCTTGCCGGGCTGCCGTCGAAAAGACAAGCAAAGTCGAATCGCGCGCCGTTCGCAACCCCTTTCAGACGTCTTCCTTTCCAACGCGATCTTCGACCAAACGCGATCGCCATCGAGCTGAATAAAACAGATATCGGCTGCCATAATAGTCGAATCCCCTCGGAATTAAGAACAACCACATCGTCTGTGCAACAACCCACCGGAAAATTGATTAAGAGATCATGTTCTGTCAGGAGACTGCAAAGAATGATTTTTAACAATCTCTTCCTCGAAGACTGTAAACTGAGAATTGAACCAGTAATTCATCGAGTAGAAAGCATCGTATTAAATTGAATGGAAACCTCGAATGCGTATAATACATTCAAAGTAAACCCTTACTCAGGGTTTTCATTCAATTGTCCAAGAACGCCGTCTTTTATCATAAGTTGAGACCACAATCTTATTTCTTTTTGTGCAAGAATACTTGTAAAAAAATTGAACAATTGTTCTGTTATGATAAGTTGCGACCGTAATTCAGTCTCGTATGAATCAAGTCTTTTTTCTTTTTGTGCAAGAATACTTGTAAAAAAATTGAACAATTGTTCTGTTATGCTAAGTTGCGACCGTAATTCAGTCTCGTATGAATCAAGTCTTATTTCTTTTTGTGCAAGAATACTTGTAAAAAAATTCAACAATTGTTCTGTTATGCTGAGTTGAGACGGTAATTCAGTCTCGTATGAATCAAGTCTTATTTCTTTTTGTGCAAGAATACTTGTAAAAAAATGGAATAATTGTTCTTTTATGATAAGTTGAGACCACAATTCAGTCTCGTATGAATCAAGTCTTATTTCTTTTTGTGCAAGAATACTTGTAAAAAAATTGAACAATTGTTCTTCTATGATAAGTTGAGACCACAATTCGTCTCGTATGAATCAAGTCTTATTTCTTTTTGTGCAAGAATACTTGTAAAAAAATTGAACAATTGTTCTGTTATGATAAGTTGCGACCGTAATTCAGTCTCGTATGAATCAAGTCTTATTTCTTTTTGTGCAAGAATACTTGTAAAAAAATTGAACAATTGTTCTGTTATGATAAGTTGCGACCGTAATTCAGTCTCGTATGAATCAAGTCTTATTTCTTTTTGTGCAAGAATACTTGTAAAAAAATTTAACAATTGTTCTTTTATGATAAGTTGAGACGGTAATTCAGTCTCGTACGAATCAAGTCTTATTTCCTTTTGTGCAAGAATACTTGTAAAAAAATTGAACAATTGTTCTGTTATGATAAGTTGAGACCACAATTCAGTCTCGTATGAATCGAGTGTTATTTCTTTTTGTACAAGAACAATAATGCAAATTGACTTGCGCTTGCGCCGAACGGGTCGCATTTTCGCGGACTATTTATTCGTGGAACGGCGTGCCCGAAGCAGATTCGGAGACAAAAACCGATCCAGCATGGCCGCGCCGGATCAGAATCGGTAAACACGTAGAACTTCTTCTTTGCTCCCGCGGAACCTTCAACCTATTCGTATAAGTTCGGAGAGTCGGTAGTTATCTTATCGATTGACTTTATTGCCTAAGTATACTCGGTACGTGAGTAGCTCGAGGGAAACGAATCGATTCCGTGGCAGACATTGAATCGGCCATTCGAATGGCACGATGTCTACTCATAGAGGTAGATGAATAGCGCTTTACGACGCGGAGGCACGTTTTGTACATTTGCGGCGCGCGTATAATGGCCCCTCGAACGGAAATTTCTATTAATCGCGTTGTAGTCTCGGTCACGAAGTATACCTACGCGAACTTCGCGATGATATCTACGGAATCTGCTCCGTTCCCCGTGAACAAATGTTCAACCATTGATCTCCGTGACTTTGAACAGGGAACACGGTACTTGTGAATTCAACAACGGGGCCAACAAATTGCTCTACTGCCCGTTTTCGTGCTAGTTTCAATCTTTCCAGGATATTCTGCCCTCGTGGTAATTGAATGTACCACGACGTTACGCTTTGCGAAATTTATAAAAAGACTGGAAAACAACGAATTCGTAGCTCTCAAACAATCGGTTAAATTTTAGAAAATTTTACTTACTCCAACAGTAAATCATTTGCACGTCTTCTTCTAGACTCAATTTATGGTAGGTTCTGGTATATGGCGAACCCTAAAGAACTCGAAATAAAACAATAATCGTATTAACTCTTGCTTAGAATTCACTCGAGTCTCACATTTAATGCATTATATACAAAAAATCAATAAAAAAATGACTACAGAATATTTAATATGATTTTCACAGACTACGTTTCTTATTGCCCCTTAAAATCCCTCTGCATTTAAGAAATGTACAATTCGCTCGGTTAATGTCGAATCAAGCAGATTTATCGTGTTCGTGTTCGTAAGATGTACTTCTTATTTAAGATGTGGTATTATAATTTTTGTTACGATGTCCTAGGATGTGCAACAATTTTTCGCGCGCGAAATTTTTCTTCTAAAACGAACAGAGATCGTGCGTTAATATTTTTCCTTCGAAACGCGCAGAATTCCGAAATAACGGTAGCAAAGGAGATGAACCGAATACTAACAACAAGAATTCGCGTTCCACGAATAGGATACGGCAGTGCGCCGATTTCGTTCGATCTTCCCTGAAGCGTCATTCTCTTTGCTCGACGGGCAGAAAGGTTGGCAAAAGATAAAATACCGAGGAATTCCGTTCGTAACGAACCGTTAAACTGCTTCCTTCGGTCGATAAGTGACTTCTCTGATCGACTCTCTTCCGTCTCATCGCTACCATTATCTTCGATCTTGTACGGAATTCGACCGAGCCGCGCATCCCCTGCGTTTCGATTATGAGAGACGCGGGGTCGACATCTTTGTGTTCCGTTCGATTTTAGGAAAATTCGTCTGAACCGTCTTGGAAAAATTCTCTTGTTGCTAGACCAGCCAATAGACGTGTTAACAGACGTTTTTATAAATGTTCTAATACATGCCTTAATACATATTTTAATTCATGTTTTAACACGTTGACCGTCATGTCACCCATATGTGGGTGACGGAATTATTTGTCCAGATTTAAAATGAATTTTTACGGTTAATATATTCGTTGCACCAAATTTGATTGGGATCTGTAAAATGCAAGAAAGTTGTAAGACTACTCAATATCGCACGTATAATTATTTTCAATTTCTATTTCATTAAATAATTTACTTTGATTTCATGGAATTTTTTAGGGTTCCGGTTTGGCACTCGAAGTGTTAATCATCATTGAAACAAATAGTATATCACGAAAATTTTTATGAAACCCAGACACAGTGAATTTCGACAAATTCGAACGAATATTTTGTATACGTCGATTTAATAACATTAATAAATGCATACTAAAAATGTATTTAAAAAGTTGATAAAACTAAGCACGAACCAAAGGTAATCTGTAACTAACAAAATAAACGTAAGCTAACGCTTCTCGTCGCTTAAATATGAGCAAATTGCATGGACCCAATTATCATTGATGAGATTCCGCAATGAATTCGCGAAACGATTGGATTAAAAGGAAAGACAATATTGGTCCGGCCCGTAACCAGCCGCGCAACTCGTCAGCAACGATATTTTCCATCGACGCGGAAACGCATCACACGTTCTAATACGTGGTTTAAGTGCCACTTGAGCTTTCAAATAAGTAAAAAAAAAAAAAATATGAAACAAGCACACTGAGGAAGAAATTTTTGGGACAACTAAATATTAAGTACTTAGAATAACTGTTTAGAACTATTTAGAACTGTCGGAGGAGTCGAAACGGCTCGTTCCTAACGTTTCCTTCGAACTTTCTTCTGGAACTGTGTACATACAAGAATAAAAATTACACGAAGTCCGAATAAATGCAATCTTGCAGATCAATGTAGCAGCGTTGGCCGGAAGCCCTCGTTCGGTTTTTATCGGTCGGATAATGAAGCAGCTCGATTCCGCCGGGGACAAGATAATCGAGCCGCGGCGGAGTCCTCGACGTGGTCGTACGCCGGATGTGCTCGCGTGTCAATATCTAAGTGAAATTCAATAATATCCGAACAACCAAGGTGTCCTGGTCGGTGTGCATCTAGCGTTGCAAGAACACGAGCCAACATCGAGCTCGATGGAGGCTTGGGGGGGGGGGGGGTGGAAGGGGGGTTGGTTTCGAGAGCGAAGAGCAAAGGCGATATGCCGTACTCGAGGGTTGGGTGTTGGGTTTTAAAGGGTGGGACGGATACAATATTTCAGAGTGGCGACAAGGAGCAAGCCTGCTTGCCACTGGCAAATTAATTAAATTCCTACCGGCTCCTGGTGGAAAGGCTAAGGGATGGTCGGCGAACCGGGCAAGAGTTCTGTGTTCAGCCCGTGGGAATATTGTAATTAAGATATGCACTTCTACCCTCCATTTTACCTCCTACAGTTTCCCCGGGCCTGCCGCCGCATGATTTACGCTTCGAAGGACGCGGTATTGTCTGTTTCGACCGTTTCTAAATTGCATCCTATTACGGTTCCCCGGGTCTTGGGGTTCACGTGCCACGAGATGCTTCTTCCGGCCTGCTGGCCCCGCCGGTTCCTTCGCTTTGATTGACGTTTAACATTCCTATTAGTCGCGCCACCCCCTTGAAAAAGCGAACGTGCCCTCTCCCCCAGCCCCGAATAAATATTCAACGACACCGCGGTGCGTTTTCCGCGAAAACCCCCGGTCGAAATTCAATCCTCGAGGGCTACAATCCGTCTCGTTACAGCGTGACCACGCTGCAACCCTCTTTAATGGGTACAACGGGCCTAGAAACAAAACAAAAAAATGGAAAAATCAATCGAAACGAGGAGTTTGCAAGGAAAAAAAATGGTGGAACCTGCGCTCGCTTTAAATAGAACGGCAAAGTTGCCCCGACGATTGATCCCCCGGGTTTAGGAATCACAGCGAGTTCCTAGTCGTTGAAACTTTCTAATAGATTCTGTTATTAAGTTCTATCGTTTCGCCGGTTAATGGCGGCGCGAACCTAACTCATCGGGCGCATAAATTTCAATAGATTCCTGGATAGTATCGCGTGATCGCGTATCATTCGCCGAGGCAGGGCGCCGAAAACGCGGCGAACTTCGCGAAAGTTCCGCTTGTAAGATCGAAGATAGCGGCAGCGATGAGACGGAAGAACAATCGAAACGATCCCGAACGCTTTAACTTTCGATTTGCGAGGCTGCGATTGGTAACCATTCGATTTTATTCGGTTAGGCGTCCGATGCTCGCCGATCCTCGTGGACCTCTTGCCCGGGATCTATCGCGATCAACACCGGCCACAGGAACACACACAGAGTCCCCCGAGAGAAAGAGAGAGAGAGAGAGAGAGAGAGAGAGAGAGAGAGGGCTGACCTACGTACCACTAAAATTCTTTTATCACCGTTTAGCCATTCGCGTAACTTTGTCGATATCGATTCCGTTCCGTTTTCAATTTCCTTGTCAGTCCCGACTACCTTTTCGCTTAATTCGAGCCCGCCCGGAATAACTTCTGAAAATGATTAAAGACCGCAAAAGGGTTAAGGAAGATTTGCCTTCATAGTCATTAGGGACCTGTAATGGTCCATAAGTCTTCCTGGCCGGTTCTAGAGATTACCCAGCTCTTTCGAAGGTCTTCGAGGACTCCTGAACCTCGACCACCGCCGTTCTTTTTAGGTCTCCAGGCCTGTTCAACCTCGAAAAACATCCAACTCTTTTTTCTTTTGCATCTCATTGACGAATATGAGAAATTTAATCGATGCGAGGCGCGGTTAGAATAAGTACACAAGATTCTGAAAATGTCTACGGATTTTTAATGTAAGACTTGAACCGCAACGGCGCGGTTCGTTTGTGCGGAGTAGATCGCAGATTGCGACAAAATGAAATTCAAGAGGATGCAAAGCCGCAGCGGATGCGGAAGCGTAATTCTATTTCGTGTATGGAACAATACGATAGAACGGTTAAACATTGCTCCCCTGGAATTAATATTGCGTGCGAAAGGGGCATAAGCGTCGTCGGCGACCTCAAGCACTTTTTCTTTATTCAATCTCTGAAACGTCTCGGCTGGGACTATGTTATCCGGATAATAGCCTGATCGTTGCAGCACACGCCATTAATCCAAAATAATTTCGGGGCGCATAAAATAACGTCCAGTTTATTTTTTCGAAGCGAGAGAGAGAGAGAGAGAAAGAGAATGACGCTATGCTCGAGGAGCTGTTGGATCGCGATCAAAACTGATCGAACCGCGAACATTCGAGCGAGAATTTTATCGCGGAGGATCTGCCAAAGAAATTACGACTCCCGATGAGCCAGCGGACGGCTACCACCGAAGTTTTAAATCAATTAGTCGGCGATAACTCGCAAACTCGTTTCGACAACAATTGAATCACGGACTCTCGAACTGCAAACGGAACCTGACATTCTTCGCGATACCGCGGACGTCTGGCACCGCTGACAAATTGTACGTTCGAGGGCCCAAATTCCCTCGTAACATTCGTTCCTCTTCGAACAAAATATTACCGACAAAATGGTCCCGAGCGCAGCTGCAAAGCGGAAGTTGTTAGGTAAAGGGTTGCAACGATTACCTCGTCCCTTGCATTACGCTGGCGCGGCATTCTCTTCTTTTAGAAAAGTTACTACTCGACAACGTTCTGCTCGGCAGAGAAGTGTAACTTATTAATTAATTCTATTAACACTCGAAGCCATTTTAACTACAAAACGAAACATTTTCTCCGCGGCCTAGAATATTTCCCTTCTTTATACAGGGTGTTTGGTAACTGGTGGTACAAGCGAAAAGGGGGTGATTCTACATGAAAGAATAAGTCGAAAATATAGAATAAAATTTGTTCATCCGAAGTTTCGTTATCGAGAAAATCGAGTTTGAAATGCAGCGAATACGCATGCTATTCGATAGGAATTGTCTGACGCGTCTGATCATGACGAACCAAATCTACTTCCTGCATTAATACTAAACCACACAAACCTGACAGATCTTCAAAGTCGATGTTCTCGAAAACAAAGCCTCAAACGAAAAATGTTTATTCTATATTTTCGACTTATTCTTTCATGTAGAATCACCCCCTTTTCGCTTGTACCACCAGTTACCAAACACCCTGTATATCATTTCATGCTATACATACGAAAATGGTGCAATTTACTCGTACAGTACCGAAACGTTTAGTAATTTATTAAATAAGTTTAATAATGTAAAAAATATTTTGAACAATGGTACAAGAATTTTTAGTGGCGCCTTACGTCATAAGGAAATATGAAAAGAAGGCCATCGTCACTGTCGGAACTTATTTCAACAATTCAATAATTGTTATCTTCAAAATTTTAATCGAAGCGGTCAGGAAAGTGTCTCCATCTGACGAAGATGTGTGCAACCTTGTCCTCGAGAGAGAGAGACGTTTTCAATTTTACCACAGCGGAGGTCGTCGGTGATTTTACCATTCACAGAAAGTGCACCGACTCATGAAGTGTACAACACCAAATATTTGCTAATGAAACTGATAAAATTACACTAATGAATGAATTCACGTTATTCATTACTTATCCATTGAATTCATTCATTACTGTTTTCTTCTTGTATTTGTGTAGATTATACGCGCTATCAGAAAGTGCCAAAGCTGTGCCAATTTGTACAATATAATGTTTAAAATAGCTACCTACCAGCAGCTGACCGAGACTCGGTTAGAGGTGTGGACAATCTGTTTTCGAATCGCGGTTTTCAAATTCGCCGGTTATTTTTCCGAGAGCCGGGCGAGGACAAGGGCTGTTAATTTCATCGCCGGGGAGATCCATCATCATTACGTCAATTTCAGATTACCGTGAAGAAAGCTCTTTTCTCGTCGCCGGTGGAACACGATGGTCGGACGCGCGGTTAGCCGGTCCGCCGAAAAACTAGCCATTTAGCACCGCCGGAAAAAAACCTAGTCTAGGTCCTGAAAGGGCTCAACTCTCGAAAAAGCAAAGACAGGACGGATCGAGGACGAAGACGGCGAGAGGCGGGCGAAAGATGGATGAAGAAAAAAGCTGGGACGCAGAAGCTCCTCCTGGGTCAGGGGCGGCGAAAGAGGGGGTCCCGGGGTTGGCCATCCGGCTCATCTGCCGTTGAAAAGGTGAGAATCTTGATTTGAGTGAACGCTTTAGATCGGGGACCGGCCGGAAACCTGCCGTAAAAAAGCTCGGGGACGAACGCCAGGAAATCCTTCGGCCGAGCCATTAACGGCGATTTCTCCTAAGCCGTCGAATCCCTCTTCTTCCGTCGGTGTCTTCCAGTGTCAACCCTCCGGCTCTCTCACAATTCCAGCTTGTCAAAGCGCCGCGATCAACGCGAAAAAGGGGAAAGCAAGAGAGAGGAAGAGAGAGAGAGAGAGAGAGAGAGAGATGGAGGTAGAAGAGGAATGAACGCGAGGATCGAAGTGTGTCAACGGAAATAGCGAATGCTGCGACCAAGAGCGAACGTGGGTGAGTCAGAAATTATAATGGAGGTCGTTACGAGAGCGTTAAGTTGAAAATCGCAATTATAAAAGTTCAGTCTGGCTTCGTACGGTTTCGCACTCGTTATTTGGTTTAACGCGTGCGGCGCCGTTGTTTTCATTGGGGACTCTTACTGGCCACGCTGCGTTTCCAACATTCATTTCAGAACAATGTGTTCGGTTCCTTAATTAGTAGGTAGGACGCGGATCGACTGGCACGATTTTTCCAAACTGATTGGCGGAAAAATGTTTCACACTTTTTGAGCGCCACATCTACCACAAATGAGAGACGGAATTAATTGTCCGACTGTGTAGATAGATTTTTCCGTTGAAACTCAGTGTTAATATACTGTTTATTAGATTGTTAACGTGAAGAACTGTTTGGCAGATTTTTTAAATTGCGGTGTCCGTCGACCTGCTTTGGGAAGAAAGAGTATAGTTACTAAGGATATATGAATACTGTGAAGCAATGACAGGTGTTTCTTGTAATCATTCGTCGAGAAAATTGGTCGTATTGATTGTTACCCTGTAGCTACGAATGATTCGTTCCGATTTGGATGTAAGATACAATGCAAATTCCGGCAAGAATTATTCGCTTCGTGAAACCTGCACTAAACCAGTAGGGCCATCCATGAAAAATCGCTCAAACTGGATCAAACTTGGAGACAAAACTGATGGCGCCACCCATGGTAACGCGCTGAAACTTGTAGCTAATTACCACCGCAGACGAGGTATAGGAGCGCAGACGAGGTATAGGCCTCTTGTCCCTCCATTTATGATAGGTATATGGTTTAAGCTTCTTGTGGATCTAGTTCCAACATTTATTGTTTGTCAGCGTAGAGGGCGTAAGTAAACGAGTTGTTTTTGTATGAGACAGAAAATCCCATATGGTGATTGGTCTATTCCTATTCCTCGTCTGTGATTGGGCTACTCCTATTCCTCGTTTGTGATAATACAGACGAGGTATATACCTCGTCTGTTCTGTACTTTTCTGTCGGTAATATTAGCTAGCAGTTTCGGCTTTTTGCCACTACGTGAAATGGCGATGTACGGACACCTCAATGGAACTTCAAAACTTTGCCACAAAAGGCGCTACTATCGCCTACAAAATTATCGCTGTCGGTAATATTTGACAACCAGTTTGAGCATTTTGCCGCTACAGGGAATGGCACTGTACGGACGTTTGAAAGCGCCAAATGAATCTTGTCGGAATATCTATTGTGTTTTATGGGAAAACGGCAAGAATTATTTGCCCTCAAATATAAAATTATATTTGAATATTTCTCAGTAAAATTTTGGGGATTAAAGGAATTGCAAATGAAAGGCTATTAGTGAACGATAAACATTACTATCGTTTGGTGTAAAATATTCAAAATACTTAATATCTACAGTCTTTTAACATTATTATGTACACTGTGCTCAAGATACATCGTTTTTCAAATCTATTTTACATAATACGATCGTAGAAAGATCGTTATTGATCTTTTTCATGCATTACGTTCAATTGGGCTCTTAGTCATTGCTTCCTTCTGATCCAATCTCGATTTCCTCTTTGCAGTCCTGTGATGTTTCATACCATTTATATGCATATTCCACTGTTCACCAAGAAAAAATCTTTCACAGATCTGAAAAAAAAACATATTGAATTTGTTGAAACATTAACACTTTACCCGTTGGAGGCCTATTTTAAATAGGCTTTTTGATGACTGAACTGTATTTAAACGAATCGCAATATTTTTCTATTAAATTCTTTCTTTTTCTTTTGATTGTAGAAGAAGTTGTTACGTTATATTAATTGTAAAATCTTGTTGAATTATGAATAAAATTACAGTCGTTTTTCGGCTATTTATTGACAGGTTCTCAACTGTTGAACTTTAGTTTTAAAGACTATTAGAAAGTAGCCGGTAGATAAACCGTTAAAAATAATAAAGAAAATTTTCAAAGAATAAAACTCACATCACAATAGTGGACTTCTTCGTTACTGCTGTCCGTCAATTTGCTGTTCACAACAGATTCGTTAACAGGTTTCTGCTCGGGTTTCCCTCCATTTAGTATTGCCTCTATTATCGATACAGCTTTCTCGTACACCAAAGTATCCCAATTGTTCACATCAGTGGTATCCAATGTATAAACAAAGGGTACCTGTAATTACTAGTACTACATTACAGGAAACTCATTTGATACTCAGTTATTCTAAAATTGACTGCGGATTTTATGCATTTATAACAAAAATGCGTAGGCAAATGCAGGACAGTAAAAAAATCTTAAGCAATTAAAAATGTTTACGAAGCTTCAGTATCATGCAGACAATTTTTATTTTGCATGGAAATGCGTAGTCTACTTGTAATAAATGACATTTTCATTTAGGTACACCGTACCTGTCTATCAGAGCGACGAATCATGCGATTACGGACCCATTTTGCTTGCGTTTTTGCGTACCTTGCGGTAGCCAGTTTGAGATTATCGATCCCCTCTTGCAGTAACGCCTGTCCCTGCAAATTATAGTACATTCATAATTATTTGTTCAGTAATATTTTATGCTTTTCCATTTATTTCGACTATCCCAATTTATTTACGAGAGTTTTCTACTTCTGACTACCCTCAAATCTCTTAATGACACGAAATTATTAATGAAGCACAACTTGACGTTTTCAAATATAAAATAAAAATAGATCTCAAAATCAGAATACTGAGAATAATACAAACGTTATAAAAAGTTAAATATCGTATTCATAGTTTCCGGAGTTTTCCCTGGAAAAGTGTAGTTTTTTTTTTTTAGATTTTCTGTAGATAAAGCGTTCACATAAAAAGTATTTCCTAAACTAATGCCAGCTTAACGAGTAAAACATTAGAAAATTATTGCGTTTGAAGCGATGCGTCGTCAATTTTTTCACGTGTCTTTGCCACATGGAATACTCCCAAGATTGGTAAAAAAAGGGTCTTTCTCAGAAAGTTTTCTTCCGCCGAATAAATTGGAATGTAGCCTAAGCCAAATTTATTCTGGGAAGCGTTAAACAAAGACGAAACTGTCGTCGTATAAATTCATAGAAGTCTAAACTATCAGAGTGGTGATTTATTACAGTGGCACGTTGTAACGAGCTCGCAAAAAAATCTGGGAAATGGAATCCGCTTTCATCTAACGAAAGGACCCTTTGTGACTGCCAGAGTAACGTGTGGTCCCATCTTGAACAAACATGGCGGAGAACTGGGACGTGCGGACGCATTCATCATTATTTTTTATATAATTCACCGTCGTACCTCGCCGGCCTAGTAGCTTCGGCAACTTGATAATTGAAGCTACTTGAAAAATTACGTTCGTTCTCTCGTCCGTAAAAGAATTGATTTTATCCTGACGGAACAACTATAATACAAACAAAGCAAATGTATGCATTGTAACATTAAGCTACAACGAAATTAATTGCAGAGCTACTTCGTCCTAATCGAACTGTTGACTTCCGATAACGAAGACAGTTTTGTGCGCAATATTTCATGGCTCGTTTGATGCGTGTATGTATATTAACACATAGCGTACCGGTGACGTGAATCGGCGGCATTGCTTTTGAAACGTTAAGAACCAGAGACGTCGACTGACCCTCTTTGAACGATCCCGAGCCGCACTATTATCTGAAAATTGATGGTAATTGCGTTTTTATCAAGGTCACATCATACGGTCCGCAATGTGCTAATAAATCGAAATTTCAATTGAATGTATACATTTTCTTTATCCATTGGTACACCATTCATTGAAATTACTAATTTTCTCTATGTATCCAGTCACACTAGTATGTTCACGACAACTTTCAATGCAAAATAGTCGTATAGTTATTTCTAACGCTATCGTTATCTTGCCAATATTTTATTGTTTTTCTAATGAACAGTTCATTTCATTTATTTCTGTTTGGGTGTAATGAAGGCCAATATTTTGCGATATTTAACCCTTTGCACTCCGCTGTCCCCTCTCATGGGACAATAAAGTTTATTAGCGATTACGGGGAATTAATTTATTCCAGCGCAACTTTAAATTAAATATTGATTTTTTTGCAAATATATATTCCTCGATGTCAACCTATTCATATAAGTCCAATATCATTATAATACGTTACTTGGTTGCAAAATTATACTAAATAATACGAGGATTTGTAAATTTCTGCCAGAATGGTTCGGAGTGCAAAGGGTTAATCTATTTGCATCATAAGAAGATGTGAAAAAAGAAGGCCTTTATCACCACTCTTCTTTTTTTTATTATATTTAAGTACAAAAATGACTACAAATAAAAGAAATTGAGCATACGCCAATGATGCAAATGGGTTAACCACAAATATATTGATAGGTTCTGTTATTGGATTAGTGTTCTACAACCCCATATCATGTTACACTTCGAGTGGCTGGAACACACCCATCGTTGGTGGGGATAACTTCCTCGCAAATATCGCGCGCATCTCTTCCCCATATATCGAGACATTACTGTAAACACTAACTCCACCCCCCTTTTCTCCCAGACAGAAATGACCGGTTTCCTGTATACTCTCGAGGAGTATGCGCGAATATCTGGCTGGCAGCGGTTTGGCGGAAGTGTCAGAAATAGAAAGGAGGAAAATAGGATAGGAATGCAGGGAAAAAGAAAATGGCTGTATCGCGACCACTCGATCCGCAACGTCTAACAAAAGCAACGACGGTGGCAGCCCTTTAAAGCTCCTCTCGGGTTCCCTCGCAAATAGATAAAACTTCTCGTGGACAGGGGAGATCGGTTCCAGCGGCGCTAATCGCGGTGAATCGCTTGCAGCTGCACCGAACGTGACGACGTTGCAGTTCGCCGCTTCTGCTTACCTTTTTCTCTCGCTTCTCCTCCTCGGACAGCACCAGGTAACTATGGAACTCTTTGAAGCCGATGCTCTGAAAGATGCCTTTCGTGTAGTCGGGCAACCTGGAACACAAACAGTCGCCGAATTGCAGTCTACCTGGTCCCTCAACTTGCCCCAGCTTTATCACCTTCTCCTAAAACATCCCTCGTTTACCCCCTCCCCAATCCCGTTTCATGCTTTTCTTCAATGACCAGGGCCATTGTCTCTTACACACAGAGACAGTACAGAAAAACCGTGTCGCCTTTTGGGTCTACTCGGAATGTTCCCGCGGTGGGATTCGCCTGAGTAACGAAAATAAAATGGTGATTCCCGAGGTAATTAGCACCTCAGCTTTTCATCGCCAATTCGCCTCGGAACGTTTTGATTTCGACTTATTAACGTAAACTTTGGAAGTTTTAGTGTTAGGAATGGGAAATACAGTTCGATCACCGGTGATTCGACGACTCTATAGTCAGTCGGACAAATTTATGGGACCAATAAACTCTCAGCTCGCTCTAGGACAATGCCCAATAGATACCTCCATCCGCAATACAGTGTTTACTCGATATATGTCGAAAACACGGGTCTAGCCACGGACAAGTATCGTCCAGGAGATACATTACACTCCTCGGTGAGGTCTCTCGAGTTTCTTGGTCCCTCACGAGGTATACCCCGCAGCAGTGGGGATAGTTGTGCGACATTTATCGTGATTATATTATTTATTATTATTACGTGATTATATTATTAACTCCGTCTAATTATTTATCTCTTATATTAGTTGCGTCTCGCATAGTTCTCGAACGAATTACTGGGCCCATTTATTAATGGCGTACCGAAAAAAAGAAAAACACTATAACCCAACAGAACCGAAGGTTCTGGTAATAAATTCGTGTAAACGATTTTTATAGATATACTCATTGGTTGTATTAATATTAATATATTTCCGTTATTTTTCAGACATGTTCTTCATGTTTTCCAAATCCGAAAGGGAATACTTCTAATATCTAATATCTAATATCATATATTTATTAAAAAAATTTGAGTAAAAAGCGACACCTGTCACGCTAGAGCAGGCCCTTGGATAGAAGCAGGGCGACTAGGCGTTATGGCACGGGCACGGGCACGTTTGCGTCCTCGGTTCTAGTTCTCGAGTGGCCGATGGTATCTCTGCCACGAAAGGAGAACTGCATTTTGCAGGCTCGCCATCTTATCAGAGCTGGATAGCGATAGCTGGCAAGTCGAGGTCGTGGCGGCAGCTTACTTGGCGGGAAATGTTTGCTACGTTAAAAGCGCGGACACGGTTCACTTGTTCGCACACGTGTCAATGCCAAACGTGTACCTGCGTCTACAAATTGGATCCGCGTGACACGATGATGTGCGTCAGGACGTATTTCTTTCTCTCTCTCTCTGTCGTTGTCGAACACCATCACCACCCCCCACCCCCGCGTAATCATCGTGACCGAGCGGTGCCGCGTGTCGATTTCCACCTTCGACGAATTTCGAAAAGTTGTGCAAACAGAAATCGAGCGACCTACGAACGCCTCACCTGTCATTCGAGCCTAAAGCTGTGTCCTCGCTGAAGCAATAATTGGCTACGTTCTGTCCAGATTTCTAATGGTTTTTAGTGGATATTTCTTATTCTTGAGTAATTTATTTTCAAGATGACCGGTCATTGGTTCGATCACGAAATAAAACACATTTACGTATATTCAATACCTACGGTAGTTATTGGTTTCTATACGGAGAAGTCAAACTTTTTATTTTTATTTCAGATTTGTCTGAAAAAATCTATAAAGATTCATTCGTGCGTTCTGCACTCTTAACTTAAATAAATTGATCCCACTTTACTGTTTTAATTGAAGGCCTAGGTGCCAAAATCAGTCAATTTTCGAGGCAATTTTCGTAAAACAAAAAGTTAGCTAAGTTGACGTCAGGAATCACCCCTTCCAAGGAGATACAACATGTTTGGTACACCCTATATGACGACACTGTAATTTAAGTGTGTACTTAAAACATTTTTTGGTAATTTTGGTTTATTCGTTTTGAGATTACTCAATATATATTATCATTATTATTTTACATATATACAATAAAAATAATATATAATAATATTTATAATGTATATAAAATAAAGAGCATCGTTTAGAATTTTCATTCTTTAGGTTACTCCTTCGTAGACAATGAACTAATCGGAAGGAGTTAAAATGTTTATTCCAAGAGAATGGTAATTAAACTGAAAACAAAGTCCTGTTCTCTATGGAATATTATGAATAGAATTCCATTCTAAAAACTCATTGAATAACATATTCCACCTTGGAAGTTATGCGTACGATTTCAAGTAACATGAGCCGTATGAAATAACACTATATTCAGCACTCTAGTCAAAGTTATGATGCAGATCACTGGAATTTGCAAATTCAGAGCCAAACACATCGTAGTACATATTGCTGTGTATTTTTCTGCATTTACGATACTGCGTAACAACATTTACATAGTACAAGTTTCACAGTGTAAGTACATTTACACGGTATAAATCATTGATCAAAATAAATGTGTTTTTTATGTAAGGTATTATTGTTCGCATGAACATATTCTTGACTCCATAAAAAATTAATATTTTGTTTTTAATCATTTACAAACATTATTATTCGTATACGTCGATAATTTTGTTCTTCTACAAAATGCTCACGAAGGATATCTTCATTATTTACTTCTAATTTCACTTTATGTTACCATTTTTGATGACACAATATAGTTTATATTTTATATTTTTAAAAACAAGCACTTAAAAATTGCATTTTGCCAATACTCTTTTACAGCACTGTAGTTTCCACAGAATTTCATTTTCTGTCCGATAAAATAGTATCAATAAAATGCTAAATTATAATTTAATAGCTAATAAAATGCTACATTAATTTAATAGCTAATAAAATCAGACTAACTTAATACAATAGTATAAATAAATTTCTAATGAAAGAAAATAAATAAAATTCGATTGTACACCACTTTCGTGTTTCTTGGTTATGACATTTAATTAATATATTCCTACATAGCTAGTCGAAAGTGTAAATTTGCATTAAAAACTGCAGACTACGTATCGCCACATACCGATGATCCGAATTTTGTAGCAATTCCTTAGCGTGCAGGGAAAATTTATTAATGGAAAAATTATGGTACGTTTCAAAGTCGTGACGGTTCTTGCAATGTATCAAACATTTCGAACGAACGGTTTCACCGATGGTTTCGCCGACGACTAGATACACAGTTATTGTGTCAGTGTTTACAAATAGTCGACAACATCTGGTTCGTGGCACGCCGTGTGGATCGGTAACGATGCTTGATGATCATTACAAATAGAGGTGTACATACCCGACGTATCCATTCTACGTCGAAATAAAGGAAATCATGAAACGGCACGTAAAGAATGTAACGGAACCGTTGTTTTCCCGCAATTCAGCAGTAAAATGTCCGCGGAATGGTTTGTAAAATTGCACGAACTTAATTTACTATTTTTACGGGGTAAATTCACACACGAAACTCGCATAAAATCTGAGGAGCAATCTTTCCTCGGAAAATGATACATTTCTAGAATTCAACAGATATTTCATTTGTTAAACCGCAGCACTTTTATATATACATTTTGGAGTATTATTCCAAAATTTATTGATTTTAAGTATTAACATAATTTAAATATATTCTTCGTACAATTCCAATTAGAAATAACGATTGTAAAATGACAGGTTCTAATATTTTTAATTTAAAACTATTAAGACTCTAAGGAAATTGTTCAGCAAATTTATTTCTTTGGGTATATATTACTTTAAAAATATTGCTAAAAGTGTCTTGTTATTTCTGTAAAGTAATGCAAATAAACGCTTTTAGTGCTCCGTAAACCTAGTGCTAATAAATAATAGAAAATGTAATAGTATTATTCGGCAGAATTTTAGTCAATACATGCCAACAATGATCTAGCGATACCTGATAGCAGTGACACCTATGATAACAAATTTAAAGAGAAAAGACCAATTTAAATCTATCACTACATTTCCACGAAGTCTAATCAAAATTCATCTAAGGACGAAGTGAAATTACCGTGCAATCAGTTTCTTAATTTTATCATTCGATACGATAATTTATCGAAACACACGCAAGCTTCTTTCGTGGAATAACATGACACTGGGATTAACGTGTAATCCGATTTATTTTCACAGTGAATTACCTCAATGTTTGATTGGAGTGGTGCACGTGCCGCCGTTTAATCAGAAACACAATTATCAGTAAATCTTTATATCAAGAGCGCCGAGGAAATCGTTACTAACCATCGATAATCAAAATGTCAATTCGCTAACATTCCTGCAATAATAATGATAACATATGTCCGCCACTGGTGAGTATAGTGATAAATATAAGAACGGCGGCAGCAGTGATAGAAGTACTGTCATAAACAATTAAGATAACAGTGACAACGATCGTCGCGAGCATTTGCCAAGCGTTTTCCTAATTGTATACAACAAATTAAGTTAACGCGTTAATTTCGTACAACAAAATAATTTAATACTTGCTCTTTCGGCAACAATTTAACTGTGTAACTTGGTCAATTTTATTCCGATATAATACAACGCTTTTTATCTCGAAATAAAAATCTCTCCTTCTTCTTCATCCGAAATAAGACGAAACCCGGTCCCAAGCCATCGTCTTGTATCGAAATAAAGCTGAAGACGAAAGAATTTTAGAATTTTAGAAGGACTGCATTGGGAAAGTAAGAAATAGTGTGTGACAACCAAATTTAGATAATAACAGAAATAGAATTATACAATAATGAAACGTGATTTCGATAAACAAGCTATTCGAAACCGAACTCAGTTTCTCTGGCGGAACAATTAATATTACTGGCCGCTGACTCATTATAGTTTTTAACGGTGCTGATCAAGGGGTTTATCTAGACCGGTCTTTTCGAAATGACCGAGGACAGTGGCGATTTCATCATATTTTTATATGCAACTTATCTTGATACGCCTCTTCGATGCGATAAGGGAATGGGAAGTACTGTAAGGACAAAGCAACAACGAGAAAGTCTCTCTCTCTCTCTCTCTCTCTCTCCCCCTCTCTTTCTCTCTGGCTGCTTATAGTGATCGGTATCCGAGAGAAACGAGGCGGACGCGTTAGGTATGATGGTTGTTTTGTATACTTCTTGTTCAAAGTATGGCAGCAATAATGGTGAAACCGAGCATGGTATAACTCTTTTTAGAAAATGTTCTATACGAGCAATGCAGGAAAGTAAACTCACTATTTCAAACTCGTGTACACGTGGTTGTCTGAAAATATGAGATCCAATGTTACACGCAAACTAACCTGATAGATAGACTGCGGATATTATGCATTTATGACAAAAATGGGTAAGAATTGACATATTAAAAAGATTTGAGGACATCATTGTATTCGTTTCAGTTTAATAAATTAATTTAAAAAAATAAAAAAATTTGTTTCGCTTCCGTGTCTTGCAATCGGTGCAAACATTTTTTATTTTGCACAAAGATTCGGAGTCTACTAATGAATAAACTTTAAACCTGTATGGAAACACAATTTGCACACTTATGTGAAAAGAAATATGGAGACTTTCTTTTATCCTGTTTGAGGTTTCGTTATATTGCAATGAAAATAAAATATTCCGTTGTTTAAACATTATGCTGAGTTTCAAAGGCTCGAGAATGGATGAAAACAATATAATTGTTATTTTTTAAGACCTGGTTAAAGTAAATCCCGCGGAACCCCGTCGATATAAAATAAGTCTGACAATTTAGATTTTTCTCTGGCAAGTAGAAGTTGCCTGTACTGATCAGACACGCGTTAGACTAGTCGCATGTTCCTATTTCTGATTTTTGCAAATGATAACTTTTATATAAAATTTGTATCGCAAACTTGCGATTTAGTTCTAGATTTTCAGAGACTGAAATTGCAGAAATTTTAAGTTCTCCACGATTTTCGAATGCTTCGAACGCACAAAATTCTGTAGTCGTGTAATCACCCGATGCACGTTTGCATTGCTATTGTGAACATACTCCGCGTTTTCAAGACCAGTAAGGATACACCATAGAGGTATTCGATTCCTCGCAACTCACTGTACATGCATATCGGGATATCCATTTACCATCTTATATCAAAGGATCAGTGTTTGATTTCCTCCGAAGCAGGGGATCGTGTATTGTGTACTTTTTCTAAATTCTATCGTAGATAATATTCTTTTTCCGATCGTGCCGTGATTTTTTCAGTAACTTGAAATTATACTACGCAAATCAAATCATGTTACAATTTTCAAGTGATGCCGAAAAGGCTTTCGACCTGTTTTACGATGCGAACAACACATTCTTGAAATAAATGTTCCAAATATTAATTTTCTACAAAGAACCATCAATTTTATTTGCAATTTTTACTCGAACGGAGGTGTCTGGATCTATATTGACTCAGAAACCATACGAAACCATGATTCATAATAGCATACGTTGTTGGTTGTTAAATTGGTAAATTGAAGCATCTGCTAGAAGAAAGTTGGAAAATTTATAGATCAATATCTGAATGACTGTATACGTCAAAATGGTGAATTTCGGAGATTACGCATGCATTTTGTAAATTAATATACAGGGTGTCCCAAAAATGTTGCACTTCCTTGAGGTGGATAATTCCTGAGGCCATTTTAAGCAACTTTTTCCTTTGCAAAAATGTTCTCCGCCGTTTCGTTAAAGAGTTATTAATGAAAAAGGCGGACCAATCAGAGCGCAGCTATAGCATAGGGATCCCGGCTCGGCGACGCCTCCCGCTGAGCGTGGCACTGCCATTGGCTGAGTCAGAATCCACCCGCTGTATCCGCGTTCTGATTGGTCCGTGTTTTTCGCTAATAACTTCCTAACAGAGCCTCGGAGAACACTTTCGCAAAGGAAAAAGTTGCTTCAAATCCTGTCAGGAATAATCCCTTCCAAGGGAATGCAATATTTTTTGAAAACCCTGTATAATATTATTAAAAATTAGACAGAGGTGAAGTAGTGCCACTTGTATTTTCTAGCATTTCATATAGACTGTTGTTTTGTTGCGAAGAGGTTGTAAGTAATAAAGAAATATAAATTCCAAAAACTGTCTGTTTTGTTTTAAAATTCAATTAATTTGAAAATGTTCGAAAGAAACGTCGCGATCTCACGATGTCCCAATACGCTTCAGAAAGATATTGTCAGGTTACGTAAAGCGAATAAAATTGTGATCATTAAGACGCGCTGTATACACGGATAACACAATCTTCCGTCTCGCCTTCACAAATCTTTTTTCCGGTTGAGTGACAACCGCTTGTCAGTCGATAGTGACAGATCGGCACGATACAGTTTTCACGTAGCCGGTAATGAAATTTTACACGCCTCGTTTCGCCCGATTGCCTCGTATATGTCACTCTCCTAGCCTGTCAGCTTTTTATGTAACGATGTAACGACACGTCTTCAAACGTAATCACACCGATCCGCAGATCGTTTCCGATCCGCGGGACGTAATAGAATATCAATTAGCGTGCTCACCGTGGGTCTAAATTGTCGTGTCGGGAAAAAATTCTCACGGGTCTGTAGGAATTGTTTTTTCTGATCAGTCAGAAACCTGTCGACATTGCCCCATCAAATAGTTAATACTTTAAAAATAACAGACGGTGCTGCTGATATTTTAATCAATCTGTGAGATTGAAGTAACTTCTACTAGATTTGGTACAATTTTTATATCGTGTTATGAGATCTTTCAATTGATAGAATAAAAACCAGGACTTCTAGAATTGGTATATATAGTTGATAAATAAAAATTTACTTAATAAATCATATTGGAAAATTTCAAGAACACACAATAAACATAAATAAATAAAGTGTTTCCATCATCCTCCTAATAGAATATTATCTTTAAATAATTGTCCCACAAATAAGATATTTTATTTTCAATAGCGGTTGGACCTAAAACGAAATTAATTATTTGCTACTTATTATTTGAAATAATATTTCATCCAGCACTGATAATAGTCTTTACTTTTCGATATCATATTTTTTCATGCTTTAACTATGTAATGATAAAATGCCATAAAATGGCATAAACACGATGCTAGGTAACTTTTCACCAATAATTAAAAAAAAATACACTTTTTAATACATTTTGAAGAATCCTTTGCATAAAAGTTAGGAAATAAATGTTTCATGCGGTAATTAAGTTATGGCTCGAGATGTTGAAACACAATAGCTAGCACGAGTTTAGTATGGTCGCTTTTTGATCTTGATGTGTGCCTGTTCTGCTGTTGCCGGTCTTTCCTGCGGAAACTTTTCATTCGGTTATTTTTCAATGCCTACGTAATTTGTATTTACATGTAAATTAAATATCCTTCGCTCATCATAAGTGCCTCCATTAATTACACTAGCCCCGCTAATCGATACAAGAAATTGATAACGACCAACACACTCAGAATTTTTATGGTTCGTTTTTCCGTAGGTCATGAAATAAAAAACAACAACTGGAAAGACTACTGGGCTGACGACAAAATTCTATTTCTATTTATTTAACTAGTCATTGTGATTAATGAATGGATCGGTATTCATGAACTCGTGAAACTTTTTTCATTTTTTATTGTTAATGCAATACGTAGTACATTAAACGTTTTATTTGGATTTTACTTGGATAAAATTTCTAAAAATTATAGGAGATTGTAAGTTTTGCGTTGTTGTTTCCCGAAAATTGTTTGCACCGGAAGAATTGACAAGGAATTAATCTTATCGATTCCAAAAATTCTACTGTTTAATCGATTCTGTTTATTTAACATAATCCAGTGCAAAATCCAGATGCAAAGACAGCTCAGTGACGAACTTTCTCTTCGTTGGACTTTAACATTTCACACATCGGCAGGTTCATTACCGACCATTGAGAATGTATGGTAATAGTTATGTGCATACATTTCTTTGGAGATGTTTATAAATTCGAGGAATTCTCTAGCTTGTCCTAACATTCGTTTCATTATTGAAGACTGTATCTAAACTATTTACGATTCGCAGATGGTTCCCTGTACGCATCGCGCCATTAGCATTTTCTGGTATTATAGCCGCGAGATTTCATCACAGTAATGGTTCCAATTAAAAGAGATGAAGAAACTAATTGCTATTGCGGAAATATTAACCGGTCATGTTAGGTTGGCCACGAATATTTCACATTTTAATCGATTGATTATATTATTTGCACGAGAAACTGTTCAAACAAAATCAAGCGATCGGAAGATGGCAAAAAGTGTTCTAACAGTATAGATAAACACTTATGTTTTATTCATTTCAATTTAATGAAGTAGAAGTTGCCTGTAGCCATTGCAAAATGCGAAAAGACCTTCTGACCAATCTAATTTACGACTGGAGTCCAGATTTTATGCATTCGTGACAAAAATGAGCAGATCCGACATGCAAATATGGACTTGAAAAATATAACAGTACCGCGCCACGTTGTTTTCAACTTGTTAAAATTATTAAGAAATATAATTGTATTAAAGTGCTGTCTTCTGCAATCGACGCGAATAATTACTTTACGCAAAGATCAGCAGTTCAGTTATAATTAGTTTGCGGGTTTCTCCGGTGAATAGTGATCGTCTGCATCGATTGCAGGAAACAGGAGTGAAATAGAAACGCGTAAACTGGCATCGTAATTGCAACTCGAGTGAAACAATGAAACCACCACGGGCCAGGAAATTTGAATTCGCGCCTATAATGGCGTCGTAAAGGATTCATATAATTAACCTGCCGCGGTGCTCTCGTATTGGCATATTATATTAATCACACCTGCCTCTTGCAACTCTGATGCTACAGAGGTGCGACGTCACATCCGGCAGAAGTCGAGCAACCAGGCAAAGAGCAGGCGGGCACGTGCATTTGCATAATACGAGACATGTTACTTGCAGAAACGCGCGAGTACTAAAAGCGCGTAAGGAGGAGCGAAACGAGGGAAGACGGAGTGGAAGTCGCGACTAAAAAATGAACAAGAAAAAAGGTTAATAAGTGCAAGGGGTACGTTCGTTGCGAAACCGTTCCTGGCAGCGGGGAGCTTGTTCTCGTTGCATGAGCACAATTTTCAAACGCTCTGGACCATGCCACGTAACATCGGAAACGCTCAAATTAGACCTGTGCCGATTTATTATATTCGCAAATTAGATACGTGCGAATTTTTACGGACTCATTTCGGAATTTCACTTTCCAACGAGCAAACGCGGTTGATTATGCTGGATAAACCAGAAGACGAACACCATCGGCGTCCACAGGCCAGACGAACTATGTTTTTAAACAAATGAAACCGAGAAAAATGTCAGCTGAAGTGCAACGACAGCATATACAAAGTTCCAAATTCATTTCATTTGTTTTCTATTAAAAACATGCTAAAGCACAATGTCTTTTGTTAACACACGACCACAAAATGTATAATATCAAACTCGTCATAAAGTTAATCGGAATTAATTAAACGAACAGTCGCTGCATTAGGCACGATGGAAAGATTGACATGTCTATAGTGATTTCTCTATATATGTCGTCAACGCCTGGACGATAAACGTCGCGAGATTATCCCCACTACCGTGGGATGCACCCCGTGAGGGGCCAAGAAGCTCGAGAGGCCTCCTGCACGATACACAACGCTGACAAGACCCGTATTGTTGACATATATCGAGAATTAACTCTACTATTCCAATTCTTACCAATTCTTACAATACCAATCGTACTTTCAGCATTTTCAAAAATTCAGTACAGCAAAATAACAGAGTTTAATGAAATTGTTACCTTCTTCAGGCCACCACGGACCCTTTAACAATGTAAATAAATTTTCATATTCAATATTTTCCTATTACAAAAATCCTATAAGGTATCAGAATGCCAATCGTATCTATTTTCAGCATTTACGATTTTGAGAAATTTAGTACACTAAATTAAAAAAGTTTACTGAAATGTCTGCCTTCTTTGGGCCACCATGGGCCTTATAACAATCTAAATAAATTTTCATATTCAATATTTTCCTATTACAAAAATCCTATAAGATATCAGAATGCCAATCGTACTTATTTTCAGCATTTACGATTTTGAGAAATTTAGTACACTAAATTAACAAAGTTTAGTGAAATGTCTGCCTTCTTCAGGCCACCATGGACCTTTTAACAATCTAAATAAATTTTTATATTGAACACTTTCCCAGAATAACGTGCTTCAACCTGGCATTGTACTAGAAAAATGTTCATATTTTAAATATATATTTGAAACAAAGCAGTGCGAGGGTTAAGCCAAAGAAAATATAAGAAGGAGCAGAAAAAGGTGAGCGTGTAGATGTGTTAAATGGGAAATGGAGTTAGTGGGTTGAATTTTCATTGAGCAGGGTACGATGACAGAACGTTAGCTAGAAAGCAAGATTAATCAGCCGTTTGAACGAAAGCTGCGGGCCAGCTTGAATTAATTTCTTTATAATCGTGCGCTCTCGGAGATAACAACGTTCACTTAGGCCGCACACTTGTTAGGCTACTCTCGTTCCCATGAACTTCTTAGGCGCGAATGTAATTCAGTTGGAACCTTCTCCCGGCTAGTGGTTCCACGTTGTGTACCACGCACTGCACGTGCCGTAGCGAAACCGACTGCAAATTGGCCTGGCGGTGTAATTTGCATAGCCGCTGGTGCAGCGGCGCGCACACTGCACGCATACGCGACCGGTAATAATTAGCGATAATTGTCAGCGGTATTAAGCATCAATCGAACCACCGGAAATTCGGGTGCATTATCGATTAGGGGATGGGGAAGAGGGGAGAGAGAAAGGGGCAAAAAAATGCGGCGCAACGATCCTGAAAAAAAGTTAATGCCCACGAAATTAATGATTCCTCTTTTATAAGGACTCGTATCTTCGCTGCATCAACCATTTATTTATTTTTTTTTTTTTTTTCGGCTTCTGTAATTTAGCATTACACGAGCTCGGCGCACAATGTAACTAAGCCCCGTACGAATCGTGTTATTACTTTATTATGGCGGAGAAAAACGACTCGACACGGAAATTAAAGATTAAATGAACGTGCAAAGAGAATATGGAATTTAAATTTCTCGTTGCTTGTATGAGTTTACTTTCGTTTAGAGCTTTTGTCGGTCAGATAATATGTTTGTAATAATATAGAAAATTTCAGAATAGCGTGTTTATAACGAAAGTTTTATGAAAATTTGACTGAATTAATTTCAGGACTGAATAGGTTAAGGAAAGGAGGAAAGTCTTGAAGAGAAGAAATTTCTAGTACGGTTTAATTCGTGTCTGGTCACTACTGACTAATTTCACTTAACGTTAAGTGTGGCAAGCATTCAAAATGGAGTGGCGTTATTCGTTTTGGGCAACAGTTCAGTCAAAATGAGTGAAAAAGGATGGTTGACAATACTATATGCAAGTAGAAAATTGTTAACATATGCTACAATCGATTGTTATACAATATAATGTAATTATATTTATTTTAAATTTATTTTGTGTATATAATGTAATATAATTATAAATAGAATTATTACACTGTCTGAGTATTATCGTAATAGCAATATGCACGACTTATTCCATATAAATTCTATTTATACAATTAAGCTGATAAAATTTATAGTCTTCGTGTTAAATAAAACGTGTGTGCAAAATCTTGCATTCATGGATGATTGAAAATGATAATGAACAACTGTCTGTTCTCTCATATGTAAATACACTCAATGACAGATTAGTTTGAACAAAAAATATATATATACCCAGTTTAAAAATAGATATTTCTAATTCTCCGAAGATATGAATACATTTTCTACGCAGTCGACGGACAAGAAATGGTATGCTGTCAAATTAGTCAAATTAACGCTAATCAGCATATGCTCCGGAGTTTAATGACCTTTTCAAACTATGTCATTCTCAGTTCTAACGTTCTACACGTATACTTTTTTCTTCTACAAAATTGATCTACTATGCAGCGTACGTAGCATATGAGAGTGATTCTACACGAAAAATCATTCGAAAAAGCATTGAATAAAATTTGTTCGTTCCAGATTTCTTGAACAATCGAGCTTGTCTGTTTACGACTTGCCGTATCTGCTTCCTTCAAACACTATTAATATTAATTGGGAAATATCTGAAAAACTACTGGACCAATTTGGACAGAATTTTCCAGTAACATTTTTGAGAATATCGTCTAGTTTTTGACGAAGTAAATTTCCTATTCCTACAATTTTCTTTTCTTTTTTGTGAACAAAAATCATTTGAAAAATAGGATTAAAATTTATATATTTGAGTTCAGCGAACTGTAACATTTTTAAAAATTGACTTCGACAAATATATTTGAGTTCAGCTAACTGTAGCATTTTTCAAAATTCACTTCGACAAGAACCAGCTTTATTTATCTGGTTTAATGAAAAATTGTGTGGTGTAGTAGTAGTGTGGACCCACCTTAACCGAATAAAAAGGGCCCCACGAATTTCTAAACGGCCAATTCGATTTTTCCGTCACAGTCGCCGCAATGAAATAAATTTCTCACAGATCGATTGCCGATTGCTTCGAACAAATTGAACGTGTACACGAAAGAGATATCCAGTCATTAGTTCTACAGATACTTATCGGTTCGGAGAACTCGGTGAACGTATAATTTCGTCGAAACTACAATCGAATGTTGTACGAAGAAATATACGACAATTTTCGTTCCGCCCATGTACGAAGGTAAAAACACAGATTAAACACTTATCAGCTCAAACCAAAATAGACGACTCTAAATTACTATTCTTTCAAACGAATGTGCTTTCATGCAAGGTGCTTTTCGTGCTTTTACGTGCTTTCGTGTTCTTTCGTGCAAAAGAGCGCCCAATAAACTGCAAGGTTTGAGGAAAAGGAATTCATGTTATGTGTTTATGACCAAAAATGGTGCAATTTAAGTTTGAAACACCAATATATTACTTTGAACTGACTAAAGTTATTTTAAAAAGACAAAGAACTTTCTACGGTTTCTTACAATCGACGTATATTTTTATTTTGCATCAAGGTCCGCAATCTATTTTTCATAGAAGCGGACAGAGTGCAAAAATTCCAAGGACATAGACGATGATTCAGGAATGATTACGGAAGCGAAGGAAAAGATGAAAATCCCGTTGACATGAGCGTCCCGGTCGACAGATCCTGCATAATCGCGCAGAAACTGCGATAAGCAAAGCATTTAATGCCGGTTACTTGAATCTCCCGGAATTCGATGACTCGATGAGAACGATGTAAGCTGAAGCTTTGTCGCTGATATACAGGGGAGTACCGTTTCTAACACTGTCAAGGTCTAACTTGTTATACTGCCAACTGAAGTTCCTCGACAAGTTCTTTAATAACTCATAATTTTTGTAAAATTTTTCCTCTGACAAGAATTGTTATACTGCCAACTGGAATTCCTCGACAAGTCCTTTAATAACTCATAATTTTAGTGAAATTGTTCTTCTGACAAGAATTATCTTTATTTAGTTGGCTCAATTAGCTCTAACTTAGGATAAAAAGCCCACTGCATAATTTCTTCTCCGAAAAACTTCAGGAACTTGCAAACAACACAATCGAATTCTCCAAAATGTTTTGATATATTCGTTATTTTGTGTGATGGCCTACTAATTTCTGTCCTAAATTGCGTAAAATCCGTATCACCAGTTAGAACAAAGGTGTCATGAACCTAAAGATATTAAAAATATTAAAAACGACAGATATTAAAATTACGGCAGGGAGGGGAATTTTTGTCCCAGTTGAGAGAAGACCATCCCCACCATAGCGTCCACTGTCCCCCTCCAGTGAGGCGCCGTTACCATGGAGAAAGGACGCTTTTCGCCTGAAGCGTATTGCTACGACGCCGAGGTGTATTGCTACGAGCGTATGAAGGTGCGCGCTGCACGAAAGAGTGATTGGTGGGGGAAGCTAGCGTTTGAGGGGCCCCTACCGTGCTCATCGCTGACGTACAAAGCTCCTACCGAAAAGAAACTATACCGAAGGACATTTAACGAGGCAGAACGTTAAAGAATTTCTATAGTTTCTGCGTTCACAATCGTTATGCGACTGTAAAATTAGTCGATTACCGTTCTAACGCCACGTACATCGAGACGAAACTTTAACCATTTCAGACTCTATTCAAACATCGTCATCCAATATTTGCGAGACATTAAAACCCCGTTATCAATTCCAAGGCGAAATACCCTCGAGAAGATCGTTAACGAGAAGAATTCGCGGCTCGCTGTGCAGGCCTCGCGATTTCTAGATACTCGCGATAACGCGATTATCGCGAACACGATTGTTTTTTCTTTTTTTCTTTTTCCACGCTGCCGTGTGCCGCGAGAGCGAACGATGCGCTGCTACGACGACCTAGTACATTTCCTCGCGGCTGGTTACTTCCTTTATTTTCTCGCTGGCATCCGGTCGACGCGCTCGCGATTTCCGGAAGCGGGTAAGGCGAGAGGCGAGCAAACTTCATTCCGAAGGGGCCTTGGATCCGCGCCGAGCCGCACCGCTTACAAATCGCGAGGATCACGTGCGCGTCGCGCACACGTGACTCAAGAATTTCGAGGAACGCAATTCTATAGTCGTGTCGCGGAAACCCTCGGCTTAGGACAACGCAATCGGATTGCTAAATTAACCCTCGGCCCTCCGAATTTCTTATTCGGCAGCTTTACCATCGTTTCGAGCGTTTCTTCTGAAACACACTTTCGGAGACCTTGTTCCTTGACCAGTGATCGATTATACTCTTCTCAACCCTTGCGGAGTATTATGTTTTCTATATAATTTTTAACTTTCTTCGTTAACACTAAACGTACCACCACCGGTTTTACATTTTTTATTTGACAATTTTTGAAATTATAAAGATTCTTTCGCATGAGCAACAATTCAATAAATATCTTTAGTAGAGCGCGCAATTGCAATAAAAACCGCGCAGTCTAAATAAATTAAATCTTGTCATTTATATAAAGCAACATGTTGCATTTATAGCTCGGTACGTTTAGTGTTAAGTTCAACGTTGATCTTGAAGGACATACATGATTTCAGCTGGCTGCCAAAAAATTAAAATCTAGCTGTGACCTTGGAAACTCTGGGTCAAAGAAGACCCATCGTACAAAGGATAAACTAATCTTTCCTCTGAACGTTCCCTATTTGACCTAGTATGAATAGTTGTTAATAATTTGAACTGGTTACCGAGGAACTAAATTTTGGCTGGAACATTTGCAACTTTGGATTAAAGTGCACTCGAGCGTCATAAAATAATTTATCGTGCACGTCTCTTTAATATTAATAGCTAAGGATTCCAACAATTGTTCAAAACAGTTGCTATTATTACTTATTAGTTTGAAAATTAAAATTCAATGGCACGTTTGTAACTCTGAGACAAGATGGATTAGAATCTCGTCATTTAACACTAAACCTACCACTTTTCATATTTCGTTTTTATATTTCGCAATCATTGAAATTATAAATATAAAAAGAAAAAGAAATTAGTGGAATAAATTTTTTTGTCCAAAGATCTGTTTATATTGTAAGTTACGGATGTTCACGATAAATCTAGTGTTGCCATTTTTATAAGGTAACGTTTACCAGATACTTTTGATCCTTGGTAGGTTTAGTGTTGTAATGTAGGTTGTGTTGATCTAATAAGCAATGGTTTGGCCAGGTCATTAAAAAATTGCAACATAGTTGGGGCATTCGTAACTCTGGGCAAAGATGATGTCCCATAATCCACGAGTTCGAATAATTTTGTTCCGAACAATTTCACGTCGTGACCTAATTTTCTATGTACCAGACTAGAAGACGGAATCGAGGCGAAAGACTGAGATCCTGAAATCGGGGGAGCGGTCGCGTGATGTAAAGCACTTACTGATAGAGCTCTTGCACTTACGTGTTGGACGCAATCCGTTGCTCGTTGTACCTCCGATGAAAGTCAAGCAGTTCCTGCACCAGACCGGTATCCACCATGGCATCGACCCTGCTATCCAGCCGCTCCTCGAGGACTATCTGCAAGAATTTCGGAGAAAGGAGGCTCGAATTAATTAACCGCTCTGTATGGACGAGTATCGCCATTCGAGAAACGCTCCCCTCGTCGACTGCTTTCGACTTATCCTTGACCGTCTTTTAGTCATTTACTTATCGCTCAGTTTCGATATTACTTTTTTCCCCCCATTATCCGCCTATTCACAGGTTCGTCTTCCTAAAAACTGCAAATAAACTCGCATGGGCCGACCGTTATGCTCGGTAATAGTGGAAAAATGTCCAATGCTTTAATTTACCTACCACGGTCGAATATGACCGGTTTTTTGTTTCGCAATAATTATTAATTTTCCAACACTCAAGGACAAGGATTTCTAGAAACTTTTAATCTGGAATGAAATAGAAAAAGGACGGGATATCTTAAATGTACCACAATGGAAGCATAATGTATCAGACTTAATGAATAATTGTTTTTGTTGTACCAATCATTATTGAAACTATAATTGGAAAATAAGGGAACCAAATATCACGATTGGAAATTATCCTGCATAGTAGACTGCGGATCTTTATTTATTTATGGAATCTTTACTTATTTAGAAATTCCACAGAATTCAGTACGACGTCTATTTATTTCAGATCTGCAAAGACCACTACCACTGAAAATTAGATTTTGTTTCCACTTTCCTAAAATTTGCGTACGAAAATTGAAAATTCAATAAACATCCGCGGTCTAGTAATGAGATTTTAGGTATGCAACATTATTACTTTAAGAGGCAGAGGCCTCTAACAATTCTAAATCTGAAAATTGTCTAGCAATTGTCTCTTGTTCGTCGCGTACGTTTGCTATACGGTTTCGAAGTAAGCGCAGCGACTAGTGTGTGCACAACCCGGAAGATTTGTACGACATTCCGAACTGATTGTGTAAGCGAACGTGCCATGCAAAAGTGGTTCAAAAAATTCAGGACTGAGGATGAGAGACTCGAAGATGAGCTGTAAGAAGGGCGTATCATTAACGATGATGATTTGCGAGACGCTGTTGGCTAAGAACCAAAAACAACATACAAACTACTTGCCGCAGGATGTGACACGTTCTCGATGGAATTTTGTCAATTGTGGAAAAATATGTTTGAAAATCACCGATCAAATACAACAATGCAATTTATAGAAACGATCGCAACACGAAAAGGTTAAGCTGGAAAATATTTCAAAAATTTCTAGGCCGAATTGTCATTCGCCTTATTATTAAATGGCCGAATTTTCACCGAGTGTCGTTTATTTCAGTGTAGGAGAGTTTATTTTTAAGAAAAAGAATACTCTTTTAAACGAAAAAACGGTGTTCGAAGAAGCTGTCAAAAAACTGTCAAAAGAAACATTTTTATCAGATGACTGATTTGAAGGATTAATATTATCAGAGATTAAAAATTTCAATATTTTGTCTTAGCACAAACTGCTTTTGCTTTATTAATTCAGAAGATATGCCATTTGGCTCTCGTTAAAATGATTTTCGCGGATTAATAATCTTTCGTGATCGCTCCATTGGAAGAGCATCGTCATCATGATCGCTCCTCGCATTTTCATCTCGACGTGTTGATAGAAATTCATGAATAGATTAAAATGCAGCTCACTGAATACACGATAATGCGGATAATCATTGCATATTAAAAGCATTATTTATAAATTGCATTTATACCAAACGCTGCTGCATGGAATCCGTTAAAATGCTTCAACAATTTCTCTATATTATCTCTCCAGCGATAGCACTAGTTGCTAGAAACGTATCGAGAAAAATGAGATATAGTTCAGTCGGTGTGTCGATGTCTTTCTTCAAAGAGAACATCGAAAACTTGAATCAACAAGTGAAACTGAGGTTTCTCTTCGACCTCCGCTTTCAGTTTGTAATTTGTTTTGTCTTATTTGTTTGATATCGCGTGTATGTGTCTCCGACACGTTTCAATACTAAACTGATACGTTAGAAAGTGAGGACACGTGTCGTATGCATACACGGAAGATATTCTTCGCTGGATCGAAGCTTGATTATTAATGTAAAATTAACAGTACCGAACAGCGAAGAATAGAATTCATAAAATTTCGTGAAATACAGCATTTCACAACTGCGCATTATTACAACTAGGAGAAAGTGTTACGTGCAACGAGTCTCTCAGTCGTAATTACCGATTGAAAATTGTTACGAAATCGTTCATGTGTTTCAGCGAATCTCATAGATTCTATTCACCGCTGTAGCAATAATTCTTATAATCTACCCATTTTGCTCATACTCAATTTCTCAAATATTTAACACGTTCGCCACCGTAGTCACGCACAAGCGGATTTTACGACGTAATTTTTCACGTAAAGAGAGTCTAATTCATTTGGTACGGGTCGTTATTGAAAATTATAACGCACAACATGATATTAGGAGGATTTATAACTCTCCTGTGATAATGCTCGCTTTCATATTTCAGAAGTTGTGTAACTGGTGATTTATGCATTTATAACAAACGCGAACAGATGAAATGCAAAACCGTGGATACACTAAGGATTCAACAATATTAATCAGAAGTCAAGAACATTGATACACTGTTTTCGGTTTGTTCAAATTTACGATAAAAGGCATATACTTTTCTACGATTAACTTGGACATTTTTAGTTTACACGAAGAAAGAATCTTTCTTGCGTTTCGGCCACAAAATCAACTCGGGTTCACAACTCCAAGTTCCTCGCATGAAAGTGAAACACTTTCGAGCAATAGTGCAAGCAAGAAGGAAGTAATGATTGTGAGACATTGATTTTAGAACGAACAAATGTCGACTCTTGCTTTCGCGTACAGATGATGGCAGCACCGAAGGACATATTGCGGTTCGAGGTAATTCGTCCCGTTAAAAGGGACCCGAGACATCAATGAACTATGCGAGTTGCGTAAGAGTTCGAAGGCTAGCTGACATCATTAGTGGAAAAAATTAGGAAAGAACGATACCCGTCGGCATCGGTGGCCTCTAACAAGTTTTCAAATTAATCCTCTTCTCGGTTTTTGGTCCTCTCTCTCTCTCTTTTTTTCTCTCTTTCCCTCGTTTTCTCTTCCGCCCCTTTGGTACTAACAAGTTTTGAAATTAATCCTCTTCTCGGTTTTTGGCCCCCACCCCTCCTCTTCTCTCTTTCCCTCGTTTTCTCTTCCGCCCCTTTGGTACGGACTCGCTAATAGCTGAAACGCGTTAGGAGAGTTCCGTGTCCTCGAAATCGTCGACGTGCAAAATCCGACCGGTCAGGTGTCCATCGAAGGCGATAAACCGCTCCGACGTGACTCGGTTCTCGAGTACCCGTTAGAAACAAACAAAAAGAGTGTCATTCGTTAGAATATTTGCGGGAGCACACGGGTGCTGACAGCCTCGCGTACCAGAGACACCGGCGGAATTGATCGAATCGATTCCCCGTGGGATCGGCAACAGCTGATTTCTTCCCACACGATCGAATTCCTGCCTCGTCACTTTCGCCCGTCGTCGAATTTCGAGATTTCCGGACGACAGTGTCAACCTGGACTTTTCAATCTCACTCCATAAAGTGCCAACCAATAAAACAACAACATTATTTTTATCTGCGTTTGCTCCGCGTAAAATTATGAAAAATTCCAGATTTATCAGTTATATCGGATGACAAGCAAAAATACCTTTGGAAAAAACCCTTTACCTTTTTTCAGTTTATGTTTTTAAAATTCTAGAATTTGTCCTTAACGCTAGGTTCGCTAAAAGAGCTCTAGAAGTGACTATTTTTCATTACTTTATAAAAATAACAAGAACGTGCTACCCACATTTTCAGTAACATTTTAAAAATGATATATTCCCGACGAAATAAATTTGCTAAATAATTTCCCATGCAAGCGTCCTTAGAATCCCAATAATTTTGAATTAGAAATACTAGAACCTGCCATTTTGACGGATCCAGTAAACCTAGTGTTAAGGCGTTAAAATGTGAATTCGCATAGAGTTTCGAGGTCCATTGCCACTCGCAATGATTGCCAACGTTGACCTCGAAACACGTCCGAATATTTGTCTAGGTGACACTGATTTCCCTTTATCAAACAGACGCGGTTCGAAGTTTGAAGGGAACGATCTCGAGTCGATTAGAAACTCCGATGAAACAAGCAAATTAAACAGGCGCGAACGTTAGAAGGTAACGAGACAAAGGTTTCACAGTACGGTTACACGAAACGTGGAAAGTGTGTGCTCAAAAGTTAGCATCGACACGTCGAAGGTAAACACCGGGGTTTAGGCATGTTCCTCCACCATTCTACGCGTTCCTCTCTCCTCCTTTTGTTTTCAATGGTGGACCACCGACGTGGTCGTGTTACGTCGACATTAATAAGACGCGTAGCATTGAAACTGCTCGATAATCAGATAAACTTGAACGCCATGTCGAGGTAACTATTAATACATCGATAGCTAATGATACCGCTTGATCGATTCCGTTCCTTTAGGCAGTTTCCATGAACTGACACCAGGGAACGGAACAATGTTCGCTAGCATGTCTTCGGGAAGCTTCGACGGCACTGAAATATTATTAGCATGAAATTCAACTTGTACGCAAATTTTTAACCGTGTAGTGAAACCTGGATCTTAGAACTTTCTTCAAAACATGTTTCCATAGCGAGAAGTTCCAGTGAGGATAAATGGAGGCTAACTATTGAAAGCTATGACGGATATAATTACACTGATTACATTCTTTGTATTCGCTTGCGTGTAATAATAATAATTAGTCTCTGAATTTGATGACAAAAATCAGTAGGTGGAACTTAAAATAGTGAAAAGATTAAAAGACTTTTACAGTATTCATATATTATTTTCACTGTATTCAAATTATTAATTTTTATCTAGCTCCTTTGTTTTACAATCGATGCACAAACTCTTTATCTTGCATAAATATCCGGAGTCTAACAGTAATAGTAACTGTGACAGTTTTTTTATTTTTTTTCTCCAACGTTATGCGTACGAAAGTATTCGAACGGCCTTTAAAACAACTTTTTTTTTAATTGGACCTAGTGACGTAACTTCTTTTTAGCAGTTACAAGAGTTAGTTTACCGAATGGCATGCAGAAAAGATTTTGAAAAAATTGCAATTGCTAGGAATTATACGAGCAAAAAGTCTCTTTCCAAAACTTTTTTATCTGAACCAGTAATGAAAATTTTAAATACGAGTTTTGTGGATCTATGTTAGTTATACACATACTAAAAATTCCATCGAAATCGAAAGATGTTAGAATCTGTGGAGTTTAAGGAGAAACTGACCAAAAGTCGTGAAAAACTACGATTTTCAACGTTTTTTAACTATTTATAGCTCGTGTACACTACCGGCCATAAGTGTTTACCCACCTTCAAATTTCGTTACTATTCAAATAATAGGTATTTTATTCTTATGAAAATGTCCGTAGCATTAAATCCTAATTATAAGGCTAATAAAAAACATCCAAAATATTCTGTACATACACAATCAGGTACTGTAAATGAGTTTACAGCTTTTTATGAAAAACGACAATTTTGGAGTTCAGGTAAAGAAACCCATTTTTCTGAAATTTTTATAACGTCCAGTAAGGAATATGAACGCAGGTAATACAGGTATCTTAGTCTTCTCAAATTTCATACTGCATTAAGCTTTCATACAGTAAACAGTTGATTTTCACGTGCCTAAAGAATTTTGCGAAAATTTCAAATAATGTCAGGGAGAAAAGAATTATCGATTGAAACGCGCGCTCTAATAGTGTCCCATCATAGCATCTGAAAAAGTAACAGAGAAATAGCAAAGTTATTGAAGCTGAACCGTAGAACCGTGGACTACAATGTTAAAAAATATGTGGGTGGGTAAACACTTATGGCCGGTAGTGTATATATTAATCGATTTCATTGAAATTTTCAGCTTGTGTATAAGTAACATAGATCTACAAAATGCGTATTTTAAATTTTCCACTGAAGGGGTTAACAGGTGAACTGGAATATTAACCCCCTGCCCTACAACATCGAGTCAGACTCGTGATGGAGATTCTGGACAGTATGAACATGTGTGCTATTAAACTCCGTTAAACCGAAATAAAATTCTATTTTGTTGTAGCTGATATATGTCCTCTGGAGAAAACATAGGCATACGATAAAAATAAACTATCTTTTGTTTTCTATGAAATTCTGAACGACGAAGAATTATAATGACAAAATAAATAGTGGTGCAAGGGGTTAAACAAGCTCGGCTGATTTTGATAAAAATCGTTGGGATAATTGTGATCTTCGGTCCCCCCGAGAGAGGGCCCGATACCTGTGTCACGCGGGGGTCTGATATTTCCCTTTGTGCGGCGACTGGTTCGTTCGAATCTTCGTGGGCAACGCCGCGAGATCAAAGGAGCCTGGAACGGTCGATCCCGAGGCGATGCTGAGCCGTTAGGCTAAGTCCCCAATTAACTCGCTGACACGAGAATTCGTAGAAAAAACGAGTCCCGGCCGAGATGATCCGGCGTCGGTGTTCGCACGCAAAACAACTCCTTCTCGGAGAGGAGAGGAGAGGAGAGGAGAGGAGAGGAGCAGGGCCGGGCTCCTCCGGTAAACCATTTCTCACGCTCGTTCCTCCGCCATGTATAAAACGCGACCTCCGCAACTCGTTTCTGTCGCGTTCGCTTTAAATCGTATTTAAATGCCGACGGGGGCTCGCGGGTTTCTACACGTGCGGGCCCGAGACGGGCCGAGAGAGTTCATTCATGGGCACCGTCAATGACGCAAGATCCACCCAAGTCGGTATTTGATGACCACACGGTACATAACGCTCGACGTGCCACAACTACATTTCACTTATCATGTATAACCTAACCCATGTGTTCCCCGTAGCGGGAGGGGCACGACACGTTCAAGAAGAGGAGAGGGGGCCTGTGATAGAGGAGAGGAGGAGAGGAGAGAAGAGGGGCAGGGGCGACTGTAGGAGGGAGAAGGAAGGCAACGAAAAAGGAACAAAGAGAAACGTGAAACTCGTTCATGGTATCATTGTCAGAAATTGTACGGACAAGCATGCGGACACGGATTTTCGAGCATTTTTTCTGACGTTGACCTTGAAAGTCAGGAGACAGTGAACTGTCACACACACACACACACAGACTGGAATTTTTGTGAGGCGATCCGTAGGTTAGTGGAATGGACTGAAATAATACGAATAGATTCTTGGAGAAGGTTTAGTTGATAGTTTTCGCTTACGAACACAGTCGCTTTTGTCGCTCGTGTGGTTGAAACGTTTGCTAATTATTAATTGCTAATTAGACTACGAATGGCTGCGTAAGTAGCCCTGCGGGCAGGTAATAAAACCTGCGACATGCTCTAGCGACGATTTAACGTTGATGAGAGAAATGTGTGGCCGTGAAAGTGTTAAAATTGAACTGAATGACTTGAAATATTTTTTGGAAAAGTTAGGATTACTTTTCCTAGATGGAAAAAGAAATTTTGACAAAATTCCAACTGGTTGGAATTGTAGAGGGAATACTTATACTCTGGGGTTGCTTTGTACAACTTTTTCATCTGTATAGATATGTGTCAGTTCGATACATTCTGAAAATTTCACACTTTCTATTTCAATAACAATACTTTTTTCGGTCTCTAATCATCTCTTTGGGGAAATTACTGCAATTGGAAAAAAATATGTTTTAATTTTAGTTATCTACTTGTGGAATCTCATTATAATTGAAATTACTGCAATAAAAAAAATACATGTATTAGTTTTAGTTATCTACTTGTGGAATTTCATTAAAATTGATATTACTCCAATTAAAAAAAAAAAATATGTATTAATTTTAGTTATCTACTTGTGGAATTTCATTAAAATTGAAATTCGACGAATAGCGAAATTTTGTAATTATTTTCTTGGAGTTAAAACAAAGAAGTAGTATAGGTGTATAGGTGTTACATATTTGTTACTATACCGTACATATATTCATACCCGTCCGTATTTGTTTCTTCATTTAAAACGGACAGAATTTATTCAAAACTTCTATTTAAATCGAATCGAATTTATCTGCAATTATTATCCAGCAATTAGAGAGAATTAGATAATGAGGAACGCTATTAAAACACTTAAAATTCAGTGATGATCGTATAGCCCACACGCGATGGACAGGAAGCGAGAAACAGAGAGGCAGCGTTACGGTTTTGCGAAATTTGTAGGTGTCCGAAAGGTTTGACAGTGATGCGAGTACGAATGTCCAGTTTAATAGTAAGTAGTGACAGGTTTGATCCTCCTTCTGATTAGCCCTTCAGCCATGAAGGGTGTAATTGGCCCTTTGTGGTCAACAACTTTGTTTCGATTAAATGAGGAAGCCGACTATGAAGGTTTTGACTGGAAGTTCAACTTGTTTGCAAAGTCCGAATAAGAAGTTTAAATACATTTAATAAGTCACTCTTTCAAGTAGTCACACTAGCATCACACACAATTTAAAAAAGTTATAAAGAATCTGTAATCTGCCATTGTGTCCGGTATTTCGTGGGAAACGATTGAGTAAATTTCTTAATACAACCGCATACAGTGAATTCTCGATATATGTCAACAACACGGGCCTTGCCAGCGTCATATATCGTCAAGGAGCGGTGTTATGTTCATACTACTCGACCTCTGAGGTCTCTCAAGCTTTGTGGCCGCCCACGGTAGTGGGGATAATTCCGCGACGTTTATCACCCAGGCCTTGGCGACATATATAGAGAAATCAGATTATTATGATAAAAACGGTGAAACATCTGGATAAATCTTCTCATTCTCATGAAACAATATATATATATATATTGTTATATATATTATGTATATATATAACATATTATATATATATATATATATATATATATATATATATATATATATATATAACAAGTAGCTTCTACTTGTTTCTCAGAATTGATTTCGAAAACGTTGATTTTCGGCAAAGATCGGAAAAGCGTACCGAAGCCTCGTTTCCGAAAAGGACGGGAGCATCATCGAGCCCGGTATCTTCTCCACGTGATTGCAGAACGCCAATAAATCTGATTCCGTATCTTATTTACTAGCGCCGCATGTAACGGCTGTTCCAAATAGTTTCAAAGAAACTGGGATCCGTCAGAGCAGTTTATCGCCTCGATACGCTCGGCTCTTTCGTCACTGACATTGCGGTCTTGAAAATAATCGTGGCTGAAAAGATCAAGAGATCATCGAGAAAGAAAGAGGATGCTCGGCAACCCCTGTGTTCGCCGTAGCCTTCCGGCATCGATAATTAACGCCATCGTCCGAATATATTACGGTCACGGTTGAAATAAAAACTGCTAACATAGCTACCGCGTTGGCGGGCCTGTGTCAGTCAATTATAGCGCTCCGGTCAAAAACGTGGTCCCGGTAGCTGATCCCAGAATAGTCGAACGGTGAAACGCGACCGGAAGCTGCCCGGTCACACAAAGTAGCACGTGATAAATGAAGTGGAAGGATCGACGGGTACACCGAGGGCTCCACGTCGACGTCGACAACGACGACGACGAACGGCGACGAATTCTTGTCGTTCTTGTCGTTGACTCGGCTAACGCGCCGCTTTACGTAATAGAAACGACGATTCCCTCCGTGGTTTCGTCCGTGGCCAACAGAAAGCGAAGGAGCAGAGGCTAGAAACTAGAAAGCCTCGGCCGTCTCGTTGCCTCGCGAATCGTGCCAAGGTCCCTCCAGAAGAAACAAAAGTAGTAGACGAGGTGGAAGGTGACCGCGTGCGAATTTTCACGACCCTGTCCGGGAAGCGGTTTACTCGCGGCCTGACTCGCGCTGTCGTAAATCCATCGGCGATCACTGCCAATGGTAGCAACACTGTTGGCAGTAGCGTTCCGCGAAATCACATTTTCACAAATTAAACCGCACAACGAACGCTAAACTTCCTTTGGGACTTCTAGGTTTAGAGACACTGTCCGTTCGAACCTCCAAAATACAGTAACACCCACTAATACTCGGACGCTCTTAGAAATCGCATGACTTTGTCCATGTTGGACTGTACTACTTGAATTTTTTTTTTTTTTGAGAATTTAGAATAATTGGTTCGCTACGTAACGGGAAAATGTTTGATTTAAATTGCAATTGGTCGCAGAGAAAGTACTAAACGTTGTATTAGGTTGTACCATATGAAATGTCCGTTGTATTCATTTAAAGTTAATCTTAAAAATCGGACGTTTCATATGTTACAACCTAATATTTTTCAACTTTTTTATGCGAGCCTATATTAAAGATTTAAAATGTACTTTTTCTACATCCGTATTAATTATACATATTCTGAACACTTCATCTAAATCGGTCAACGTTGCAATGAGATAGAAACGTTAAAAAAATGAAAGCTCAAGGGCGAAACTCAGGAATTTTGACCTTATGTGATCTGTAGCTCATTGCAACAAGAATACGTATAGTTCATACAGATCTACAAATCGTACTTTCTAGATTTTCAATGTAAGTCCATATAAAAAAGTTACAAAATACAACGTTATAGTATTTTCTCTGCAATTTCGACCAATTGCAATTTTTGTAAAAAATTTTTCTCACTATGCAGCAAACCAATTGTGCTAACTTCTTAGAAAAAATCCAAGTCGTATGGTCCAATGTTAACACTAAACGTGCCACCATCGGTCGAATGACCAGTTCTAGATTTTTTATTTGACAATTTTTGAAATTATAAAGATGCTCTCATATGAGCAATGATTCAATAAATATCTTTAGTAGAGCACGCATTGCAATAAGAACCGCGCAAAGTCTAAATAAATTGAATCTTGTTATTTTTATAAAGCAACATGTATCCGTTACATTTATAGCTCGGTGGGTTTGGTGTTAACAAAGTTTTACGATTTTTAAAAGCGTCCGAATATTAGTGGGAGTCACTGTATGCGTTCTCCTGTCAGTATTATTTCACAGAAAAGCAGAAAACTGTGTTTCGTCGACGGAAAGATTAACTTGAAGGGATTAGATGTTGAAAAAATTAGAATAAATTATAGCACAGTGTAACAGTAGTTCTAAACACGTACGCTCCTCCCGTACGTTACATGGCGCGAAATAGTGTAAATTTATATGAAAAATTACCGGCTATTATTCACAGAGAAAAACAGAATGTAGGACGGACGAAGCAATACGACAATCCAATAATGGAATGTTTGAATTACAGCTATTTGACTACTCAAGGTCCAGTATCCAAACATTTGTACAATGGCGTTCGTCAAGGTTACGATCGAAACGTAACTGAACGTAACGTAACTTGATGATGAAACATAGGTGCCACGCTATATTAATTAACATATTCACACACACAGAGACAAAGACATCGCTTTCTTCTCGGCACTATAAGCCGCAGGGATACGTAATGTCACGAAGGTGCTGCCAAAAGGACAAGGCAGGATGTTTGCGTATCAACATAGTGGGCGTTCCTCTAATCTGCATTTTCCTGTGTGTCACGCATTGTTGATTTAGGATTCAGTAGCGTATTAGCGATCCTCGGACGAAGCATAGTATGTAACGGTTCATGGGGATCGTAATGTCACATTAGATGCGCATGTCAATTCATAATGTTGCAGCTCATATTTATAGTACTCGTACACGTACGTATAGTAGAGCTCTCTTATTTCGTCCTTTCTAATCAATTATACGATTGTAACTGGCTTTGCAAATTTCATGGTCTCAGAAAGTCATGGAAAGGTTCACCTATTATTAAGTAGCTACATAACTATCTGTGATAATAATTCCGGTGGATTGAAAGTCATTTAAAAACGTAATAAACTTTGCTGAATTTTGTATTGCATTTACTATTTTGTTTTTTTAAATATTGTAGGAGCTACGAATCCACGAAGTGTCATAGTCAATTGACGTTTAAAATTGAACAATTTAAGAATTTTCAGATTGTAGTGACAACGTTATTTTCTGCAATTAAAGAGTGTTCTTGGTTAATGTTAATTGGTTATTCTCATTGGGATATTCATAGTTCATTATTTAGTATTTCGACTTACAGAGTCAGATTAATATTCGGCACACTAATTAGTACCCCGACAGTAATTGGGACCCTTATCCTAGAAGATTCGAATATGAATGGAAAACTCTGGGTCCGAATGGACCCAAGTTCCGCACGTTCATCCGAAGGTTGGATCAGCTTTCAGCTCGGACACCGAAACAACTTTTTTTTTCTTTTTTTCTTCTTTTTTTTTTGAGCTCAGGTATTCGTCGGATCCATTGGCCATTCAATGATAGGTTTGCCCGAGCGATCCAGCGAAAATTATAATGTCAAGGTTAACGTGATATCGTAGTTGGACGATCTGGCACGTGATTTCTACGAAACGGTGCCGTGTGTCTCGCCTACAAAGAAAGAATCGAACGTTCGCACCCACGCGTACGTATTATTGTCGCTCATGGTACACGGCACAAGTGCGTGTATGTTTACCAAATCAGGATCAGTCCAGGAGTCGGGAGAGCCGTTGACTTTTTCACCTTCAGACGAGACCATTGATTCGAGGAAAGGTCGGTGCGGACGTTTTCGACGGTGGAACAGAGAAAAAGGAAAAATGCAATCGCGTATGCACGGCCCGACACGATAAATCTAAATTTATCTTCAACGCATCTACGTCCGAGGAACAAATAAAAAAGACAAAAAAATCGCACGATAAATGACGCAGCACGCAGTTTGGCAGATTTCGTATCTCTCGTTCTGGACTCGGACTGGACGAAAATGAATACAGTGTTGTAATAGGATCGAAAGTGTTCTTATGCTATTTTTTGCTTTTTGTGGTAAAAAAAAAAAGGTAACCGTGTCTGGAGTCTAACCGACTTTTGATTAATTTACGTACGAATTTCGAAGTTCGACAGAAGTGTAGTCACTGTGTGTCGACTTGTACGAATAGGCAACCTTTTGCCAATGAATATTCGATGGCACACGAAGGGATTGTAACGAACGGGGCTCCATTATTTCTTTTTTTTTTTTGCAATTCTGTTGTACGCACAAATCTGACGACCTGTTCGTTAAACGCTCCTAATTTTAGCTGAGACATTCAGGAAATCCCGAGTAGGCGCGCCGCTTATCTCGCTTACCAACAGAATCTGACATGAGAAAGTAACGGACAGCGAATTTATCGAATATTACGTGTAATTTAAAAGATTCTATAAATAGATTCTTATGTGTTTCTGGCTAACAAGAGGTTTGCGAAATTGATAAAGCGTATGGTTCAACAAAATTTATGGTAATTTCCCAGAAAACTGTTGCTGGAAGGCACGAGAAATCACTTAACTCTCGAAAACATAAAAACGAACATCTACAGTCTAGTTATGACTAACACTATTAAAAGCTATAAATTATTTAAACTTCTGGCCGTACTGCAGATTTCTATAAAAATTTAATTTATTCTTTTACTTGTCGTGTCACCGATAAAATATATTTTTTAAACTTATAGTTTTACCACACCTTGATGTAGCAAATAAATCAATTACAGTGAACTTTCGATATACGTCAACAACACGGGTCTTTCCAGCGTCATGTATCGTGCAGGACACATACCCGAGCCGTGGCCCTTCGCAGGGCATACTCCGCGGTAGTGGGGATAATTCCGCGACGTTTAACACTCAGGTCTTGACGACATATATAGAGAGATCATTGTACCATTATAATTATTTGCCCACATGGTACAGAAAATATTTCCCTTCGAAATTGATTAAATACTTTCCAATGAAGGAATAAACTGAGGTCTAAATTAGGTGTAAATCTAAAGGTCTAGGTCTAAATTATTCTTTCATTAAATAAATTGCTTCGATTCTGTAATCTTCGGCAGATTAACTAATGTCGTGAGTATCGCCGAAAATGCTCGAAAAAGGAAGGACTCGCGTATCCGAAATTTTCTAAGGACTAAAGGGTGTTTCGTTGGCGCGCCGTGTAATTTGCAGAAATGATTTTCGTGGAAAATCGGAGCATGCCGACGGGCGTCGACGTAGTTTTCGTGAGAATGTACAGGCGTTTCGGGCCGTCGATTCTCAGGTCGGCAAAAGCGGACAGCCTAAAAGAAGAGAATAGAAAGGTATGCAAACGTATTCAGAAAAATTGCCGGCCATCATCAGCAGCCGGAGACCCTCCAGGTCCCCGTAAACACTTGGGCCGCGCACCGACTAAACTCGGACGCTAATGACTAATGACACGCTTTCGGCTCGTTTCGTGCAGCAAATTCGATAGTACTTAATTAACACGAAAATATCTTCTCGAATACGTATCGGCATCCTATCGATACTGCAATTAGTCGCGTGAGACGTTCGAAGTGAAAGCACGTCGACGTTCAACGCTTTATATGACAGTGTATATGTATATGTCGCCAAGACCTGGGTGATAAATGTCGCAAAGTTATCCCCACTACCGCGGGGTATGCCTCGGAGAGAGGTAGTGTAAACATAACACCGCTTGGACATGTCTCCTGGACGATACACGACGTGTTGTTGACATATATCGAGAATTCACTGTACCGTCTAATTGTAAGATATTTTTGCAAGGCACAGCCACTTGAAAATTTTGAAACTACCGTATATTTAGAGATCCAAGCTTCCCGTGGTTCAAATATGGGCGAAAATATATATTATAAATTAAAATTATACAGCGACTCTGGCTAGTTAACGGACACGAAGCAATCGAGGGAAATTATTTTTCAGTAGAATCCCACGGAGTGCCACCGCACTGGAGGGAGAAAGGCAACGTCACAAAACCGAACCAATTAGGGCCCCCGAGCCCGTGCGGTATGATCACTCATTGGAAAGTCATGATTGCCGGAATTCTCGTGCGAACCACAAAACGAATCGTCGGAAAATGAAACGGCGAAATGAAAACAGGTGGTTCCTGGTTCCCGTCTTATTGATAGGGATCTCTCGTTGGTCTCTCGACAAAGAGGCGAGATAGGGGGCCTTTTTAATGGCGTCCAGGCGAAATAGAACGAGAAGCACGAGGCCAAGGGAGGGGGGCCTTCCATGGGAATGCTAAGGCGCGTTCTCATCAATGCACGCTGACCCGGTTCTCTATTTTCGGCGGCAGCTCTCTGCGAACCCGCCTAGCCCACGATTCCCCGATCAAAGGGGCGTTACGGATACTACTAGAAATTCGTGATGGTGTGTTCGTGAGAGCCGAGCCGCGCCGAACCTAGATCGAGCCAACCTTGGCATTATACTTCACCGTGCTTGATTTTATTTTCATCGAAACGCAACGCCGGAACAATAGAAAATACCGTTCGCTCTTGCACGATTTCCGTACCGGCGGAAGACCGTTGTTTGAACGGGGATTCTCGCGTAACAAGCTCAGAAAATCGACTTTCGTTTCAGACAAATTCAAAGCACACTTCAAGCATTAGGCTCTCGAAATTTTGCGGTTGGATTAGCAAGAATAATCAGCTTGAGCACAATTTTCACAAGCACAAACGTTTTATAAATTTATGCGGTGGATACAGTGATTTCTCTATATATGTCGCCTAGACCTGAGTGATAAATGTCGCGGAATTCTGGACGATATATGTCACTGGCAAGACCCGTGTTGGTGACATATATAGAGAATTCACTGTAACTCGAAAACCAATCCACTGATTCATTTGAAACAAGACTCAGTCGATTCATTATAGGTTTGTCTAGACACTGTACCAACAGTATTAATATTTTATTTCTAATATATTTTCTTTGCAACATTAATGTCAATTTTTCGGAATATCCCGAAAGCAACAATGCCTGAGGATAGCTTGTTGATATCTTCCCCTTCTACGACCCGGTCACGTGACGCGTTCCCCCCCTCTCTGTCACGCATGCGTCATAATGCGTCACAAATCCGGTACTGGCAGAGAGGGGGTAACTTCCCCTCGATTCAATTCCCCCTATCCGGCGACTCTGGTCATACGGCAAGATATACTAGCCTAAAGTAATTAAACGTAGACATACGATTCATGCACCGGAAGCACGAACTATATCGGTTTATGCAACACGAGCGTCGCAAGGAAGAATAAACCGTTGTCTTCTGAGTAGAGGAATTGCTCAATGGAATGGATACTTCCTCGTACATGCGAAAACCTCGTTAATGAACATGGTAATTACGTTCCACAAGTTCATGATAAAGCGCGCGTAACCCTCGCATAACACGGCAGTTAGGTTCCAGCAATGTCTCGTGTAACGCGAAACCCTTGTTACATGAGACTACAAACGAATGTAGAATGAGAGGTTACGTTTCAAAGACTAACAAAAGCACACTTGATCTTTTTCATCGCAGTTGCACAATAACGCTCGGGCGCGCGGTGTTTATTATAGATTTCGCGTATCTCCGTCGAAAAATCAATGACCCTAGTTCACATGCTGCTGCATTGTAAAACGCTTCGACTGCGGAAATAGACGTTTAAAAAATTCCTCACAATTGAAATAATCATTCGATGAAATCAAAACTGAAGTATCGAGATTTATTCTAGACATTATTTTGTTAACGCTAAACGCACCGAGCTATAAATGTAACAGATACATGTTGCCTTGTAAAAATGACAAGATTTAATTTATTTAGACTTTGCGCGGTTCTTATTGCAATGCGTGCTCTACTAAAGATATTTATTGAATCGTTGCTGATGAAAGCATCTTTATAATTTCCAAAATTGTCAAATAAAAACTCTAGAACTGGTCATTTGACCGATGGTGGTGCGTTTAGTGTTAAATATCTTGCACCTTGCAGATTCTAATGGAACCTTATTTAAAGAAAAACGGTTCTTTACAGTGAAGAGGAGGCGCGGCACGTGTCGAATGATTTACCGGCGAGGTATTTTAGGGAAGCCGAGTTTGTTGTTTCGGAAAAGATTCTGAAAAATATGAGCTTGGGTAAAATGAAAAATATGTAGACGCGATACCGTGTCTTCGAATATTCCAAATAGAAGTGCTATTTAACGTCACGGAAGATAATAATATTCATGAATCACGATGAAATGTGACCCAACCAGAAAATCTGAACAGCAGTTCGTAATATACTGCGCACGGAATAAAATTGGCTTGGGTTATCGAGATTGTAGATTGTTTGCAAAATTCGTTATTAACCTGTCGTTCTATCAATGCGGTATTATTGCGATTCGACGTTCTCTCCCTGTAGTGTCGGATACCTCGAAATTCGGGCATCAGCATTTCTACGAGCATGATCGAAAATCGAGACGGAGACGTTTCGCAGACGTGCGTAATCCGCCACCCACCCACAATGTAACAATCGCGTAATATGAATCTACTTGGTAGACAGATATTTCAACGGCGCGTCACCGCAATGTTACAGAGCTGAAAATAAGGAACGCTGGAAACCGAGAAAATCTTCCGATTTTTATTTAGCCACACGGACGTTTTAAATGTGTCAGTCGCCAGACAATACTTTACTGAATATAATTACTAGACCGAAATAGTTAACGTTAGAATTAAAAATTTAAACGTACTGCTACATTATTTCCAATATATTACAATTATTAAAATAAAAAATACCTTTCTGTACAACTCCTAGTAGTTGCATGCTCACTTTGAATAACACTTCGTAATTTAAGAATGCTATTGGATAACACAGCAATTGGCATGGCGTTACAATTAAAATGTTTATAAATGTTCTGCAAATATTAGACTAACCCTTTGAGAATGAGTGACGTCATGTTCCATACCTCGGTCACACGTGTCCAGCCTCTAAATAATTTACCAAGTCTTAAACTTTTAAAGTTCAAAAGCCTAATTTTCAATCATTTAAAGCACCTCGTACGCTTTAGAGTTTGAAAAAGTCTTTTCGAGAATACGAATTGTTTACGAGGATAGAATTTATTTGACGATGTGTAAATTGCTAAAAAAAGAAGATTCGTCGACATAGCTCTTTCGGCTAAAAATGTACAAGACAAAATTGTGTACCATTGATGTGCACTATATTTTAAGGTACATGTAGATTAATTCCAGAACAACGATAAACTATATAGACGCGCGTACAATATAAATAGTACAATTTACAACGCGTGTCCAAAAACATGAGAACTGTCCGCATAAATTTATCTCTGGATAGTCACGCGAACGATAAGAATAGCATTATCGTTACAAACCAGACTGATAGTCAAATAATCTCATACTTTACCGCAAGGCGTATCGGGCATGACATCAAATTCTATCGTTATAGGCTAAGTCCTAATTATATAGCCAAAAATATTACATCCTCCGGAAATTTCGTTTCCGGCATTTTTGCCATACTTTTTCCCTATGACAGGAACACTCTTCTGGTTTTATTTTTGTGGAGAGTAGACACATTCAATTAATAAAATCTTATTAGAAGAATTGTAACACCAACCATTCTTGCTCTTTTGCAAATTTGAAATTGCCACAAACGCACGAAGACACACTTTATTTGTATTTTATGTTTACTAAAAAGGAATTCGCAATTACAAGTAAAACTTCTTCTTCGCTCTGACTCTCTGTTCTCTGACTCTGATGTTGTCATTTGCAAAAACTAAATTAAGGCACTGCAAGGTAGCAGGGCGTTCTCGAGTAGAATAGACAACAATTGTATTTTATTAATCTCAATTTAATGGTTGATTCGGACTTAATATTGAATAAATCCCAGTGAAGAAAATCCATTCCGTTGTTGCCTGTTAATTCAGCTCCTGTTCCATTAAGCTGATTCGTCGCTGCTCCAGCTTTGCTGTTCGTGTTTTCTGCACAGATGTAACAAGTACGCTGGTTTCGGGCACGGTGGCATGCATGGCATTTCCGACAACTCATGTGGCAGTAGAAGAACCAGGGATCAAATAAAGGGGAGAAGGATGCATACGAGACAAGGAGCTTTTTATTCGGCTCGAATTCGAGTCGCGAACTCGTGAAACCGACCACGTGAAGCGTATCGTCGACGCGAATAAGAAATATAGTGCTAACTCCCCCCCTCCTCCTCCAGGAAACTGCGAATTCAAGCAATATTTTTGGAACAACGCTAGCAAGTTTCAATTCAAAGAGCAAAATTAAATCGAAACGTTCAAGAATATTTATTAATAAAATTCCCATCTGATTTTCAATCTCTGAACACTTTTTATTCCCTGTTCGAGTTGTTCTCCATTAAACTTCAATCAATTCAAACCTCTAAAAGGAAAATATATCAAAGTGATATGAAATTTGAATATTCTCTGATCGAATACTTTAAACATAATAAATCAAGTTCCATAATATAATTTCATATCCTACTAATTTCTGCAACTTCGTTTCCAATAGCAATAATAATTTACTGACAGTAGAAATAGTAATTTCGCTTATGAAATTTGAATATTTTGATCGAATACTTTCAACATAATAAATCAAGTTCTATAATATTATTTCTATTTCATATACCACTAATTTCTGTGACATCGTTGCCAATAGCAATAATAATTTAATGACAATAGAAACAGTAATTTCGCTTATGAAATTTGATAATTCTGATTGAATACTTTAAACATAGTAAATCAAGTTCTATAATATTATTTCTATTTCATATCCTACGAATTTCTGCAACGTTACCAATATTAATAATAATTTACTGACAATAGAAATAGTAATTTAAACACTATAATAATTGGTCATTGTTGATTGCACTATAAAATCTGCACCGACAATTCGGAAATTGTTCTGCATTTCTACGTGTTTACAGAAACGTAATTTTTCACACTTTCTGCAGTACTCGATAGACTATAAGTTCCACTCGATTGGACATCATTATCGAGGGAAAGCAGGTAAACATTACGTAATAACTTGGACAGTGAATAACAATTGCTGGCACAGATCACAGGAAACACGATTTCCCTCGTGACTAATGGAACGATAAATACGAGTCAGGAAATGATCCAACGTTAAGTTTCAAACTCGGTACAGTGTTTACTCTATATATGTCCGAAATTCCTAGGCGATAAAAGTCGCAGAACCATCCCCACTGCCGTGGGGTATACCCCGTGAGGGGCCTAAAAGCTCGAGAGACTTGTATCAAAGAATAGTACCTCCTGGCCGATATATGTCCGTGGCTAGACCCGTGTTTTAGACATATATCGAGTAAACACCGTATTATTAAAAAGATATTCCTACTCTCTTAAACGTAGTTTCAACTTCGAAACACTTTTGTATTTCCTTTTGATGCGCTTCTTGTATGAAAAAAATTAACCTGATATTCTGCTTCTATCATTTCTACACTATAATTAAAAGCCAATACACTTTTGTCCTTAGTATATACAGCAGGAACTTGTGGACCAACATCTGAATAATATCTAATGTTTGGTAACGTATCGGAATAATTAATGTGGAAATGAAACTAATTTGTCCAGAGCAGGTCGAGGTGCCGATAAAACGGATTCCAGAGCTAGATATCTCCATCAACAACTAAAAGCTCTAATGGAAACGTCAGATCGAGAGTAACAGGTTCATGAGCGAGTAAGAAACAGCACCGGTCGTAGCCCTTATAATTGCTTTATTAATAGCGTCGGAGTCCACGTTAAGAACTCGTGTTCGGACTACGGCCACGGCACCCTGGGAGGCTACGTCTAATTTTAAAAGGCGCCATCCATGCTAAATTTCGGTGACGTTTACGTGGAACCGACAGGCCGGAATGATCGGTCGCGAGATCTTCGGTTTCACGCGCCGGCACCACGTGCGCGTCCCCGGGGACGCATTGTGACACTGGCAGGCCCTTGGCGAACTCCCGATGGCTCTAAATCTTCGTTTTTATCGTGACATTTGGTTCCCGTCGTGTGTCCAACAGCCTCGTGAAATTTTTACCCAGAAAACACACCGTAAAATTGAAAAACACGGCTTTCCGTAACGCTTTGCGTCGAAGAAATCAAAATATCTATTTTAACGCTCATTTCACTCCATAGTCTCAGTTTATAGTGTATTTAGTAGATACACAGGATGTCCCGAAAAGCATTTCCTTGCAATATGTGATACCTGAGGTCTTTCCAAGTAACTTTTTTCTTTGCGAAAATATTCTCCGCGGCTCCGTTAAGGAGTTATCGGCGAAAAACACGGACCAATCAGGGCGTGGTCAAAGCAGAGACACTCCCACACGGAGGTAGGTCCCGCTGAGCGCGCGGCGTTGGCATTGGCTGAGCCGGAATTCGTCCACTGTAGCTGCGCCCTGATTGGTCCGTGTTTTTCGTTAATAACTCCTTAACGAAGCCCCGGAAAACATTTTTCCAAAGGAAAAAGTTTTTTCGAATGACCTCAGGAATTACCCGTTTCAAGGAAACACATTTTGGAACACCTTGTACATTGGAATGCGGTAGGTCTGTACCTAAGGTTGCAAATAATTATAGCTAAGTGCTGTCCGCAAAAGGAAGTTAGATATTCTTCAATAGGACACCTCATCAATCAGTCCGATGTTATTTTCTCGGAACGATTGCTGGGGACAACTGGACAGCATCCGATGATTCGTCGTCTAAAGGACTTTGGACCGTTTGGAAGATCTGATCGATGAGTCACATGAACACATCGCCACGGGATGTAGGAAATTATTTTTAACACGCGAGGTTACGTTCTGTTGCACAAGTTTACACGTTGTTTCATTCATCTTCTTGAATACGAATAAATTCGGAACGGAGACATAACAGATAGCGCACATCACCTTAGAAAATCTACTTTAGCCTGCCCTGATCCAACCTTGGAATTACTTTAAATGAAACTGTCGAACTATTTCTTGTTCGACTTTTATTCATTCAATTATATCTATAAATTTCTGGACGAATTTATTCAAGCTGCTTTTTCTTTACGTGACAGTGCGTTGAAGATGCGGCTGCTAAACGTCAGACAATTAACTCTTTGCACTCGAAGCTATTTTAACCCGAAAACGAAACATTTCTTCTAACCTAGAATATTTCTCTTCTATATATTTTCTTTTCATGTTATACATACGAGAATGGTGCCATTGACTCGCACAATACTGAAGCGTTTAGCAATTTATTGGATACAAACAAATTTAACCCTTTGCACTCGAAGCTATTTTAACTCCAGAACGAAACATTTCTTTCGAACTAGAATATTTTCCTTCTATATATTTTTTCCTTGTTATACATACGGAAATGGTGCAATTTACTCGTACAATACTGAAGTGTTTAATAACTTATTGAACACAAACAAATTTAATAATGTAAGAAATATTTCGAATAATGATAGAGCAATTTTTCGTGGCGCCTTACAGTCGCCATTCGAGTACTAAGGGTTAATAATGTAAAAAATATTTTGAATAGTGGTATAGCAATTTTTAGTGACGCCTCGCGGTCGCCGTTCGAGTGCTAAGGGTTAACAACGGCGGAAGGGAAAACATGCCAGCTTTTTACGTCCTTGCTCCTCGTTCTGTTCGAGCGATTGCGATATTTCAAGGCTCGTTTTGCATTTCGCAAGTGGTTCCTCGCGGTGTACACCAGTTTTCCGGCATCGAGTTAATTGCAGAAACGCATAATCACGGCTTTGCGCCGACGTGCCGTCGTTGAAATGGCCAGGAAGCGATCCCTGGTATTGAGTATCTTAGTAGCGGAAGGTTTAATACGCTTTTCGGCTGATGTTTACGAGAGCGATACGGGAAAAGGATAGCTCGCCGACGCGACGGAGGCATTTAAAGCCGTTCCGTTACGAATGAAATACGCCAGCGAAGAACAAGGAATCCACGGTGTTGATGCGAATATATTTTTTCGCGGTGCCCCGTGGAAAGTGCTCTCGTCGCGATCCCCGCGAAAATTACGATCGAAGTGTGCGGAATGGGCGCGCAAATCGGCGAAATAAATTCCCGTTGACGTCGCGACGAAAGGAAACGAGTGGACGATCAAGCTAGTCACGCGTTTATAAATCATATTGCTTTCCTTTTACGAGACCGACTCCACTGGAATTGTATGTGTTAATCCGCTTCTCGTTTGTTCTATGGTGTTAAGAGCCAAGACTCCGTAGATAAGGTAGAACGACCACGTTACCGACAAAAATAGGCAAACAACGGTTTTAACACTAGGTTTACGGGGCACTAAATGTGCCTACTCTACATTACTTTATACAAATAACAAAAACGTACAGTGACTCGCAATAATATTCGGACGCTTTTAAAAATCGTATAACTTTGTTAATATTGAACCATACGACTTGGATTTTTTTTTTTTTAAGTGAGCACAATTGATTTGGCATATAAAATGAAAAGAATTTTTTACAAAAATTGCAATTGGACGAAATTGCAGAGAAAATACTAAAAGTTGTATTTTTAAACTTTTTTATGCGTGCTTATATTAAAAATTTAAAAAGTACGTTTTGTACATCTGTATCAATTATACATATTCTGAGAATTTCATCTAAATCGGTCAACGTTGCACTGAGCTACAAACGTTTAACGATGAAAACTTAAGGGCGAAAGTCGCAGAATTTTAGTCTTGTCAGGGAATTTCGCCCTTATGTGATCATTTTGGAACATCTGCAGCTCATTGCAACGTTGACCGATTTTGATGAAATTCTCAGAATATGTATAATTGACACAGATGTACAAAACGTACTTTTTAAATTTTTAATGTAAGCACGCATAAAAAAGTTGAAAAATACAACTTTTAGTATTTTCTCTGCAATTTCGACCAATTGCAATTTTTGTAAAAAATTCTTTTCATTTTATATGCCAAATCAATTGTGCTCACTTAAAAAAAAAAATCCAAGTCGTATGGTTCAATATTAACAAAGTTATACGATTTTTAAAAGCGTCCGAATATTATTGCGAGTCACTGTATGTATCCAAATTTATAGCCGTTTCTTTTACAATATATACCCAAAGAAACCAATTTGTTGAACAATATCTTCTTCATGCATCCTTACAATTTCGATAATTGTGAATTAAGAGGTACCAGAACCCGTCATTTTGACGGGTCCCGTAAATCTAGTGTTAAGTGCCTCAACTTTTCGTCCTTATATGAGAATATTTTTCGCTGGGAAGGGGCTCGTTCGAAAGAGGAAGGTTCATTAAATTGATATACTACTCTAAAATCTGTATTGTAACAGACGATCTTATCTGTGAGTATTTATCATATACGGCGAGGTCTGTTTGAGTGGCAAAGTGTTTTCTCGTTCTGATTGGCGATCACTGATTGATAAGCACCCAACCTGGGGAGAAACACGTTTATGAGTTAATTCTTTTAGAATGACATGTTTGTCTCTCTTACAAATATGGAAGAGTTATGCAATTATAAATATGAATTGTGAATTCCCTCTTTTACTGCGATAAGATGAGACGAAATTAAAATGGGACATAAAATGAATTTCGTATGAATGAAATTCCTCGTTCGAAACTGAAAGACTGTAGTAAGATAAGACAAAATTAATGAAGATGAATGAAGATTGAGAAACTTCAAGTAGGTGGAATTTAAAGCAGTAGACAAATTGAAAAAATTTGAAAATATCCGTTCAAGAATTTTAGCTTATTCAAGAAGGGAAGAAATGTCTATTTGGATCCTAATCGATCGAAACCATTTTTGTTGCGATTGGCGGTATTAATAATCACGGAATAAGGAAAACTGATAGTTCAAGAATAATTAGGGCAACTTCTTCTTCCCCGCCTTCAATTTAAAATTATTAAGATTCTAAGCGTGCATGCATGAGAACTTATTCAGAAAATTGATGTTTTTGGGCATACATTATTTTAAAAATATTGCTAAAGAGGTGGACAGCACGTTCTTGTTATTTTTATAAAATGATGCAAAATAGGCACTTTAACTAATGTTAATTTTGCGTGGCGAAATTCCTTCGCGATTCCGATCAAATACTACATCTCCAAAATTTTCTAGCTTCGCAAAGAAAAAAAAACTGAATTTATTCTCAGTCCACTTCTGTGAGTCACTATAACAATTCTCGCGTTTGTTTTTCCGTCTTCATAGAAACAAACGCGTCTAGCAACGCGTTATCATGTTCCCTGCAGAGTTAATAAGTCATGCTATTGATACTGGACGATAACGCAGCTGTCTTATCGGAGTACGTGCCACGTGGTTATGAAAAATGGATTCGAGTCTCAAAAATTCGGACGATGGGGTTCACGATTGAGCATGATTATTTAGTAGAGCATTGTCGGGCACTTTATAGAGCAAAGCGGTGATACGTGGCCGTGCAGCCCGGCAAATACCTGTGGTGACGCGAAAATAAAGCCGGTAGTTTGCGAAGGCGTGACGTCGCCAGCAGGAAGTGACAACATATCCTCGTTGCGTATCCTAGCAAGTGAGCGTGTACACCCATGCGACAGGTGGTGCTCGCGTGGTAGCATCAGGGATTTTATTGTACGCTTGAAATGTCATTATTCGCGTGGGAATGATTAAATGGGTCAATGTGTTTGTAAACATTTTCGCGTGATGGCGAGCGCACGGAAAACTTACGGGGCATTACGGTTTCAAAATAAACACGGCGTTAAAAAGCGGCAAAGGGCCCTGTGATCTTCCTGGAAATAAATTCAATAGTATAATAACAAGAGTTCAATAGAATCTTTTTATCCTTTCACTCGGTACAATAATGTTAATCACTCACTTGACATGTTTATTTTGACATTAACGCTACAGGGCAATAAACTGTGGGTACCGCTTTGTAGTAATAAAAAGACTACGTCTGTGCGGAGTTCATACAATTCTTATTATAATTTGTGCTTTGTTAAAATTTATTCGAAAATTCCTGGTGAAAACGTTTTTAGAATCTCAGCAATATTGCGAAAGAAATAATTAGGAGCCAGTCACTTGGAGAGGTTCATTCTTTGTAGGAAATTGCACGGTGACACTGAAAGTCTCCATAAATGACATGAACAGAATATATTAATTTTTCATTATACATTTTAATAGCTACGTTTTATTCGAGTATCTGAAATGGTTCTGTACTGAAAAAATAATTACGTTCTTTTCTTAAGAAGTATCCACTTTCTAATTTAATAACTGCGAAATCAGAAACCGGATTAAAAAAAGGCTTCGTTAATAGATACGAGGTCTCGGTAGAAACCGAAATGCGAAAATTGAAGTTAATTAGTGGACGCGTGTTTTTATGACCATCGTAAAAAGGAATATTATGTTGAGAGACAACGCGTTTAAAGTTTGGTAAACATGGAATTGCTACATCAGATTCGGTTTTATGATTTGATTGAGTAATCACATACTCAATTACTAGTTTCATTGAAAATTTTACTGCGCTCTATTAATCGTACGTCAACCAGCACGAATTAAAAGTTAACTTATAATAATAATTTATTGATCTTTTGAAGAAATGGTGAAAAAGGGGGTGCTCCAAATTTTTTGGTAACTTCAACTTTTGTTTTAGTACTTTTAAATAGTACTCGCTGATACTATATTTCAATTTTATATTTTTGAGAACAGTACTCACTGATACTGTATTTTAATTTTATATTTTTAAATCGTACCCACTGATACTTTATTTTAATTTTATATTTTTAAATAGTACCCCTTAACACTATATTTCAATATTATATTTTTAAATAGTGCTCACTAATACTATATTTTAATTTTATATTTTTAAACAGTACTCACTGATACTGTATTTTAATTTATATTTTTAAATAGTACCTATGAAGAATACCTTTTAATTCTATATTTAACAAATTGATTTCTTTGGGTACATGTTACAAAAATGATGGCTAAAGAAAGCTACACTCTTGTTACTATTATAAAGTAATATAAAATAGTGACTCGGTAAATTCTCACTTAGACAATTTTAAACAGTACACAAATAGCATGTAACGAAATAAAAGTCGATTATTGTGGATAAGACAATTCTCCCAAATTGGATCGCCAATAATTAATGTTTCAACGGATTAAATGTATTCCCAGAATAAATTTCGCTACTGTCCATTATCCGACTGTTACCAGTGACGTGGGCTGAATTTAATCCTGAAATATACTCGCAGTAGAATCAGACAGTGCTTATGAGAAGATCCCTTGAAGCTGTCTGCTTCTACTGCGAGCATATTTCAGGATTAAATTCTATGTGTGCACATACAAAACCCTCTTCCGCATCGACATCGCATTATGATGCGCCTGTACAATAGATAGTTTCTCGGGCGTCGCATAAATCCGCAACTGGCGAGCGATTTTTCAAACAATACGCGCGCAATCCTCGAAACGACCAAAGCAAGCACAAGAAAGTCAGTTATCAGTTATCAAGAAAAATCGAGCGTCGCAGCCAATCGAGAACCAGTGACGACAAACGCGTGCATCTCAACAGCCTGCATCCGACAGTTGCGTCGCAAACCAGTAGCAGCGGCTTTTCAACGGCGAGAGCAACCTGTTCTCCGATCGAATTCAGAGCTCTATTCCGCGAGGCTGGCCATAGCAAGCCACGGGAGGAGATTAGATAACAGATCGAAGCGTTGGAAAACGCCAAGATCGATCGTCCGTAATTAACCTATCGGCGGATTGCCGGGTTATCCGTCGAGAGAGCGCGAGAACTAACGGGTCCAGGATAATTCCCAGGTTGGGAATCGCAGCGCAGCGTCCCAGCAAAACTACCGAAACCGTTCCGCGGGCCTGTTCGGGTCGAGAGGCTCCGGTGGTTCGCAGGAAGTGACGACATATCCTCGGCATGTGTCTCAGCAGCGAGTGGTCGTGTGTACAAAACGGCAGCTGTCGTCCAAGTCACATTGCTCTGTCGGCTTCAAAGTTGCGATTCTCGTTACGTGCGATCGCACGCATGCACGCACGTACTTCGCGCACGCACGCACGCACGCACGCAAGCGACCGGGCAAACCAACCACGTACTCGCAAGAAACTGCGACACCAGGAAGAAACGAGATGCAAAATGTCTGGGGAGGAAGCAGGAAAGAAAGGGAAAAGGTGGGAACGAAATGAAAGGAAACGACCGGGAACGAAGAAGAGGGAGGGAACGAGACGAAGAAAGAGATGGCAGCCGTAGCCGTAGCCGTAGCCGAAGCCGAAGCCGAAGCCGAAGCCGAAGCCGAAGCCGAAGCCGAAGCTGGAGCCGAACCCGAACCCGACGTGGCATCGCCAGATGCGCGGCACATTTTAATTAACGTCCAGACATCCTCCGAGACGGGTGACCCCGAGCTCAGGGCCATCCGATGACCCTTTTCCCAGCGACCATCTCCCGACGGTTCTGGGGAACGGATAACAGGAAGTGGTCTCCCCCTGTTTTTGCCGCGGAGAATAAGATTCGCTGGACTGACTTTACGATAATGGCGGGATTACTTTCAACGGGGCAGTCTTCCGTAGACCGGTGAAAAAATCGATTTTCTTTCTCTTCCACCGCATTTTCCAAAAATATACAGTCGAAAGCTACAAAAACCGCGACATACATCGTAACACCCTTCTTTCACTTCAAATGTCCTCGCCAAATTTTAACAAGCTGCGTCGTTACTCATTGTTGGTCCACCTTGAGAATTTTCTGCAATACAATACAGTGCAATTAATGACGCTTGAGGTCGATTATTTTGAAAAATATTTTAAACTTATTTTTTAAGGTACTTCTTGTACAAACATTAGCTTTTATTAGCGTTTACATGAAAACACGGGTCTAACCAGGGATATACAGTGAGTGTAAAAAGTATTCGTACACGTCTTGTAGTTTTAGAAAACCGTACATTTCTTTATGTAATTTTTGTATAAAACAAGAACACAATTACGATTATCATATGTTTCAACTAAAATAAATTAACGAAAAGTTAACGTTAAGCCGAATATTAAAGCTTGTATTAGTATCCATTCCTTTTTCAAAAATTGTTATTACACTTACTTGTATTATTATTGCATTCTTATTCGACTATTACTGTATTTTATATCATGATATTCACTTGTATAATCCCTGCAAAGCGAAATAAATCCAAAAGGGTTTAAATGCTTACAATTAATAAAGAAAAAAAGATACTATACTTTCAAAAAGACAGCAAAGCTCTGGGACTTTTGTCGGCTATGCATTTGGGACATATGTAAACACTGTATTCGTTTGATTTAATCGCTGGAAACTGAGTAATTTCATAACGATTTTGATATCATAAATCAAAGTAGACCCGGGTTGTCGGTGGATTAAAATTGTGTTTATTACGGGTGAGATGGAACCAAGAAACAAGTAATTAAAACTGTATAAAAAGTTGTCCTGCGTGACGCAAAGTGTAGTTAAATCGATTGCAAATTGTAACGCCGTACCGTCAGTTGCGAAAAAATTAATGGAAATTATTCAATTTTGCCGCGTTGACGCGAGACTTCCCCCTCCCCCCCTTAATGAACCCCATCGCAATCTTTCTCTCTCTTTCTCCCGGGGAACGCGGACCTCGAATGTCAATGGGTTAGACGACGTCTAATTGATCCATCGGAATGTGCTGGAGCACGTGGCATCGCGTTTCGACACACTCGCGATTCCCAGGATCGTTAGGAAGCTGAATAACTAATTTTAGTGGAGCTGTAAACGGCTGAAAGGCTCGCGACATTAAAATCGCGAAACCGTTGGCTGGCTATCGTCTCTAGCGGCTTTATTATATTCTCTTGCTTTCCCGCCATTTATTGCAAGTCTTAATGCTGATTGATTCGGTTAACGAAACGTTCAGCATAGTCGTAAAGGCGAACCGAACGACTAGCCGTCGTGAACCTTCCACGATATATCACGTTTTCGAAATGCCTGTCGAAAGTTTTCCGAGCATGCCACGAAGCCTAAACGAGATTTTGACGATCTCTTAAAGGGAGCCGCAGAGCACTTTCTATCTCTTAAAATGCACACTTTCGTTCATTACTTTACAAGTTTGAAGAACGGAAAACATTGCAAATCTGGCAATCATGTTCAACATTTTAAACGCCAATTATTCTTGCAGTTCTCTGCTAATATTGTAAATTTTACGAGTTTTCGAATGATATTTATCCGGAGAATATAATTTCAAATTAGTGTCTAAACACAGAGCATAAGTGAAAATAGTTTTGGAGAATCTGGTTTAACACGTTGACTACTGAAATTATTTGTCCTGGTTTTAAGATTAATTTTTACGTTAATATATTCATCGTACCAAGTGTTATTAGGACCGTTAAGATGCAAGAAAGTTGGAGTATCATACATTTAATGTTTTTAAATTTTTATTTCATTAAATAACTCGCTTCGATTTCATGGAATTTTTTAGATTTCCAGTTTGCCAGTCAAATCGTTGAAATTCGAGTAATTCGAGTAAATTTGCAAGAAGCTGTCGTGTAGAAGTACTTTTGCTCGACACTGTACATCGGTTACCTTAGACCGATTCATTACAAGTTTACTGCTTCCGTAGGAATGCTTTTAAGCCCCCTGTAGATTGTGCCCCACGAAAATAAAATTTATACGTTCTGCAGTAAAATCTAGTGCGATTCCATGCTTCCGTGTGCATTCTTTCCTTGGCGAATTAACTCGGCAATATTTCAGGAATTTAACGAAACATCCGCCGGCATAATACGTTCGCCTAAATGCTGTCCGACGCGTCGCGAACGACGCTCCGACATCCTGACGACGCTTTAACTTCTCCGATTACACGTGCTCGACTCCCGACAAGGAAAAACCTGCTATTTTTCCGAGATAATCGAGCACGCTTGAATGACGGCTCCTCGTCGCAATGAACTTGTATCAATAACATTGCAGCTGCCTTTCGCAGCAGAGTACACACAGATAAAAAACAAAAAAACGAAGTTGCAATACACGTGCTACGACGGGGTGTTACGTCACCGTCTATAGTCTGTCCAACGAGACGAGGCGGTGAAGCACCGTGTGTCCTTTGCTAACCGTCTGAGAAGGGTAACTTCAACTCCGTCGCGCTCGAGTATGTTTACGTTCGTCGGACAGACTATAAGATCCTGAGAAATTCAGCGTTATCGCAGACTCGTGCAACTTATGATTCACGAAAGAGAAACCGGATAAATAAGGACAGACACGCGTAAATAGACGACATCGAACGCAATCTGCACGAGCAAACGTGCGATTCGCAGAAGCTGATTTCATGCGAACACCGATAATACGTACATATGGCAAAAATCGATCGTCCAGAACCATTCAAGTCGAACTCCGTCGATTCGATCGACGGAGGAATGCTTGCCTACTCACGCCCATAATGTCCGGAGGTGTCGTCGACTCGTGAGCAAACCGAATCAGTTCTTCAAATACGGAATAACTAATAAATTAGCCATTTTTTCAACACGTAACCACCGGTCAAATCACCGGTTCTAGATTTTTTATATGACAATTTAAAGATGCTTTCATGAGCATTGATTCAATAAATATCTCTATCACGCATCGCAATAAGAACTGCGCAAAGTCTAAATAAATTAAATCTCGTCATTTTTATAAGGCGTGTACACTTGTACATTGAAAGTATAAAGATGCTTTCATGAGCAATGATTCGATAAATATCTTTAGTAGAGCACGCATTGCAATAAGAACTGCTCAAAGTCTGAATAAATTAAATCTTGTCATTTTTATAAGGCAACGTGTACACATGTGTACATGTACCTGTTACATTTAAAGCTCGGTACGTTTAGTGTTAATATACAATGTAAAATCTAATATACAGGTGCCAATATACGTGTCCCAAAAATGGATTTCCCTGGAAGGGGCGATCCCTGACGCAATTTTAAGCAACTTTTTCCTTTGCGAAAATGTTCTTCGCGGCTCCGTTAAGAAGTTATTAGCGAAAAACACGGACCAATCAGAGCGCGGATACAGCGGGCGGATTCTGACTCGGCCAATGCCAACGCCGCGCTCAGCGAGACCCTACGACGTCCCAGCATTCCCTGCTATAGCCACGCTCTGATTGGTCCGTGTTTTTCGCTAATAACTCCTTAACAAAGCCGCGGAGAACATTTTCGCAAAGGAAAAAGTTGCTTCAAATGATCTCGAGAGTTATCCCTGTTAGAAAACTCGATGTTTCGGATCCCAAGGTTCTGGGGTAAGTGCCGTGGGGTTCATCACAGTCCTCTTACCAAAAGGCATAACCTTCCCCACTCCGTGGCCAGATCCTTCAGGACGAAGAGTCCCTTGTCTTTGGCAATACGACGTCGGGTCGCTTGCCTTTCCTAAACATCCTCACCTTCAATAAACAGTCAATGCTTATACAATCGATAGCTGCGAGACCCAAATCGGTCATCAGCTATCGCGTCGCCTGATGCCAGGACTGTTTAGCTTCGCGGGCCACAAACAATCTAAAGCCCTGCCATAAATCTGTCAAGGAATAAACATCCCTTCGACCATTCGCACGAAACCTCTCGTTAAAAATGCGTTGACGCTAACATCCCTCTCAGGGAAGTACATTTTTGGAACACCCTGTATTATATTTCCGCCTTAAAATGATAAAACCGACGACCCTCCTCGAACGAAACCAGCGCGATATGCTTTTCAGGACGCTCGGCCGAATGTGAAAAGAATCCCGGAGATACAATGTGAATCGCTTTCACTATGGTTAATCGATTGTCTATATCGGTGTACACGTAATCTTAACACTCAATACAGTTCGTGCCGCATTAAATTTCACTTCGCGACGCTCGTGGTGGCTGCGAACGTGCTCGATATTTTACTGGGAGGTGGTAACCACAGAATTCGAAATTGAAAATGTCCAGGAAATTGTAACCAGCGCGAGTTTACTGTTCAAAACTAAACGAAATTCTGTCGTTTTATTCCGGTAAAATCGGTGTCTTTTATTTGTCTTTTCGCGTTTACTTGAACCGACCGAGCAGAAAACATATAAAAGCGAAACGTCTTATACGAGAGGAGAAGGCAATTCAGTAATTTCCACTGAAAACATTTTTATAATTTCAATAATTGTCGAATAGAGAACCGGTAATTTTGACCGTAGGTTTAGCGTTAAACAATAAGTTTTATTTATTGAGCAAACTTGTGTTCGATTAATCCTCGAATTCTCGAGCGTTCTATACCAAAGTCATTTCTGACTCATACATACAGTGACTAATACAGTTTTACTTCGATACAAGGCGATGGCTCGGGACCGGCCTTCGTCTTATTTCGGATGAGGGTACCTACGCGGCTTGTTGAGAAAGTACAAGAGGCTCGAACGTAACTGCAAACTATAAAATGGTGGATACTACTCTCCTTCAGCGGTATTTTTGGGAAACATGCTTCGGGTACTTTTTATTTCGATAAATAATAATACGAGTGACATTGAACGCGTGTTGAAACATCGAACTGTTCGAATATTCGAATACAATGGGAGTATCGAGAATGGAATGGCGTTTCGTCGAGTGTAAACAACGTGTCAATGGCGAGAAGGTGTTAAAAGGAACGCAGTCGGAGTTGTAAACGCGGCGTAACGCTTCTCGGTCGTCGCGTCAGTGCGGTTGCACGTTGTCATACTTGCACGTTGGATTACGTTGCCGGCGAGTCAGTCATTCATAAAAATAACGCGGTCGGCGCACGCGGATACTACTACTACGAGGCTTATTCAGCGCCGGCGCGGCGTGCACGTAGTACGGTGCACGTATGCCGGCGTAAAACGTGCACACACGTAAAAATGCGGATACATTCATGCGGTTATTTGTGCAGCTAGGTGAGCGTAACCCGCCAGGAAAGGGGAAGACGAGAAAGCGGAGTCGGAACGCCGCGCGCCGGGTCTCGGACGGCCCGTGAGCACAGGTATTACGATGTTAATCCACGATAGCTATTACGAGACTCTTTCAAATGGGAATGTCGACACAAAGAAGCATACTGAACGCGTGTCAGCACGTTTGGACATTGATTTCATTCGAGTTTTTCACTTAGCCCCTCGCACAGTGCTGGGTAAAACAGCATTTCAAATAGGAAATAGTAAACAGTAAGTATATTTTATTTTTTAAGCGTGCCTATAATCGTGCAAATAAATTATTTTATTTGTAAGAAAAGTTTTTGAAATGGTATTTAAAAATAGTATTTTATTTGGAAAATATTGAAAATAGTGGGACTAATTTTGTAGGACTGTGTAGAATAGTATTTCAAATACTTGATATAGTAACTTATACTTTTCTGATATCTTCAAATATTCCACAAATAGTACAAATAATGCTTTGCTAACTATTACAGTTTCTTATGTTAAAAATTTCAATTTATAATATTAAGTATTTGCTCGACTTATTTTCATTGTAAGGAAATGTTTGAAATACTTATTTGAAATACAACATTAAAATATTTTATATATCTGGTTATCAAAATAAAGATATTTTATTTGCCGAAATTTTTCGTTCTATTTAAAGTAGTATTCGAACCACATTAAATTGTACTATTTAAAAGAGTATTTTAAATATATTTTCTCGAAATTTTGCCCAGGTCTGCCCTCGCACCACGATTTATTTTATTTATTTTCTTAAGGATCAAAATCAAAATTGTACGAAACAGGAACCAAATAGAAATTTCATTATTTCTTCCATGATTCGAAAGAACTGAAACCTAACGCGTTGAAAATTCCCAGGTTTGTGTGCTCAGCATTTTTGTAAGAAAAACTCGTTTTTGTCGAAAACAGAGCCTAGTATAAAACTAGGCAAAATTTTGAATGTAAGATAGTATTCAAAATAAAATTAAATTTTAAAAGAATTATTATGATGAAATTAAATTAAGAAGAATTCCAATAATAAGTAAAAATTTTATCTTAAATTTAGGGGAATATTCAAAGTAAAATTAAATTCTAAAAGAATTATTATGATGAAATTAAATTAAGAAGAATTCCAATAATAAGTAAAAATTTTATCTTAAATTTAGGGGTATATTCAAAGTAAAATTAAATTCTAAAAGAATTATTATGATGAAATTAAATTAAGAAGAATTCTAATAACAATTAAAAATTTGTTCTTTTTGTAAAAAATTTGTTCTTTTTCGCAACGCGATAAACCCTTCGATTCACGAATGCATCATAGACTGCAATACGGATCGACACTGATTTAAAAAATCGATGTACACAAACATTGGCGACGTACCATTCGTACACAAACACGCAAACAAGTTATCGCTCGCGTATCGTATTGAAAAAAGAAATCGTAACTAAGTAAGTAGTCAATAAACCAATAGTGGAATCGACTTACCCGGGAAGCAGATAAGATATGTGAACCGCAACTTCGTATAAATATTTGTTAAAACGAAATAATAAAAATGATAATTCGCGTGATTTCGTCGGTCAGAGAAATTCCGTGAAATTGCATTTTCTGTTCCCGTTACACGCCAATCCGTCGATAATTAATTTGTAACGGACCGTTTGTGGAACGATATTAACGTGTACATTTCAATCAAAAACGTAGAGCAGCTTATTAAGATTTTTAATATTATTGAAAACGCGATTAAATGTAATAAGTGGGATACCGTTTCGGGGACGAAATCACTGTTTCTTAAGCTGTAAAAAAAAGTCGTTCGAGTAATTCCGAAAAATTTAATTTTCAGATCGTTCTTTGTGCGTCGGGAAATACATAAAAAATTCTTTTCCGAAAGACTCCCGTCGCGATCGCAGGGAAATAAACGCGCGTCCACTTAAGGGTACATTGGAGCGCGGATGTGCGTATTTACATACGCTTAAACGCACTTATGCTTCCCGTAATAATTAGTATCCGTTCCACGAATTAACCACCGGGACTGGTTCCTTTCCCGTCTCCCGTGGTCGCGCGAACTTTCGAAAACAAAGAGAATTCTTTCGGTCCATTCTTTCGCCGGACGAAAACGAATTTCGAGGCGGAAGATGCGAATCAAATGACGAGCTAAGAACAATGCCAAGGAGCGCGGACAAAGACCGCGAAATTGCACGTCTTACGCGATCAACGTGGACAAAAACGAAAAACAAAAACAAGTGAATGCACTCGCAGCTTATGGTCAAACAGATCTGCTTACGCATCTGCGAAACTAAAAAATTCAATTCAGCGAACGCGCCGTTCCGGTCAAATGGGACCCGGTGCTTCCGTTGGATTTGAACAGGTTCTCTAAACGTTGTTTAACAATGCTTGCCTAACAAACATATGCAGTTACCTCCGGAAATATATTTTTTTCCAATAAAATTCCTGAGAAAAGTGCATTATCAAAAGGAAATTATTTGTATAGATCTCACATTTGTCCCAAACGTATCCTGCATAAAAGTTTGTAATGTTTTAACAGTGTCTCTGAATATTGGATACTTTTATTAGGAAATTAAATATCTAGCAATTAAGTCAGAATTTATTATAGTCGAATAGTTTTGAGATTCGTTGAAGTATAATACAAAATAAAAAAAAAAGTATAATACAAAAATGTTATTGAATCTAAAACGACTTCAAAACTTTTCCATGAAGATACTAAGTATTTTAAAGATATTTATAAGCCTTGTGTAATTACGGTGTGCAATTAAATGATTAAATAATAATACGGAAAGGGGGACGTGGGGTTAGTTATGATTTATTTTGATAGCAGCCGATTAAATGTTTTCTACAATTGCCCCACTATATAGGCTTTCCTCTATTAAGTTCCTTGGTGAAACTGTAATTGGATGATCTCATTTCGGAAGATCCCGCATGATATGTAGCTAGAACATCCGTGTGGGCGAAATTACTCAGGCTTTTATTTTAACTCGACCCATTTCCCTCTTGTTCTATAATGCGGACGCATAGGCGGCGACGAATTATAGACACCGGTTCTAAGTATTAATCTATAATACCGGTAGCCCCTATAGATTATCGAAACGATCGTATCTTTTACATAAAATAATGAATTTGTTCTCCTCGAGCGACAATAACACACAGTTGTACAATACAATTCATTGCGAACCTAAATTGTGCATATAATAATAGTACCTCTGTTATAATAACACATATCTACAATATCTATTGTTTTTATAGACTGTTTAATATTTATGCCTAACTTAAGTATACAACTTTTAGTTAGTAAAATTCGGTGGATCAGAATTTTATATTTTGCACGTAATTAATTTTCCGTAAAAACCCAATGAAATTAAAGTGAGTATATACGAAGACGAATTATATTAAGTGTACATATTTGTTTTTAAATTACCCTGAATAAACTAAAAAAAGAAACGGTAATATTTCCAGACAGAATCATAACATTTTTTCGCAAACAATATTCAGCATAAAATAATATATCATGTATCAAAAATATACCATTTCATAAATTTTCAAATATACGTTGAACAAACAGCTCTTAATTTTGTAAAGAAGCCGTAATTGTGGCCACGGTACGACTTTCTCGTATCTTTAATTGTAAAATTGATTATCCTTTTAATTCAATTACAAATTTGCATTGAAGCGTTCCTAAATAAGAATTCGTTCGACTACCTCTGACTATCAGTTAATTAAAAATAAAATATTAAGGTCAAACGTGATACATTGCTGACCCGGTGCATCTCGTAATGAAATTGCGCTAACCAATTGTCTGTTAATGCGATGCATGCTAATATAAGAGTACATAGGCCTTCGTTTGCATTTGCAGCGTGCGCGTAGCTTGCTATTAACCCTGTCACGTAAGGGAAAGGTAAATAAAATTACGACGCCCGGCGTGTAATCGCCCTTCGAGCGTTCAGGCTGCTCTCCACAATGTTGCGATAAAGGGACCTTTAATTCCATAGCAAGACAAGGATGTCATAAATTTGTCCCTCATACATAAAAAATTCCCCTCGGGTTTCCGCGTGACCCTTCGACGCGCGAAACACGAACGCGCGTCGTGTAAGTGCTTCGCGATCACCGACGAAGCTCTCCGACAAATTTGCAAGCCAACAGATACAATGATACTACCTGCCTATGCTGTTGCTAAATTTTTTCATTAATGTCGCCAGATATTTTCTTTATAGCCGTCATATTAACCCCTTGACTGTGGAACACGTAAATCTTCGGCCTCTAAAAAGATGCGGTGCGCATAATCGCATTAGCATTTCGGTTACAGCTTATATTTTCTGCGAACTGCAGCTGAAAAACTGCAATCAACGGAATTTTAATCCGATGCACCGGAACCTGTTCTGGCTCCAGAATTCGGATTTAACAATTTACCCGTCGGCCATTTCTTTGCCGTACTTTAAGGGAGTCAAAATCGACTCCTGAAAATTCGACTATTTTTTCGGTTTCTTTTTCAATTATATGAACAATTAATAAATCTTTTGACTTCGTCTTTACCCGATTTATGTCCAAAACACAGGTCCAGCCACGGACATATATCGTCCAGGAGACACCATTCGAGGAGCAGACTTTTATTGGTTAGGCATTCGGGACATATACAGTGAATCCTCGATATATGTCAACGATACGGGTCTTGCGAGACTCGTGTATCGTTCAGGAGACATACCGAAGCAGTGTTATGTTTACACCACCCCGCGGTAGTGGGGATAATTCTACGACATTTATCGTCAGGTCTTGGCGACATATATAGATAAATCACTGTATATAGTGAACATTTTATACAAAAAGATCTGACGAATTAGCTTGTGGACGAGCAAAGTTTAATACAAAGTTTTAGATTAACCAACTTCAATTGCCATTTTAAATGTTAGAAGAATGATATTTTTTATTTCACCTGAAGGAGAAATTTCTTTTCGGTCTAGCAGAATGCGCGGTCCATCGAAAGTTAAAGCTCGGGCATAGCGATGGCGACTGGGGGACCGGGTTCTATGGAGCACAACGTCCGAGGCCAATAACGGGAAAAGCAAATCAGTATCGCCTCTCACTCTTCGGGGCGATAGAGGTGTGCGTGAATGGTCGCGGATACTTCGTGGAAGGGAGCTCTTTCTACCGGGCGCAGAAAAATCCGGCATTCCAACGCGGTTGCTCGCGAAACGCAGCCAGCGATCCGTGGACGAGCGACGTTAGGCGAGCGCCGCACAGTGGGGTATTTGGCCAGTTTAGCGCGCCAAAAGTCAAAATTTTTAGTTTGTTCAAAATGACTGAAACCTTTTTCTCGTGTACCTGAATATATATGCGAGTAATATACAATAATATTTTTCTATAAACAGTATTATTTAGTAACATATAGACACTTGAAAGTGACATATTCTCGTGACCAAGAGATGGGTCGAAAAACATGTGTTAAAGAAATGATTCTTTTCACAAGTTTGGTGTATGGAATCGGGATAAAAATATATCTACAATGTAAAGGGAGGTATATAAAGTAATTTTATAGCTTTTTGTTCTAAACGCTTCGGTGGTTTTGATAGAATAAACAATCGAAAATGGTACAATTTTTTTTTCAGAAAATTAAAATGTATTATGTAATAACTTTTTTTCTCCGCAAAACACCTCTCTAATTTTTTTTGAGGTTATTCAGTAGACATTGCTTTACAGAATCCTGAAGAGTTTAGGTGCATCATAGTGCCACACATGGAGAAATTTAACTTTTTGTGCGATACATATCAGTATGGCATGAATCGACCATATAACATATGACTGATAATGATGAAATAATTGATCTGTAGGATATAGATACTTGGAGGTAAATGAAGGAGAATGAATGTCAGTATTGCTAAAATATTTAGTTTATATTATTGGAAAAATGTAATCGTGGTTAAACAATCGAGTGTCAGTCTTTCTTTGAATACTGTGGTGAGCATGAGCAAGCATCCTTGCTAGTAAAGTAATCAGGGGTCAGATTTATATATCAGTGCCTTATTTTATGTTCCTTTCCCATTGTCCTCCGTCCTGCGCGGGTCTGGTCAGTGCCGGTTCACGCAGTCCTAATCCTCACTCCTGGCTTTTCCAGATTCTCGCTTGGGGTCTGTTCAAGCCTACGGCCAGGCTTTCCCAAATTATAGAGAAGACCATAGTAGAAAAGTTTCAAGGAAGGAGTGTAATTGCGATGTGCTCAATCGATTGTTACTGAGTTCTGATCCTTTCATAACAAGCAATAGAAAATTGCATAAAAAAGCGAGAAATAAATTATCACCAGAGGTTATAGATATGCTTGTACCCTACGCTGAAATTAATTACGACAGTAATGACTCATCTAACACATCCATACAGTCCGAAGATTCGAATTTAGAATATTCGTTATAATTTATTTTATAAATATTGTATAGTTGTTGTAATATTGTATATTGTACAGTTGTGTTTCGTTGTCAGTAAACTATGATTTTGATATTTAGACTTTGTGAAATTTGTTTGTAATAGCAATTTCTCTAAATCTGACAAAAAAATGTTTCAAATAAAAGTTTAACAGTATTAATAAACGTATAAATTGCAATACAAAAAACATAAAAAAAAATTTGTTTAAAAGAAAAAAACAAGATCGCTTCGATTTTTTAAACATTAAACTGTATTTTTGATTTGATAATGTTGTAGCTGGTATTAAGACGAATTCAACGATATATAATATTATGATCTTCACATTATTAATAACGTGGTAATAGTTTTGGCGCGCTAAACTGGCCAAATACCCCACTGTGCGCCGTTACTTAACGACGCGACGCGACGCAACGGTCTCTTTCAGGGAAAGTTCGTGCTCGGCTCGGACGTTTTGCCTCCGGATCAACGAGAGAGTCCCGTCCGACTCTTTCCGAGGATGAACGGTAGAAAGGGGCGAAAGGAATCCGTTCGTGTTCGTGTTCGTGTTCGCGGCGTCCCGAGAACTGCTTCGAAATCTCATTTTCAGTACCGTATTGCCGCATCTCTGACCCCGATTCCGTGGCATTATATTTTTTTCCTCTTTATTACTAACATCCGAGACTCCGTAGATTCGCGACAAGGTAGAGTGAACACGTTACCGACAAAGATAGACGAAAAATGGTTTCACGTGCCTCAACTTTTCCCGTCCTCATATGAGAATATTTTGTCGCTGGTAAAGGGCTCATTCGAAAGAGGAAGGTTCAATATAGCGCGCGCTGGTTATCAGCTGACGAGATTATGCAGGTATTTGGTAATACACTCCTCGTCAAAATGATAGCCCAGGTGTGCTATCTTTAATTTCTCAACGAAGCATGTAAAGTTTTACGTTTGTGACGTATAATCTCAAAACGTTATGAGCTCAAAAAATGCGGTTCGTTGAAAATAATAATGTAAAAAATATTATAAGGTTTAACGTGTAACAAAAAAAATTGTTTATTTTAAGAACGAAATGATAACACATGTACAATAAGAAAATAATAATGAACATAAATTTTAACCAGCAATAATTACTTATCAAACATATATACTTATTTAATAATGGGTACAACCCCCTTTATTTTCTATAATATTACTTCTATTGTACGATTTGGTATCGATTTATATAATTTTTGGATATAACATTGGCTTAACGTATCCCATTCGCGTACAATTGATATTATACGTTACAGACGAAAAATTTTACATGCTTCATTGAGAAATTAATGATAGCACGTCTGGGCTATCTTTTTGACGAGGAGTATATAAGCGTTAGAAGTAGGCCAAAAATTGACGCATGCCATGGAATCCAACCATTTTAACGCCATTGGATGAGTTTTCCGGATGAAATCGAGAGCAGCGCGCGCTAGAAAATATCTCGAGCTACAAATTGAGCTATATTTTGTCTTGATTCTCTGTGAAATAAAGCCAAAAGCTTGAAGCACGTTTCTGGTGTCGGTAATATCGGTAATAAGAGAGCAAAAGAATGTGACAAGTTTAGTGACAGACTTAAGACTCGTCGGATCAAGACCAAGACAGATCTTAAGTCAGTGGCTGAAGGCTGTGAACGGAAATTATGCAGAAGTTACCGAGCTGCCGACTCTTCAAAAGTCATGCGACTACCCTTGGCTCTTAAGTCGTTCAGGAAGTTCTGCGGACGTTTCGTTAAATATCGTTTTGAAACACTTACACGCAAAATGTTTAGAGCGTTAATGTACAATAAAACGAAGATAAGTATTGCAAAATATGGTCGTAAACAATATTATCGAAATGGGTCAAAATAGTTGATTAAATTTTCGATTAGACCTGGGTTATCATAAATGCCGACCTTTTCAAATTTGGATTGCAATAATGTTGATAAGCTGGGTAGCAAACGAAATTAATCGCCATCGAGAAATTCTACGCTACGCGTTGCAAAGATTATTGCTATACATCAAAATATTTAATAAGTATTTAATAAAAAACTATTGCACATATTTATAACCTTCGGGTGAACTCTACATACGAAGTAATGTTAGACAATCAGGAATCCGTACAATAATAACAATATTTTCAGTAAAAAATTTTTTTGATTAGGTCGCAAGGGACATCAAGAATGAATCGAAGTTAGAGTGGTCAAATTATGTTGCTCTCGTTATATTACCTCTCGCTCCTATCAATCACGATGTATCTTAACAGTCGGTACGTAAATTAGCGATTCATTATTCGACTGATAACTATGCATGTAATATTCAATTTAATAGGCAGTTTTATGAATTGAAACGCTAATATCGATAATGTAAATGCTCACAATATTTCGTGATTTCATATCGACGGAATTACATTTCATTTATCTAGTGCAATTAATTTTATTACGGATGTAATGATGGATTATATAATCAATCGAATATTTTCAGGTTCCATTTTGAAACGTTTCAACATGACGATTGATAAGGCACGCGTGTAGACTAATTGAGATGTTTTTTGTCTCGCAGAAACACGCGTGTTACGAACAACGTTGTCACACTAAACAATCAAACGTACTATTACTCTTCTATAAACAACACGATAAACACCGTTTAGAAATCAACGAAATTCATTGTCTTTCAGAAAATATAGAATCGTTCTAAATTGAGTCACTGGTGTCCTGACGTAACATGCGTAAATTATATTCGTTGCAATGTGCAAACTTAACAGCGAGTGAAACCGCGAAACAACAAAAAGCAGACCAATGCACAAGCATAGCATTACGAATTGGGAAAATGGCTCTCGTAAAATCTGCAAGAAAAGTATGGTGGAAAAAGGTGGAAAGTGAAATTCTCATAAAATTAATGAACTTCCCATTTTGCAGTGTGCTACTCTCTTAACTTACAAACTCGTACAAATACCTGCACGTGCCGATAGTCATTTTTCAACTGCATCTTGAAATTATTTAAAGCTTTTACAGAGGAAAGTAACCAAACTAATCGCCTGAATTATATCCTGTACATTAACCCCTTCCCCTACAATATCGAGACAGACTCGTGATAAAGATTCTGAACAGAGTCTAATGAATACGTATGTCATTAATTTTCTTTAAACCGAATTATAATTCTATTTTGTTGTACTTGATATATATCCATTGGAGAGAACATAGGCATACAATAAATATAAACTGTCTTTCTTTTTCTATGAAATTCTGAACGATGAAGAATTTCTAGTCAGTATGATCACAAAATAAATAGTAGTGCAAGGGATAAATGACAAGTAGAATGGACTATGCCAGTACATAATGGGCACGGTAGGGGCCCCTCAAACGCCTGCTTCCCCTACCAACCTTTCTCTCAGGCAGATGGTGGGGACGTTTTCGCCTCGATTGAGACAAAAATCAGACCAGGGCAAATTTTGTTTGAAATGAAAATAAGAAAATTTGAGATAATATTTCAAGTATTATTTAAAAAATTATCACAGGCACGGAATTATAAGATAAAACAACACGATACTTGAAATTCTCAGTTTGTTAAAATCTAAAAAGTCGATGCGACTGTGATAAAGACCCAAGAAAGAAAACGAGTTGTTGCAGTTGCGCGGTACCACCCTGTATAATAGGCAAGAATGCAGCGATCGTTGCACAATTTTTCATTATTTGTGTACGTCAGCGCCGGTTGCACAATGACCCCCTTCAGGGAAAGTTCGGATTTGCCCTGGTCTAGATGAAAGAAATTCTCGAGCGGCTGTTACAACCGCGATACGCAAGGCCGATGGATCGGCTTCCGATTTCGAAACCGCGGTACGAACAGCTCGCCGGTATCTCGATTATGGCAGCCTCTCCGCTGACCATCGACTATCCTTGTCAACGAGTCCTGCGAATTTCAGCGGCGTGACAGCCGCACAATGGGGGCCAGAAACGCGATTCTCAACTTGCGTGGTGTCGTCGTAAAGGGGAGGTCTCGATCTTTAAGCTTATGGTATTTTGGAAAAATTTTTTGAACTAGATACAGTCTTTTCTCGATACATGTCGCAAATACCTGAATCATAAAAGTCGCAGAATTATCCCCACTACCGCGGAGGTGTACCCCGTGAGGTGCCCCGAAGCTCGAAAGGCCTCGGTCACCGAGGAGTGTAAACATAATACAGTCTTTTCTCGATATATGTCGCAAATATCTCGCCGATAAAAGTCCCAGAACTATCCCCTCTACCGTGACTAATATCCTGTGAGGGGCCCCAAAGCTTGGGTGGAGTGTAATCTTCAAAGTATCAAAGAATAGTATCTCCTGGACGATATATGTCGCTGCCAAGGTCCGTATCGTTGACATATATCGAGAAAACACTGCAATCGAATTACATGTAATATTTCTTTTCTTGTTTTTTTTTTTTTGTATCGTCAATTTATGAAGGAATTTTCACGATAGTTGAACTTACGGGTAGCCTAAACGGGTGAACTCGAAAGCAAGCCGTCACTCGCGTAATTCGCCGCGTGAGTACACACAGGTTTTGAGTTCCCGGTCTCCGATATCTCTGTTTGGTACACGGAACGAAGTACTAATGATAACACGGGCGATTAGTTTGGTGTATCCGTGCGAACGGTCACCTAAACAACCAAGCTCGGAGGTCTGATAAACTTTATCGTTTATCTACGAACATAAACTGTGTTATGGGAACGCGGCTGATTTATTTTCTATTCGTATGTAACCACCGATACCGTCAAGAAATAAAATTTCTATTAACAAAGGTGTAAATCATATCGAGTCCACCGTTTTCGAATCATGCAAATCGGAAGTCATTAAAAAATCAAACGTGTCGAGTGCAAATGACTTTCGATTATAAATTCTTATTTTCAAAAGGTGAACGTGTTTTCATTGAACAGTCTGAACAGTGAACGTGATTCATTCAATGCTCATAATAAATGTTAATTATTTTCCCAGTGGGCTAGAAGTGGCACAGAAGAAATATTTCTATTTCTTTGTCAGTAAAATATTTGTTTTCTGTATTCTCATTATTTTTTTATCATTTTGTCAAAGAATGATTAATACCTTCGCGCAGCGGAATTGCATTATTTGAAAGTATAATTTTATAAATACAGGAAAGCTTGAAAACGTGGCGGTCAGCACCAAGTCTATCTGGTGTAATGTGTTAATAGTTTTGCATAACCTGATGCAACAACGTTGTAACACCGGTTATTGACAACGCAAGAATTAAACAAAAAACACTGCCACTTGAATCATTGCAATTTCTACAAGTCACGCATTCTATCTCCTTTTATGTGTGTATTGCAATAACTTATGGTCGTACGAGCCCCATTTACACTTTCTACCGGGACAGGGGTGGTATAATAAAAGTGCTTATAGTGCACGCCGTTAAACGGTGCATTAGTTATCAAATATACAACTATTAATTTGTCAAGCAGTCTCCTAGTAATATTTATTAAGATTATAAAGTAATTCGTGACGCGGTTTCAAGCTGCAATTTATTTCTCGCTGTTACAAATGACTCTGTGTAACTTTATAATAGTTCCTTTAAACATACGCGATCAATGAAAGTGACATAAGCTGTCGCGAATTGCCATTGTCGTGGACTAACGTAGAATTTTGACAATTTTATTCGTAGTACGATTAACATGACTAAAATGTCCTAAAACCTGTATCAGATTCTACTGAACTTTGTATTACACTGTTTTCTTTCAACTTTTACGAGCAACGAATGCATAAAGATGCAGAACTGCAAAAACAGTCGACTGTGTGCGATATAAAATTACGTTAATACTGATTTTGTTTTATAAAGGTTAGAAGATTGATATTACTTAGATTTTTTGCTATTATTACAATAATATGCACTCGAAGGAAGGACATTTTTGTTATTCTATGCAAATCAACACTAAACCTACCACGAGCAGAACAACCGGTTTTATATTTTACAATTATTGAAACTATAAAAATTCGTTTATGGAAAATAGTAAAATAAATTAGCTTGTCCAAGCATTTGTTATATTGAAAATTAGGGTAAATCTCAATAAATTCAGGGTTGCCATTTTTATAAGGCAATATTTACTAGATACTGTTAATGCTTGGTAGATTTTTCGCAATTATTACGGCATATGCTCGAATCAAAGAATTTCTTTAATAATCTTCAATGGAAGCATCTGTGTAATTTTAATAATTGCAAAATAAAAATTTTAAACCGGTCGTTTAACTGGCAGTGGATTAATGTTAAACGAGCCTGAAACACGTAAATTCCACTGCTCGGATAGTTGTCGCCGCGGAATCTTCAGGTATCGCGACAGATTCCGCCGCATTATTTAACATAAACCGAGTAAATCGTAAGACGGAGCATCGCGTACAGTCGGAAGTTTACGCATGACGATGATTTGAGCCTCGTAATAAACCGAATATCAATGGACGAATTATCTCTTTCGGTCGTTCGTTAACAGCTCGAGCGAGCATAACAGCGGGGCGATAAACTTTATCGTTTATCAAGTAGCACAATGTTATGAAACACTACACACACGATTGCTTCGGCTCGTAGGCTGAAACTGCCTTGAAAACGGTCGACCAACGCGTTCTGTCGCTGTTGAACAGTTTCCGAGGGAGGCGAGAAACAATTATGGACAATTATGGAATTCTTTCGATCGAATGCTTTTTGCACATTCTTCGAGTAATTTGATTATTTATGCCCTGTTTTTAGACTACAGGCAGTGTCCGACATATTAAATAGCATATAAAATATTCCCTTCGCGAAATACAGTGTCTTCTCGATATATGTCGACAACACGGGTCCTCTCAGTGACAAATATCGTCCAGGAGGATTCCCTGAACGTTGTACCCGACCCGTATTATGTTTACACTCCTCACGAGGCATAAACCGCGGTAGTGGGGATAGCAGCTCTGCGACTTTTATCAACCAGGCATTTGCGACATATATCGAGACAAGACTGTATTCCTCAGCTTTGCAACAAAACAGCAGTCAAGTCACGAAAGAAATCCCAGGTGTGTTAAGTCCTGGAATATCGGTAGAACGACGACTCACCTGGTCACACTGCAGCCACAGTATCACGGAGTTAGGGTACCTGAGGCGTCCGCCTAATCCACTCCCACCGGCTGTCCTTTGATCTTTCAGAAGTTTAGAGTGGGTCACACCGTGCTGCATGAACACTTCCAGCGACCTGGAATCAAACGTAAACGAAATATTATCGAAAGTACATCGAGAACTGTATCTAAAACTGTGTAAACATTGGAACGTGACAATTTGTTTATAAAGCTTCAGAAGCAGGGGACCAGGTGAAAGTCGCATACCAAACAAATTATTGTTCTGATAGAAAAGGAATACAGTGTTTACTCGATACATGTCCAAAAATACGGGTCTAATCGGGGACATGTATCGGCAAGGAGATACTATTCGTTCTCAAGTGGTATACCCCGCCATAGTGGGGATAGTTCTGGGACATTTATCGACTAAGTTTCTTTGGGACATATATAGAGGAAACATTGTACAATTAAAAGATCAATATTATCTCGTCTGATATTAATTTCTCGGGGATCATACGCGACACGCACCGGTATGGAAATGTCGCTATCGTTTCCATCGTTTTTGTCTCAATATGAGGGTGCATGAACGAAAAACACGTAATCTGATCGGCTACGGGAATCGGTTTTCGATGAAGAAACTGAGACGGGGGTCGGAATTTTTTTACGGCGTTCACCTATGTTGGTGGGTCTTCGTTGCGTATGATTTGTGTCGCCGATGAAAGCGATACATTCATCGATGATGAAGATAATCCTCTAAAAGGGAGGCCGTAAACCTTCCCATAAAATGTTATGTTTCTCGTAAATTATAGCAAGATATTGTATTAGCTTTAATCAGCGCTTTCGACGATTATACAAATTACATTTTGCCCGAAATTCGGGCGAGAAGTTTCTTTCGTTTCGATATTTTCAAAAGAATTGCTCGAGAATATCGTGTTATATAATTATGTAATTTTAGATAAAAGTATAGTAAAAATATATAATTATATTATCTTCTTTTTAATCCAGACGATATCCTAAATTCCTACTCGGAATTTAATAGTTTAACAAGGTACCGTATTGCAATGTATAAGAGATTAAATCTGAAACGAAATAATATCCAATTAACTGATTTATATTAACTTATTTGCAGCCAGTTTCAACATTCTTTCTTTTCAGCCTTCAAGTTTTCAACAATTATCGCTTATACCCTAATTAGACGTCCCGAGAATTCATCGACAGTGCTTCGCCACTGTCGTATAATATTATAAACCTAATAACAACAATTCGGTGCAATCAATTCGAATTATACTTGGTGCATAACATTTTAATCGCATCAAGACACGAGGTATGTACACTTAATCAGTTTACTCAACCGTTTCTCATTAGGTAAATGAGACCGACAGAAACGGGCATAAATGAATTTAACGAAAGCCAAATGAAGTACGAATAAAATCAGGACCGTGAGGGAGGACATAGAAATTGAAATTACCTTGTAATTCGAATAATTTACCGTTATCTTTAATTCAATTGCAGGCGTCGTGCCGGGTCGATCAAAATTTAATAATGTTCTACAGTTTAACTTTCGTCCGCTTTGCAAATGAACCGTTCCCACAGTCACGTGGGGGACGAACACATGAAGAATTCAAAGACCCAGCCAGCGGCTTATTTTCGGAATTTACACAGCGGCCCTGCGCATCCGTAATCAAAGTTTTTACCGTCTAAACATCCGGCACGGTAACCCGATAATTAATCCAATGCCATCGCCGAGCAGACACGATTACTGGGTCAAAGCCAACCCGCTTAGTACAAGCATGGGTATCGTTTGCGGGAGGCATGAGCCTGGAAAATGAAATCTGTTGAGATTACACGAATTTAACTTCGTCGAAGTTTACGCTAGTGAACAAAGTTTGCTATTTTACAGTTTTAGTCGTGCGATCACGATTGTTCACATATAATTGTTTCAGATTTCTCATAGTGGGGGTACATACTTAAAAAAAATCAAAAACTACTATTTTTCGCCTTTTCCATGTTTTCCACATTTTTAGAAGAAGCCTTTCCTCAATGCGTTCAGTTTTTTTTTTTTAACCAGTTAACTCTTTGCAGAGCGCCCACCAGTGTGTGTCGCGATAATCAAGTTATTATATTACGAGTTAGCTCTCAGGAAGTTATAAATCCAACTCAAATTATTTATAATCTGCATTTGTTTGTTTCATTTCGTCTTGACCTCTAAACATTTTAAACATATTAAAATTTACGAATAAAATTTAGTTTTCGCCAGAATTACAATTTAAATATCAAATTTTAACAAAATTTTACGCATGACGGATATAGTCGTCAAACACACTTAACTGGTTAAATTATTACTTTGCCACAATAACGAATGTTTCAAGTCCCATAAAATTTCAAATGATTTTCCCGAATAGTACTGAATCAATTTTTAATCAATTGTTTTCAATAAATTGTAATAATACGTATTTATCCTTTATCCTTGTTACAATAATACTGCATTTATGTGATAACGATACGATAAGGCGCGTTGTAAGATAACTATTTATTTCTTATGTTTATTTATAGAAAGATATTCCTCCAGATAGACAGGTACAGTTAGGACATACAAATTATTCTTTTATTCCGGAAATTTTAAATAACGAACCAGTACAATTTCGTCGTTATTCGTGAGTTTATTCATTATTCTGAATAACATTTGCCCAACACCGGCTCGAGCCCACGTAACAACGATAAATCTTCATGGCCCAAACACGAAGAATTTTCGAAAGGGCTGTATTTACTGGGGTGGATCTAATCGGCCGGATTGATCGATCAAATAGCAGCCGCTTTCCAACAAACAGGAATGCAGGCAACTCGGGTGTTCTCATATAAATCCGTTTTTCCTCGAAGTGATTAATTTCGAAAATATGATGGCTTCCGACGAGTTATCGAACTCCAGTCGGCTATTAATAATTATATTCTCGTAACAGAATATTTCTCACAATTATTTGAAAATAACATCTTTTACATGTTTCTGGTATGTCGGCCAGAAATAAATCAGGCGATCGTAGATAATCGACCAATCTGGCTCGCTTTCAGACTGAAACCGGAAAACTTTCACCAGTTCTTTTTCTAGAAAAACTTCCTAATAACAAATTCGAAAAACAGCCGATGCTTCCCTATTGGTAAGGGATAGATGACCAAAATTACACATTAAAATCAAACTGATTTCGAAAATCAAATTAATTTCGAGCTTTAAAATCAAATTGTACTATTTTTTGTTTCGAAATTTATTGTTCAAATACTGTTTAGATCCACTGTATCTCTCAGTGAATCCACGAACCTAGTATATCAGCTTTGAGGTGCTATTAAATGTTGAATTTCGAGACATTATACAGCGGTGACGTACAAAATCAGAGAATACAGTGTTTTCTCGATATATGTCACGGATACGGATCTTGGCAGCAACATATATCGTCCAGGAGATATTATTCTTTGATACCTTGAAGTTTACACTCCAACAGAGCTTTGGGGCCTCTCACAGGATATTAGTCACGGTAGAGGGGATAGTTCTGGGACTTTTATTGGCTAGATATTTGCGACATATATCGAGAAAAGACTGCATTACGTTTACACTCCTCGGCGTCCAAATCCTCTCGAGCTTCGCGTCCCCTAACGGGTTATATCTCGCGATAGTTCTGCGACTTTTATGATTCAGGTATTTGCGACGTATATCGAGAAAGGACTGTACTTCGGTTTGGACACCCACGTTATCGAAAATGCGGATGTGCCAGTTCAACCGAATCAATCTGAAATCGAGCGAACCGGTCATAGTTCATCGGCTGGATGACAGAGCGGAGTCGAGATAGCAAGCGTTTTTTTTTTTTTTTTGTTTTTCATGAGACCGGCTCAATAAACTTGACTCTTGTGAAAGAGGGAGCTAGATACCGATTATATCTCATGACACCGCGGCTTTATCGTCCGTTTTGACCCCCGCCACGATGTGTGCGCGTTATATCCCTGTTTCATTCTGATCTCTGATCCCTCTCTGTATAGCACGCGCGCATCCTCTTCTATTCTTTTTTTCTTTTTTTCGCATGGAGTACGGACATCGGTGGAACAGATTGCGCAATCAAGAGAGCCCAAGAGGCTGCGGGCAATCGGCGGGAATTGGAAAAGACGACGAGGTGGGAACCGAACGGAAAAACTGGACTTTCTCTCGGGACAAGTTAATCCACGAGCACCCCCTGGCCCCGAAGTCCGTTGCGTCACTATAGTCCGCGGAGCTCGCGGGTTTACCGGCACCGACAAATTGTTCAGACCGAAGCCGCCAAAGTCCTCGCATCGTGGGCTTCGCTTGTCTTTTTTCCCGCGTGCAACAAACTGCACATCGGCTTACCAAGACATTGATAATATCGTTAAGACAAGCGCTAAGTACGAGCGCGACATATCGGACCATCTCCACGGCGCATAGTGGGCGAAAATGCCAATTTAGGCGGAAAAAATTATTTCAGCATTATTTTAACCAGCTAACTGTGGCGATCTCTTTGCAATGCGCCCACCAGTGTGTGTCGCGATAATCAAGTTATTATATTACGAGTTAGCTCTCAGGAAGTTATAAATCCAACTCAAATTATCTATAATTTTCATTTGTTTGTTTCATTTCGTCTTGACCTCTAAACATTTTAAACATATTAAAATTTACGAATATAACTTAGTTTTCGCCAGAATTACAATTTAAATATGAAATTGTAACAAAATTTTACGCATCACGGATATAGTCGTCAAACACACTTAACTGGTTAACCCTTTGCACTCGAAGCTATTTTAACCCCAAAACGAAACGAATTTCTTATGACCTAGAATATTCCCCTTGTCTACATTCTTATTTTATGTTATACATATGAATGTGGTGCAATTTACTTACTCGTACAGTACTCAAGTGTTTAGTAATTTATTGCATACAAACCAATTTAATAATGTAAGAAAAAAATACTACTCTAAATAGAACGACAAATTTCGGCAAATAAAATATTTTTATTTTGATAACCAGATACACAAAATAAAATATACTAATGCTGTATTTCAAATATTTCCGTACAATGAAAATAAATTGAGCAAGTAGTTTAGAATTTTTAACACAAGAAACTATAATAGTTAGCAAAGTATTACTTGTAGCTTAATTACGAATATTTGCATGTAACATGTTGATAAACAGACGACAATGTAATAACATTACACGCAGAAAAATATAAGTTACTATCAACTATTTGAAATACTATTTTACTACACAGTCCTACGAAATAAGTCTCACTGTTTTCAATGTTTTTCAACTAAAATACTATTTTTAAATACCATTTCAAAAAAGCAAAAAAAATGTTCCGATTCTAAGGACATTTAATTTATTAATTGCCATTTCTAAATTGTTTCTTCACGGTTCTGAGCTTATTCGTGTTTTCATTAAAAGTGTTAATAACAAATATTTGATATCTGTTTTCGCAAATTTACTCCTTATAAAAAATTACACACTTTTGCCCATTAAATCTGAAGAGCTAACGAAACCAGTTTTTTACATTTTTCTGGATAAGAAATTTTACTCAACACGCTTAATAAAAATTAAATGCTATCTCCATCCGTGGGAAAGTATTGCAACCTGGAAGCAAAATTCTCACAGACTGGCTAAATAAATTTTGAGAAACCTTATTTCGCGCACGAACAAATTGCGAAGCGTTACGTTCGAATGTATCGTGGACATTTTGAATATAATACATTGTTCACTTAAAAAGGCGTGTAACGTGATGTAAGCATTCCGATTATGGTTGCAATCAACGTCGGAATTATTCAATTTATAGTTACATATAACGCGGTATACGATAGTTGTGTCGAAATGGGTACGTAAAGTATTCAAGTGTTTTCGGTTTATCGCGTTTGCGTTCACCAAAGCGAGCAGAATATTATTAAGCGAAACACTAAAAGCGCCTTCGACTTATTTAATGCTGCATCGGTTTGCAACGACCATTCCGCTGTGTTTCATAATTTATATATTTTATTCTCGCGGAATGCTTTCCCCGCTCCGAGAAAGGAAATATTATTCTCTTTGTTGGAGTTTCATTTTCTGCGAGCAAATATGCGTGCAACCATACGTTTTATTGGACGAACTTCTCGGCTTTTCTCGTGTACGAAAAGTAATATACAAAGCTCAGCAGTGCAACACGAGTTTTTAGCATCGTTGAATGCACCTCGATGCTCGGAGCGAATTTGAAAATATAATCAACGTCTTGCTTCCTGCTGAAATGCAGATCGATTATTCTAATCTTGTTATTTGCAGTTTCGGATATAGATGGTGCTTTAACCCTGTTATTAGATCACCTGTACCGTGAGAAACGCTATACCACTTTAACTGCGCAGAGTTAGATACACGACGTATAATTGGAAACTGTTAATAATTCAATAATAGTTACGCATAGACTGCAGATCAAAATTGTCTAATTAGATACATGAGCCACGTAAATGTTTATTTCTCATTTAATAATTTTGAGCGATTTAAAAATAATACAATAAATTGCAATATTAGTTTGTAAACATTCTTTCCAACCAAGAACTCGATTAATTATCTCTTTATAATAATTAGACTGTGATCAATGACAAAAAGAATTCTTGAGATGCACAGCTTTAGTTTCCCACAGTTTAGAAAATTCTTTCCTCCCTTAAATAATTATTTAAATATTTAAATAAATGCAGACAATGGTAATTAATCTTTTGAAGGTTTCGAGGAGATGCTGATTTGCCTGCGAATATCCATACAATTCCTTTCGACCAGTAGATCATTCTAAACGCACTGTTCACGCTTTCTAAGTATTCAGGCACATTGCGTCTCCAGTTAGTCTTATTCGCATATTTGTTTTTCACTGTGCTTGCGTATGGCTGAACATTTTTCGTCCACATTTTTGCAGGACATAATCCGAACGTATGCAACGGAGAAAGCAACTTCGATGATAAAAAGTGGAGCTCAAGAAATAGATAACGAGGGAAGATCAACCCCCAGTTGTTCTCGTGCACCATCATCGGCGAACATAACTGGAACAACGGATTCGGTACGAGTAACAAAAGAAGCTATTGCACGTTTGTCCTATCTGACCCTGTTTCCAAGTTACAGCCGCCTTCGCGTTGTAACAGTGTTCCGAGTGTTCGGTTTACAACGCGGCAGTAGATAACAATTGACATACTCCAGCAACGTATTAGACAGAATTGTCGGCGACTTGGAATTACTTTCGAGCTGCTCGGAATGTTAATAACAAGATCTTTGCTCAACAATACTACCGAGTACGATCCAATTAACACTAGGTTTACGGGATCTGTCAAAACGACGGGTTCTAATATTTTTAATTCACAATTATTAAGACTCTAAAGATACATCGGAATTATTCAACAAATTTATTTCTATATGTTATTAATGGATCCTTATGCATAATAAAAAATGTTTGCATCGATTGCAAGACGCAGGAGCGAAATAAAAATTTATTTCTTCTTTGAATTATTTGATTAAACTGAAACTAATACACACTGATGTCCTTAAGTGGTTTTAATATGTCCACTGCTTTAAATTGTGGTTACCCATTTTTCCCATAAATACCTAAAATTCGCAATCTGGTTGTTAAAAACAAAATGTCTAAAAATTTGAGCGGCGGGTTCTTGTTATTTTTATAAAGTAGTATGAAATAGTCGCTTTTTGGTGAACCTAGTGTTAAATGGTCTCGTTGTCACTGAAAAGCAGATCAGGCAAAACATAGCTCATTAACACACTATGTCACCCATATGTGACAGAATTATTTGTCCAAGTTTTAAAATGAATTTTCACGTTAATATATTCATTGTACTAGATTTGATTAGGATCTGTAAAATGCAAGAAAGTTAGAGGACTACCCGATACCATACATTTAGTTTTTTTTTTCAATTTTTATTTCATTAGATAGCTTACTTTGATTTTATGGAATTTTCGAGGATTCTAGTTTGGCAGTCAGTGTTAAACACAAAGCAGTTTTACTTATTGCAGCCACGAAGAAAATCATACAAGGGATTTTTCACGAAGCCTACGGAGCATCAACAGTATCTGGCAAGTATTAGCTTATGAAAATGGCATCCTTAAATTTATTGATATTGTCCGCAGTTTCGAATGTAATAAATGCTGGAACAAGGAAATTTATTCCACTATTTTCCATAAATGAATTTTTATAGTTTCAATAATTGGAAGATATAAAACCGGTCATTTTGACCGTGGCAGATTTAGTGTTAAACAGTTCTGGAACTCTTTCGATCCCCGGAGTAGATCCAAGATAAATCAGCAAGGTGTATTGGAATAGTAAAATTGAATACCGATCTTGCCGTTGGACCGGATATCGAAGAGAAGATTCATTGTGCACATCTTGTCGGGTAAACCGCGGAACGGGATCATTAGGGCACCGTCGATACAAATCTGTGGCAATCGAACGTTCCGGCGCGGCGCTTTCAGCAAATGTTTCCGAGCACGTAACACACGCTCGCGGAGCGTTTAGGTTTGCCGCGGACGTTGAAAAAAAAAAGAAAAAGAAAAAAGGAAGAGAAAAGCAAACGATAAGGCCGAGCGTAAATTCATCGACAGACCGGCAGAGCCCGGACTCGTTGAGCCCGCTCGGCGATTCGTTATGTCGTACTTTCCCCTATGTTAGATTTCTCGACGCGGCGAGAAACATAATGCAGTTAGCGGAAAATATGCAAGGAGAACGTGTGCCACAGATAATGCGAGATTAGAATTTTATGACCTGTTCTGTGCACGGCAAAAGGCCACTTTCCACTCGCATTTTCGTAGCCAGCCCGAACACCGGTGTGCTCGCCGCCATAAATCCGTTCCGGCGCAGATTCATGATACTCGAGGAGCGCGCGCGAGCCGCGAAAGGATATTAATAATCCTATGAAAATAAGGCGTATAAATTATCGGCGCAATTAGTAATCGAATCTGGTTACACGACAGAATCGGAGTCCCTGTTAATCCGTTTAGGGGGCCGACCATTACAAATATTTATTGTTCGCTTGTGAAGAGAAACTTCAGTTCGTTGCAACAAGCGCGCTACGGTGCCGGTGCCGGCGCGAAGCAACTCTCGCGAACCGGTTGCTGAAGGGTTCGAGGGTTCTTATCTTGTCCGCGAAACAGCAACGCAACCTACGACGCGTAAAAATGCCGGATTGTTTTGTCAAATCTTCCAGCAGTCGCGTCATTAATTTTCCCTTAAGGGGTTATACACTACCGGCCATAAGTGTTTACCCACCCACATATTTTTTAACATTGTAGTCCACGGTTCTACGGTTCAGCTTCAATAACTTTGCTATTTCTCTGTTACTTTTTCCGATGCTATGATGGGACACTATTAGAGCGCGCGTTTCAATCGTTAATTCTTTTCTTCCTGACATTATTTGAAATTTTTGCAAAATTCTTTAGGCACGTGAAAATCAACTGTTTACTGTATGAAAGCTTAATGCAGTATGAAATTTGAGAAGACTAAGATACCTGTATTACCTGCGTTCATATTCCCTACTGGACGTTATAAAAATTTCAGAAAAATGGGTTTCTTTACCTGAACTCCAAAATTGTCGTTTTTCATAAAAAGCTGTAAACTCATTTACAGTACCTGATTGTGTATGTACAGAATATTTTGGATGTTTTTTATTAGCCTTATAATTAGGATTTAATGCTACGGACATTTTCATAACAATAAAATACCTATTATTTGAATAGTAACGAAATTTGAAGGTGGGTAAACACTTATGGCCGGTAGTGTATACAGTTATCATTTTCAAAAAATCGATTTTTTTTTATTTCATTTTCGTAATGTACATATATTTAAGTATACGCACAACAAATTTCAAGTCAATCCGGCGATTATATTCGAAGTTACACGCATATTTGTAAAGACGTGTCAGAGCGTTTGAGAGCGTCAGAGCATTTCAACATGATCTTTCGACGCGTTTTTCTCGAAACTGTGTTTTCAAAGTCGGTGATCAATATTCCTCGGAAACGGCTGAACCGATCAATCTCAAATTTTAACACAAGCTTCTTAAGTATATTTTTTAGTATTTAACCGAAGCTTTTTTCTCTCCGATGAATATTTTTCTTTTTATAAACAATTTAAGGCCAAAATTTTGGTGAAAAATCGATTATTTTGCTTATTCCTTCGATTAAGTACTAGATTATACATTTCTTTAACGAAATCAGTTTGGTTTTTTCATTTTTGATGATCCAGTCCAGAGATACAGTGGTCACCGCAAAGCGGTTTTTCTATTTAAAGAAATGATGCAATTGTTAATTGCACATGCACTGCTGCATCTAAAAAAAAATTTAAAGGCCTACAGATGTAGTGCTCTTCGAACCATTTATCTTTCTCCTTTGGCATTTTTTGTAAATGCAATAATAACGGAGTTATGACTCGAAACAATTGCGTGGACCACCCTGTATCCAATTCTAAATAATATGCATGTATTTCCATGGAAGAGTTCTTACTCCTCTACTCACACTGTATTTAGTATAAAAATTCCATAATATTGAAATGGAAGAAATTGAAGTTAGTTCTGCTTGAAAAAATATTTTTACCAATATAACTCTCACCGAGTCTCACAATTTGGAGGGGTAAGAGGAAGAAAAAGAGAAAAAATTCCATAATATTGAAATGGAAGAGATGGAAGTCAGTTCTGCTTGAAAAAATGTTTGTTAGCAATATAACTCTCACCGAGTCTCACAATTTGGAGGGTGAGGAGGAAGAAAAAGAGAATGACCGCGCTATAGGTGAGAGTTAACCTATCACGGAGACGCGGCACTAGGTTCAAATGAGCGGCCCCGGTGGACGGAGGGACGTCTCGATTCGATATTCTCGGATTCCCCGTCTATCGGTGACTCAATCACACGGTCAGGCGGGTCCGAGAAGTAGGTATTTATATCGTGGCGGGTCGTGGCGCCCTCGGCCCGTCCTCGGCCCGGCATGCCGCGGGTGCCCTTCCGTTTCGGCTATCTTTTATCAATATCTCGACTGGTAGAAAAGAAGAATCCGAAGGAGCCAGTGCCCCCGGAGATCGCGTCTCCACGTGGCAATGACAGGAGTACCTGGGCTTGGCCAAGGTTGTGCCAAGACAGGACGGGGGAAAGCCGCGAGTAAAATCTATCCGGTCGGCAAAGAAATCCTGGCCGGTTGCCAGATAGACAGCCAGACGTTAGTCATCCCCGCGGAAGGCTCTCGAGAGCAGGAAGAAAGAGAACCGCGACCGGCTAATAAAAGACAAGGGTAACGTAATTCCACCCGCGCTCCAATAATAGCGTTGCCGTTTAACGATGCTTCCGCCGTTGGCGCTCTTGTCTTTCGACCTAAGTATTTTCATCGTCGATGATTTACGGGGATACAGGCGAGGTCCGTTCGTTTCTTCGTTCCGTTCGTTCGTTCGTGGCCGGGGCCTCTCTGTTTTCGACGGTATAACGAGCATAGCGCGCGCCTACACCTGGGGATGGAAACCAAGAGTCGCGCGATACGCCTTCGGAATTATTACACTTCTATTACCGACTATTTATGGCCTGTTCGCTGATCCTTCTTCGTTAGCCCCCTTTTTCATCGGGGATAATGAATCGCGAGACCGTGTAAGCGCACGGTAAATCCTACGAGTGTCTGTCCTCGGGTACCCGAGTCGGATAAAGCAAGGATCTTAGAGCCGGACAACGATTTTGCTCTTGAGATAATGAACATTCGCTATGCGAGCTGTGACTCTTTCTACAGCTACTAAGCATAAACGATCACGTTCGGTCTGATTAGGTTTACCACCAAAAGCGACTGTTTTGCATTACTTTGTAAAAATAACAAGAACGTGCCACCCACATTTTTGACAATATTTTTATAATAATATACAGGGTGGGGCACCACATTTTGCCATCTAGATTTACGGCATTATTACTACTAGACAGCGGATCTTTATGCATTTATGGCTTATGGAAATGTTAAAAAAATGCTACAATATAAAATTCGAAATTATTTAACACGATTTTTATTTGCTTTGGATCTAGAAAGGCTGTTCCCATTAAAAATAGGATTTTATTTCATTCCACTTTCTTAAAATTTTTCTATGAAAATTGGAAATTGCATAAACATCCGCTGTCTAATTATTACGCATAGCAAACAATTTTTTAGGTGAAGTTGAATGCTTTTTTGAGAGGGGCACATTTTGATGGTACATTTTTTTTGTAAGTGGACGTGTAAAGGACGTGTAAAGGTATTACATCAGCTGATGCTCCTTCATATTCTTTACAAAAAAGTATTAATCTATTTGTGTAAAAAAATCATTAGTTTAGGAGATATTTAGCTCAACAATAGGAGATATTTGTGCCTTTTGAGTATGCGTAAAATGCTTTTGCGGCTAATTCCAGCTTCTCTTTCGATTTCGCGAGAGCTAACGGATGGATTTAACGTAATTGCGGCTAACACTACAATTTCGTTTGCTTCATTTGTTATTGTTTTATTACGAATTGCCTTTTTACGTAATAATTGCCCCGTCTGGTGAAATTTTTTAAAAACATAATCAAAGGCACGGCGTGATGGATGATTTCGTTGAGGAAATCTATTGGCGTATAATCATTCTGCATGTGTAGCACTTTTCCCAGCTTCAAAATAAATTGATAACATGTCAATCTTTTCTTCTTTAGAATACTTCATTATGAAGTGATTCACTGTATCGCCGTATTCACCGTATCAGAGACGTAAAAGAAACTAAATTTCACAATAAGTAGGAGAGCAAGAATTGTCAACACAGAAAATGTAAATATTTACATTGGTAATTCTTGCTCTTCTACTACATTATCACATTGAATGCATAATATTGACCAGAAAGTCGAGGTATCCTAACAAATTAGAATTAAAATATCTCCTAAACTAATGATTTTTTTACACAAATAGATTAATACTTTTTTGTAAAGAATATGAAGGAGCATCAGCTGATGCAATAAAAAATATATGATTCCATTTAAAAAAACATGAATGACCTTCATATGTCCTTTACACGTCCACCTACAAAAAAAATGTACCATCAGAATGTGCCCCTCTTAAAACCATTCAACTTCACCTAAAAAATTGTTTGCTATGCGTAATAATAATGACGTAAATCTAGATGGCAAAATGTGGTGCCCCACCCTGTATACCCGAGGAAATAGATTTGCTCGATAGTTTCTCGTGTATGCGTCCTTAGAATCTTAATAGTTTCAAATGAAAAATATTAGTAAACCTAGTGCCGAGGAGAAATTTGTTTAAATTGCAAATAGGAAATTAGAAAATGATGACAATATCTCTGCGAAATTTTTATTTGGCAATATTTCCTCTTGCTGCAGTTAGTTCATTCATTTATGTTGGGAGAAACGAGTTTCGTTTAGATGTTTCAGAGATACTAAAAGATTGAAATAGTAATTACCATGATAAACCTTGGCTTCCCCATTCCTGTTTCATCGAATAAATTGTTTCGATTTTGCGGGTTTCTTGCATGTGCTCGTGCGACAGCTTATTAATATTCCAGCCGGGAGACTCTTTTTAACCGATAGAACAACTGAAAGGAAATTTTGAAATTTTGTGCTGAGAAAGCTGCTGAATATTTATAGACCAAGTCGAAGAATAGTGAAATCGTTTTCCTTGTTTGTTTCAGTATTTCGAGCATGTTAGCTGTGTGTGAAGTGCCTAATTAAGAAATTGGTATTATCCAAATTATTTCCAATTGAGAGGTATCTTGTGCTCGGTTTACCACCTGCTGTATCATGCACAAATATCTTAGAAAAAAATTAACAATTGTCCGCGAAAGTGGGGGCTTCGAGCTTTAAAATGAGTCGAAATTTATTATTTTACTATCTTTTTTAACAAAATTATCGCAGCTGAAGTGTTGACAATTTCTCGAGAACGAGAAATCTAGTGTTCCAATACTTTTCGGATTCGCTGTGAAATAAAACAATAAAATTACATATGGCCAAGTAAAACTCTCGCAGGGTGATGTAAGTGGATATTAGCAATATAGCAAACAGCTCAGGCTGAACCGGAACCATCTTTACTTTGCGATACCTTGCCAACGAGCAATTCCATATTATACAAATAAAAGATCACGCGTGAGGCCGAAAAAGTGTCGGTTCGAAAACATCTTTCTGCCGTTACGGTAAAAGCATAGCTAACCGAAACTCGCGAGCGTAGTACACTTGGTTGCGTTCTTCTTTTTTTTTCTTTTTAACGCGAGCTATCTGTCGATACACCCACTTAGTACGGACACAACGTAAGCCGCAATGTGAGCACAGGTGTTTAACATAGGTGAACTAGTTCGTATGGAGAGGCACCGAACGAGTTTATGAAATAGAGCGCCACGCTGATACGATATGTGAAAAATGGCCGTCCGGATAGATAAGAGAAATACTAATTTCTGTGTCGGCCGTCAAAAAATTCGCCTGAGCGAGTACAGTTTGAATACATTACACGCGTGGCGATTTGCTGCTAGATACAAGAGGTAACTGTGAACAGGTGCGAACAAAAAAAGGACACTTCTGTTTAGGGTAAGATAGCTAACTAGAGAACCATTCAATAATACAATATATAACAATAATGTAACATTTGAATAACAACATAATCTGTTCCGTATATGACAAACTAATCTAAGAATATAATTTGCACTTTGTAGACCCTCTACATGCTATGCCGAAGTCATTCGTGACCCATGGCAGGTCATAATAATTTTTATTCCGATACAAGACTCTTCTTCTTCTTCTTCTTCTTCTGAATCCGAAATACGACGAAAGCCGGGACCGAGCCAACGTCTTATATCGAAAGAAAACTGAAATATCGACGAGGGTCAGAAATGACCCCGGCATAGTCCTTAAACTCGCAGGAGTCCGAGGGTTAAACTACATATTTTAACTAATTTAACTTTCACAATACCTGAATCTTTTCTGTTCCTCAATTCTACATGCTACTACTTCGTATCATTGAGTAAAAATTTATAACAAGGTACATTCGTTACCGAACAAACTAGACATTTTCTATATTATTTGCAAGAGCCAGATAAATATTTGTTTCGACTCTTAATAATTTTGAATGTTACGATGATTTTTAAATTCTCCCAATGTTTTATAAAATCCACAGTCAGACATAAACATTTAGAAGCACGATAAATTGCACAAAAGTTCGTGCCGTGCATGTTTAAACTTCTCCTCAACTATGACAATAAATAAAAATCCAGTTGGACTTGTCGAGCACGACTTTTCGAGTTTTAAAAAATACTTTACGTGTTTCACTCTGCGTCAGTAAACATGACGTTTATAAATATTTATTGGTACAACTAAAAGTGTGTATGGTAATTAAGACTACCACTACCGGTTCAGTTTGCACGTCCTTTTCGCTCATTAAATGGCAATTCTCTTTGAGAAATTGATACTTCGGTAATCTTGCACAATTTGAAATACCGTTTGCGTTTAAATTCCAATCGGAATATCATACTATACGCCGTTCTGCAAAGTCAACCGCAACCGCAATCTGATATTCAGTTACTCCACGGCTCAGTCACGTTAAGAAGCATGAGAACGCTACTTACACGGCTCATCGATACTGACGGAAACTCAATTTGCGAGTGACAGATTACATTGTTCCCACACGGTTTCGAAAACGCAAATTTAAAATATATTACGCTCTCCGTTTAAAACTACAGTCTTTACTCGATATACGTCCCAAACATCTAGCCGATAAAAGTCCTAGAACTATCCCCACTGCCGCGGGGTATACTCTGCGAGGGGTCATGAAGTTCAAGGTCGTCTGGATCAAAGAATAATATCTCTTGGACGATACATGTCCGTGGCTAGACCCGTGTTGTGGAAATATATCGAGTAAACACGTAACAAAATGTTATAACTTTATTATGATATTTCATTTTCTATTAACCCTCAGACTCCTGCGAGTTCTAGGCCTGTGCCCGAGTCATTTCTGACCCACGCCAGAAATTTCAGTTTTCTTTCGATATAAGGCGATGCCTCGGGACCGGCTTTCATCCTATTTCGAATGAAGAAGAAAAAGAAAAGGAGCTATTCTTATTTCGAAATAAAAAGCGTGGTCTTATATCGGAATAAAATTGTACACATCGACGGGTCATGAATGACCCCGGAGGGTTAATCAATGTTCACGAATTGCAGATCTTCCGAGTTTCATTTTCTTGCCTCTTCTCGTTTATATGTTTACATGCGTATGCGTCCACGCGCTGCATCACATAATCACGATTACATAACGAATTGTAAAAATTTGCTAACCTTTTCGTAATAAACGAAGTGACATCAGCAAAATATTTATGTATTCCTAGGTGGCGCTAATAAAATCAAATGACATGTTTTTATCGACCTTCTTCGAACTAATGAATATTTTTTGTTTTAAATTTACTCGTGCCCACTGCGTACGGAACTAATAAGACTACCCTGCGTTGTTAGCTTAGGTTTCTTTGAGTCGTAGAACTCTCATTTCCAAGGTACACGATTTAAGTCCTCGCGATCGAAATTTCGAAATTGACAATTACATCTCTGCTAAGGTTTTTCAGTGCGTCACTAACGTGATGAATTTTCCTTTCGTTCCCGTTGCATTTATGGGGAATTATTCGGTAAATTCATTCCTTTGGACATGTATTGAAAATCGTTAACTATTTCAATGAATATATCTTTTTTATTTTTATAAAGTAATGTGAAATATTGAAAAGAATCTTCGGAAATATTTTCTACCTTTAGGCTAAACTTGGATTTCTCACGATTTTGTTGATTTTATCGCTACAATGGATACATCGAATGGATTTATCGTATAAACGGACTTAGGCCACTTTCAAGATAAACGGCTCTTATTATTCTTGCATTTCTGCATGCATTTCTATACGCTACACGCACCTTATGAGGTATAGCAGATAAATAAATAATGCTATAGCAGATAAATAAATAAATAAAAAGGTTTGCATAAGTTTACAGTGCACTTTCAGTTTTTGGATTTTGTCCAGCTAGAAAGCTGATTTTGCGAGCAGGGTCATTTGGTCAAGAAGAAAATCTGTCATGTGTGTGTGTGGGTGGTAGGGAGCGGTGTGACACGTGTGAACGTGACGTTAATGCGCGTCCCGTGACCGAAGCATGCGAGTACCTTGACGAAACCTTACGGCGTTAGGCTATTTTACGTAACGCGTCGGCGGGGCGTGTTTCTCCTGATAAATTCCATAACGATACCGGCATGCGATAATTACGATTCGACAACGGGAGAGAGATCAATCGATCGGCCGTCGAATGAGTTTTGATTAACCCGGCTCTCTCGTACACGGCCGCGCCGCGCCGGCCGGGAGCAGGAGCGAGATCGATAGATCGATATCGCATTTTTCTTTCGTCCCGGCATCCAGAAGAAAAGTCGGCCGTGCCATTATCGACCCGACGGGAAAGAACTTTTATACGAACACGTAGTATTATGCGGAGGCAAGTGCTCGATAAATTATACAGTGATGAACTTTTTTTAGTGATTAAGGAAATTGGATCGAACGGTAGGAACGGGAGTATAATTTCTTGCTGCACGCCGAGGCCCGAAAGCAAATAGATCGTTATTTATGAATTTCGGACCGTAGTGTCTGATGTATGAGTAATTAGACTCTTATTAAGCACTTATGAAATCGAATTTAAATTGGACGCTCCTGTAGTATTCAATCGTTGCCGCGTTAATTCTCCCGAGACGAATTCATCTCGAGCTGATGTTCAATTAAGAAAATTTCGATTTTTCAAGGAGAACTGTCAAGTTCTAATTAAGTGGCTCAAAATTATTATTTCACTTTGTGACGACGTATGTATTTATTTCTTAAAGCTACAAACAGGTAATTTAATTATTTTAGTTTCCAAAAATCATTAGATATATATTTCTATTTTCGTCCAGAACCGAAGTCTGCGTGATAGAATTAGAAATAGAAATAATGAACAAGATTAGTATAAATTCTGCGAGACAAAACAATATTTGTTTTATTTTTTATCAATAAGGTTGAGGCTACACTTTAACCGAGTCTATTGTTATTGCTTCTTTGTTTGTTATAATGTAAAATAAACCGGTTCCAACATATTTACTATTTTACAATACTTATCACAATAGGCAAGCTGCATCTGTCACTTAAGACTGAATTCGAAAATAAAAAATTCAAGATCGAACTTTAAAGTCGTACTTTGAACAAATAGAGGAAGTATTAATGAAATCCGGTATCGTCGATGTAGTCGAATATTTTTATCAAATGAAATCCGGTATCGTCGATGTAGTCGAATATTTTTATCAAATGTCCTCCGCGTCGTGGTAAATATATGACAAACCACGGGAGGGAAGATCGTGGTTTTTTCTGACCACAGTAGAGTCGATGAAAGTACAACTGACATACATTAAAACCACAGAACGAAATTGTCAACGGATGCTCTTACATGTAACCCCACGCGTTGGTCTCTGACAGAAATACTCGAAGTACATCGGAGAAAAGTTAATACGAACCTTTACAGGCGACAAGGGATTCGTCAACATTTACCAACTAATTTAGTTCAAATTTCTATCGACTAAAAATGTATTCCTTCGATTATTAAGTACATTACAATAACGCGTAAAAACTAATTTAAAAATTACTTAAAAATTCCTTTGATCGTTACATTATCACGATAATAATTTAAAAACTAATTGATATTTTAACAAAATTGCCCATCTTGTTTAATTATAATTAGCATAATGACAAATATGTACAATAAAAGAGTATTTTTAAATTCTATTATTGCTTCTGTCGCTCAATATTTCACAAGAATGCATAAACTATCACATAATTTAAATGGAAGAGATAAATATTTTAAGATTATACAACTTCATGCTTGTATGCTCGAACGACGCACTTCGCATGGAAGTTTAATCCCCATGACAGGAAGTCGAAGCGAAATTGATATTGTCCGAAGTTACGATTTCGTTGCCGATTTTGTTTGCTAAAATCGAATCGGAAAGAAAACCGTGAAACGTTTGTTAACATTCCTGCTCGTGAATGTTCGTGGAGTCAAGGCCGGTACCTTAACTGTAAAACCGGCTCCGGGAGATGCAACCTGACTCGACAGGGGACCGGCATTTATCCACCAAGTAATTTATAAGTATCAATTTCCGGACCGAAAGAGTTGCCTCAAATGCGGTCGACGAAAAATTTTCGAACCAATATCCGATGATCAGTCGAATTTTCATGCTGGGTGCCGGATTTCGTGGAACGCGAGGAATTCCCACTTTGTGGAGGATCTTGTTCGATATTTTACAAGGCTCGAGAATTAAAAGTGGATTCTCAATGTATTCATAAGCGAAACGAACACACAAATTATGATAAAGCGTAAAGTGACGTAGTAATTAACTGTTGATTCGGTATCAACGAGGGCCGGTGTGTCGAATTTTTTAGTCTTTCGTTACGCTGCAATTGGAGCCCTTACAAATAAAATTAAAAATTCATGATATTCAATGAAAAGAAATTAATTTCAGTGAAATTGATAGGGTGGTATTGACTTAATCGATGCTGATTCAATTTATTAGCTGTAAAAATTAATTCGTAACCCTTTCTTTGTGAATTGTTGGTTATTCATAATCGATTGAAATACACTGTACGCTTTAAAATAATCTCCATCAATGTCTATACATGTATAATGCCCCTCTTATATAATAACTAATTAATGCATCCACAATGTAACCAGTATAAAATTTCAATTCAAAGTAAATTCATTCAATTTAAAGTAGATTCATTCTGAAAGCTACAAATTAAAGTCCATGTATATATGTGTGTAATTCTTCTCTGCATTATAATCGATAATCAAGTATTTCTTCAGCCATAAAAATTCTATTTTAATTAGTCTATAATTACATAGAATATTATTTTACGTGAAACACAAAATTCCGTTAAACAAAATAATTAAATTTGAACAATCCGATGCATCCAATAGAATAATGTTATTTTCTAAAAACAATCTGATGCATAAAATAAAATACTTTATGTTATGAGTAACTTGAAGATAAAATACTGCTTCTAATATTGTTTTAAAAAAATTCTTCAACAAATGAAATATCTTGCTTACAAAGTGGTACTCATGCTCGAAATAAAATAGATCACTCACTATTTAAGGTAATGTATCTCCTACTATTGATACAGAATAATTAAAAAATAAATGTTTGCATGGCATGCGTTATCTGATAGTATGCTAATACCTCGAATAAAGTACTACCGCGATATCGCAATACTAGTAAATATAATCTCGTACTATGCTCACGATATCATTATGGCGCTAGTCGATTAAAATGATTCTCAAGTGTTTCGAGCATAGAAATCGTTATTACTACTGTATCTTTACAACATACGCTACTGCAATATCACAGTATACTTTAATTTTCATACTGCACTACTGTCGTATACTTTTTAAATATTAGTGAGATCTAAAGACTCTATTAATATTTAAAATCAGAGTCATTAAATCTCAATAAACTCTAACTGTAATCTTTCAAACTCTATTAATATTTAAAATTAGAGTTTAGATTAATTAAACAAAATTAATTATTCCAAAGTTAGACATTTTGTATATCTTTGAGTATCTCTTTGAGTACACTCCACAGGAGTGGGGATAATTCTAGGACTATTATCAACTAGGCACTTAAGACATATATAGAGTAGACACTACATTTCTAGGCTCGACACATCAAAAACCGAAATAGAAATCTCATATTCATAGCTTCCAAATTATTTGGGCACCCCGCAGTAGTGGAGATAGTTCTGGGACTTTTATCGGCTAGGCATTCGGGACATATATAGAGTAGACACTACATTTCTAGGCTCGACTCATCAAAAACCGAAATAGAAATCTCATATTCATAGCTTCCAAATTATTTGGGCACCCCGCAGTAGTGGAGGTAGTTCTGGGACTTTTATCGGCTAGGCATTCGGGACATATATAGAGTAGACACTACATTTCTAGGCTCGACACATCAAAAACCGAAATAGAAATCTCATATTCATAGCTTCCAAATTATTTGGGCACCCCGCAGTAGTGGAGGTAGTTCTGGGACTTTTATCGGCTAGGCATTCGGGACATATATAGAGTAGACACTACATTTCTAGGCTCGACACATCAAAAACCGAAATAGAAATCTCATATTCATAGCTTCCAAATTATTTGGACACCCCGCAGTAGTGGAGATAGTTTTGGGACTTTTATCGGCTAGGCATTCGGGACATATATAGAGTAAATACTATATTCCTCTGCTCTAAAAATCAAAAACCAAAATAGAAAGTTTCGTATTCATAGCTTCCGAATTATTGTTCTATAAGAAATCGTCGGAACCCATTTGGGCGCCCCGCGCGACGCAATCGACTACACATTTCCGACGAAGTATCGCGCATCCGAAGAAATTCGCCCGTTATTCAGGAGCACGGGATATTATACGTAGGTCACGAGCGGTTCGTGAGTCGGCATCGAAGCAATTATGAAAACGAGAGGGTCGCAAAAGTGAAAAGCCCGGGCAGCGTTCGCGCAGAGAGCGATATACAACTGGCACCCCGCGGTGGATGAGCCTGCGAACAATATTTTCCAGGAACTCCCTGTATTTATTCTTATCGATCCATAAGGAAAATATAAGGGAATTACTGGTTCGCCTAACCCCACCAGTTCGGACTTATGATCGCTTACGGTCGACGGGGGCTTAATGCCGTCTAGACCGGACGGGTCGCGAGTATATTCGTCAAGTAGAATCGCCTATTACGTCCCTCGGAATCGGCATGCGTTTAGGAAAACTGCCTCCAGGACAACGCCGAAATGGTTTGGTGGTTGGTGGGGAGCCTTGGAAAGGGGGGAAGGGACAAGGGGGTAATACAGGGGCTGGTAAGAGCACCGGATAGGGAGTAGGGGATGCGAAAAGTTGAGGGGGGTGGTTTGGCAAAGATTCAAACAGTGATTGCAAGGACCTGTCTCAGCAGAGCGCGTCCGGAATATTTCTCCTTACTCTTCTCTGTGTCTGTACCTTTGTTCTTCTTTGCCAACTTCTCTCTATCTACCTTTCGCCCCTTCTCAAACCCCACGACTCCCCCCACACCTCTCCGACAACCCCCTAACTTAGGGTGTGCTCTCCTTTTCCCCTTGCGCCGTCCAGCCGTGTGCGCTCTCCTCGTTTTTTCACAATCTATTCTCGCTGGAGAAGAACTCGAGCCTATTGACAGAGAGACGGTGATATATTCGGTGACGATTTATATCGCGGAAAAACGCGAGCGCGGCGATATCCTCGTATATTAGGATCCCCGCCGCGAAAATACCTCGACGAACAACCCCCCGGGCCTGTATCGGGGCGGTTTTTGAAGAAATTGGCGATAAGCGAGGAATCACTTTTTCAGGGAGACGATTTTTGGGGAACAGGGCCAGTTTTTTCGCTTCGTAGAACTATCAAGGGCCCTGTCTTCGTAGATTCGCGATAAGGTAGTGTGACTACATTACCGGCAAAAATGGTTTTACGTGCCTCGAGTTTTCGTCCTTATATTAGGTTGGGGAAAAAGAAATCCATTATTTTTCCGGTGAATGGTTGTAGTGATCGATATCTCGTAAAGTATCGATCAAACAATTTCAGATTTATGCTCATTGGAAAGGTGACATTTTGCACTAAAAAAATTCTTTTGCTGTTTTTTGTTTGGTCCATTCAGTTGTGAGTTACAGGGTGTTAAAAATGGAAGTCAACAAAGAGAAAATTCGGTACATTTTACAGTTTTTCTTTGATAAAGGCGAAAATGCAAGCCAGGCGGCTGAAATTATGAATGGTGAATGGTGTTTATGGTCCCGATACTGTAACAGCCAATCACGTGCAATTAAAAATTTTTTTATTCTTGAAAATTTTCTTTAAATTTAAAAAAAGAAATTTTTTTTTCTATTTTCAATTCCAATTTTCAATCAATGCGATTGACCAGAAACAGCCAGAATTGGCCAACAGGAGAGGTGTTGTGTTCCATTAGGACAACGCCAGGCCACACACGTCTATAGTGACTCGCCAGAAACACCATGAGCTTGGTTGGGAAGTTTTAATGCATCCACCATATAGTCCGGACCTGGCACCAAGCGATTACCATGTTTTTCTTGCATTGCAAAACTTCCTTAGTGATAAGAAATTGCCATTAAGAGAAGATTGTGAAAATCGATTGCTAGAGTTTTCAGCCAATAGGGACCAAGACTTCTATGAGAGAGGCATTATGAAGCTACCTTTAAAATGGCAACAAATTATAGAATAAAACGGTGCATATTTGACCCAAATCGGACAATCCGAAACATGTTAAATAAAGTCTTGAAGTTCACGTAAAAATAATGGATTTCTTTTTCCCCAAGCTAATATAAGAATATTTTGTCGCTGGTAAAGGGCTCATTCGAAAGAGGAAGGTTCAATCTGGTGCGCGCTATGTGGTAATGTAAGCAGAAGTAATATAAACGTTAGAAGTAGGTCAAAAATTGACGAAGCGCATGCCACGGAATCCAAGCATTTTTATGCCATTGGATGACTTTTCTGGATGAAATCGAGAACGCGAACTAGAAAATATCTCCAGCTACAAATTGAGCTATATTTTGTCTTGATTCTCTGCGAAACAAAGCCGAAAACTTGAAGCACGTTTCTGGCGTCAGTAATATCGATAATACAGAGCAAAAAATGTGACAAGTTTAGTGACAGACTTACACTCCCGCTCATAAGCGCTTAAGGAAATGATCACATTTGTATTCAACTCTGTAAAAGATGAAATAATCGTTGAAGAACAAATGTTTCCTTGTTTAACGGTATACGTGTCGAGTAAAGGATGCTGCACTCATATATCAAAAATTTTATCAAGAAGTAAAAGAATATTTATATTTTCAATTTTGTTCATACTTTCTGTTGTTATATTATTTCATTCTCGTTCGAAAATATTCCATAAATGTGTTTTCGAAGTAGGGCAAAAGTTCCGTACCTGTTTGTCCAGTTGATCCCATAATTTTTCCATGGGATTCGAATCTGATGATCGGGGTAGCTATTTCATAATTTTTAATGAATCGTTACATTGAAGTTCTAATTATTACCGAACATATGAGGATATTTATATTCTGTAGTTAATACAGTTCAAGGTTAAGGTTCATAATCTATACCAGAGTTTCACGAAAAACCAGAGGTGTCCTAAGACTTACGAGCGGGAGTGTAAGTCGGATCTTAAGTCTGCGTCTGAAGGCTGTGAATGGAAATTAATTAATTAAAAAGTCACGCGACTATCCCGGGCCCTTAAGCAACGTTCTAATCGCTCGATTCGAGTGCGACACGAAGCCGAGAATTTACATTCGAAAAGGTATACGTGCGTGTGTGTGTGTGTGTGTGTGTGTGTGTGGTGGCTACATACTGCACACGCCGCGTTGTAAATTCCCGCATAGCCCGCGGAGAGGAAAACGTAAAAAGATTAAGCAGTCTGCGAGAGACACAGCATTCGCAAGTCGGCGTTGCAGCTAGTTGCTATCACTTCGCCGTGTCGCGGTTATATTTATTTCGAAGTTTCCCATCTGCCCGTGGTAGACCCTGACAAATGCTGATATCTTTAGTGCGCATTATTTCGCACTTTACAGGACTGATAACGGCGGCTTAACGCTATAAATTCTATTCTCCTTGCAATTGCGTGGCCGCGGAATGGGGGCCACGGTGACGACGGGGGAAACCTCGCGGCGGGGATATACGGACACCGCTTAGGTGAATTTATCAGGTTTCTTATTCTAGAGTTTGCCCGATACAGAGTACAATTTGACGGGCAGCATTTTAGGGATATCTTTCAAGAAAGCCGGAGCGAAAACGTCGCTGACCGTTGTACCGTGAGTTGTCCTGCATGTATCGCCATTTCAATTCTCATGAGAAAAGACTCGGGACGCCACCTAGGGCTCGAAGAGTGAAGCTCTGGCCACGCCTAATCCCCACCTTGACTCGTTCACTCGCCGAGCAGCGTCGCCAGATGAGAAGAGAGAGCAGGAATTGAGGGGAAACAGTTGCCCTCTCTCTGCCAGTACCGGATTGGTCACGTGACAGAGTCGGAACGCGTCACGTGACCAGGATGTGAAGCGCGGGGAATAGCGTGGTAGAAGGGGAAGGTGGAGTGGGGAGACAAGTCTTAATCTGGCGACTTTGGCTCACACGTTTAGGAGCCGTGTCAGTCACATATGACTGATAGTGATTCTTGACCAGGTTTAGACATTCATTTTGTTGGAATTTATGAATAAATGTAGAACAAAATGAATCGACTCTTGGTCTGTGGATGCATACATTGTATCTACAGTCAATATACATTGTACGTTGTGCCCGGTATGGGACCCTCGATCCTCAGTTGTTTTATATTGAACTGTTGCCCCTCTGTTTCTGGATCTCTTATGTTTCATTCGTGGCGTTTCTTTCGAACAATACAGACGTTTCTCGCAACGTGCTTCTAGATTAAATATTGAAATATAAATTCTATTTTATATTTTATAATAGAGTGTGGTTTATTAGTATACCCATATTCCAATACATTTTTATCGTCACGTATCCAGATATAAACCGAATTTTATTCAGATCTTTAGAATTCAAAAGGATTAAAATAGCTTCCCCTATAATACATTTACAATTTCTAGTTTCGCTTTCATTAATTAAATTACTCCGATTTTGTAAGAATCTCTGGGAATGATATTTGACACTTAACCTGTTAATCAGTGTCGCCAGGTCGAGAAAATCGAGGGGAATACAATGTACCCCCTCTCTGATGACCAGAGTAGTTTTATAACACGTTGCGCGTGCGAGACAGAGATTGAGTAGGACATCAAGCGTCACGTGACCAGTCTACGGTCTTAGTGGGGGGTCTTAGTGACGTTGAAGTGTATACACGACGATGGAATGGAATAGTGGAAGGGGAAAAGGAGGGGAAACGGATACCCAAACGGGCATCTTCTGACGACTCTGCACTTCACGCATTCGTTGCTGATCAGGCTGGGTGAACGCTATTGTTGCGATACCGCTGCTTTAATTTGCACGAATCACACACAAAAGACATCAAGTCCTAAAAACGCGAACACAAATTCCACACACACGCGTGAAACGATCGGTCACATTGGCAATGATCGTTGTTCCGCTCAGTATAATAGTTGTTTTCAGGATTTCTGAAATAGCAAACATGATCAGCGTGCACGATCCGAATGGAAACAAAGGCAACGTTACAGGACAATCGACGGGGTCATCTTTTTTAAAGCCGACCGAAGGAATACTTGAAATTTACTTCGCCGGGTACCGGTTGAATGTAAGACGAGGATAAAAAGTAATGACGGGGGGGTACGAAAAAGAAAGACTCTGCGCGGAGAAAGGAAGAAAGAGTCTGCCCCTTTCTTCTCCGGTAGAGGGAGAAAGAGAGAGAGAGAGAGAGAGAGAGAGAGAGAGAGAGAGAGCGTGAAAGGATCATTGGGCGTGTCCAGACAGATCGAATCGAAAACCCGCTACTTTATTAAGGCGGCGAGGTCAATGCTGGAACACCAGCCACGATAAAGACAGGACATTCCGTTTCCTACTCGAACTTACAAGTTGTATGACGCGAGGCTGAACGAAACTTTCACGTGCTGGCCCACGACATTTCTACGAACTTTCATATAGTGCTCATCGCGGTTCTCCTGTAAACGCTACTCCATTTAAACTCGTGCTACAATTCTTGGGGCCACGGTTCATCAGAAAACTATTTGAACACTAAATTCTCGGAAAAATTCTGAATATTCAACACTTTCACTGCCAGACTAGAAACCTCAAAAATTTCGTAAAATCAAAGCAAGTTTTTTTACACTAAACGTATCACCACCGGTCGAATGACCGGTTCTAGATTGTTTATTTGACAATTTTTCAAATTATTATTATTAATTGCTTTCATATAAGCAATGATTTTATAAGTATCTTTAGTAGAGCACGCACTGCAAAGAGGAACCGCGCAAAGTCTAAATAAATTAAATCTTGTCATTTTTATAAGGCAATCTGTTACATTTATATCTCGGTACGTTCAGTGTTAACGAAATAAAAATTGAAAAAAATTAAATGTATCATATCGAGTGGTCATATCCAACTATCTTTCATTTTACAGAACCTAAACAAACCTGGTACAGCGAATATATTAACGCAAAAATTCATTTTAAAACCTAGACAAATAATTCCGTCACCCACATATGTGTATGAGTAACATCGAGTCCTCTGATTTCTCAATGCATCGTGAATTTCTTCTCGAAAATATGTTGCACGATTGAAAACCGAGGACACGTTTCTTCTCGAAAATGCCGCGGGTTCGAGCGACCATGAGATTTAAAAAAATTTTTGAACGAGCGTGTTCGGTTAACAGATTTATTCTCCGCAAAGCTGCTAAAGAAAAACGGGGGAAAAAAGGAACGCCGAGCAATATCCACGTGGTCGGGGATTTCGGTTCGGGCTCCAATTTTAGCCGGTCGATCGTTTTATAATTCACAATAACGGGACAAGGGAGTTCCACGCGCGCGACAGAATCGATGGAGAAAAATTTTAAGGTGGGGGTAGGGGGGGACAAGGAAATTGCGAAATCCGCGCGGATTCGACGATAATTTTCGTACTTGCGTGCGGCGATTGCGCGACACGAGTTTCGCGATTTCTGAATAGTCGTCTGGCGCTATCTGCTCCCGATACTAATCAAAGACAGCGATCTACATAATTTGTTTAGGATCGGTTATAAATCTTCGCGGCAACCGGCAGCTTATCTCGAGTTCGGCCGATTCAGTCAAATTTGTACAACTCTATTTCTGCGTATCTGAGGCGGATTAACTCGAACGATCTTACGACACCGGGGAAAAGATTCAGGAAACGCTCTGGCTCCCTTGAAACCCGATTTAATTTGCAATTTTAATTATTTGTCCGTATTTCTTTTGACATGTGAGCCGTTTCATGCAGAAGTGGTTTAAGTCGATATTCGTCTGTTTCGTTTTATCCTTATCTTGGCCGGTATCATCACATGCCAACGAGTATGAATAATTGGAAGTCAATAGCAATTTAATTAATGCTCATTAATATTTCAATGTAGAACAAAAAATAGATTCTCATTATTTTTATTGAGGTAAGATGGTTACAGTTAGTGCTTCGTTCGAATCTTTCATTATTAATCTAACGTTAACCGGGGTCCAACGAATATGTATAACAATAATGTTGCTTTTGTTATAACTCGACATAACATCTTTATGCATTTATAACAAAATTGAGTAGATAAAATTTGAAATTGTACGAGTTAAAAAAATTTTAAATGTCGATATACTATTTCTCGTCATTAAAAATTAGCAAGTGAAGAAATAACATTCTACTTAGATTCTATTTCTTGTAATCGATGCAGACAATTTTTATTTTGCATAAAGATCCGCAGTCTGGCCATAACATTAACAAACATTAAACGTTAAATTTAAATCATTTTATAGTTAAATTAATTGAATAGAATTTTCATAATAAATATGAATTTTAGAGGAAATTTGGATCGTTTAGTCTATTTTGGAAAACATTTGAAACAGAAAACGATAAATATCAATAGTCACATTTGTTTCAAAATTGCGAGTAGTATATCAAATGTTTGATAGAGCAAAGTTTTCTAGAAATGCGAGACAATTTTGTTTGGATATCCCAAGCAACACTGGTTCGATGAAAATGATGAAAAGAATAAAAACATTTAAGAATATGCAAATAAAGCTTCGAACTGAATGTATTGGCCACTTAGACTGTCATTAGGCATCGACACGTGTCGGAACGTATTAAATTAATGCATCACATATTCTCGGGGAGATCGTCGATCATTTCGACAAATAGATTAAAGTAACATGGACAGCGAGAGCATTAGACATATTCGCTTACTATCGTACGCTTGATGACAAATTATTATTAATGCTAGGTTTGCGCAGCACTAAAAGCGACTATTTCACATTACTTTATAAAAATAACGTGAACGTACCTATATCCAAAATTTTTTTTGTAATACACACCCAAAAGAAATAAGTTTGTAGTATAATTCCTCATGGATGCATCTTTACTTTATTATGGTTTTCTTTTTTGCTACGATTAGAACATGTTGTTAATATTTTTATGAAAATTCACCAATTCACTATTTTATAGACTGTAGAATGACTGATCTTTGACGATATAAATAACAGAATTTGTTGATTTAAAGTGTAAAACAATTATTTCGGGCTTACGAGGGTTAAAGCAACTCAACGATGGAGTTAATTTATAAGAACAGAGTAAACTCAGTTTCTCGGGTGGTGAATCGGTGGTTCTACGGATTTCAGAGCGACAACAATAAATTGTTCCTTCCGTGGGCCGACTAAAGTGAAAATAAACGTGTCGCAATAGTTAGCCGCTGATACGAAAATTGTCGAGCGTGTCACAAATCTCACGAGAGTCTGAAATTCGTTTCAAAAGCACCCGCCGACGTGGAACCAGGGGGCCCACCTGCTGAAGGAAGCCTGATTTACAACCTGTGCCCTCCGAAAACTCATTTTCTTCCCTTTCGGCCGACCCTTTTAATGCTTCGGGGCAATAAACTGCCGTCCAAGAACTCTTCTACGCTCGGAGAAAGCAGGAATATTCGGTAACGAAGATGCGCAAGAAATAATAATGAAAATAACATCATTTCGAATATTAACTTCAAAAACAAACTGTATTTAACCCCATTGCCCTACAATAACGAGCCAGACTCGTGATGAAAGACTTCAAATCGAAATAAAATTCTATTTTTTTTTTTTGTGATTGGTATATATCCTTTGGAGAAAACACAGGCATACGATAAATACGAACCATCTTTTTTTTCTATGAAATTCTGAACGATGAAGAATTTCTAACCATTATAATCACAAAATAAATAGTAGTGCAAGGGGTTAATAATCGATTTATAAAAATTATCTCTCTCAAAATTGTGCTCGTACTATACTTACTAATAATACTCTGTACCAAGAATTATGTTGTAATAAATCTCATATGAGATTTCCAAAAAAAAAAAAAAATTGTGCTCGGCGACGACACGTTGCAACGAACGCCGTGCGATGCTGTGGTTGATAAATTTTGTTACGCAACAGCGTTCTAGGAAGAGAGAAGCAAACGCACAGTTTCCCATAATCTCGTGGCTAGTTTACGTCCGAGTCGGGCGGCGGCTATCAATGGGGACCGAAATTGAAGGGACTACTTTATGACTGTACCGTGTGCCTCTACTACCAAGAAACACTCCAAACAAATACGCCGGGAGCGTAAATGGAGAAATAAGAAGTGCGAGAACCGGGGACCGTTAGAAACAACAAACACCTCGACCAAGTGGTCCGGGTTTCGTTGGTGTAGAAGGCGCGAGGAAGTCGCACGCTTCGAGTGAAATTAATGAAACGGCTCGCTTCCGGATGAACACGCCCGCCGGGCGCCAGGAAGTCGTGACACGGCCCTGCCGTGCCGGTCCACGTGGTGCACGCACCGCCATTCATACACGTGTATGCCAATACGCTGAATCGGTGTCCTGTTTATTTTTTTTCTTTTCAGCTACATTTTGGGAATATTTTTCACGAATTAAATTTAACCAGTTAACCCATTCGAGACCGCGATTGCAATAATAGTAATGTGCAATTATCAGTTATTCTGTGTAAACTAGTCGTCGAAATAAGATTTTTCTGGAACTAATGAAAACTGTAAAGTACCGGAAAACAAAATTTGGCATTGGTTTTACTGTGTACCAAAAAATCTAGAAATGATCATTATTACGAGAAATTATTATTATTATGTGAATTATGTGAATTCACTTACGAATTGGGTGATTTCCGTAGTAAACATGTTTTTTTATTAAAAATGAACAATGTAAAGAAAAAAAAATTTCGCTCCTGGGGACCGTGTTAAAAAAAAATCGTCGTCTCGAATGGGTTAACTGTGGAATTTAATTTTAAAAATCCCTCACGGCTCGAAATTAAAATCGAACAATGACGAGTATACACGTCGAACTCGGGCCAAATGCCGCTATTATAAATTTTACGAAAAAAGTAAAACAAAGTGAGAAAGAATCACATTTTTATTCGCTAAGAAACTGACAATTTATTAACGTTAACCGCACCGCGATAGAGATTTGGTCCGACGTGTATACACGTCAAACACGCTTAACTGGTTAACTCACCTTCGTGACACTGCGAATCGGAATTAATTTTTATACACACTTTGCAATGGACTAACGTTTTTAAAATTGCACAAAACAGCTTGAGCTTTTGTACGGAGTCAGAAGTAATTTAGTTCACTAAATGACGCGGGAAATAAATTTGACAAAAATTGCGATTTGTCGAAATTTGTCGAGAAAGTGTTGCTTCGTCTAGGTCTATATTGAAAATTGTAAATATCTGAACTGTTTTACAAAATTTCACATTTAATATTAAGTCTCCCAATACTCCTTTCCCCTACTAGTTTGCCTGTTTAATAAAGATTATCCTGGACAAATGAAAATAATTTTCTAGCTCGAAATAATTTTTCGACGATATTCCTTTGTTGCTTCGAACAATTTAAGGAACAGACTTGTTGTAATTCAAAAATGCACAGAATTAACGCGGAAATGATTTACGAGTGTAAATGGCTATCAAAAAATACTCTTATGAATATTACGCTCTGTATATTACAACCATACTACACAACATGCTACCAAAGGTATAAATATGTAAATAGAAAACGTTCGATCGTCGACCAGACAAGGATAAGCATTTTCACAGGAAGTTGCTTCCGAGTCTGCAAATGGGGCAGACGCGATCCAAATAATTTATTAAAGTATACAATTAATTTCTGAAATAACATGACCGGATGGAGCGAGATATCGTGGCTTTATAAATTTCTTATATACGTAAACATTCGTTCATAATTCGATGCTCTCCAAGGTTCCAGTTTAATTATTCTGGTTTGTTTGATTTTCTTATGTGACAGCACGCGATGTCTAATTTTAAAACGGATTGAAACAAAAAACTCATTCGCAACTGCGTGCGAATATTGTTATTTAAAAGATTTCCTAACACCGTTATCACGGTATTAATTTTCTTTACAAATGCGGTAACTGAAAATTTCCGGTCTTTCCCTTTTCTCTCTCAATGTTATTCTCGATATTTTGATTCAAGTCCACAGCAGTTTTCCTGAAACGTGTTTGATAAGTTGTAAAAAAATTTCAAATAAAGAAAAACAAATTTCCGTTCGGTTCTGCATAGCGAAACACGTAATATCCTAACAAAGAGCAGAAGAAACTTGGAAGAAACCGACCGCAACGGAATTTTTGTATGCACCGCGGCAATCAATAGATCGGACTTCCTATTATATGCAGAAAATACGTTCTACTTTCGCGGCAAGGATTTACGAGAGCAACAATTACGCGAACGATCCCTGCGGCCTTGAAGGGACCTATGAAAGCGGGCACTGTATTTCCTAGTCGAATGAAATCTCTTTGCCAGAAGAAAGGAAAGTTCAACACCTGGCGCCCTGCTCGCCTTGCTTGACCCAACTTAACCTGATTCAAATCTTTCATTGGGATCCGCATCTTTTCGACAAAAGAAAGCGTTCCGCGGTGGCCCTTCGCAAACGGAAAAAAGGTTCAACGCCGACAGCTGCCTCCGGTGGCCATATTGTGAAAGCGGAGAAGGTTGTCCGAAAACGCGCTTACCCTGCCCTAATTGACCACTGTCGATCAGGCCAAACGCTCGAGGTGTTCTCGTGCCGAGATCAAAATCAAGAAACACCGGCAGACAATTATTATCCTTGGCAAATCTTCGACGTTTTCAATGCGCACGTTCTCGCGCTGTGTAATTGCGTCGATTACAGCCGTCCATAATTTCTTTACCTGCTTTTTTTTCTTCTTCTTCTTCTTCTTTATTTAACGCTAGGTTTACGCAGCACTAAAAGTGACTATTTTACATTACTTTATGAAAATAACGCGCTACCCACACCTTTAGCAATATTTTAAAAATAATGTATACCCAAAGAAATAAATTTGATGAATAATTTCTCATGCATGCATCCTTAGAATCTTAATAATTTTAAATTAAAAATATTAGAACCCCATCACACATTTTTCCCGTAAACCTCTAGTGTTAAAGAAATAATATGTGAAACGATTAAAAATGAAATGAAAATTACTTTTTCGATTTTTATAATTTCCAATCGTTTGCTATCGTATTATGTAAACTCTCAAATGAGGTAAAAATTGCTATTGAAGTGAAGATTTAAAGAGTATGGACAAAGAGAGGAAACTTTGCAAAATTTATTATCTACTAATTCCATGAGAAATACCGGGAACTGTTCATCAGAATTTTAAAGCAGTTTTTAATTTGTAAACGTACGTTTAAAGCAAATGATTTAATATTCACACGTGACGAACAGTCGGCGTGAATAAATTTGCAAAGAGCTGCTTCCAGCCGTTTAGCAATTTTCGATATTCCTAGGGGGCTGGTAATGAAGCATAATTAGCAACAAGGCTAATATTAGCAAATTTGCTAAATTTAGATTTACCGGGTAAGGTGAGAGCTAAGTAAGGTTAGATATGGAACTGGAAAAAATCGCTAATAGGAAATCAAGTTTTTTCTCCTTGATTAAAAAATACAAGAAAATAATAGCAAATGTTAAAAATATACAAATTGAATACAGGGTGTCCCGAAAATACATATACACTGTTTAACGGGTCGGAACTTTCTGATTTTTCTTTCTCTTCAGGGTGTAATTAATTGGAAATAATGAGTGGACCAAGATTCAAACTGTGTATACATTTTGAGGGGACACCTTGTACAGTTGGAATAAAAGTATCTTTCTTGCGGCAATGTTAAGTCAAGTAAAAAATATTATACTACATAGATAGAAGAACTATCGAGAGAGAAAAATAAAATAACAACATTTACGGCTGCAGTACCGTTTAATACATCAAGGTCGGGTCTCTATGTGTTATTAAAACAGGCTTTGCGCAAAGTCAACAAGTCAGACTTTAAAAAACTTTAGCGAAAAAATGCACGGCCTTGAGTAGCAATTTATGACTGACAGTTTCGCACAGCCGCTCGTGGCAGTGTGAATCGTAAAAACAATTCGAATCTTTTCGAAATATAGAAAACACAATTACCGTTTGTCATCGTACGGTCGGTATAATAAACGCACAGCGTGGGAAGCGAAGCATAAAAATATTTAAACCCGTAACTGTTTTATAGCGCTCTCGAAGCATCTTTACATCTCCGGTCATTATCATACACTGTGGATTATCGAACGATCGCGTTCGCGGTATCATTAAATATAGATTTTCATTATTGATTTAACGTTTCACAAGATCTTGATTTATCAATCGATCACCAGACGTCACGCGCGGATAAGATAGCACACCAAATTCTCTTCTCGAATGATTAAATCATTGCTCGAAGACAATTCACGATACCTTATCGTAAATTACCGTGTGGCGAGGTTATCTGACAATGACACCGCCGGCCTCTCAATTTTTTCGGGTGAACTTTTTACTCGGCGACCAACCGAAGTCTTACGAATTGAAAGCCCACGGAAATAAGTCGAAATATTATTGACAAAAGAATGAGAAAAAATTATCGTGAAAAATGAGAAAATGGATTTTTAATATTTTTCACAAGTCCCAAATGAACTTTTAATTGCTACTCCAAAAATGAATGTAAAAACAGAAACGAGTATGCATTATCGATCTATAATTATTCAAATTATTAATTAAATTTCTTCTTTCAAGCACAGTTTAATTCGAACTGTTGTCGTCTAATAAATGGATTGGAATAATTGAACTGTGCTGCACGTTTGATCGGTGCAAACAATTAATTTCGAATGTTATTTCATAGTTAACCGATACAATAAGAAGCAGAACAAATATTTAAAGACTGAAACGATTAATGTCAACATCAGATCATGCGAATAAAAATCTGTTTAGCCGAATGGGGCGAAAAGAATTTTTAAAGTTAAATTAGTTTGTTCAGATGTAAGGAAAGAATTTGCGGACAGTTTGATTATCGACGAGAAACTAATGCGATCAGTTACTATAGATTTAGGTAAATTATTTTACAGATACGTCAGCTGTATTTTACAATTCGTACACGCATGAGAGTTCGATTAGTGACAAATTATCAAGCATGGAAGACTGTCATAACTCGACTTCAGATTTTATGCATTTATAAGAAAAAAAAAAAAATGAGTTGCTCAACTGCAAAGCAACAAAGACATTTAAAGAATTTGAAAATACAGTAGTTTTACAAGTAGAATTTGAAAATACAGTTTTCAGCTCGCTAAAATAATTCAATTAGAATGCGATTTAAATCTGCAGTCCGGTCATCACCAGATACAGTCATTTCTCGATATATGTCGCAAATACTTGACTGATAAAAGTCGCAGTACTGTCCCCACTACGTGGACGAAAGAATGATAGTGTCTCCTGGACGATATACGTCGCTGGCAAGACCCGTATTGTTGAAATATATCGAGAAGACGTTGTACCAAGCGCACTGCATTACCACGCTACTAATTATGTTCGTGTAATTATCATTCGTGTAATTTGTTTTTATTTTTAGTACTTATTTAAGAAATAAAATGATGATTTGTAGAAATGGTATTGTGAAAGATATTTAATTAAATTTATAAAAGTAAAATTAAGTTCTGTATCTTTTGTATTAGGAATTATTAAAATTTAACTATAATAATTATTAATCTCGAATATATGAATGAGTTGTTTGAATAAAATTTTTTTTTGCGGCATAAAAATTATTAATATTTTATTTGATGTGAAATGTTATACGAATTTATAAATACCTAGTTTTTTTTTAAATGAAATGAATTTAATTCATATATTTAATTTATGAACAAATTATCATTCGTCCTTACCGAATGATTTTCCTCCTATTATTGGGATGTAGCCTCTTCGCCATTTCAGGGTCGACCTCCTTCAGCTTCTCGTAAAGATCCTCGTTGCTCTGCTCAGTGGTCCGATCCATTTCGATTTTCACTTTCTTATTGTTCCCAGCGTCGCGCGAACTATCCGTCGAATTGTCAACTGTTTCCGGATCGCGGATTAGAATATTCCACAGAAGGGCCTCGATGTAATAATTGGTCCCGCCGACAATGATCGGAAGCTTTTTCCTGGCCAGCAGGTCGTCTATCTAAATCGGTCAAAGCAGATGCACATTCGAGGGAGGCTCAATGCGACGCACAGGATCAAAGATCGCTGCTAAAGACCGTGTCTAATTATTAATTTCATGGTCTTGCTGGATGGAATCGCGCTGCTTCGTTCTAGGAATTAATTTTACGAAGCGTCACGAGGAGGGAGAATCGTTTCGGAGCAAACGAAATCTGTCGCGCAACGGACCATAAGCGGACACGTAAACGGTAGTTCGACGGATAAGCCACGTAAAAGCAAAAAATCACAGATAACAAGCAGACGGGTTATTGCTTATGGGGAACGGTTAATATGCAACTAATCGCTACGACTAACCAAGTCATTTTAACTTTCCTTTCAATGGTGTTAAGTTAGATGCTTGATTTTGTATAATTGGTAATTAGGGATTGGCGGAAGCAATCGGTTGCAAATAATTGGTTGCAGCGAACAAAAGGCTGGGTAAAATGTGAAAAATTACAATGGGCAGGGTCATATCCCGGAATTGACACACGGTGAAGTCAGGAATCAAAGGGTCTACGACGTCTAACATATGATGCGGCGCCATTTTCCTTTCCTCTTGCGTTACTTTCGCTGTGACGATGTCCAGGCTCTTGTACAGCTGCGAAAAAGAAACAACGAGAATACAATGTAACAATTTATGAGAAAATGTAACGCATCATTTATGCTAACATTGACAAGGAAACACTATGTACATTCAAAACGAATTGCTTCAACTGAATCCTATAGTACGGTCTTTACTCGATATATGTCCGAAATATCTAGCCGATATATGTCCCTGGGTAGACCCGTGTTGTGGACATATACCGAGTAAGCACTGTATTTTATACAAATACAATTAAATGACTGTGTGTTAACATTTCTTCGGCACTTTTCCAAAGAATATCACAAAGTAAAATGAAATTTTTAAAACTAGTAGGCAATTCGTTAAATTATTTATTAAATGAAATACATCGTTCGTTAAAACATTTCATTGAACGAAGTATAATACTACTGAAGATTTTCAGTCGTTCAAGAAACTGTTGGAACCTACGGATTAAACTCGAACAGAATACAATTAAGTTTCAATACTTCCATCGAATTGAAGTCATTATCGAAATGGTTCGATGATCAACGACTTGGTTTTAATGAAGGAAAGAAACGCTATTAAAAATCAATAAAATCGAACTGCTTATCCTCGTATACTAATCGTACCATGAATCACTGCATAAAAAGCCGACGTCCAAACATTGTTTAATAATGTAACGTGCATATCTGGTTTCTTTGAACCACTTTTTTGTCTCTCTCTCTCTCACTCTCTCGAGAGATTCATTCATGATTGAATTTATGATAATTATTTTCTCCGTTGCGTAATTCGGAACGATCCGAGAACGAGCATTACAGATGCGCCGAAAATTGCAGTCAGACATTTGCCAAACGACAGCACGGCAAAACATTGGCCGGCGACGATAACGATCGCCGATCAATAAGTTTTTACCGGTTCGGGTCATTAATCGTTCGAGCCACGCGTGTATGTATGTATGTATGCGTATTCGGTTATGCGAACACGCATTTCGGCGGCGCACAGTGGGGTATTTGGCCAGTTTAGCGCGCCAAAAGTCAAAATTTTTAGTTTGTTCAAAATGACTGAAACTTTTTTCTCGTGTACCTGAATATATATGCGAGTAATATACAATAATATTTTTCTATAAACAGTATTATTTAGTAACATATAGACACTTGAAAGTGACATATTCTCGTGACCAAGAGAAGGGTCGAAAAACATGTGTTAAAGAAATGATTCTTTTCACAAGTTTGGTGTATGGAATCGGGATAAAAACATATCTAGGATGTAAAGGAAGGTATATAAAGTAATTTTATAGCTTTTTGTTCTAAACGCTTCGGTGTTTTTGATAGAATAAACAATTGAAAATGGTACAATTTTTTTTTTTCAGAAAATTAAAATGTATTATGTAATAACTTTTTTTCTCCGCAAAACGCCTCTCTAATGTTTTTTGAGGTTATTCAGTAGACATTGCTTTACAGAATCCTGAAGAGTTTAGGTGCATCATAGTGCCACACATGGAGAAATTTAACTTTCTGTGCGATACATATCAGTATGGCATGAATCGACCGTATAACATATGACTGATAATGATGAAATAATTGATCTGTAGGATATAGATACTTGGAGGTAAATGAAGGAGAATGAATGTCACTATTGCTAAAATATTTAGTTTATATTATTGGAAAAATGTAATCGTGGTTAAACAATCGAGTGTCAGTCTTTCTTTGAATACTGTGGTGAGCATGAGCAAGCATCCTTGCTAGTAAAGTAATCAGGGGTCAGATTTATATATCAGTGCCTTATTTTATGTTCCTTTCCTATTGTCCTCCGTCCTGCGCGGGTCTGGTCAGTGCCGGTTCACGCAGTCCTAATCCTCGCTCCTGGCTTTTCCAGGTTCTCGCTTGGGGTCTGTTCAAGCCTACGGCCAGGCTTTCCGAAATTATAGAGAAGACCATAGTAGAAAATTTTCAAGGAAGGAGTGTAATTGCAATGTGCTCAATCGATTGTTACTGAGTTCTGATCCTTTCATAACAAGCAATAGAAAATTGCATAAAAAAGCGAAAAATAAATTATCACCAGAGGTTATAGATATGCTTGTACTCTCCGCTAAAATTAATTACGACAGTAGTGACTCATCTAACACATCCATACAGTCCGAAGATTCGAATTTAGAATATTCGTTACAATTTATTTGATAAATATTGTATAGTTGTTGTAATATTGTATATTGTACAGTTGTGTTTCGTTGTCAGTAAACTATGATTTTGATATTTAGACTTTGTGAAATTTGTTTGTAATAGCAATTTCTCTAAATCTGACAAAAAAATGTTTCAAATAAAAGTTTAACAGTATTAATAAACGTATAAATTGCAATACAAAAAACATTAAAAAAATTTGTTTAAAAGAAAAAAACAAGATCGCTTCGATTTTTTAAACATTAAACTGTATTTTTGATTTGATAATGTTGTAGCTGGTATTAAGACGAATTCAACGATATATAATATTATGATCTTTACATTATTAATAACGTCGTAATAGTTTTGGCGCGCTAAAATGGCCAAATACCCCACTGTGCGTCGTCCGCGTTCGTTCTCACCGATCGCGGAACGTAGTCGAAGATGTAGAAAGTCTCGAATCAGGAAATATCAAACGGTCGGCGCCGTGCTAGTTATCAGCGTTGTCAGGCCCCCATTCTGTCAAGTCGTTTCGTTCTAACCCCTTGATAAGTGTCACTGCCAGTCGAGGAAGTCAACGAAAGGAAATCGCAGGAAGCGGTTAACATGCTGATTTTCCTTATCTCTCGATGACAGAAGAGACTTTTGACATTCCCGCGTGGCCAGCGGCCGCCATCGCTTTCTACAGAATATTTCTATAGCGGTCTGAAACGCGAAATTTAGTGACATTTTGCCAAAAAATCAACTGTCTCGTATCGACTTATATCAACCTTGAAAATGAAAAAAATTTAATCAATACTGTTACTGTAATAAACTGTTAAAGTCGGAAGTTTTGAGGATAGCTTTTCTTCTTTGAGATGCTCTGGCCATCCTTTTTAATATTTTCCTTCGAATTTTTGTTTTCAATTGAAAGGTTTATCTTTTGTAAATTACCATTGTCGATTAAAAATGTAATGTATTAAACATGTCATGCCAAACGCAATGTAGAAAATTTACAAAATTCTTAAAATTTCGCAAGGAATATCTTCTGTATCATACGAGATCATAGAATTTTACAAAATGGAGTACTTTCAGCACACTTTCTTCTACACAATCATGTAAGAATTATTTCCCATCTCGTCCCATATCACAAGTTATTATTGTTTAAAGTCGCCCACGTCCGTCCGGCTATGCGCACAGGTCCTCGGATACCTCAGTACATACTTTGTCCGTTAGTTCAGTATATCTTCTAAGACAGAAGAGATCACGGAATTTTACAAAATGGAATATGTTCAGCACACTTCCTTCTATATGATCGTGCAAGAATTAATATTTCAAATCTCGTCCAATATCACGCGTTATTCTCGGTTTCTTCGTCAGGACTCTTTGACGACTAAAAAACACTAGGCACTAAACCAAATTTTATTTAAAGGGCGATTTTTCAAAAGTTTAGAGGAATAATAGATTTACTAAGCAGGATATGTTTCTAAAAGTTGTTAAATTTGTAAATATATTTAAAAAAAAAGCTATTAAATAAACAGAGAGTATGGTACATTATGCACCGTTAAAGAAGATTACTTGCTAATATTCTACACCCCAAATATCACTTCGATATCTTTAATAGTTTACAAGTATTGGAATATGGGTATACTAATAAACCACACTCTATTATAAAATATAAAATAGAAGTTATATTTCAATATTTAATCTAGAAGCACGTTGCAAGACACGTGTCTTCACTCTTCGAAAAAAACGACACGAATGAAACATAAGAGATCCAGAAACAGAGAGGCAACAGTTCAATATAAAACAACTGAGGATCGAGGGTCCCATGCCGAGCACAACGTACAATGTATATTGACTGTAGATACAATGTATGCATCCACAGACCAAGAGTCGATTCAAACGATTCTTCCTTCTAAAGATGTAACAGATTAATTTTGTTCTACATTTATTCATAAATTCCAACAACAAGTTATACCAAAATGTCCCCCCGGAGCAAATATACCGGGAGAAGAAAAGAAATTACAGGTGAACTAGTTTCCGCGCGAAAGGCTGAATATTTTCGATGATATAATCGGCGCGATGCAATTCTCATTCCACTTCAATGACGGCTATCAGCTGCATAGTTCGCGATATTACATAAGACCGACATGCAACGGGAAAATATCCGGACGAACGGTGAACGTTAAGAACCAAATTTTCGCGAACTAGTAAGAAATTAAGAACCGACGATTTAGCAACGAGAAGTCGCCGTTAATGCTACCTTGCATAATGGTTTATCGCATGAAGACATTAACCGAAGAATTTAAAGTGAATCCTATTTTGATAAAACAAGCAATTAATTGGATGTTAATCGGCGATATCTGTATCCTGTATCTCGCACACACAAATTTCCACCAGCCGCGTTGATCACTTTCACAGTTAACGAAGTTGACCAGACGCAATAATTAATCTCCGGACACGAGCGGCATTATTTATCCGCGAAACGAGACAGGTTGCAACACTGAAGATGTCAAACACAGTATATATTATATATCGCGTGATAATCTTCTCAGAAATTTAATTAAGAAAACCACGCCATTCTAAAATGTCTAAAACTTCTTATTTTGCAATTTGATAGTACAGTGTTTACTCGATATACAGGGTCATCCGTTTTTAAACGGCCAAACGTCAACCAGCTATAGAGGGCCCCAAATGGAACAACTTTCACCCCTAACACTTTTTTTGATTCGGCCTTGATTTCTTGAAAATATTTTTAACAATACGTACCCAAAAGATGTATTTAAAATCATTCTTAAAACTCGAGTCCCGTTACATTCCTTAAATATTTAGGTATTGCGGTATGACGGGTTTTTGCAATTATCTAAAAATCAAGACCGAATCAAAAAAAGTGTTAGGGGTGAAAGTTGTTTCATTTGGTGTCCTCTATAGCTGGTTGACGTTTGGCCGTTTAAAAACGGATGACCCTGTATGTCCAAAACACGGGTCTTGCCACCGGACATATATCGACCAGGGGATACTATTCTTTTGTCATATTAACTAGAGAATTTTGAATACTTCTCACCACTGGTATTACCAAGAAATGGCAAATAATCGGTATTTTTAAAACGAGACAATATATATTTATCATTATTACGTCGGTGATAGTCAAAATCAAGGTCAATTTAGTGACCTATGATATCGTGAAGTAACAGCGATATATTCATATAAATTAGCAAAAAAGACCTATTATAATAAATGGTCAAAATGGTGCCAATCAGCTGCGGTCCAATTCGGTAGGAACAAATAAACGATTCCTTCGACGTTGATTTATGAATCGAAAGTTATGATTCTGGGAACTTACTAACTGATAAACTGAACCAGTTGAACGAGAGATAAATATGTCATATAAAACGTAATATATGTAGTTATTTCTGCACATGATTTTAAATATAAAAGTGCATTCTATAAAAAGAAAGACACATTTCTATATATTCTTAATCACGCAGCAAATTTTTATCTGCAATTAACTTCTCCGTCCGTACTTCGTAAAACTATGCATTCGCGTGGACTGTCTTTTTCGTACTCAAGGTCACATGAAGGTCTCGATACGACAGGTCGTTGAATTGATCTTGATATTCGCTATCAGCGAACGATGATAAAAACACACAATCCCGTGTGAAAAAAACATCGATGAAATTTATTTCTCATGATATTTGCCCCCGAAAAATATCGAATCCGATATTTTTATAAAAATAAAAGCACGAGAGAGATATTCAAGTTTTGGCAAGTATGTCGAAAAACGAAAAAAAAAAAAAAACTAAATTTGCATGCAGACACGCAACCTGCTAAACTTGGTCTATGAAAAATTAAAATGTCACTGCGACTGGTTACGTTCGTACTGAGATAACATTCGTACAACACGGTATTATAATATTCTATAAATAGTAGGACATACTATAATAGAAAGTATATGTCATTGAAATTGGTAAACGAAAGTGTTCTCGGCGGTACTGCGCGCGCGCGCGTAATTGGAAAATTGAAACGACGAGGAACGCGGGTGTTAAAAAAAAAAAAAAGAAAAAGAAAAAAACGAGGAACTCTAGAAAACGAAACAAAATGATTTGCAACGCGGCGAAGTAAGTTCACCGGGAATCTCGGACACGCTGTAAACATTTTCTTATTTAGAAACAGCGCTGATGGATGGATACACAAGCAACTCTTCCCGCCAGAAGTTTATTTACACTTAGATGCTGCTTCGGCTGAGAACGTAATGATAAAACAAACGAAAAAAGAAAGTGGAGGAGGGCAAGTAGCACGTGGAGCAACTATCAGCAAAGTTCAAGGAGAACAATCGGACGCGCGGTCGTTACATTTCAATAACGAAATTTGTAATTGCGCTATCGCGGCCGCGAAATCGCTACTGCCATGTGGCAACCGATCGCGCGGACGTTTTTTCGCACGGCGTTTAATCAACAGTTATTAATCGCCTAATTATGATCGTGAAACGCGCATCAAACTTCTTTGATTGGCGCCGTTATCGATTTGTAAACTCGTGAAACGACGACGGCCAAAGCCGGATTATCATACACGGTATCGAATGTACTCTGAGGGATAGTGTTATTAAAATTTTTCGTCTACACGCGAAATTTTAAAAGTAATTTTTTTGAAAGTAACACATTAAATATTCATTCAAATCACACCTACTCATTTTTCTTAGAAACGCAGTCTATTAATGACCAGTGATGTTGACGTTGATGCGACTTTAAATTCAAGAGAGGAAAAAAAAATACAAACATAATAATCCGGAGGAAAATAAAAAGTGCAAAGCGAGCTCAATGTTCAGTGTCCACTGATTTCTTATCCTGGGCACACAGAACAGCGGCCACGCCCCTGCGGGCACGTAGTCACGCCCCTGCGGGAACGAAGCCACGCCCCCGCGGGCAAGGCTGCATGGATTTGTCGCACGCATTGTCACAGCTACTGTGCGGGACTCAGAAGTAGTGCCGTGAAGGGAATGCTGGGCTGATTGGTCAGAGTGGAGGGGGCACGCCTAGTTTCTCACGCATTTTCGGCTCCAGCGAACTATTGGTTAACACTAGAACGACCAAGCACTAAATGCAACTGGCATATAGTCTTATAGTTTTGTTTAAATATCTCCATCGATAGAGAAGTTTATTAAAAAATTTTCTCATGGAAACATATTTATAATTTCAATATCTCTAAAAGAAAAAATTAGGAAGAATTCATTTTGACCCATCCGGTAGTTCTAGTGTTAAAGCGACACGCATACTGTGTAGCGTGTGACGTAGAAGCCTGAACTTTGGGACTAGGGGAACATCAGTGGTGGGGATGAGCGGAGCAAGCGAGGGTCCCCTTCGCCCCTGTGCCTTTCTACTAGACTTCTTGTGAAGCACGAACAGTACATAACCCCACTCCGCCAAATCAGGCGCGTTTAGCAAGTTTTCCGACAGCTCTGAATTAAATTGGCGGATTTTGTATCATTTGGGATCCTTTTAATCTAGACGTTCGACGTTTACCACCGGCGTATGTTATATAATTTCCAGACGAAAAATGTCGGAGATACATGATTAATGGCATAACGACCCAGATGTTGAAATCTACGTCTCACTCAGCGATACGGGGCCGAAAGCATCGCTCTCGTCTTTCACTCGTTCATCATTCTACAGGAGATTCCTCGACGAGGCGATGCTGCCGAGATAGCCGGGCGGATTTCGCGCGCCACATTCGTCCTCTAGAAATCCAGACGGACCCAATTCGAGTGTCCGCAAATAAACGAGAGAACGAGGCTCGACTGGAGTTCGGCTTCCTAGACATCAAGGTCCCCGAGTGAGATGGCGAAACAGGAAAAGACGCGCAATGAGTCAAACGTCGCCTAAACGCCACCAAATCATTGCGAGTGTTCAACAAAAATTTAACACGCTGTCTACCACGTGTATTTTATGCCAGCTGTTTCATTCATTGACGCGAGTAACGTCATTAACTGTCATTAAGTGTTGAAGTTTTTACATTGTAGGTATAATCTAGTTAATCTTAACTGGATAATTTTTCTAATTTTTCTTTAATTTTAATTCGATAATCTAGTTAATTTTATTGCGTATAACATGTATAAAATGTATAACCACCATGGCTTTCAACGCGTTCATTAATTAAATTCACAATTATGTTGAGACATAAGTATGAAATGGTAACTTGAATTGTAACACTCTCCTTGAGCAACAATTTTCCTATTTTTCAGCCATATTATTCCGACCAAAAGAAATTTTTAAAGAATTATTTATTACACAGAAAACCAATCCTTCTAACATCCCAGAAGAATTTCAGTCGTTTGGTCGAATTTTAATACGTCGACCGCCATGTCACTCAGATGTGGGTGATGGAATTATTTGTCCAGGTTTTAAAATGAATTTTTACGTTAATATATTCATTTGGCACTCAAAGTGTTAAACGAGTAATTAATTTTTGAGGGGCGTAGAAGGAGTATACGTATATCTAGTCCCTGAAGTTACAAACATATAATTATACAGCGGTTCTTCATGCAAATAAGCCCGGTTGAATTTTAAAAAATGTATTTATTTTAAAAAGGTGTACGAGGACTTTGTGCAACCGGTTGATGTCGTCAGTATGTAATCGTTCGTTCTCAGGGGTTTAAATATAAATGTGTATTTTCGTGGGTTTCGCGTGCCGTTCGTTCACGAAACGGTTTCGTGCCGAAATTATGGCAGTTGTAAAATCGATTTTCGAGGACTGGGACAATTTTGTCCCCCTGTGTTATGCGCGGAACGAGGGGGTACTTTATGGGAAATGGTCGTCGACCAATCGCGAGGAGAAACCGAGAAATCTGCTGTGCCGTAACAGTGCCCCCCGTGCCTACTAGAAGGAAGTTCATGCGTTCGCAAGCGTCCTGCGCGTCATGATTTATTGATATCGCTTAAGAGGTATCGCGAGCCGAGACCTCCCACCGATATAGACCGTAATTATCGGAGTTACCGGCAAATCGTGAAGCAATTACGGTGGATGCGTCGATTGAAATTTTATCGCGTGCGCGCAGCTAACCGATCCCGCGGCAATGTCTACAATCACCTAGCCGGGATGCAGTCACGCCTGAAATTGATTGGGAATTTGCGTAACGATGGAAGACGCCGTAACGCCTCGCTCATTGAATCAAATTTATTCGAACCGACCAATTAAGACGCGTCTACGAAATTGATAGATGACCGCGTGCTTCTTCGAGATCGAACTTCACATTCGAATTTCGAATTCGAGGCTGGCCAGGTTCATTTACGGTTCACCCTTTCGAGCAGAGTCCTTTTCTATCTGAACGTTATTAATCGTTCTTTTAAAAATATATTTTACCCACCCGAGGGTAAGCGCGAAATTCATGTGTCAATATTAAAAATTCTACGTACGGATCATAAATTGATCCGTATCATAAATAAAACATATTTTATAATCATAATAAAATAAATAAATAAAAATAAAATATTTAATATAATCATAAATAAAAATCATAAATACGGATCATAATCTACGTCTGGATCATAAACGTCGTGGAATTATCCATGGAAGGGCCGCGAAGCTCGATAGGCCTCGGACGCCAAACATAACTCAGCACGGGTATGTCTCCTGGACGATACACGACGCTGGCAAGACCAGTGGTGTTGACATATATCGTGCACGATTTGAAAATAAATCTTAAGCAGCTACGTCTTAAAATAACATTTAAAAATTCAATCGATCAATTTCTACAATTTTCTACAATTTCTACTTTTTTCTTAAAACTGCGTGGGATTTTTTTTAAAGAAAGTTTTTGAGGTTTGAAAATCGGGAATGAATTTTTGCAATCATCCTATTGTATATAGATAGGTGGTATATATACAGGTGGTATATATATATATACGATTATATTAAATGTAGATTTTGATGTCGAAAGTACAATGTTTGTTACGTGAAAAACAAAGTGTGTTATATGAAGTACTTTCTTGTTCTCTTAAGGTTTGACAAATTTTTTTGTACGTTTGTAAATATTTTATCAATATTAATACATAAGACAGATGGAAACCCAGCGCATCTTGAACCTAACGAAGCTGAGATTAATAAACGAATAATATAAAATATTACGACTATGGTCACTTTAAAACGGGCTAGAAGCGATTTCGACCGTTTCGCGTCTGCGTTAAGTGACGCAATGCGTATAAAATCCGATCGAACGAAAAAAAAGGAAAATTTAAAAGTTAAATTGCGGTTTAACAAAAATGCTTTGTATCGTAAACCCGCCGCTAAAGTATTCCCGCATTTCCATGATACCGATTGAAGGTTAACGATAAAAAATATAAAATAATTATTGTATCGGTTTTAAGAAGCCATTGAATTCGTCGGCAGTTAAACGACAATTAAAACGAAGATATTTAAATGGAGAACAAAAGAGCAAGAAGGAATACTGCAGCGAACAATCGCGTTAAGTAACCTTACACGACTGTTACACTAACTTTGCGGAAAGACGCGAAATACATGTTCCGACTGTCTGCGAAATAGCATGGATTATTATTATTCATGAGCACTACATCCGGATCGCGGACATTATATTCACTAATTTGCATTATCTTCGAAAGACACGCGTCAATGAAGCCGCTTAATTTGAATAGCCGATTTGAACGTACAAGCCAGCCTACGAGAATTCAGCTTAGAAAGTTTATTTCTATTTTCAGCTGATAACGCGTCTAATATCTATAATATTAATCCATTAGTATCTGTCAAGAGGTGATAAAAAAATTCATTAAATCGCGAGACCACTTCGATCAACACATCGTCGCATAAACTCTTTTATACTCTTATTAATTTATATTTTTTAACGTTTCATTCACATTTTATTTAGTCGCAACCAAACGAACTTATGTTACAACCCAATATTCGAATAAGCAATTTCTCGAAAACCATCGAATTACGTTCGGAGAATCGAATACAAATATTTGCCAAAAAGTGAAATGCCAAAAAGTAACTTCCCAAATATAAATCTAAAACAAATGTATAAATTTTATGAATTTTCAGTTTCCTACAATATCAATAAAATCTCGACACTAGGTTTACGGGGCACCTAACGTACCTATTCTACATTACTTAAAAAATGTTTAGTCAATTCTTTTACCATTTCATATATACCCAAAGAAATAAATTTGTTGAATAATTTCTCGTTGGTGCATCTTCACAATTTCGACAATTGTGAATTAAAAATACTAGAACCCGCCATTTTGACGGGTCCCCCGTAAACCTAGTGTTAAACATTTACTCGTCTACATACATGATTGAATTCGTTTTAATTTTTCTCTTAGATCCCATGAGAAACAGTTCTCCGTCGATCTTTGAGAAAAATCTAAAAGGAGCTGATTCGTTTGATCTCGATTTTCCAAGTGTCGACAGATTAAAATATGTATGCATCCGAGGTGTGTTATGGTGGAAAGACGAATCCTTTATAAGGGCTGCGTGCTACTTGGCCAAGCTGGAGAAGGGTCAATAAATCAGCAAAGGAAAGAAGGGTCCACATAGAATACTTAATCAGTAGAAAACACGGAGGCACATAATCGCACGTGTACAGACTTGAGCAGCGGCGTGGCATTAGAATTATTTAGGCGCACCGGGGGACCAAAATCGTTTGTGATTGTGAGCCACGAATTATTCAGGACATCCGAAGGATATGCCTCGCTGGTAGGATGTTACGATATCATTCGCGGCTTCCTAGAAGAACTGGGTCGAACGCACCGTTACCCCTCGGCGTTTTAATATTCATCAAACACGACCAGCTTGACATCAAAGAACCATACCGATCGGCCACGGCCATCTTCTATCTAGGCGGCAACGGATTCCGAAAGTTCGTTTCCAATTCGAAGGAATTTTTATGAGAGATCTTTTTGCCTGTGACTTGTCGTCGCAGATTAGCTAATTAGAGGGTCGACATTATGCCGAATACCGAGAAACGGCGCTCAGTGAAAACAGAAAATGGCTGAAAACGATCGGCCAATTGAGTTTCTCCTTGAAGATGCTTTTTACCGAATGCTGCCGGTATTATGTAAAAGGTTCAGCGATCTTATTTTTTTTTTTCTTCTTTTTTTTTCAATGACGAAACGACCTTGTGGTAAGAATAAATTAGATTTATTCGCGCGAAGAAATATATTCGTTGTTCACACGCGACTATACATCGGCCGTACATTCTTATAAATATTTTATCAAAGTGAGAATCTATTTCTTCCTTTGATAGTTTTAATGAATTTTGAACGTATTTGAAGTTTAATATTAATCACGTTCCCCCACCAAATTTATGTAATTTTTTTCTGAACGCATATCATTCATTCTGGCGTGACGCTATCGGTGGAAAATATGGAACTGGAAATTCATCATTAACATAATTTTAAACTATGTATCTTCCGCTCGAACGCCAACATGGTTCAGTTAAAGGTATGTACACTATACTGGGAACATACTTGTTACGAACAACTCGAAATAATAAAATATTTACTAAAGCTACATATTCACCTTCAATTCGACAATTTTTCCACAAAAATGAAGAGAACACACGAGAATCATATTGATTCACATTGAAATAGACTTTTCCTAAAAGTAATATTGTAGTAATTAACCCCTTGCACTACTATTTACATTGTGATTATAATGATTAGAAAATCTTCATCGTTCAGAATTTCATAGAAAAGAAGATAGATTATATTTATTGTATGCCTACGTTTTCTCCAAAGAATATATGTGCCCATAATTATGAAAATGGTCTGTCATAAAAAAAAAAAAATTACATTGAATAAATTTAGTTTAAAATCATGTCGTGTGAAATAAGTGATAAATTCATTTTTTTTTTTTAATTTTGACTTAGACCACTTTCATAATTATGGGCACATATATCAGCTGCAACAAAATAGAATTTTATTTCAGTTTAAAGGAAATTAATAACATACCTATTTATTAGACTCTGTTCAGAATCTTCACCACGAGTCTGACTCGATATTGTAGCTCAAGGGATTAAAAGTAATATTATATTTCTTTAAAAGTAACATCTGAACAAAATTTAAAGGCAAAATCTTTGTACCCGAAAACAATGTATAATAAACCTGTATATTGTAACACTATTTGTTGATCAAAACGCTTCGTAAGATTTGCATTCGAAAATCGGGAATTTCATGTGCAACAACCTGATAGTACAGATCCGAAGGGTAACGTGACTTTCAATCGCAACTTTGATCAAACTAACAGCATAGTTAGTTGCCAGCTATGCACGGTGATATGGACCGAGAACATTTTAACCGGATAGTCAAACATGCCGGGGTACTTAAGGGACCACCGAGCCCATCGAAAGTACCGTAAACACTATCCAGGATGCGGTATCCCTTTGTCGGCTCGTTTTATTTTATTTTTTTTAAGTGGTTATTGCGAACAAACTGCCTTCTAATAGCTCTCTAGCAAAGGCGAACGAACGCGAGGAAAATTCAATCGTGTCGTTCATAAATTTGCAGAAGATCGGTTATGGTAACCATAGAGACAGCTTTGTCAGTAACTGCTTCGATCACGAGCATATGCGAAATCTTTCGGTGAACGAAATATGCTACAATGACGCTCCGGTAGATTTAATGAAAATTAGTATACGGTGACTCCAACTAATATTCGTACACTCTTAAAAATCGCAGTACTTTGTCAATGTTGGACTATACTACTTGAATTTTTTGAGAAATTAGAAGAATTGGAGCGTTACATAACGTGAGAAAAATGTTTGATTAAAATTGCAACTGGTCGAAATTACAAAGAAAGTACTAAAAGTTGTGTTTTACAACTTTTTAATGCGGGCTTACACTAAAAATTTAAAAAGTACGTTTTGTACATCTGTATCGATTATACAAATTCCGAATATTTCATCTAAATCGGTCAACGTTGCACTGAGCTACAAACGTTTAACGATGAAAAGTTAAGGGCGAAAGTCGCACAATTTTGGCCTTGCCAGGGAATTTCGCCCTTATGAAATCATTTTCTAACATCTGCAGCTCATTGCAACGTCGACCGATTTTGATGAAATTCTCAGAACATGTATAATTGATACAGATCTACAAATTGTTCTTCCTAAATTTTCAATGTAAGTCCATATAAAAAAGTTGCAAAATACAACTTTTAGTTTATTCTCTGCAATTTCGACCAATTGGAATTTTTGTAAAAAAATTTTTTCACGTTATGTAACGATCCAATTGTTCTAACTTCTCAAAAAAATTCAAGTAGTATAGTCCAATATTGACAAAGTTATGCGATTTTTAAGAGTGTACGAATATTAGTTGGAGTCACTGTATCTCGTGTGATCTGAAAATTGCGGTGTAACTAAACTCGGACTGTATTAAAATTCGGATTAGCATAAACGCTTCGTCGCATTAGGGTCTCCGGTGCGTTCCATGATTTCACAAAGGAAATTCGCTGTTAACCGAATCGCTCAAATTCATCGCGACCAGGCGAGGTACAAAATTAATTACACGAGATCAGTATGCAACGTTAATCTGTGACCGGACCACGGACTACCTAACTGCCGGCACTCTAACTGCGAAATCTCTAATGCTACGTTCCTTCGCCCACTTCGACTTTCCCGACATCCTCCACGAATTAATTAGCTATTCGATGGAACGATTTCCAAACGCGATGGTTCCCGGTGTCACAAATCAAACTCGTAATCCCCGGAGCAACGCGCAGTCGCCGATCGACCTAGATGGACGAACATTTTCTCGTATAAATAATAATAATCCTTTAGCACAGAAACGAGTCGGTAATTGTGCAGGCTATAATACGGCCGGAAATATTTTCCGTGATTAGGAGCACGTATGGAGTCGTTATTTATGGTCTATTAAATCGGTGTTCTTAGAGACAGGAACTACAAATATTTATACTTGCTCACCCTCGTTCGCTCTTAGGTGAACGATGAGCAGACTGTGGAGCTTTATATGAGATATAAACTTTCTGCGACAATTGCAGGAAATAGGAGTGGAAGAAAATTTCCATTCTCCTGTAAATTGCTTCAATAAATTGGAAAGAATGTAGGAATATTAATGATCCGCACTCTATTTATGATTCACCACGTTTCTGCCATAAATGTTTAAAATCCGTCATGGTAATTATTTACATTAGGGGCTTCCTCACCGATTTTGATGACCTTGAAGTATGTTGTCAAGGTCATCATTCTGAACAACTTTTTCCTATACACGTTTACCGCCGCTCAACTATAGCTTCCGAGATATTCGCAAAAAAGTTTTAACAAAAAAAAAATTATTTTCTCTTCTTAATATGTTCAAGAGGCTGCATATAATACAATAGCATTTTCAAATTCTTCCAATGTCTTCAAAGTTCGAAATTACATTTACTCATTTTTGTCATAAACGCATAAAATCCGCAGTCATAAAATAATGTAATCATAAAACAATGAAATTGTTAGAAGAATCCACGAATACAGTGATTTCTGTATATACACTGACCACCACTAATATTCGGACACTTTTAAAAATCGTATGACTTTGTTAACATTGGACCATACAACTTGGATTTTCTTAAGAAATTAGCACAATTGGTTTGCTACATAAAGTACAAAAAAATTGTACAAAAATTGCGATTGGTCGAAGTTGCGGAGAAAATGCTAAAAGTTGCATTTTAGACGTTAGGTAACGCTGGCAAGATCCGTGTTGTTGACATATATCGAGAATTCACCGTATTATGCTGTGCGAATTAAAATTATTCCCAGTCGAATCAAATTTTATTTCGCTTTCGGTACAGAAAACCTTCGTTGTGCGTAAAATCCGCAGCCTACCGACGAGTTTTGGTTTCATTGTGAATAACGGTGACAGTTTCGAAACTTTCGAGCTTATCCAGTCTCGAGACGGTCTCGAGTGTCTCGAAGACCTATCACTGCCGAAAGCACGCTGCATACAGACGACTCTGTTTGTCCCTGCAAATTCCGCAACGCGCCATGTACATTGTTGCGGGACCACCGCCATTTTGCTGCAATGGGACATACCGTGGTAGTCAAAATTCCATGAACGGCTTGTTCCCATGACTGCAGTGCGCAATGTCCATCTTACACCCATACATACATAGTGGCCGAGGATATTTGTGGGATGTTGAGAGTCTAATCATGCGACGTATCAATACTTTGTGCATTTTCCTATTACAGTCTTTTCTCGATGTATGTCGCAAATACCTGGCTGATAAAAGTCGCAGAACTATCCCCACTACCGCGAGCTATACCCCTTGACGAGTGTAAACGTAATACGAGTCGGGTACGACGTTCAGCGTGGATGAAAGAATCTCCTAGACGATATATGTCGCTGGCAAGACCTGTGCTTTTTTAAAATATATCGGGAAAACACTTTACCTATGTAACACTAGAACCACCGAAACAGACAAAACGACTGGTTTCTGATTTTTTCTTTTACAGTTACTGAAATTATAAAAATGTTTTTATCAGAAATCGTTCAATGAACTTCTTCATTCAAGCACATGTTAGAATAAAAATGGTATGGGGTTTGAATAGATGTAGTCTTGTCATTATTGCAAAGCAGAATACAACAGTTGTATTTATTGCTCGGTAGTTGTAGTGTTGATTCCTCCGGAGTATTTCAAGAGACGTAATCAATTTATAGAGACCAGCAACATCAGTTCTGCAAAAGATGTTACCCATCTCTTGCGAGTACAGTTGCTTGCGGTCGATAATTAAATGCAAATATGTTCTTCGGTATCGACACAGAACATTCGCTGGCTAAATGCTGTTAACACATCGCGTACGGGTCACGCGATATCTCGTATATAGGGTGTTCGCGGTAAATTGGACCAGCGTTTCTCTTGTAAACGGTAAGTATTAAAAAAGAAATATAGAAACGGTAGAACTTGTGAGTATCTTACCAGAAACACGATAACCTACGATTTTTCATATTTACATACTTTTTTCGAGAAACGAAGATTGCCTTCAGTTTTTTAAATGCAATGCTATAATATTCTTTCAATGTCCTACGTAAACGTAAGTCAAGACGAGTTCACATGTAACGGCATCACTTCCGAGGTCATACAAGATCGGCAATGAGAGAAATACGTAGATCGGTAGTGGGGATAATTCCACGACGTTTATCATCCAGGCCTTAGCGACGTATATGGAGAAATCACTGTATATTTTGTGTTAAACTCCATGGCAACTCCGTGGCTAATTTCTTTTCAGTAGATGAAATTTCTACGATATGATCTAAGAAATATGTAGATCGGTAGTGGGGATAATTCCGCGACGTTTATCATCCAGGCCTTAGCGACGTATATGGAGAAATCACTGTATATTTTGTGTCAAACTCCATGGCAACTCCGTGGCCAATTTCTTTTGAGTAGACCTTGAGATTTCTGCAATATCACCTAAGAATTAACCTAAAAATCCGTATAAACTTTTTCCGGTACCCAATGTCGTAAACTCGGAAGACGTTGAAAAATAGACCGAACTTTTTCGCCAGGACCTGTTTATGCAAAGCTTCCGCGTATCTTCAGCGTCATCCCGAAGAATGAGATGCGAGGCTGGTGGATCACGGAAGGATCCAGAGACAACGAGGGGTTCGACTTGTTTGACCTAAGCGTCCGAGTATCCGCGGATAATCCGCAAGCTGAGCTGGCGCGGATAGGGAGGACCGGTTTTTGGTAAACTTGATAAAAGGATGACGTGAGAAACTCTAATGCCCCTATACGTGGGGATATGATTCCGTTCGAGTGGGTGAAGGGGAGACAGGTGATCGGTGAAAGGAGGAGGGAGAATAATGGTGGACCATGGGATGGAACGAGAGACAGAGAGAGAGAGAGAGAGAGAGAGAGAGAGAGAGAGAGAGAAGGAGAGAGAGAAAGGGCGATTGTGCCGGACCGCCTCGAGGAGAGAGCGGAGAGACGAGATCGTTTGTATGCGCCATTCCTCCTCCCTGGACCAGTTTTCGTGCAGGTACCTCAAACTTATACGACCCTGGCGGAATACTTCAAGGGTCTCGATCTGCTTCCTACAAGATCGGGCTTGTTCTTCGTTGTCATACCGTAGATTAATCTGCCGCGGTGCTCTTACCTTTCGCTATAGCTATTCCGATGGACCCATCCTTCCTCATCCCCTCCCCCCACCGCCTCGTTACAACGACGCGCGGTGATCGGAATGCTCGATCTAGGTGGACAAAAACGAAAAGAGTCCCTCCGATTGTAAAAAGTTGCTAGTCCGTCGCAGGGATTCCATATTACGCTCGTAATCCGCAACGGAATCAGCATCCGGCAACTTGTGAAAAAATATCTCCTATCTCCAGACCTCCATTGCCTCTCTTCCCCTATTCGCATCTGGAATATTTTTTGCAAATAACTCGAGCTATCGTTTGCATTTCGGAGAAAAAATTGCCGTTCGTGCGAAAAAAATTCGGATCGTGCATTGAACAATTTTCACCACACTTTTTAATAACACACTGGCTACTCGATATATGTCACCATCAAGGGTCTAGCCAAGGACATGTATCGAGTACTATTCTTTGATCCACGCGACCTTAACCCCTTGCACTACTATTTATTTTGTGATTATAATGATTGGAAATTCTTCATCGTTCAGAATTTCATAGAATAAAAAAGATAGTTTATATTTGTTGTATGCCTATGTTTTCTCCAAAGAATATATACCAACTGCAACAAAATAGAATTTTATTTCGGTGTAAAGGAAATTAAAAACACATTTATTAGACTCTATTCAGAATCTTCATCACGAGTCTGGCTCGTTATTGTAGGGCAAGGGGTTAAACTTCTTAACCCTTCCCGAGATACACCCCGCGGCAGTGGGGATAATCTGAGACTTTTATCGCCTAGATACTCGGGACATATATCGAGCAAAGACTGCAATAATAATAATTGTACGTGCCAGCCAAAACTCCTTATTTAATTTATTATCTGGACGAGTTTAACCCTTAGCACTCGAACGGCGACTGTAAGGCACAATTAAAAATTGCTGTATCATTATTGAAAATATGTTTTACATTATCAAATTTGTTTTTAAATTTATAAAAGTACTTATACTCTAGGTCGGAAGAAACGTTTCATTTTGGAATGAAAATAGCTTCGAGTGCAAGGGGTTAATACTTGATACTCGTATTTAATACTTGCTGTTGATGTTAATACTTTACGCACGAATGATAATAAATTTATAAAATTGTATTCTCGCGTGTCAACGAGAAGAGCTACAGCCCCGATAAGAATTCTCCACTTGAATTGGAGATCGTGTGTCATTGTCGATGGTCACTTAACGTGTAAGAGAACCAGCAAGTCCCGTACTTAATTTTGCGCGCTTGCAGCAGGCACGTACCAACATGCCGGACGGCCATTGCCGTCGCGAATTCCTGCTAATCATCGTAAATGTTTAACGAGGTATTAGATACAGGCTGACTGCTAAAAACCCTTTCATGAAAGTTATTATATGCGTCATTTTACCCTCGAGACGACTTGTCTTTGTTTTATACTTCAAACCTCCATACTGAAATATTAAAACCGTTCAAGGGAGAGATTTTACGTAACTGCCGCGTACACAGAAGCCATAACCTGGCTGGTCCTTGTATTCCTGGTAGCACCCTGATAAACTAGTAATCATGAACATTATAATAAACTGCGGTTCCGTCGTGGTAGAATGACAAATAGTTTCTTGAATTACTTAATCTTGATATTTTGTAACATTTCACTGTATTAAATATTCCACGTTGATGAGCATTTTATACAAGCGATTTTCACGTACAGGAATAACATATTAACAATGCGTTGAAAATTATTTTCGATTTAGCGATGTACAATTAAAATTTAATTTCATCGAAATGGTCAAGCTGAAGCTATATAAACTAGTCTCAAGTTAAGTTAGGTTAAGTTAAGCATTAAACTATTATATAATATGTTAATATGTTCATGTACATACGTAAACCATACTTGGTTTAAAGCATTAAATAAACAATAATAACAGAACAATTTGAGGAATATCTACTATTTTGAACGTATCGAAATTATTAAGAATTTTATTTGACTCTTATTTCACATAATTGGCAGTTAAAATTTTTATTTTGCATAAAGATGCGTAATTTCCTAAGTCCTTGCGTATAAACAGTTCGAACAAAAGCTGTCGCATACTTTGGAATATTTTGGAAATTCAATTCAACGGCGAGAAGCACAGTTCCACGATCCATATTTGAGAACAAGATAAATAAACAAAGATCAGTGAACAAAGCGCAATTAGCGAGCACGCAGAACAGAGTGAACGCAAAATTGCCCGTCAAGTTCAACGTGAACGTGTTCTCGTAGCCGCTGCCGCGATTGGAACGACCAACTATTAGCATCGTGAATTCCTTCTAATTATAATAAACGTTAAGTGGATCTTAGAATCTACGATGCACACTGAAGACCTTAATGGGACCAGTTTCGCGATTTCTTTCGCGATACGTCGGTCTCGCGACAACTCGCGCTCGTCTCATAATTCTGCTCGAATTAACACTATATATCTGTGAAATTTTGCGACAACACAGAGACCCTCGAGCTTTTAAACTCATTAGTTCAACCGAGACCCTTAAGCACGGACGTTCCACCGACCGGCATTATTTTTATATTTTATGTGCTCGCGTTGAAATCTTTAGTATGCATTCTTTTCCTCTGTGGTCTCGCTTAATTGCCGTCAACGGAACATGAGCATTATACGGTCGCTGGAACGATGGCGCACCGTTTTGTATTTTCACTTCGTCGCTGTTAACAATACCAAAGACGTTTCATAAAAATAAAAGACAAGCTTCAGGAATGTCGCTATCCAGATAAAATATTTTTTTAATTTGCTAACACATAAAACGGGCTATTTATAAAAGCGCATACATAGAAAATCCGCTATTGAAAATTCATTATTTGCTATTTGAAATTCAATGATTTCTCTATATATGTCGCCAAGACCTGGATGATAAACGTCGCGGAATTATCCCCACTACCGCGGGATATACCCCTTGGAGGGTCAAGTTTACACTCCTCCAAGTTTACAATTCCGCGACGTTTACAAACCAGGCCTCGGCGACATATGTGCCCATAATTATGAAAGTGGTCTAAGTCAAAATTAAAAAAAAAAATGAATTTATCACTTATTTCACACGACATGATTTTAAACTAAATTTATTCAATGTAATTTTTTTTTTTTATGACAGACCACTTTCATAATTATGAGCACATATGTATATCGAGAAATCACTGTACCTTTAAATGAAATAAATTGTAAAATACTCTGAAATAATTCGTTCTAAATTTCCAAACATTTTCGAATAAAGTTTTACGATTCTTGAGAAGATTTGCAAAAACTCCTAAACAATCTAAATTTATAGTCGGCGAATACTCGCGTGACACTTCTCGCAATCATGCACACTATGCACCCGGATAGTAATCTTGACGTAGTGCAGGAAAATCGTTGCGAACGATTGCACAATTTCCACAGAATCGAGGTGTGCTAGTCTTTACAATGCAAAATACTTTTGCGATCGCGTCAGTTTGAATATTGAAGAGTGTGGAGAAGCACTCTCGTGCAATGTTTCAAAAAACTTGTTCCGTCTGACAGAGCTGTTAGTGTACACGGTAGGAAATTCCATCGCATACAGATTTCCCTTGTAAACGCGGACGTTTCACGGAGATTCGACGAGAGATCTCTTTATTTATTTCCCCGGCGTACACTCGGATCGCAAATATCGACTAAACGTTGACGATCTGTGGTAATAAATAGTAGTACGTACGGAGAGCAGAGTTTCACAATAATTGACTCATCGACTCGTTCTGCAACAGAAGTTGTCCTGTTATTTTCCTTAAAAGGAGTAACTCGATTGGATAAAAACGAAGAAAACACAGTATTATGTAGATGATATTAAAATGTACACATAGTAAGATAGTCGTGACGAAAAGCGAATAATATTAATAAGTTATGGTAAGTCTGAGAAACGATCGGTATTCCCCCCCATTTTCCGCTTAGTCTATGCGTGATTAGATTTGATTAGAATCGACAGATTTCATCGTTTGAATTGTAAATGATTTCCTCGTCGCGCTATGAATTTATAGACACTTTTCAAACTAACAACTCGATATGCTGCATTACCAATTTCTGGCGAGCTATGACAAATTTATCCCACTAAATACAATGTTTTCTCTATATATGTCGCCAAGATCTGGATGATAAATGTCGCGGAATTATCCCCACTACCGCAGGTTATACCCCGAAGCTCGAGAGGAGTGTAAACATAACACGGCTCCTGGACGATACATGACTCTGACGAGACCCGTGTTCTTGACATATATCGAGGATTCACTGTATTCACTTTTAGATTATAGTTTGAAGCAAGTCCGTAAACAAGAGGATCTTTAACTAAAGTATTAATCATCGTCATGCATTTTTCATTGACACACAATTTTTCGATGATTAGAGAAAACGATACTGTGCATAACAATGAAAAAGATATACAGGGTGTTAAAAAAAAACAATGGTAAGTCGATCATGATACTAGCAAACAAAAATGTTTATATCTCGGAAACGGTTGACCTTTCGACCTATGTTTACTGAAGCTTTTTTACTCAGTACAGTGTATCCTATATATCATATAAATATTGAATGGTTTTTTTTAAACACCCTGTAGAATGCATTCAGTGTCTTGTAACTTGCTATACAACAAGGATAAGTCTGCGTAAAAATTGGAAATACGTAAATAATGTTTTTCGGACTAAATTCTAGTATTAACAGTTGACAGTTATTTTTAATAATCGCAAATAATTATTTTCTGTAGCTAGCAAAATTTTCGCGAAATGAGGAATTCTCGAATCGATGCTCGGGCCTAGCATAGTGGTCACCGCGGATCTGGTTTCTGGTTTAACACCTGGTCAGCGTATTTAATTAACGGGAACGTTCTCGCGTTTATCTGCTCGGCCGGCATCGAACGAAACTATTTTTGGTCGAATCGAGTAAAGTCCAATTAACGATAACGCGTCCTCTAAATACTGGGATCATGAGCAAACCGCGTCTATCCCGGTATCTCTCTATAAGGACATGCGTGCAAGAACACCGTGATACGTTCCGATAATAGAATCCGGCCCGGTGCTCGCCGTGTTTGAACCATTACACCTTGCAATTTGCTATAGAAAAATTGATTGGCCAGATGAATGTAGCATTCGAGTATCCGCGAAACGTTAGAACCACGCTCTGCTGTCTCACGACGATGATCGATGCGTTACGGTAAATGATACAGGCAGTCGGATCGAACAGGAAAAGAAGTAAATGCAGCATCAAGCTGCAAAGACGTGTGCTACCAATTTTTCAGATCATCCGCGATCGAGCCAATTAAAACTCTCTAATCTGATCGCGGAAATTCTTCGCAACGATGATTCTTCGCACATGCGAACGGCAATTACAGATAAGATCTAAGCAACTTTGTTGCAACGATATTGACGTGTCTTGGGCCGATGCAACTGAAAAAGAACCTTGTCGATTCATTTCCCGTGGATTCTCCGAGCGATTCTCTGACATATATGGGCTAGGAGATACTATTCTGATCCACGCCGAACGTAGAAAAGGACAGCTAGAGGCCACGATCCATGGCCCTCACAGGGTATACCCCATAGGAGTGTGGATAGTTCTGGGATTTTTATCGGCTAAGCTTTTGCGACATATATCGAGTAAACACTGTATTCCTAGACTCGACGCGTCAAATACCGAAATATAAAATCTCATATTCATAGCTTCCCAATTAATTGGGCACCCCGCAGTAGTAGAGATAGTTCTGGGATTTTTATCGGCTAAGCATTTGCGACATATATCGAGTAAACTCTGTATTCCTAGACTCGACGCGTCAAAAACCGAAATATAAAATCTCATATTCATAGCTTCCCAATTAATTGGGCACCCCGCAGTAGTAGAGATAGTTCTGGGACTTTTATCGGCTAAGCATTTGGGACACATATAGAGTAAATACTATATTCGTAGGCTCTACACATCAAAAACCTAGAGGCGTGGCCCCTCGCGGGATACAGTGAATTCTCGATATATGTCCAAAACACGGGTCTAGCCAGGGACATATATCGGCCATATTCTTTGATCCACATGACCTTGGGGACCGAGATCTCTCGAGTTTCGTGGCCCCCCACGAGGTTTACCCAGCGGTAGTGGGGATAATTCCGCGATATTTATCACCCAGGCCTTGGCGACATATACAGAGAATATACTGTTTACCCCGTATACCCCTGTATACCTCGCAGTGGAGTTTATCGAATTTAGGACATAAACACTGTATATGGACTATAGATTAAGCGCATAAAAATCGACCAGGAGTAAAAATGAAGTAACAAACAAAAAAGTCGCATTAGATATGATTAATATTGTTGCGGCGAGTCCGTGTAATTTCCCGTAAAGACCACGTGACAAACGGAACATAAATTACAGTTATTAATACGTTAGAAAATGAAATATTTTCTAGAAAACTTCTATCGAGGAATCTGAACTCGTATAAAATTACGTAAGAACATAATGTTCTCTATATTATATATCATCCTCCTCGTCGGCCAGCATGAACCGCGACTTGCACAATTCCTGCTACGAGCGCGCAGTCAAGTGCATTAATCATAAAGGTATAATAAACTCTTCTCGAGAAGCATCAACTAGGAAAACGTGTGTGACGCAGCTGCCGTTCGTCTAAAATGCGAATACCGGGGGAAAACCGTGTGAGGAAGACGTTAAATGCGTTATTAAAAAGTTCGAGTTATCTTCTGACTTCTAACACCATTGGACTTTACAAAAGCTTTGATCAGAGCGACGTGAATTGAATGCACGTCGAATGAGATTATAATTGGATTCCTCTTTCGCGGCAATAAATTCGCATAACCATTGACACTGTAGCGGTACACGCGCAATTTTAATATTTATAATATAATAGTATATTTTCGTTGTGGTGTGTTCGCTTCAGTGGTAAATAAAAAGCAACGTTATTAGCTACAACATTTTTAATTGCAACTATACTTGAAACATTTCCGAAAATTGTACAAAAATGCCTAAAATGCAGAACTGCCTAAACTGCAGATTTGTATGCTATGCAAATTTTTCTAAGTCAAATGTAGAATAAAAATGTACTATTTTTAATAATTTCGACGAGCATGAAACAGTGAAAAATAACGACATTCTGAAAATCATTCCGAATGTCTTTAAAGTTTTGTATTTTACCTACTCGTTGTTGCCATAAATGCACAGACCACTGATAATTAATTGCGATGGATTATATCAATGTCGGACGTAAAAAATGTCATAAGACAATTTAGGACAGGAGGTCTTAAAACTGTAACGGTAATGACATTGTTAGGAAAGAGTTATGTATGGACTATAATGATTGATCTTCAGCTATGCATGCGTAATAACAGGTGTGCGTTAGAATTAAGGCGTATTAATCCAACAAAATGTACATATTAGATCAGCTTACGTTACAAACCGACAGCAGTGTACAACTCGTAACTTAAATTATGCCGTTTTAATGAAACACGTGTTGCCATACCTCTACTCGACCATGAAACGTACACTTCTGTTAACGACGTTTGAAAATTTCTCAATGTGGTTCTTAAAAAGTAAATTAAATTCTTATAGGACATTAAACCACTTGCAGTCTTTGAGTTTATTTGACTCAAAAGCAGACTTTAATCACAATCTTTTTTCCTGAAATATATAAATTGATCTAACATTGACAGATTGTATAAATTCCAGTTAAAAAATTGTCCAACACTGAATGTCGACAGTGATGCAATTTAATTTTCAAGATACAAGTGTCCCAAATTCCTGAACGGTGTACAAAGATTAAATAAAATATAAAACAATTTTAGAATTGCATTCTAACTGCATAGCTACTTAGCATACACGCACTCTATTCGATGATGCAGAACGCGGGATTCCCGGAGAAATTCAGTGAAATTATGCAACATCGTTCACGTAGACCGAAAGCGACAACCGATTCCGGGGACTAGCAAAAACGAAAATTAGAAGGGGACCGGCAACCACAAAATCGGACGACGTCAGCCCTTCAATTGAAAAGCTGCGGGTCATTTTAAGCCAGCTGGACCATTCCCGGATTAAATTCAACGAAACGTTAGAAGATGGCATCTCTTCCCATCGCATTAAAACCCCAAATAGTCAATCGTGTAATTCGATTGCGGGTCAACGGTAGCTTTTTATTATACAACACTCCAGGAGAAAATATTTGGAGGTGGCGAAAAAGATGCAGCCACTTGAATGGTATGAATAGAATGGTGGTGCGTGAAGGAAATATCAAAACAATGTTAACATTTCATACAAAAATTTTGTTCTGTGGCAGAGGTTTATAAGACCTGAGAATACAATGTAGTTGTAGTAACTTTGTAAACGGCATTCAAATATTCACAAAAATTGTATGTATTAATCGCATTAAGTGCATTAAGGCGTCGTTTAAGAATTTCTTTCTTCCCTCACTGACTTTAAACAATTGACAAAAATTAAGATTAAGAACTGGAAATACTGGCACTTGAAAGTTTAAGCTCTCCCGGAAACCTCGTTTTGAAAATAACCTGCGCAAAGTAGGCAGACTGCTTTTTCCGTCGTTACGATTTCGATAACGTGGGCCGATCGAAACGAGGAGCAAAAAAAACTTTTGCGGTCAACTTTCAACGCGGGCTCCGAATCCCGTGGACGCGGTGCGAAAAGCATGCTTCCTTCTTCTTTTTTCTTTTTCTTTTTTTTTTTTTATCTGACACGCTATCTGTCGCGCGGAAACATTGACGCGCGAAAAGTACACGCAAACATACTTTAAAGTGTTTGCACAACGTCAACGGTGGTACGGCCGTTACGTTAAAAAAAAAACGTAAAAATTTTCTTCGGGATATCAGCGAGCGCGCCACAACAATCTAGCAAAGCGTCGGCCGCGAGTTTCCTCAAGGGCCACACGTTGACAAAGAAGCCTCGTAAATTTCGCGTCATCGCCTCGTGGATTTAAAACCGGTTGGTCAAGTGGCTCGCGCAGACGTGGCCAGCTGTAATTCACGATTTTTACCGCAATTTTCATATCGTTCGGGGAACAGCGCCGTGGCACGATTCACGAAGCGCCGTCGTATGTATGTATGTATGTGTCGTCTGCACGAATCCCCAATTACACGTGAATCATTGATCGATCAATTCCGAGGCGATTTTAATGAATCGATTTGTTTAAAAACCGCATCGAAAACGCTACGCTGTTCGCCGCGACAAGAAACTCGCCGCCATTAACGATACCATAAAACGGTACTTTGTAACTGGATTCTTGTTATTTATGCAAACTCGCGCTTCTTCGGACCAGTCGAACAAAAGTCGAACCTTCATTTTCGCATCATTAGCTTCGACGCATTGAACATACTACAAAGAGAGAATAAAAACCTTTCGACACATTTTATTTCAGATTTTGGAAAACCTACGAGTCTGCCGTCTTTTTTATGTGTTATCCACGTTTTGTAGTACTTTTTACCACCAACGCACGTTAACGCTAAACCTACCAAGCGTTAACAGTAAATATTGCCTTATAAAAATGGCAACCTTAAATTTATTCAGATTATTAATATACGTTATCTCCGTTTTATAGTACTTTTTACCACCAACGAATATTAACACTAAACCTATCAAGCGTTAACAGTAAATATTGCCTTATAAAAATGGCAACCCCTAAATTTATTCAGATTGTCCATAATTTTGAATATAATAAATGCTTGGACAGGGAAATTTATTCTACTATTTTCCTAAATGAACATTTATAGTTTCAATAATTGCAAAATATAAAACCGGTCATTTTGACCGTGGTAGATTCAGTATTGATAACCACATTTTCACCATAAATCACATAATGCACGTATGAAAGGAATGCCCGACAGTCGCATTGATTGAAATAAAGTTTATTTAAAAATGAAATTAGACGTCTAAATTAAAATTGAGCACAGGATTACTGTCGCCAGATCGAGACTCGTTCCCCCACTCCAGCTTTCCCTTCCACCGCGCTGTTCCCCACTCTTCCGCCGCGGTCACGTGACGCGTTTCGTCTCTGTCTCGCGTACTCTAGGTGCTGGCAGAGAGGGGGTAACTTTTTCCCCTCGATTCGTGCTCCTTCCCCTCGTCTGGCGACGCTGCATTCAGCTTTGTACCTCAAAGTTTTATATAACAACGGTGTAGACTGTAACAGAATTTTATAAACGGATCAATAGGAGGAATCGAAGATTACGGTATCGATCCGAGTGAAATGCTCAAAGTCCTTGGCTGTCTAAAGTTAGAAAATTTGATTCGCAGCTTTACGATATACGAGAGGAATTCCGCTTCCCGTAACACGAGGCGCCATTCTCACGGACAACAGCGGAAGTTTTTCATGCGCGGCACGCAATCGTTTCTCTGGTTGAAACGGCCAAAACTATTTTGAATTCAAGGACCGCGGTGCGTTGCCGTCCGCGGGGTTACCGTCGTGATAAATGATCAACAAACAATGTATCATCGCGCGCACCAGAAAAGAAAAACCTGTCCGAAATTCTCGGACTCGGACGGTTGACAGTTTTGGAGCGAAGATTGCGATCCGTTGACGGCCGACCGGATTTATTTTCCTGAAGTATGAACGGAAGTGTTGAAAGACAATTTTATTGGATCAACGAGAGCACAAATCTATCACTGTTACTCGTTCGGGACTAGATTTTATGCATTTCTGAGAAAAATGAATAAATTTGACACAGTGTAAAGATTGAAAGACTTGAATGGTATCGATAATTGACCTAGTACAATTATTAAAGAAAAGGAAACAAGTGCAGAAAATATTTATTTTGCATGGAGATCCGTTTTGTTTATGACAAAAATGAATACATCACATAGGGTAAGAGACCCGATTACTGTGCTTATATTAATTATATTTATTTGTAAAGCATAATGAATATGAAAGAAGAGATATTAAACCTTTTTTTAAGTTAATACGTTATGTATCTTTCTTTTTTAGTATCCATTCCGCTTTAAAAATAAGTATAACTAATACAGACACAGTAATTGAGTCTCTCACCATATGCAAGAAAGTGTAACCATCAGAAAAACACTTTTCTAGTATTTTCGATTGTTAGCACTAGACTGGCCGAGCAATGAATTATAAAAAAGACTTGGTACAATTTTGATTGCAGTAGGTATGCATTAATTTCAGTTAATTGTGGAAGAAGAAGAATTAGAAGTTTTAACCGGTTCGGTAGTTCTAATGTTGGAAAAACGTTGATTAGAGTTTTGTCTTGAATTAAATGCTTCTTTCAGTGCAAATGGTTGCACGTGTATCACATGGTTACCTGCCTAAACGAAAGAAAAATTGTGCTAATTGTGCATTGAATAGACTGATCTTGACCCGCATTTTAACCCTTGATTTTGATTAATTTCACGATACAGACCAATGCATTTTTCAGAAATTTTCTCTAGAAGTTCGTGCTTCTTTCAGCGTGAATGAATACTTGTGCATTACACGGTTGTCTGACTGAACGAGAGCAAAATTGTGCTAATTGTGCATTGAATAGATTGATTTTGACCCGCATTGCTCACGACCCACAGCATGATGGATGAGTCTATCCCACGGGTCTATAGGATCTTGAATTACATCATGCCTTCTGTTCAGTAGCGAATTGAACGTACAACGAGAACACAAGATGTAGGTGTTCGTTTTGTGAGATCATTTGTGATCGATTCTATATGCGATATAGACAGTAAATCATTGAGATAGATGCATGTCATCCTGATAGACTGATTTTATGCATTTATGATCAAAATGGGTACGCACAATTTAAAGCAGTGGCCATACTAAAAAAATTTAAGGCCATCAGCGTATTAGTTTCAACTTAATAAAGTAATTAAAAAATGAAAAAAATTTTATTTACCTCCCGTGTCCTGCAATGAATGCAAAAATATTTTATTTTGCATAAAGATCCGGTAATGATTTTTAAAATGATCTAATTCAAACGTAGGAAACAGAAGCTAGATGAAAAATGAATTTCCTATTATTTAAAATAATGTAACAACATCCTCGAATTCTTCTGATGCATCTAAAGTTTTGTGTTTGACTCCAATGTCGCCACCGATGAATTCCCTACTGTACGATTACTATAGTTCCGGTAGAATAGAGAAAAAGAAAGGATAATTCAGTAATCATTCGCCAGCCAGTTCTACAACATGAAATATGAAATTCTTGTAGAGAAAAAGTGAATAGAATTTCTCGATAGACCTAATAGTTCAGCGGATAATGCAACACGAGCATGTAAAACGGAAGAGGTATTGCTGCAATTGCCATCAACCTTAGAAAAACTAAACCTCGAGACTAGGCAACTTATCTGCGTACATAACCGTTTATTGCCAACGGTCTCCTTGAGAAACGATATCTTTATTAAAGTAAAAACGATTCTTCGATCGACCAACCCTGCAGATAGAAGCGAAAAGGTAAATATCTTTCTAAACATTCTTGACGAGAGAAATAAGAGATTTTTCATATTCTGCAAGATGTTGATTTGCAGAAGCCATTTGCTTCTAGCTTTTTTAGCATCAAATCTGAAAACGAGAGAAATAATACCTATACTTTTAATATTTTTCATAGTTGGTAAGTTGTGAACTACAAAAGCCACTTGCTTCTTGTCCTGAAGAACACACCGTACGCAGAACGCCGCGGCGGCACGAAGCCACGCCCCCGCGGGAACGAAGCCACGCCCCCGCGGGGAAGGCGCAAGTATTTGTCTACCTGGCAAGCTATGGTTGTCCTACGGCTTACCCCAACTCAGCTGAATCACTTTCCTGGTAATAGGCGTGTTGTGCAGCTCTGTTCCAGAGTTAAAACCCAAAAATGTGAGATTCATTAATTAACTCTGCACTTTGTTGCACTGTTCGGTGCATATAAAACCGAAGTAAACCGAGCTGGAATCGGCTAATGTTCTTCTCTAATGTTTATACCAATAGTTTAGTCTAGTATATTTGAGGTTTGTATTCCTAAGACGCAAGAAACGGAAATCAAAAGTAGGCACGCAGTTCTCATTATTATGGCTTCGGAGTGTAAACAGTGTACTGTCAGAATTATTTTCCCAAGGTTTCGCAAGCATTTCAGCAAGCATTCGCTGATACTGGTGTATGTCTTCCGACCCCCGATGATTTTGCAATGCTTGCAAAATGTTGAGTAAAATGATTCCAAAACGACGCACCCCAAATGGACGCGCGTGGAACCAAATGTTATCGCTAGACTACGGATTTTATGCAGTTATGACAAAAATGGATTGGTCAAATACAAAACTGAATGGACATTAGTAGAATTGATGTTGGAAAATTATTCCGGACTTTTTAAAATTATTACAAGAGGAAATACATTTTTATTCACATTCTGCTTCCGACAGTTGACTTGGACAGTTTTTATTTTGCATTAAGATCCGCAGTCCAGTAATCACCATTTGACACTGTTCTTATTGTAAAAGATAAACAAATATTTAGGTAGAACACCCCACTGGTAGTGTCCTTATTTTTGCGAGATATTTAGAATGTAGAAAAATGTTGACCTAGATAATATACTCCAAGGTTGTTAAAATGGATGACATCGGTCCCGCTTTAAACAATTGCACATTTTCCTAAGATAAACCAAAACTGACAGTTTGCTGAAACGTTTATAAACCCGATATTTTTCCGGTTGCTCGGTTCCACCGGTTTCGCATGTCCCGAGCAACTGCGCACAGTTTCACGCTAAATTGTTATGATCAGGATCCGTTTGTTTAGCCAGAGGAAAGTAAACATTGTATGTAAACATCACATATATGCAACAAGAGAAGGCATCTGTTAGTAAGATCGGCTATTGAGAGATAGCGTCATGGATTTACCACCTCCACGCGCAGAACACGCGAGCTCACGTCCACCTCTCTTCGCCTTCCGGTCATATTCCCCTCTTGGCGTCATCGCCCGATGACTATGGTTGCCAATCAGTTTGCACACCCTATTCGCTACAAGTGGGGCTACAGTGTACATACCCAAAATTTCGAGTTCATATCCGTGGACAGTAAAAATTAATGTACTTCGATATTTACACAGGAATCGATAATTCAGTATCAGTTTCCAGCTGCCTCTCAAAGTCTACGAAATTAAGATATTAAATAAAACAAGCTAAATAGATTCTGACCGATAAAAACAATAAATTCATTTTTAGTTCGCATACAACGGTCTAGCGAACGTCTCTGAGATCTTCCACCATGATTTCTCCCGTTCCACGAACTCCGTTTAGGCTAGTTCGGATTCGCTACAAATGGGGCTACAGTGTACATACCCAAAATTTCGAGTTCATATCCGTGGACAGTAAAAATTAATGTACTTCGATATTTACACAGGAATCGATAATTCAATATCAGTTTCCAGCTGCCTCTCAAAGTCTACGAAATTAAGATATTAAATAAAGCAAGCTAAATAGATTCTAACCGATAAAAACAATAAATTAATTTTTAGTTCGCATACAACGGTCTAGCGAACGTCTCTGAGATCTTCCACCATGATTTCTCCCGTTCCACGAACTCCGTTTAGGCTAGTTCGGATTCGCTACAAATGGGGCTACAGTGTACATACCCAAAATTTCGAGTTCAAAGCCGTGGACAGTAAAAATTAATGTACTTCGATATTTACACAGGAATCGATAATTCAGTATCAGTTTCCAGCTACCTCTCAAAGTCTACAAAATTAAGATATTAGATAGAGCAAACTAAATAGACTCTAACTGATAAAAACAATAAATTAATTTTTAGTTCGCATACAACGGTCTAGCGAACGTCTCTGAGATCTTCCACCATGATTTCTCCCGTTCCACGAACTCCGTTTAGGCTAGTTCGGATTCCTTCGTAGTCTAACGACGACGTTAAGATTCAATGGGCCAAGTGCTCGAGACATACATAGCACCGGTAACCCGTATATCCAGTTCATCGACTTCTAGTCGGCCCTGTCCCGCAGAGTTCGGCAAAAGTTATTTCAGCTAACGAATAAAATCCTCCTGGTTCGTTACATTGTAGCCAACCCTGCGTTCGGCAACCTCAACATCCAGACCGCGGATCTGTATGCGAAATAAAAAATGTTTACATTGATCGCAAGACAAAGGAGCCGAATAAAAATGTCTTGCTTCTTTCAGTTATCTCAGCAAGCCGAAGCTAATACAATCTGCCCCTTAAATGTTTTCCATATGTGCCATTAAATTGTACGTACCCAGTTTCGTCGTAAAATTATAATTATCACTTACTAGTGTAAGGGACCCCACTGTGGGAGTACCAATCACTGTGCTTATATTGATTACACTTATTTTTGAAGCACAATGAATATTGAAAAAGAGATATACGACATATCTATATTAACTGAAAATGTAATATCTCTTTTTTAATATCCATCAGGCTTTGAAAAGAAGTATAATTAATGTATAAGCAACACATTTAACCCCTTGCCCTACAATAACGAGTCAGACTCGCGATGAAGATTCTGAACAGAGTCTAATGAATACGTATGTCATTAATTTTCTTTAAACCGAATTATAATTCTATTTGGTTGTACTTGATATATATCCATTGGAGAGAACATAGAGAGAACATAAAGTCTTTCTTTTTCTATGAAATTCTGAACGATGAAGAATTTCTAGTCAGTATAATCACAAAATAAATAGTAGTGCAAGGGGTTAACAGGGGTAAATGGTTCCCCCGCAGTAACTGGGTCTCTTACCCTATACTCACAAATTAAAGACCCGACATTGAAGTTTTATATTTATTTTATATTTCTTTCTCCTTGTCACTGCGTGTCCAAAATTTTGTTTGTTATTCGCAGTCGAATAATCGTTCGTTCGAATGATTTCCACTGGTGTCCAGTGACGTAGCATCGATTGAGAACGCCGGACCAGAAGGTCTCTGTTTACTGATTCGATAGGCCGAGAATTGGTCGGTTAACAGTGACTGACAGCGGCATTATGTCTCCCCGGAGGATTTTATCGACCCGAAGAGGGGGCAGTTCGGTAATCTCTCGATGAAAGATCCCTTCTTCGTGTTCGATCTCTCGCGCGGGAAGAGCGTCTCGGGGGGCGGCGCCGCCAGCACGAGGAAATTCGCAGATATTCTTCTGCGTTCTCTTTTTTCGTTTTTTCTTTTTTTTTTTTTTTTTCTTCGAGGTCTGTGTGGGCAGACACGTGTACGACTTTGTCCGTGGTCACCGGGTACAGCAGCCGAAACTGAGGGCGTGTAGTTTATGCACGCAACCGAAAAACGCGCAGCAACTGGAAGAGCCCGGGGTTATCCATCGAGACTGGAAAATCTTGTTATTATTAATACCGCGCGGCAGCCTCCTGCGATGAAATCAGACAGTTATTCGCCCAGAACCGATGACTCAGCCCGAGCCCAAGACGAAACAGAGAATAGGCGAATAACCTTCGGCGTATTTAAAAATCGAAACCGACTTTATGGGATACGTATGGTGGATTCTAGCGAATTTTTATGAACCTGACTTTTCTCTCTCTGTTATGCTACAAGCTATTTCAACGCGTACATTTTCTGGACCATTTTTTTTCCAGATCCTTTGTACGCCGCAGAACGTTAAAATGATCTGTTTAAATTTTTCTGACTCGGTGCTGCAATTACAATTCAATGGAAAGTTAAATTTATCAACGTTCCTTCCATTATTTTCGTAATCGCACGGTTTATTCCACTTTTCAATTTAATTACTCTCGTAATATTAAGATATAACCAAAGAAATTCGATTCGAAAAAGATACAAAAAGAAATTCGATAATGTCATTCGCTTAGACTGGTTATAAGTTAATATTGTAATGCTAGTAAATAGAATCTTTCTGCAAAGTAATCATTTCTTGAGCCAATCTTGAAAAACACAAATTCCATAGAAATATACTTTTGTCATTCGCTTAGACTGGTTAATAAGTAAAAATTGTAATGCTAGTAAATAGGATCTTTATGCAAAGTAAAAATTTCTTGAGCCAATCTTGGGAAACACAAATTCCATAGAAATATACTTTTGTCATTCGCTTAGACTGGTTATAAATAAAAATTGTAATGCTAGTAAATAGGATCTTTATGCAAAGTAAACATTTTTGGAGCCAATTTCGAGAAACAAAAATTCCATAGAAATATACTTTCGTCATTCGTTTGGACTGGTTATAAATAAAAATTGTGATGCCAGTAAATAGGATCTTTATGCAAAATTAAAATTTCTTGATCCAATTTTGAGAAACAGGAATTCCATAGAAATATACTTTTCCTTTTATTCACTTGAATAAGTCGAAAATATTGTACAATATTCAGAAATTCTTCTAATGTGTAAGTTTTATATTTCATCGATTCATTCGCATAAAATCCTGCTAGTAAAGAATCCCTTTTTTTTAAGACCATCCAGTGAATAAACGAAATAAGGAGAAAATGCGAAGGGACAACTCCGAGTAGAAAATAGAAATGGCTCTATATTGTACATAACCAGAAGGGAGTATCTTCATCGGTTATAAATGACGCTGGAGAGGCCGCGAGAGATAAGTAAAAATAAAATGTTCGAAAAGTTACAAGGTATGTATCGTAACGTAACGATGACAGAAGACGAACGCGTGATTTATAGGCGCCTAGTAGGGCCCCGTGTGGGCAGACAGTGAGAAAAGAGATCACCGTTAATGTAGAAATAATTAATTGACGTTATATATAATATAATGAATGAAGATATTGGAGACACGTCCCCGGACACGTTTCGAAATATCTGAAAGAGCCGATCTTCGTTGCGGCCAACGCGGAAACACGTGATTTATACTTGGGAGCAGTAGTCACGTGTGAGCGGCCGTTTAAAAACAGAAGCAACGTTCAACGAGTTAAAAACAGAGCCAGCGCAAAAATACGGGTTTCAACGATAACAAACCGTCGCGGCCGAGGGGTACAATAGAAACCGGATATGACCGAATTTTCCTTATTGCCGAAAAATATTTCACACGGTTAAAAAAACAGCATCGCAACACTTGTTCTTTACGTGAACGCCAATTCGTGGTTAAGAATCGCAAAATATTAATATGTTTAATCATACTCGTCTGTAATTCAAATGGCGATTAACACATCTTTGTTCATGGAAACAGTTTTTGCAGGCTGCTATATTTCATTGACACCTACTAACATAGCAGTAAATTCTAATTCATATTTTCATTGATGGATTCCTATAAATAAAACAAGGACGATTAATACTAATACGGCAGTCTCGTAAATATCCTAAAGAATATAAATAATGTATATTGAATATTTTATAATTCGTTTCTTTTTCATGGAAGAAGTAACTCGTTTATATTTGGACAATCAGTGGGCTACGAAAAATGAAATTGAATAATATTGCAGGACTAAAAGTTTATAGTGTAACTTAAGTTGAATTGAAATTTATCTATTCTATGTTAATACCCATGAATAAAAAATAAAATGGAACCACACCGCTATATATTAAATATTTTAAAACTTGAGTGTCGCACATTTTTTAAATATGAAAAATATGTGAAAAGATAAATCAGAAAAATTGTACAGGAAGGTGTCAATGAGCTATAGTTTCTTCAATGAAGATGAAGAAATAATGACCAGAATATTCTTGTTAAGTCGAAGGTGCAGAGCAACCGGAAGTCCCACGACCCTCCATTCAGCGCACACTCCGAATAGGCAGTGTTTAATTCGATCCACTTACTCTATCACGATTATCATGCCGAACATTACTATTTTGCATTTACAAAGTTCGCTGCAGCACAGCAAGATAATAAAAGTCCCTCGAATATATTAATAACGTCGATGATAAGTCAGGCCAAGCCGTTCATTAATGCGGAAGATGTATGTAAAGTAACACATCAATTGACGAAACGCTTTACGTAACTTAATTTATCTCCCAGATAGACTCTTACAATAGGGGTTCCCGAGAACTGTTTAATTAAAGAATTCAGTGGAACTAATACGCCCAAGTTGGCGAATTACACTCGATGTCCGAACTAGCAATAAGTAAGCCTAACTTCCTGTTGTGAATTTCGTTTTCGTCCTATTTTCCCTTTCACTCATTTCAACTATCCATTGTAGTTTTATATTGAAAAAATTAATAAATAATCTTGAACAATAATTGAACCAGATGATGTTCCTTACTCTGCTAATTTTATAAAATTTTTAAACTAAGCATATGGGAAGTACAAATATTTTTTAGTGCCTGTATTGGCAGGTTGAACAGAAAAATGGATTTTGTTTGTAATCTTCTATTATATTTTAATTTCCTATGCAAACTGTCTCATCGAAAAGAAAATTACCAAAATAATTCATAACCGACTCTAATATCATAAAATCCAGTTACACTAAATTTATTCAAATAGAAGGCACGTGGGTTAAAGCGTCCTCAAAACATAAAGAATTAGGCAAGTCATAAACCGTTCAGAAAATAAGAAGCATATTTTCTGTTACAGGCACGCAGAAATAAACGTAAAGCCAGCAATTTATAGATGTTTCACGGATAATTCGTTTCCCACAATATTTCCGATAATATTAGACAAAATAACAATTTTCTGAATCGATTATAACAAGTAGAAATATAAAACAGTTGAACGGTAGAATTGAAATAGGATTTGATAGTGAATTTTTCCCAGCGAAATAGAAATTTCTGTTAGCGAAACGCGTGACGCGGAGATGAAACGACTGAAGATGAGTGACAAAGCGGTAGAAAGATAATTAGTGACGCGTCATTTCCGACGAATTTCGGCCGCCTTTATGTCACAGATGTGTAATTAAACGTCCCCCGTCGTTACTTTAGATACGCGGAGGAGCAGAACAATTAGAACGATTAACCCGTAACTGTCTAAATACAGCCACACTCGAAATTACGACTACGGGGAAAGTAACAGGATGGCGAGATTGCCTGAAAAGTTTAGATCAAGCTACGTCGGCTATTTCCGTCCGGAAACAGTCATAATTCTGAAGACAGCACGCTACGCAAAGTTAGTCTGACAACGTACCGTCTGTATAAACCGTATTTTACCGAGAGCAAGTTTTTAGTTGGTTTATTATCCGATGTTACAGCGCTGCCTCGAAAAACTCGAAAAATCTCGTCCGAGTCTGTCGAGAATTTCGAAGCTCGAGAACAAGTTTTCGGAACAATTAAAAGTTTCTTCTCGTTGCTGCCTACGCTTGTCCAAAATCAGATGGACAACTGGCAGAGCTTGTTACCGTCATTATGGCCACGGTTACGCTTCGCATAAAATTTCAGAAATATTCTACACACGATTTTCACCCCATATTGCATTTAATTGCTTATTTCATAATCCATCAATCGAACAGTATAGCATGGAGAACTCGCCGTGTCCACATTTTGAAAAATGTTGGGATATTAATTCCAAAAATTATAAAGATAATTTTTCTAAATTCTTCAATTATTATTACCAGACTGCGGATGTTTATGCAAGTTTCAATTTTTGTGGGAAAATTTTAGGAAAGTGTAAACAAATAAAATCTAATTTTTAGTGGTAGTAGCCTTTGTAGATCTGGAATATATAAAAATCGTACTAAATTCTGTGGAATTTTATGTTATAACATTTTTTGAAAATTTTCAGAACCCACAAATGCATAAAGATCCGCAGTCTAATTATTACTATTACGTTTTTCATAAAATATCCTCAAATTTTCACTTTACTTCGGGCCAGTTTTCATACTACGGAATTGCAAAGAAAATTTTTAATGTGTTTGTGCGTTCCTTCATATTTTGTCCATGTAAACATAATTTCACTTCTTTCGCGACATACTCGATGAAAATAAATGATCTGATCTATTTAGAATTTTTTATTTAAGTCCGTGTAAAAATGGGACATTTTCATTTGCTTTATCATAATTGTTTTGGAAAATTATTCTTAATTTAGTTAGTTAGGGGAATCTCCTAACTGTAACCATCGTATTAATTTATAACTTTATATGTTACCGAATTACACAGGCCAACACAAACAAATAATCTTCCTAAAACTTGACAGAATAAATAAAACATAATTTTTACTAGCAATAAAAAAAAATGTTTAGTTAGTGTGTTTATGTTTAAAATTTCAATTCATTATGAAGCATCTGTCAATGTATATATTATGTTATAACAAAATCATGAAATTGTCCAATTACTCTACATTAGAAAATTGACAAAATTGATCACGAATCCATCGATAAAATGTTACATAACCTCCAACGTGTTAAATTAAGTATAAATTAAAAACTTCTTAAAACCAAAAAAATATCGGTGAATTTACTCGTATATGAGAAAAAATGATATTCAAGCAGTTGGGAATAATAAAATGTTACAAGTAATGCGACAATAAAATGTTGCAAGTAATGCGATCAACATAGTAAAAAACAATAGATACTGAATAATGCGTACGTAAAAAATGATAAGAGAAAGCGAAAAATATGAATTTATTCACCGTCGCTGTAATCCATATCTGAATGAACGGGATATGCAACTGAAACGCATAATGCAGTTGCAGTAGCACCGCGACAACACGCGACATTGATAACATATTCACAAGAACACTGATGCACATTAACATTCAAGGAGTAACAATGGTTTAATAACAGTGCACGTAATGTATTTAAATGACAAGTTTCGGTCCTGAATACGGGAACGTAAACAAACCGGAACGTGAACCAAGAGCACTGCGATACCGGAGACATTGTAACCTATTCGATCACATTGTTTCGGAACAACATTTTTGTTCAACAACACATTTCATTCTAAACAACAAATAAATTACTGTCTCTAACGATGACTAAAAAACTTTAATTCTGCGTCGAGGTAATAGTTTTGAATAATCACCGGCCACAAACAGCTTTTAAATAGCAACCTAACCTGCAAGAACCGAGACGAGGTTACGATGCACGGAGACATTATTTGTTCACTTACCTGCATGCTGTCCGCCGAAATAATTTCTCCGGAAAATCTTCTGGCCAATTCGATGCCCAGACGAGATTTTCCTGTACCCGTTGAACCCAAAATCGCCAAAATAGGCACACGCGACATATCGACGTTTCCGTGATTATTCATTAGTATACGAGACTGCGCATGCGCGGACTCGTTTCCCATGCGCTTCTCTCGCTCTGTTGATTCAACCACGTGGTACCGGAGAGCGGTCGATTTTAAAACAATATTCATGTCAAGTCAAGTAGCAAACAACTTTCGTTTCCAGCAACAAATTTTAATGATTGAGCTGCGGATTTTACGCATTTACAATGAAAATGAATAAGCAAAATTTAAAGTAGTGAAAAGATTAAAAGAATTTGTGAAGAATCGATGCATTAATACAAGCACTTTCTGTATAAATATCCGTAGTTCAGATAAATGTTCTATTCTGAATTTAATGAGTTTAATTAATTTGATTAAATGTTTTAAATTGATTAAAACTAGAAATAATTTTATATATTATTTCTGGAGATTTAAAAAGGGAGTATAAATTTTATTATGATTATTATCCACTCTGATGGATAATGCTTTTAAAAGTTATACTTCACTTTATCAATAGTGTACCATTAGTTTGTTACGTGTAATCATGTTCAAGTAGCTCTTATTGTACTTCAATGCGATAATATCTGTTACGAAATCACACTTATTACTTGGAATTATCTGCTTTTTGCACTAAACGAAAGGTCATATATTTTCTTGCTGCTTCCTTATTACTGCAAACTATATTAATTGTGTTTAATCGATCACGTGTTCGCCGTTATTTACAAAGATTGCCATGTAAGCTGTGGATTATTATACAAGATAAAGATTGTCTGCATTAATTTCAAAACACAGGAGCTATATGTATACATGTTGATTTCCTGTTTTAATGATTTTAACGAAGTGGAAACGAAGTATTTAAATTCTGTAAACGTTTTTACCGTTTCGCATTTGCATCTAAAGCATATATATCGAGACCGAGGAATTTATATATTTCTAATAAACTAGTAAATGCATATTTAACATAATTGAATATGAAAAATATTGTGCAATCGATGAATGAGGAAAATTACAATTTGTTGCGATACGTGGCGCCAGCCGAACCACAAAAAACTCTGGACTTAGTATTACTATAATTATACAATGCACTGTTGCAACATAGTGCAGCGTTAAAACCTCAAGCATTTCAAACGCAAATCACATTCACGTTGACGAACGCTGTCAACAGTTACGCGTGCAGAAAATCATATTTCGCAGCGCTGCAAAATCAGCTGATTAGTTCAACTTGAGAAGAAATATGTAATATTGACCGGAAAAAAGTTCGAACAGATGAAACAGCACTTTACACTGCGACGTTTCACTGCGCAGTACTAAAATATCGATGACATTGCAAACGATATCACCAGTAGATAAAGTAAAAAAAAAATAGTTTACATTTTAAAACTGTAATTGCTAGGACTTTGTAACTAAGTTGTTATATTCTCTACATTGTTTACAAAGTTGTATTGGTCGTGAAATTTCGCATGAAAATGAGAGTGGCATAAAATCTATCGAGACATTAACAAAAAATCTCATTTTCCTTTCCTAATTACATGTAACAATTGTAATTGCCAGGACTTTGTAACTAAGTTGTCATATTCTCTACATTGTTTACAAAGTTATATTGGTCGTGAAATTTTGCATGAAAATGAGAGTGCCATAAAATCTATCGAGACATTAACAAAAAATCTCATTTTTCTTTCCTAATTGTATATAACAATAATTGGACTGCCAATACTATTTGCAGGTAACTATTGCGATTCTTTATATCTCCTGCTTCAAACTTTTTGCAAATCTGGATATTGTTTGCTTAAAAATTTGTTCATTATTTTTCCGACAGGCATAATTAAATTAAATTATGGACAAAATTTTCAAAGTCGTCGAGTATGCTTCTATTTTAAACGCTGCATGGACAATAGCATAAACGAGTAATTATCTAATAGTTTCTATCTTCGAACGCAACGCGTTCAATAATACATGATGTTCTATTTTAGAGTAAGATAAGTAGTAATATAGTCTCAACAAGATTTTGATCTTAGTTTTCTAAGCAGATCGTAATAACATATCGCAAGGAGTTTACTGGCACAGCTGTTTCTTATCTAAGGTTTAACGAATCCAATTAAATATATACTAAGAATTCACACCTTTCAGCTAACCAGAGAATTTTCCGACACATGTACTGCTGTTAATACAGAACACATTTCCTAGATAAAATGTTTATACAGCTGGCAGTAACTGACTAATTATGTCTACATATTAATGACTACACGTTAGCTAAGGATGAAGACGTTTTAACACTTGCATCACTTCCAAGCTATGGTTCGTATCAACAACGAATCAGGAATAAAATGTTACAATAATATTAATATTAAACGTATTAATACGTACACGAACAGCGTACAAATTATTATCCTAATACATTATTACAGGCAGGTTCGTGTAATAATGTTAGAAATATTTGAAATAATCTTACGCATTACGTGTACAACAAGGAAAAAAGTTATCGCACACGATCCTACTACTAAGTAGTGTTAACTTTTACATGTATACGTGCCCATTTACTTAACTCGTCATTTAATTACCTTGTACAATGTATACGTGCATGACTGTGTGTTATTCGCACGCTCTTGTTATCACGTTTCTGCTACAATCGTATTCCCATACTCTATGATCCAGTAATCGTTATCGAACTCGTATCTCATGTCAAACGTTTCGTTGCATAACAATTTGATTACGCGTTAAATGACTCGTCCAAGCGATAGAACCAATCGGGACTTAGAACTTCACGTGCCCCCCCACCGACAAGAGAAGAAAAAAAAACGGAAGAAACGTTCTGTTTTCTTTTTCTTTCTGTCCTCACCAGCACTGATAAGATAACGCGCAGCTACACGACATAAAAGTTTACTTTGGTTCGCTCTACCTGGTTCAACGAGATCTCGGATAATATCCATCTGTGCGAATTCGCACAGCTGAACGATCGAAATGCTCGGAACTCGATCCCAAAATGAGCGGCAACCAGCCTATGGATACCGGGGACAGATATCCTCATAGCATTATCAGTTTCGACACTAATTGCCGCGGTTCTTTTAATAGTTGCATCCTGGTTGATAGATTAAAATGTGGTAACCCAGACCTTTACGGAGATATCCTCCGAAAAAATGTCGAAACTTTGTTTAGAGCGAACTGATACCCTTATGAAACTCCTTATCTAGGAAACTCGAGTCGATACGAGTCTCACTGACGTGCTTCGTTTAAACAATTTATAAGAACCCGTAATTTCGCATGGCTAACAACGAGTTGCTTAAAGCAAATTTTTTAAACAAAATTTCTAAATAATTCGGAAACAACGTGAGCTACAATTGTATTAAATTTTTGTCTAATAAATTAATTGTTCTGACAAATTCATAGCTTGAAAATTTGGAAATGGCTCTATGTAAAATTTGTTATATGAATCGATACGAGCCTCACTGGACATTTAGTGTGCGTACTTTATTTAAACAGTTTATAAGAACCTGTAATTTGCATGGCTTAAAGCAATTTTTTAAAACAAAATTTCTAAATAATTCAGAACTAACGTAAGCTACAATTTAAGCAAATTTTTGTGTAACAAATGGGCAGAATTGTTCTGACAAATCTATCGCTTGAAAATGGTGATTTTTATTATTATTTGAAATGGTGCTATTTAAAATTTTTTTATATAAATGTCAGTAAGAAAATTAATATAACAGGGAGCAAAGTATTAAATTGATAAAATGAGTGGGTAATATACGTGGGACTCGATCATTCATTAAAATTAGTCACACAGGTTTATCAAATAAAAATCCAGTGATTTCATTAACTGTTATATAATTTCAAATCGGCATCTGATTTTTTCCTTTTTCTTTTGTAATAGTTGGTTTAGAAAAATACAGCTAAAAAAACAAAATATACCGAGAAGATTACAAATACTTAATGAAACGGTATGAGTGTGAGAGTTAATGTACTTAGTCATATAAAATATAACGTGAATATTAAACAACATTGCAGAATTAAAAAATAGACTCGAATGGAACATCTTCATCAGAAGAAGTACTTACACGCTTCGCTCACGAAGCAGGACGGCCGAAGTAGAAGAGATGTCGTCAGAGTTTCTTAAATCTAAATTAGTGTTACGTAGGCATAGCGTTCGCGATGGTTCGATAGTCTTTAATCTATCGGGCCTAGATTTATCCTTTCCTCCGTAATTACGTAACGACTGGTTCCATTCCGTCAATCGCTCTTCAGCGAGTCTGTTTCGGAAACTGGTATCCAACGAGTAGTTTTCTTCTTCAAGGTGACAGAAATGTCGTGCGCGATGCCCATTGGGATCGGCTGAATTCTAAATAATGTTTGCAATATTTTAAATTATAATCTCTAGGTAACTACTGAGCTGCGCATTTTTGTGCAAAATAAAAATACTCGTCAACAATTGCAAGACAGAAAATTCCTATAGTAATTTCTTCCTTTATCTAGTATTTTTAATAACTTGAAAATAATTTCGTTCGCTTAATCCTTTTTATAATTTCAAATCGCATCTACTCATTTTTGTCGTGAATCCATAAAATCTGCAATCCAGTTATTATAATAAAGCAAAAATAGTTCTGCTTCACGATTATTATGAAGCGAGATGACATTTCTTGTTTAAATATATACCGCACCATGATTTAACTATTCACAAATCGCACAAGCTGTAAAAAAGAATGCTTAGAACGTACATTTCAATTAAGGTAATCGACAGGAGCCTTCAGGAACGTTCTAACAACCGTTCATTAGCAAGATAAGAATGTCCTCAAACAGCCTGTCGTGCTATGAAATATAGCTTGGCTAATGTTGTCTCAAATACGAATGGTTTTCCTCCAAATACTTTTGAGATTGTATGCTATAATTTTTCCACGCAAAATTGTCAACTCATCTTCAGACCCCGAAACATTAAGAGATTTAGAATCCGTCATTGGTGATTTTTATTGCAACACTTGCTCGAAGAATAATTCCACGCGAACGCATCTTCAGACCCCGAAAAATCGTAAATTAAAAGGTTTTAGAATCCGTCATTTTGGTTTGATCTCGATTGCTTCAGGCCCATTGAGCGAAAATCTCGAGTCAGTCGTTAGAGAGATCGGTAGGGAAATCAGCAAAGAGAACGGAAGGAATTGTCGGGTCTGTGCAGCCGGTTACAAGGTTTCAAAGGGTCGGGCCGGCGTCGGGTCGATCCTCGCCGGGTGATTTATCAGCAATTTTACACCCGATAAAAGTTTCCCGACAATTTCGTGTTCAGCCGTCTTCGTCGAATCCACCGATTACACGTAGCATTTCGGGGACCCGTTATATATCATTCGGTTTATTGGCCGCGCGGATGCGTGCACGTTGTCTCTGCTTTCCATAATTCTCACATTTAGCCGCCTAATCGCGACTGGCCCGGTCGAAATACTCCATTCACGCAACTGCACGGAAAGTTTCCACAGGAAGCGTGAACGTCCAAGGCAAAAAAAAAAGGTTCGATGAAACCGTCGCGTCGGAGAAAGAGGAAAAGCGATATAACGAAGAAAGGGAAAGGAAAATTAAAATTACATAACAGCTGATCTGTATGAAATCAAAAAATGGAAAACCTCAATTGCAACAAACTGAAGTAGAAATTATTTTTTTTTTATTTAAATCCTCATATATGCTGCTCAGAAATCGCATAAAAGAACCCAGGGTGATATTTTATACATTTTTAGTTTACTACTATCTAGCAAACCGTAGTAGTAAACGATAGATTGATTTGTGTTATTATGAGTGTCTTAGTTTTCACTTTTTAGAAAAGTGAAAGTCTCTTTGGGACAGATCACGAGAACAAGATACTATTGATATACACCTTTAGTTATTATTTACTCAAAAAGAGTGGTATCGATTTGTTTCTTCTGCAACATAAATACAATGAGTGCTCGATATATGTCAACAACACGGCGTCTTTTATCGTCCAGAAGACACAACCGTTCACACTACTCGACGTCACAGGGTATATCCCGCGGTAGTGGGGATAATTCCGCGACGTTTATCACCCAGGCGTTGGCGACATATATAGAGAACTCACTGTACTATGCCTTGAAAACAAATTTTCCACCAAACTTAAAAAAAAAAAACGAAAATCATCCTTGAAGTAAAGTATCACTCTCAAATTGATCAAAACGAATGAAATCGCAAGATGAATTTACACTAACGACTGAAAGGCACCGAAAAGTGGATTATCATTGGTAACATAAATAACGAATTTTTAGTATTAAAATATCTGGAAAGCTGAGTGGCGAAAGAACGAAGCAAGAAACGAGGAAACGACGAAGAACCAGGGAAAAAGGAAGAGAAAGGATGACAGCGACGTCTAAAAAACTGAGTGGTGAACAGAAGAGGAGAAGAGAGAATGAGGAAACGAGGAGGAAAAAGAAGAGAAAGTATCGGAATTGAAGAAGCAGGATGGAAAAGATGCCAGGAAAAAAAGACAAATTACCGAAAAAGCGAATGACGGGGAGAAGAAGAGCGGTGGTAGAGGGGTGGGGGAAAGATAAGCGAAGTTCGGCGCAAAAAGGAAGGCGAAGAGGGTGAAAGAGCGTATCTGAGCGACAGAATCGTTAGTTCTGGTTGATTCGGGGCACATAACGCCGCAACCACGGTGGCTCTCTCGTTGAACTTCTGCCTGGGCTTACCTTCTCCAGAGCCCGCAGTTTCGGATGCATCCAGCTGGCCATTATCTTGCTCTTTATGGCGGCGAATTAATTCAACGAGCGAAATAAAGGCTCGTAAAACCGGTGCCCGGTGGTCGATCGTACCGTTAATCGCTGTAACATGATACACGATACCGGTGGAATGATACGGATGACTGAAATTTGTTTATATTTACTTTTTCTCTATTCCGTCGCCCATCCGGGTCGTCGTTCCGTCGGTAATGTCAACTTAACGACGTACGATTTAACACTAAACCTACCAAGTCTTAAAACTATGTAGTTGGTAAACGTTGCCTGGTCCAAATGGCAACGCTAAATTTATTGTGAATGTTCGTAACTTACAATACAAACTTGGACGAAAATAATTACTCCATTAATTTCCGTAAATGAATTTTTATAATTTCAATAATTGCGGAATATAAAACCGGTCATCTCTGATTATGGCAGGTTTAGTCTTAACACTAGAACTACCGAGGAATAAATACAACGGATGTATATTGCTTTGGAATAATGACAAGACTATATCTATTCAAACCGGATACCATTTTTATTCTAACACGTGCTTCATCGAACAACATCGATGAACAACAACAATTCAACAATTTCCGTGAGAAACATTTCTATAAATTCAGCAATTGTGAAAGAAAAATTAGGAATCAGTCATTTTGACTGGCTCGGTGATTCTAGCGTTAACAGAAAGCGTCCATTCTTGTACTAGTTAATAAACCGATTCTAATTGCAGTATTCGATCAGTATTATAGAATGAGTTGTCTATTTCTAAAAAAATTATATTCGAACTTTTATGTTTCCCTTTAAAAAGCATCTATTCCTGCTGGACTTTCGCGCGAAGAAATTTATAACATTTAATGCGATCGCTAGATATCATTGAAGAAAAAGTATGCAATGAATTCTCGATTTATGTCAACGACACGTGTCTTGCCAGCGTCATGTATCGTCCAGGTGCCGTGTTATGTTTATACTATAGTATAAACCGTATTCACCGACTATAAATTTATATTGTTTAGGAGTTTTTGCAAATCTTCTCAAGAATCGTAAAACTTTATTTGAGAATAAATTATTATTTATTATTTTATTATTTTATTATTATTTTATTTATTATTTTATATAATTATTAGAATTATTTCAGAGTATTTTACAATTTATTTCATTTAAGGGTACAGTGATTTCTCGATATATGTCGCCGAGGCCTGTGTTGTAAACGTCGTGGAATTATGTGTAAACTTAACCCTCCAAGGGGTATATCCCGCGGTAGTGGGGATAATTCCGCGACATTTATCATCCAGGCTCTGGCGACATATATAGAGAAATCACTGTAATTGTATTTCTATTGAAAAGAAATTCACTACTGGTTCGCGGAAGGGGTTGCAGGGAGTGAAACGAACTCCGGGTTCAGGTAAATGATAATAGCTTTATTTGTATAATAAGATAATTCGAAATATAAACGTCAAGGAACTGTCTGACCCTTTTTCCTGAAAAAAAAAGTTGAAACGTCGTCGCAGACTCTCGTTTCGCTAATGTTTCGCCGTGTACCGCTAACGAAAAGAAAAAGAAAAAAGAAACCGTAGTATGCGCAATCACTCTGAATGTACACCGCCGTTTAAAACTTGATTATTAAAGCCTACCTATCGAGCACGATTTCGTCGTCCACCACCGGCACACCGACAAAAGCGAACGGGTCGCAGCAAGGAATAATCTGTTTACAACGGTGTCGTCGACAACGAAAAACCAAAAGGACGAGACGCTTCTCTTCGACGTGGTGTGCGGGTCTCGCGGACGACTTCGCGTTTAAATTTAAGTACAACATTTCTCCTTGTCCCCTCGCTGTCACTCCGTTTCCGCACTCTTAGTATCAACAAACACGCTTATCATTCTTCGCGACTTTTTTCTCTCACACGCGCACAAGCATACATATACATACACGCGCAGATACATTCTCGTCTGTACAAAATCCACCCGTCCATCTTAGAAAACTGGCGAGGGTTACGTCGTTATGCGTGTAGTAGGCAATTGTAGAGTAAATATATGTCGATATAAATATTATTTCTAATAGTTATCATTAACTTCCGGTATAAATAGTACTTTTTCTCATTTATTCGTTTCTATCTATAGTATAACATATTTGACGCAAGCGTGCGACTCGCAAACGTGTTCGCCGATGCGGTTCGCTGTATAGTCTCTTCGTTTCCCGTATCAAACATGCGTGTATGCGTCGGAAAGTTGCATTATTATCGCGTACAGGGATGACTCCTCTCCCCTCCACGTTTTGCTTATACTTGTATCAAACGTTCATCACATTAGGCTCAGCGAAACTGTTCGAAGGGTACACGAACTTCATCTGTTATCCGCGAGATCGGCCAATCGTAAAATTACCAACTGAAATCGAACCTTCGGTCGTTAATAATTAATATTAATATTATCGATAATATATTATATTATTGGGTGGCGATTATACGTGGTAGCCTCCTCGGTAGAAGAAACTGAGAAACATCTCTTTTAAAAGTTTCGAAATACAAGCAATTATGCCTGTTGGCATGGCTGAAGCTCATTGATCCTCATTGAGAAAGATTCGAGTGGTCCGACTGTCAACGTCGCGACTCGAACGACCGTTCACCTGATTGGATAGTTGCTCCTCGCGTTACATTAACAACTGCGATTAAAATCGTCTGACAAAAGGGTACGCGACCACGCGAGGCGAGATCGTCTTGCAACGATGCATCATGTCGTGCGGGAGGAGCTCGGCGAGACGTCTCGAACGATGCAGAATTATTATCGAAAATCGGTATATCAGTCTCTCTCTCCCGGTTTATAAAATTGTGGAAGCAAAGAAAAAAAAATCCTCTGATCGAGGAGCTTACCTGTCGAAGACTATGAACGTCTGATCTTCCTGCAAAATGGACATTTTTCCCAACGGGAATTGAATAGAAATTTATTTCCCCTTTTATCAGACTCGACACCATTTTGCATTCCGCAAGTCCGCAATGCGGAATCCGAGGGTACAGCCGACACAACCAGCGCTATGCCGGTAGTTGAATGATTGTTCTCGCACTCCTTATCGCGGGAAAGCTCGAAGACTAATTGATCGAGATAGCCCGATGGGGTGCCATTTTGAATTGCAAAACGAGAGGTGAAGCGATCAACGAAGCATGCGGTTTCGATAGAAATCTAGATTCCAGCGGCGGGGATCGACGGATCTTGAAAAATGCGGGCGTGTCCGCGAATCGCCCTAATTGCGTCAGCGGTATCGTAGCGTGCACGGGAGAATAGATGCGCGAGCAAGATGGCCGATCTGTAGGAAATGAAGTATGCACAGGTGTAAATGGACTCACAAGCATTTAATGCAACGCGAGAAGAATCGAACGTGATGCGTGCTATCGAATCGGACAAATGAAAATGACAGGACGTGCGAGATAATTCCGTAGAAATTATTGTTTTGTATTGAACGTTGATTTTTCCAAATTACATGTACATTCCGAAAAAAAACAACCCTCCGGTTGTCTCTTTCCTCCGCCGTTAGCCTACGTACATAATGCTCTTATAACGTATATGCAAGATCGTATAATATAATATATTATATAATATTACATATTAAATATTAATACGTTACGATACAATTAGGAGCGAATAGTAAAACCGTTATTACTTTTTATTTTAAATTATTTAGTAGTATTGCTCAATACTTGATAATAGAATAGTAGGTATAGCAGCAATTCCTACGATTATCCCACCCATCACCCTCACTCACCCCACCCCACCCCCCGATAGCGAACTGTTTTCAAAATACATTTGCCCTCGATCGATTCTCTTTCTAAGCGTTTTCTTTCTTTTTTTCAGAAGCGTGATTTCTTTTCGGTCAAAACCTAGGCTCGTTTTCTATATTTTACGGTTATTATATAGGGTGATCGATAACTGATGGGAGGGGGGCTGCTGATCCCTACTCGATAGCACGGGTGCTCGTCGAATTTTCAAAAACAATTACGAACAAATTTTATTCCATATTTTTGACATATTTTCTTATGTTGAATCACCCCCTGTTCGGTTCTACCGCCAGTTACCGATCACCCTGTGCAATACAGTGGTTTCTCTATATATGTCGCCAACGCTTGGATGATAAATGTCGCGGAATTATCCCCACTACCGTGGGGTACACATAACACGATTCGGGTGTGTCTCCTGGACGATACACGACGCTAGCAAGACCCGTGTTACTGACATATATCGAGAATTCACTGTAGTTGTGTGTGAAGGTTATGTCGTCGAATATCGCGATATAAAATTTCAACGATTGCACCCCAGGCTTAAAACGGTCAACAAGAGGCGTGTTAGTGAATTATCCGGCGATCATTTTTACTCCTCATGTGGCACTGTTGAGTACACAAATCTGAAAAACACGTATTATACTGTGTTGCATCTCGATTTTATAGGACCAGACTGTTTTTGAGAAGCACACTGGTGTAAAGATTTCATTCAAAGTTCAAAATTTGTCTCGGTTCCTCGTATCGAAGACGTTGTAAAATGCAAGTTTTTAACTCCATGCTTTCACATCTTGAAATGTTAATGTTCCAATGAAAGGTGAACGATGGTTTATATTCCTGTCAGCGTTCAAGCACCACGCATCTTTTGAAATAGTACACTGCAATATCTGATTGTACAAGAGTGTCAAAATTTTGCAATGCTCTCTGTAGGTCGCAATTTCTCATCAGTTTTGTAAAGAATATTTTCGTATAAAAGCTGGGAAGATTTCAGTCGCTGGACACGATCCTGGCTATTGTCGCAAAAGAATACGATATACTCGAAGAGACACGAAGGCCAACATTCGATCTGGAGAAAATTGATGATGTAGGCGATACAAGCGTCGTCGACGATAGCAATCGGGACAGTATCGACGGTGCCCACTATTTCTGAGCCCTCCAGGCCTGCAGGCGTCTCGAGACGTCAGAGATTGCGACCACAACGCTAAGCAAGATCCAAAACCACGATATGTCCTGCGAAAACGGAATTCCTCGAGAGCGAAGAGATTGAAAAGATGGCGACCCTGCAGAATGGCGGAAGATGGAAAATATTGACGTAAGAATACGATTGTCGGAAAGATCATAAAGGCTTTTCCTTTTTCTGCCGGTCATTATCATCAGGATGCTGGACAGATAACGATCCATGATCCACTTCATAGCTTTTTCTGATCTTTTTATTTACCTACTGTCCGTGCCTCACAAGAAGTCTCGAAGGACGGCACAAGGTCAAAGGGGACCATGCTGGCTCCGCCTATCCCCACCGTTGACGCTCCAGTCGTCCAATGCTTAGGCTTTGACGTCACACACTGTATAGTATGTGCCGCCGCTTAGCCACTGAAGCAGCTAGAGGCGTGCCCGTTCCACTCTGACCCCGCACAGTACATATCAATAGTCTAAAAACTTTGACAATGATCACTCTGATTAACCTAGTACCACCTCTACACTGAGTTCAAGCTAGTATTCAATTTCAAATCGATTAAATTCGATCAATTAAACTGATTTGTCGTGTTGCAAGGATCCGTGTACTAATCGTTAACCTAACGGTGATTGAATCGTTCATTGGGCACCTTTGTGGGTAAGTCTTTTTCGGGAACCATGGTGTCTGATCTTTCGATGATGATGATGAAGAGGTAAGAAAACTTGAAACGTAGCAATTGTTCAGTCTGTATCTGCCAATCGCGATCTACCTGCTGCATTCCAGGATCGCGAGCGAAGATGAAAGGATGCAGGAGGATCGAAATGAAAAGTAGGCATGCAAATGTGAGACGATTAGAAGGAGCGGTGGAAGCTGCACACCGCAGACTCGGGATATTCAATGACGCAGATGCAATTCTTGAGAAGCAGCTGACAACAACCGCGCTGACACAGCAAACCCGTGCCAGACCTCTCACCGCGGTCGCAAGAGGCGTCGGAATCAACTTAGGCGTCACGTATCCCCCTAGGTTGCTATGTGAAATTTTGCTCGAGTCGAACACATCAGCAGAACCTGTTCTAATAATTTTTTAAAAATTTATTTCACCTTAAAATTTCCAAAATTATTTTACTCCAAAATATTTCAAACGTAAACCGCTGTTTCAAGTACATTGATCACTTGTGATTATGAGTCTAATATTTTGCCTTGGTTGAGAAACGAGACGCTAAGGGGAATCGCCAATAAGCTACGGAGAAAACGAGGTGTTAATTTTGTGCGAAACGAAGTATCGTGTGTGCGCGTGCTAGAGAAAGCAGAAATGAAATAAAAGATACGGAAGTATGTGTGTAACGGTAAATAATTGTTTATTTCAAATAAGGTATAAAAAAAATTATATTCTTTTTAGTATTTCGGTAGATCGTTCGAAATGATAAATTTCTTCGTGCGTAACAATCGTTTCCTAACTCTTACCATTTAACGTCTCTACTAGATACAATATAAAATTTCTTGAAAGCTTCGCGTCGTGGATACATTTCTCGCAAACACAGAGCGAACAACTCGTACATTCAAAGTTTTGCTGTACCCCGCGTGTGCCGTTACAAAGTTGTTATAATCGTAAAACGAGAAAAACCGCGGAGATCACACAGAAAGGCCTATGTTTTGTTTGTCCCTGTTGTTTTCCATCGGAGTGGCCTTCCGCTGAAAAATTGTTCCTCGACACAACTTCGATTAAAATTCGAATTTTCAGGTCGGCTGAGTTTTCTTTGTTAGGGGCACACGCTGACCGAGTAAAAATAGAACAGGTGAAAACGAATCGTTTGCGAAGGCAGTGCAGCAGCATTTTTCCACGCAACGTTATCATGATGTCGCTCAACGGGGTAAGGAGAACAATTATAGTAACGAGACCGTTGATTCCGGAATTGTAAAAAAATAAAACAAACGTGTGTTATCCACCTCGATACTTGTCCACGCGATCGAGTGTGCAAATTGTACGCGCGAGTTTGTGATCTAAATGAAAGTAATCTATAACGGTTTGGAGGATGATCTCTGTCGAAACATAACGTCATGTCTCCCATAACGTCCTGGAACACTTTATCAGACTTTTCGTGGTCTCACAATGGAAAAATAAGCAGTGAGGAGCTAATGTTATATCACTATTTGATATTGGTAGCTTTACAAAAATAAACAGATTACGTTAACGACTGAACTAATATTGTTTCCCGCGAAAAAAAGATCCTCTTTTGCGTAGCCTGTCCAATGATCGCAAAAAGATTTTACATTAACAAACATCTTTTCAACAGTGACGAACCGCTTCATGTTTTTCGAGAATTTTCTAGATAATATTGATTTAGGCAGAACCTTGAAGAATCAGTCCTTGGATTAATCGGAAAAAAGGTTTGCTCAATCTCGAGGTGTCGTTGCTCGAGATTTACAAATTTCCAAAATGGAATACGTGTTTTTCAGATTATCGAACTCGAAGCGCACAATTGGGGTGGTGTTTGTCGACATTTATCGAATGTCTCCCGACGTGTTTAAAAAGCGGAGAGTTTCTCTATAGTAACAGTAGCAAGGAGTCACGTTGAAACTTAAAAAAGAACAGCCGTGAAAGTCGAAGCGGTTCTTTTTAACATTTCTTCGTACTCCGTCTTTCGTTTTCCTCTTTTTTTTTGTAAATTTTTCAGGAGTCTGGTTTTCTTGTAAAAATAAGAGATTCTATCGGTCTATTTGTATATAATATATAATATATAATATAGTATAACATGAATATCGCAGTTCAAAAACCTGTTGTGTGTCGGGGTCTCCGAATTTCTGCCCCGTTTGCATTTTGTTCTTTTTTCATTAGAAACTTCCCTCTCCTCTGCTGCTAACCTCTCGTCTAAGAGACATTTTCGTTGTGTGACTCTATGTCGGGTCGTCCGCTTAATTAAGCTCTCTCGCGTTTACTTTTACACGGTCTCTTGCACTCTCCTCCTCCTCTCCTCTCCTCTCCTCTGCTCCCCACCCCGCTCTCCTCTCCGAGCCACATCATACAAACGTGTTCTCTTCTCCTTTTTATTCGTTTTCCATTTCCAGTCGCAACGTCATATAAAAATAAAGGGATAAATAAAAAATATTGTTTTGCTCTGAATAAAAAACCTAATGTTACGATTAAGTATTCTCGTCAAGAATCCTCCCCTCCCCAACCCCTGAAAAAACGGATCCACTACGCGTTTCTCTTAAACATCGTTTCGCTTACGGACTAAACTAGCATCAAAGGTCTGGTACAACTGTACACGGTTTTCTTAGAGCTAACTATATTTATTTATGTACATGTATAAAACTCTGGGTTTCTGAATCTTTCAGTCTCACTTTTCTAGCATTCTCACGCTCTCTCTCTCTCTTTCGCTCGCTCACTTTCTCTCTCTCTCTCTTTCTCTTTCGTTATTATGCAGGTGGTTTTTTTCTCGCATACCGTGTGTAGTCGTCGTTTTCGTGGCATTGTTTACGCGTGCATTGCAAAATCGGCAAAAACGTGCATAATCAATCATATCTCAAGTCTCGCCGGCCACATCGTAAATCGAAAACAAAACAGAACAAAAAAATTGTGATCTTGCAAAAAAAATCGTTTGTCCGCAATTATAATACGGGGGGAGGGGTGGGGGACGCGGGCGAGCGCGTTACTCGTGCGTGCGTGCGTGCGCGCGAAAGTTTACCAAAAACAAACAAAAAAAAGAAACTATAAGCTGAAGGCTCGCGGCGCGAGATTCGCTTAAACCTAGCAACAAATGAGAACGGATCGCCGGGATCCATCGATCCGGGATCCACCCTCGAAACAGGAAACTAAGGAGAAATGACGCCGCGAACCGTAACAAAAACGAAAAACAAATATATTTTCTTTGTAGACAAATAATTCTTCCGAGCGAATCTCGCGCGACGGTTCGAGTAGTTTTCCGTTAATTATTAACAGTATTATAGTAATTGCCGTGCCCTTTCCTAAAAACTAAAGCTACGTCGTTTACAAACGCGCAATCATTTTCATAAATCGCACACACAACCCTCCCCCCTGTCTATCGTCGTCGCACAATCACACACACATACACTTTCTCTCTCTCTCTCTCTCTCTCTCTCTTTCTTTCTTTCTTTCTCTGTCCATACAGTAACTATGATTATTTTTAACGTCTATGTAGCTAACAGGTACATTTGCACTCTTCAAAATCGCTGACAGATCGAGGGAATGCGTTTCTCTCGCAATATCATTATCGTCCGCACGAGTGTCTGCGTTTCTAATACAATTCGCAGTTATAATCTTAAAAAAGAGTTCTAATCGGTTGCTTGAACGCACGCGTATCGATTTCCTTTTTCTTTTTTTCTCCTCAAATTTCGCTGCTTTTCTTTTTTCGCGATCATCTCACGATACACATCTCGAGAATTACGAATTATTCTCGTTTTTTTTTTTTTTGCAAGTTAGCTTCTTGCCAATGCCCGAAACGATGGACCTGGTCGCCCATGAACGCGCATGCGTACCCCCCTGTCGATCGTGGAAATTACAAAGTCTACAACATTATTAGCAACGATTTTTCTTTTCCTTGTTGTTGCCGTATGTTTTTTTTCCTCTTTTTTTTTTTCTTAGTATACATAACAGGCGTATGTACGGTTCTCCGTGCGCGCACCCGGCACACGCATCCTTAACACATAAGAACGGGAACAGAGGGAAGAAAATCATTCTCCCGGTGTCCCGAAGCCTCAAATAACGCGCACGCAGCAGGTTCCCGAGCTCGAATTCGCCGAGGTATAAAAAAAAACGTCACGCGAACGAACGGGGGCCCGGGCACAAAAACAATTGAAAACGACCGAGACAAAAAAAAAAGAAAAAAAAATATGATACGTTCCCACGATCCATCAGCGAGGGTTACTCTTTTCTCTGAGCAGTATTTTTCGAAGAAATGTCTTTGTCGAGAGAAGACCTAGAAATTCCAGTCAATTTTGTAAGGAGAAACATAATAAAAAGAAAAAAAAGTATACAAAGATGTGGGGGGGAAAGGGGATCTCGGGTTGAAAGGAAAAACAAAATCTGGAGAATTGGGGGTGGGAGTAGGGGGGAAAAATGCATAGGCTCGAAAAGGTATCCCTTTGAGCTGTGTTTATGTGTGTTTACGTGTTTCGCGTGTATTTGCGTGTGTGTGTGTGTGTGTTTCAGATAAATAAAAGCGAGTTCTTCCACTACTAATCGATCCTAAATTAATATGCTCGACTAAATCCGTAACTATGGGTTCCTCTCTCTCAGTCGACCTTCCCTTCCCTCATGATTTGGCACGATATAGAGAACTCACAGGTCGGACACGCGAGCAAGTGAAGAAAAGAAGCGGCTAAACGAACGAAATTACTATTCATTAGCTCCGAAGGGAAGTCTGCCATCTTTAAAAAGGCGAAATCTATTGCGAGGTATGTATATCATATATAATACCATATATACACATATATATATATATATATATATATATATATATATATATATATATATTTATTTATATAATATATCGTCGAGTTCCCATTTCTTTTTTCGTCGCTCGTCGACTAAACGAATGTCTCGTCTTCGTTTAAACGCGGAAGAACTTCGAAACGTGGCCGATATATCGTTCCATTTGTTTAAAAAAATTTCCTTTCTTTCTTTCTTCGATCCGGCGGCAAACGCGCGTGTGCCCCGATCGAATTGTTTATCGCGTTTATCTATGAACGCGCGGAGAGGAAGAGATACAAGTTTCTGTATTATTATCGATAAACCTATTTTTTTTTCTTCTATTCCCACGAGTCACCTTATGTACATAAATACAGTCGTTGTACGCGAGGATATTCCCGTAATTCTCGGAGACCGAATTCCAGATTAAAAATTAAGGCGTCTCTTATTATCCTGAGTATATGAACAATGTTCTGCGTTAATAGCCGCCGGACGTGCAAACCGGCAGCGTCGGTGTTCCGGATTTTATGAAACTTTTCTTTCTATTTCTTTTTTTTTTTTTTTGTTCTGTTTGTTTTTATCATTTTCTTCTCAAGTTCTTAGTCTTTTCGTTTCATTTACTGCGTGTGCTTCTACTTCCGTTTGTCATTCAACGTACGCGGCGTTTCCTACTATTTCCGCTCTGCCTCCGTGCTAGAATCGTATTTTTCGTTCTTTTTCGTTTTCAATATCCTTTAGCGACCGCGAGGTTAACGTATAAAAAATGTGTCAAAAATATAACGGGAGCTACACACCTAGGACCGCGGACGCGAAGAACGTCGGCCGAAAACTCTACTGTGTGGTTAATATGTGTAAGGCATTTGTGTATCTCGTTCAGTGCTTGATATCGCTACCGGTGAACTGCTATAAACCTTTCGAAACGAAACTCCGAAATTAATTAAACTGAAATTAAACTTAGAAAACTGTTTTCGACTGTCTCGGACTGTCCGTGGAGATACGATTTTCACGCGCACTGCCGACCACACGTATCGGAACCTTGTTCTCGAAAATATGCTGATACCCAGACCGCGAATATTTATGCGAACTCTTATTTAAAAGAGAAAAGAAACAAAAGGAACAGTATACTCCGTGAAACTCCATCTCGGTGTTCCGAACGTTCAGACTTCCTACAAAAGCATAAAAGCACGCAGTCTAAATGGTGGGTATAGTGAATCAATGTAACTTCTTCTAACTTCATTACACTAGCAAAAAAAAAAAAAAAAAATATGTATTCAGGTACATGTGGATGCCGTTCACTTCCTAAGTCTTACGGGGGATCTCTGGCTTGTGTCAAGATCGGTCGAAACATTCGGTTGAAAAGAACGTTCGATTCGACACTAGGTTCACGGTCCACTCAGTATGCCACTAGGTATGCTTTATAAAAATAACGAAAATTTATCTATCCAAATTTTTAGTCTTCCGTGTTGACGTATATCTAGAAAACACTGTGTGCCCAAAGAAACAAATTTGTTGAATAATTTCGTACATTTTCAAAATTTTGATGATTGTGAATTAACAACTACGGTCAAGATGGCCGGTTTTCTATTCCAGGATTATTGAAATTATAAGAACGTGTTCCATGGGAACTTACTTCTTGAATTGACTTCGTTATTTAAACACATAGAAGATCGCACAAAGTTTAAGTGAATTCAATCTTCTCCCTTCTATAGGACGTTTCACTTTTATACGTTTTGGTAGGTTTAGGACTACCAATGCAACTGGCACGCATTGCCTTCTAGTGGAAACAAAATTGCATTTGTTTGGACTTGGTACCAGTGTAGAAAAGTTTATTGAAAAATTTCCTCTTGAAAGCATATTTACAATTTCAATATTTCCAATAGAAAAAATGATCTCGGGTCCCGTGAACCTAGTGTTGAACCGCGTGTAGCAAGATCGGTTCGATAATATTGAGCACACACAGATTCTCTGCAGTTCGAAGAAGATCACCTTCGGTAGAAATGATTAAAGCTTCGGTAATATTCGAACGATTCCCCTCTTCTACAAGCGTGCGAATGCGTGCGGGACGGCAGTGCGTATCGCGTGCGAATTGTCTCGAGAAAATTGACCCCGGAGCCATAAGTCCGATCGGAACGAAACGAAACGAAACGAAAGTTGTTGTTCGCTGCAACAATGTCCTCCGTCGTAGAATCCCGTCCCCGGCCGGTCTTTGTCGGGCCGTTTCAAGGATGCGGCCCGCGAGCCTAATCGATCGATTGAAAAAGAGAGAAAGAACAAATCCGCGACAATGGCTTCGAAAAGCTGCGCGCCTCGGCTAACGAACTTTCTGAACGTGTCTGTAATTAAACTCACCCCTCCCGGAACATATTCACCCTGGAACGCGTTCCGAGCTGCCATATTATTATGTATGTATATATTTATTTATATATATGTACCTATATAAATTTCAAGCACTTGGGTTGCGATTCAGGTTTCGTCATGTCGTCGATTAAGTCTTTAAATTAACCTGTACCCGTGTGTGGCAGGCGCGTGTACGTGTGCGTCTCTCTCTCTCTCTCTCTCTGTGTGTGTGTATGTATGTGTCTGTACGCGCAATATATATTTTTCTATATTTATTTAACCGTGTATCTTCGTCGTATGTGGGATTAATCGCGGATTCGAATCACTGAAATACCATTTCACAGACATTGTTTCCGGAAGCACGTGCACACGGTTCTCGATCCCGCCGCGACGATTCCCGGCGTGCACTCGGCGTTTGCATTTCATGCTCGTCGCGACGCCGGTCAATCTGTTCTTCTCCCCTGATCCGACTTACCCCTGTTTAATTCTCGCACGGCATTGTTCAGCGTATTTCCCTAACGGCCCTCTCGGTATCCGCGGTACCGACCGTTCATGCGTTAGTTAAGCGATAATGTTTTATATGTACTATCCGTAAGTCTCTGTATGCAATATGTGTGTTTGTCTCTCTGTGTGTATTTCACGCGCGTATGTGTCTATCGGTGTGAAAATGTTTGTCTCCCGGAAGGTTCCACCTTCCGATTTCTCTATTTCCATTTTCTCTCTCTCTCTCTCTCGCTCGCGCTATCTCTCGGTAGACCGTAAAAAGTACGTATATAAACGAATACTGTTACCTACAAATATAATGAACACATTATTTTGCCTTTTCCTTTCATCTTATTTTCCCTCCGCGAGAGCACTGCACTCGCTCGCGTCTATTATTATTCATCGATAAACAGATTTTCAGTGGTCGGCCGCGACGAACGTTTATCTCTTTTCCCTCTTTTCGTTTGTTTGTTTTTTTTTACAACATATACGCGCCGGTTTCATTACAGTATACGTAGATATACATGTATCGTATGTATATATATATAATATATATATATATTTATATATATATATATATTCATATATTTATAATAATATAATATATATATACATGTATATATTCCTATCGTAATATACTCTCTTATCTCTCATTGATTTTTTTCCTTTTTTGAAATCTTAGTGAATAATCGCGCTGCAATCGTTCACATTCAAACGATTGGTTGCCCCGATAAAATTATTAAGAATCATCATTGTGTCAGCAACGAAATGCTAGAAAAAAATCTCGTAACTAAAACTCGTAACAATAATAATAATAATGATGATAATAATAATAATAATAATAGTTATAATGGTGATAATAAGCATTATTAATGATAATAATAATAATAATAATAATAATAATGTTAAGGTCAATAATTAGTAGCATTATTCTTCGTCGCGTTCTCTCTCGCCTTTTTCTCGATCGTCGCATTCTCTCTCGCACGCACGCGCGTCTCGGTATATAATTTTTTTTTATTAATATATATGTAATATGCTTGTATCGTTACGTATGCGTGTGTGTATATGTAGATATAAACCTATATATATATACATATATATGTATATATGTATATATATAAATATGTACATTATTTATATACATTTAAAAGCGTAGCTGAGTCTCTATCGACCTCGCGCAGAGACAATTTCTCTTTTCTATTGTAAAAACTGCGTTGACGTTTTCCCGTTTTCCTTCTCTTTTCATCATTATTTCGTTAACTTTACGAGCACCGTGACGGAACAAATTAAAAAATAAATCGTAGTGAACTTTTATCCGTGGGGCAGAGTGTAGGGGGCGCGAGAACTTTCTAAAAATATCGTTCGATCCTTTTCCAACTTCCGACAACGCGGTTCGTATCTGTCTTATTCCCTGTTGCGAAACTATTTTGGCATTCTCACGGGTTAAGGACCACCTCGCCCGACTCCGATGACCTTGTCGCCGGGTCAACGTCCCGAGCACTTTTGCTCGTAACCACCGCCGCGCACCGCTTGATACAAATATTCGTCAAGGTCTTCCGCAATCTACATCTCTGCTCGTTGTTGTTATTCAAGAAACGCGTACCGGCGAGATGCGCGATTACCATAGTCCACCTAACCCAGACCGGTCGGGAGGAAAACTCTGTCAGGAAGTGGAATTGTGCAAATAGAAAAACGGTATCACGCGAACGTCTGGGTTAGGTCTGTGCACGGAGATCGCAGAGAACATGTTCCTCGCCGGAGCTTAATACTCGATTTTCTAGTAATTGCGAATATACACCGTCCGGCGTAATTATATTTCCCGTTCACTGGAATATTTCATAATAAATCGTATTACAAACCAAAGCCCAGTGGTACTCGACTACTAGTCGTATATATACATTATATAGGAAATTCAGGACATTGACAAGATAATCGGGATCGGCGAGAGGCAGTCCGTAAGCTGGAGAACCGCCACAATTTTCAATAATTAACATAACAATTTCGTTCGACATTTGCCCATTGCACCCGATCGAATCATCGTTGAACGCGCACGACGTTTAGGGGGGGGGGGGGGGGAATGAAACGGAGGCCGTTAAAGAGAGTGTGAAAGTACCTGGAAATATAGAAGAAGCTAGAGGAGGAAAGAAGAGAAGACAGGAAGAGAACTTCGATTCGATAATTGAACTATGCCCCCCCCCCCCTAACGGAATACGGTCGGGGAAAGGACTACACGCGGAAGTTGGGTTCAAAGGTACGCGAACAAAAATTTACTCTGTGTGTGTATGTGTGTGGACGTGTGTGTATGTGTATGTATTGTGTGCCACAGTGTGCTGAATGCAAACTATTCCTACCTACACGCTCGTGTGACTCATTCGCTCTCTCACCTACTCGCAAAACTCTCTCAGGATACAGCCACAACCAGATGCATCGGATTGTGTCATTGAAGGCGCTATAATATCGGAACTTCCAGATCGCACAGCGATCATTTTCATCGACCGGCAAACAATTACTATTCAGGGACAACGATTTCACGGGCGAAACGATTCGCGAGCTCGGTAAGAGATTGGTCACCCGTCAGCTTTCAACCTCTTAACACTAAACCTACCAACGGTATCTGATAAATATTACCTTAGAAAAATGGCAACCCTAAATTTATTGAGATTATCCGTAATTTTCAATAAATGTTTGGACAAGGAAATTTTTACGGTTTCGATAATTGTAAAATACAAAAAACCGGTCATTCGGACCGTGGTAGGTTTAGTGTTAAGCCGCGGATGGCACGAAAGCCACTATAGCGGCGTACCGTTCGAACTGGTGCTTTCCACGGAAAGCCACTATAGTGGCGTACGGTGCTCAAAACGTTGAGCGCCACGCGAATTCCTAGGGAAATCCCCGTCAGGCCACGCGCGCTGATTAGAGGAGCTGGAAAACTGAGTGTCGGTCACCGGTGACTGACACGACCTAAACGGAAAGTTCGGTGTCGGTCACCGGTGACTGACGGTGGCACTCAACGTGTTAATAGGTGAACTTCTGTGGTTAATATGAAACGCAACATCCTTCGAACCCGGGTCGAGGAATCAACAGTGTTTCTGTGTCGGTGATCATGGTCAATTTCGTGTACAGCTGCGAGGACTAAAACTATCGTGCGTGTCGACGATTCGATCGCCAAAACTCGTTGAAAAGGAATCCCATTTGAAAAGCGACCGTGCTCTCCCCCTGCCATAATCGACGACGATCAGAACCGAGCAACCTGTTCCGGACTCCTCCAGTTCTCCCGAAGCGTTTCGATACGAGTTTTGGAAAAAGAATCGACGAAGTTTACATGTGCTTTTCTGCTTTTCTCTCTCTCTCTCTCGAAGGAGGAGACACACCTGCGACCGGTTCAGCTGCAAAATACGTCCTAAGACCAGTCGCTTGGAAACCGGTGATGCCGACACCGAAACAAATTCCGAAAGCGCAGCACGTTTGCGTATGATTTATCATCGAAATTCGACAGAAATGAGAATCGAATGGTTTCTCGCGTTCGAGCACCTCTCAGGTTCATCCCGAATCGTTTTCCGACACGTTCTTCGGATCCTAGATCCTTAACGAATAATAACGCGCGTCTCTTTTTCTCGTAGTTTTCAACGCGGAGACAAAGACGACGAGAAACGGTGATTCATTATTTCTCGATCTGAGAACGCTTTGAATATCGTTTCAATTCCCCTTGTAATGTATTTTCTCGAAAATATATGCGACGCCGCGTTCCCAGGCTGCTCCGGAACCGGTCTTAGTCGATAATCTACGCGATAAGACGACACTGATCGAGAATTCGAATAATAAAAATAGACTTTATTTATTCAAACGTGATCCACGCACGCACTTCCTTCCTTCTTTTTTTTTTTTTCTTGTGTAGTGCGCATTTTACCGTGCGTCCAACGAAAACAAAAAGAAACCAAAAAAACGTCGTAACAGTGCGTCCCCGCATGTCCTCTATGCTAAGCTGAACTCAGAAGCGACACCCAACCAAAACTCTGCCGGTCTCTTCTTTTGCTTCTCTGTGTCTGTCGTTTCGAGAGGATCCTTTCGAAATCTAAATCGTCTCGAAAGCTCCACTGGGGTATGTGTGTTGGTGTGTATCCGGTTGTATACTCTTCTCGATCTTCCCTAATATATTTGGCACCAATTCTTTAGTGTGTTCTCTGCTCGATGTGTTTCGATTGGATATTCCGGTTGTTCCTCTTCGCGGCGAACGAAACTCGGCCCCCTTGCGCGGTCTCTCCTCCGTTCGAACGGATTCGAACGCGACTCGATGACACCCGCGTCGCGTCGCATCTTCATCGCGATCGCAACGTTCTCCTTCTTCTTCTTCTTCTTCTTCTTCGAGGAGAAGAGACGGGTCTTCCCACGCGCGACATCGAGATCTCCTTGGCATCTCCAAAAGTCGAGTGGGATTGTTTCCGATCCTCTTACAAATGAAACTCGAACGTACCGTGATAGGGTATTTTGTGCTCGGCTGGATCTGATACGCGACCCGAGCCCGAGTCTCTCTTCTCCTTTAACGCGTCATGGCGAGACTCCTCCGCAGCTGGCTGAGCTTTGCACGGAGCTTCTCCTGCCGCCTCCGTAGCTCCGTCACCTTCGACACGGTGATCTGACCGATCTCGTTCAACATATCACAGTAGACCGCTGCCTGCCTCAGGATCGCGACCTTCGGCGCCTTTTCCTTCGACTCGACCGCCGGCACCAGCACGCGCAGCTCCTCGAACGCGTTCCGCAGCTCTATCCGCCTCTGTCGTTCCATGTTGTTGTGCAAACTCCTCTTCTCGGTGTCCAGCTCGTCGTCCGACGAACTTCTCGACGCCGTTGGCGGGGCGATTTTCATCGGGGGCGACGGCGACGGCGACGTTGTCATACATCGGCTTACCTTGTTTCTCCTCTGGTACGGCCTCTGACGCGCCCGTTTCACTGGCTTGTATTCCGGCTGCGCGGGTCTCTTCCGCGCTGGATTCGACGGCGGTCTACCGCGCGGCCTAGGGGCCGGACCCTTTTCTTTGAACGCCGTTTTCACCGTCAGCTGGAAGTGCTGCTGGTCCGCCGGGCTCGGGTACGTCGGCAACGCCGCCGGTCTGCACGGTTTCTCGAACGTCACCACGTCGATCTCTTCTTCTTCTGTAATCAGCAAAGAACAAACCATTACGCTCAAGCCCCGTGTAAACGTTGTGCGCGCTTAATGTAACGCTTCGACTGCGGAGTTTACGCGTTTATTACGACAAACGGGAGTAGATTCAAAGAGTAGACAAATTCGAGAAAATTAAGAATATTCACGCTATCGATGCGACATAACCTCTTAAGTACTGTATGCTATCATAGCGGCCTCTGTGGAAAGCATCGGTTTGAACGGTACGCCACTATAGCGGCTTCCGTGGGAAGCATCGATTTGAACGGTACGCCACTATGATAGCTTCCGTGGAAAGCATTGGTTTGAACGGTACGCCACTATAGTAGCTTCCGTGGAAAGCATCGATTTGAACGGTACGCCACTATGATAGCTTCCGTGGAAAGCATTGGTTTGAACGGTACGCCACTATAGTAGCTTCCGTGGAAAGCATTGGTTTGAACGGTACTCCACTATGATAGCTTCCGTGGAAAGCATTGGTTTGAACGGTACGCCACTATAGCGGCTTCCGTGGGAAGCATCGATTTGAACGATACGCCACTATGATAGCTTCCGTGAAAAGCATTGGTTTGAACGGTACACCACTGTAGTAGCTTCCGTGGAAAGCATCGATATGAACGGTACGCCACTATGATAGCTTCCGTGGAAAGCATTGGTTTGAACGGTACGCCACTATAGTAGCTTCCGTGGAAAGCATCGATTTGAACGGTACGCCACTATGATAGCTTCCGTGGAAAGCATTGGTTTGAACGGTACGCCACTATAGTGGCTCCCATAGGAAGCATAAGAGGTTAACCCTTTGCACTCCGCGCTATTTTCAGAATCTAAATTTTTCTTCTATTTTTGACTATTTTCATTTTATTCATACGAAACTGATCGGATTCCCACATATAATATTTAAATGTTTAGTTATCTGTTAACCGTTTGAGTGCGGAGAATTTTCTTATACATAGAAAGTGAGGCGCGATAGCGCTTCGCCGCACTCAAACGGTTAAATACAAATTTTGTAATGTAACAAATATTTTTTGATATTTTTTGTAATTTCTTTAAAATAATGCCACAACAATAGCGGCGCTTTTCAGAATCACCACTCGAAGGGTTAATAAGACCACTAAAAAAAGGAAACAACTTGGTTTCTAGGTCTTGCAATTGTTATTTTGCATAAAAGTCCGCAGTCTGAACGATACACACGTGTACTCAGAACCATAAAACTTAATACAATACGTTTATATACCATCAGTAACCCCAACTGTTAATGCAAAGCTCTTGGCACCCACGTTCTGGGAAGAAAACATTGAGAATATTTGTGGATTTATTTACTCAGTTTACACAGGCTTCACACGAGACATCGATGACGAGACATCATTGCTGTGTTGTCGGAAAGAATCTTCTTAAAATATATGTTAGAATTCAGGACAGCGAGGAGATGAATGGGGGTTAAAATGCAAGATATTCAACAAAAGCTTGACACGAGATTGACGAGAGATAGCAAAGAGTGAATGAGAGTTAACACAAAGACTTCGAACAGAGAAAGCTGTGATAATGAAGAAGAGAAATCTTCTTGAAGGGCGTGATGGCGTACGAAGCGACAGGAAAGTATTAAAACTGTTCTTGTACAGTATGCTTATTTATGATCGATCAATTGTTATTAGTTGACTGCGGATATTTATGCAATTTTCATATTTCGTAGGCAAACTTTAGGAAAGCGGAAACAAAATCTAATTTTCAGTGATAGTGACCTTTGTATATCTGAAATAAATAAAAATCGTACTAAATTCTGTAGAAGCCATAAACGTATAAAGATCCGCAGTATAATTATTAGCTTTCTCACCAAAGAAATACTGTGTTTTCTCAAATGTCATTGCAGCTCGAACATGTGTACCGACACTGTATCCACCGAAAGCCCGCTAACAGGCTTGTTAACGACGTATGTATATAAAAAGAAGCTCGATAATTTTCGGAAAAGCAGCGGAGGTAATACTTCTGCTTCGACGAACCGCGAGACGAAAAAAAGAAGCAGCTATCGGTGTGTGGTTTTCGTTGAACGAGTTAAAATCCTTCCGAGTCTCGGCTCCACTGAGAGGCTATTAGCAGCCACGGTCGGCCGTAAAATCCCGCTAATTAGTTGGGACGGAACAAGCACGCCTCTGTCTCAACTTCGACGATTCCTCTATTCAGGGTGAAGGCCGTCCCGCGAACACCGGAAAGACCGTGTCACCGTGCTCCCAGCGAAAAAGAAGCAAAAAGAAATTCAGAGTCAAAAAAAAAAAAGAAGAAGGATGATACAAACAGTTGCGAGCGTGAGCGAGATTACGGATGCCGGATGCTCGGTATCGTTTATCAGAGTATATCTGAAGATCCTGGTCTGCAGCCGCGATTACGCGAGGCGAAGGGAGGAAGAGGAAAAAGATTGCCATAATAGCGGAATTCCTTTGGTTGCCGGTTTGGCGTAGAGGCGTTTGAAGGGACATTCGATACCGTGGGCGTTTCTACAAACTGTGTCATCTACCATGTCTGGCACAATCAGTGGAAATCCGGTTGGTCCAGATTCCTCTCTCTCTCTCTCTCATATACGGATACGGGTCATAACTCTTTCCTCAAGGACAGATTCGAAATACAATCGCTCAATGTCGGTGTAACGTGTTTCGCGCCAACAGGCCCCGGACCAATCGCACACGTCGATCCACCGGCGAACTTTATCGTGTGTCCGCTATACTCGTCGCTCACGGGGATTAACTGTACCCGGACCCCGTAAATTCATCAAACTAATCCCCATGTTACTTCGAGACAATAAAATCGCTACTATTATCATTATCTCGCAACGAGATCGAGCAATACAGGACCTCGATCAGCCCGAACCCGACGGCAACTCGAACAGGAAAGACAAACTCATCGTGACCAGGTTTAAGGATACTCGAAAACAACCCACGAGCGTTTAATTAACAAGACGCGGAACCGTTTATTGTAATATCCGCAATGCCAAGATCGCTATCGAACCACTTATCAAAGAGCTTCTAGCTAATATTTAAACATAGTCGTGTAAAGAAAATATCTATTTTGATTTTTTCGATTGGAACTAATTTATTATTGTGTACAAAATATTCAATGCTAAACTTTCGTAAACGGGTGTTCGAATAAGTATATTTTTTTTCTAGTCGCCATTTCAACGAGCGTGCAGTTTATATTTCCAATATAAAGTTTGAGCGATCCGAATAAATTACGCCGATGTTCCGTTCGCCCGAATTCATTAAATTGATTGACTCTTATCGGTCGCTTCAACAATGATTATACCAGTAAAACGGCTGGAAAGTTTCTATTTGAATTACAAAAATTCCTAGTCGGATTATCCCGGAAACACGTCACGCTCGGCGTGCAAAAAAGCTTGGTCCGCCTTCCGGTTTCACTTTGCCCAGTCGCTGCAACCGCACCGTGAACTTTTAATTAATGCCCGGCAAACTAAGAAACGCACAAGAGAGCTTCTTTCTCCGTCCAATAACGTTGATTCGCGCGGAATGGACACGCGTGTATCGCGGCGAAAAATCGCGAAACGTTACGATATAACGTTGTGATTCGAGAACGCGTGTGTCAATCTCTCCGGAAAACATTTCCTTGGGGGGCGAAAGGCGGCAAAACGCTCGCTCGTAATTGATTTAAAGCGAACGGAATATTAATTAACAGGTTTCCTGCCGATTTTCGATTAGTTCAAGCCACCACGTGGGTCGCGCACGTCCCACGCTATTGGGAATGAATTATTGTTCCGCTTAAGATCACTACGTTATGCGTTTACAACACAAATGGTTTGATTCAAAGCAGCAAAAAGAGTCGAAGAATTAAAAAACTCTGTTGTATCCAGCTTATTCGCACTAAACGTGCCGAGCTATAAATTGTAACAGACACAATTTATTCAGCCTTTATCTTATTACAATGCGTGCTCTACTAAAGATATTCATTGAATCACTACTGGTAACCTTTATGTTAAGTAAAAATTGTTTGTTCGAAATCTCTATTTTTCGAATGAAAATTCTCAGAAAATCTGTCCGTTCTTGTCCTCGACGGCGAAAGGAGACGAAACGCTCGCGTTGGCTGGGGTAATTGATTTAAAGAGAAGGGAATATTAATTGGAGGTGCTCGCCCGCCCGCGTGCGAGCGGGCGGCTCGTACACGTGTTTCAGTTGCTTCCATTTAAAGTCGCGTAACGGGGCCAAGCGGAAAGAGTCGAGGAACGAGGAAGAACCTGAACGAGACAGGCCGCATACGTTGCCGCATAAGTGTGCGGCAACAAATGCAATCTCCTGCGTGTAACGGCCGCTTCTCTTCTCCACGTGTTCGGTCGCGGCGCGTCGCGTCGCGGCGGCCAGACGCGCGAATCTTCCCGAAACTGGCGAGCTGCCAGGTCGCCGGTGAACAACTGCGAAAAGGCGCGAAACTTTCTAAAAATAACCAAAACCCACCTAACCGACGGCCGGCGCGGCGACGCGCTAGAGGAACCAAAAGCCGAAGGCACGAAACCACTTCCCCCTATTCTCTTTTTTCTCCTGGAATAGCGCTGTTTCTAACAGCGACCGACACACGTGCCGACTATTTTCGGTTCCACCTCGATTCATATATTCCTAGTTTTCCTTTTTCTCGCGTTTCTTTCTTCCCTCCCTCTCGCCTCCACCCCCCGGGGTTCTTCTTGATCGGTTACGCGCGAGGGAAGGATGTGTCTCGTATTTCACGCCCAATGTCCTCGGCAGCTACCGATCCCAGAAACCCGCTGGCGTAAGAACTCTCCCGGTACCATCGAATGCTTAATTGGACACGGTTCACCGATGTATCGCGGGAAAAAATCGTAACGAGAACGCGGAAGCCGATAACGCGGTCGTGATCGAGTGTTCCTTCGATGATAATATTCCCCGTAGCGTCTAGCCCTGCCGGGTTTGCTCGATTATTGTTTCTCTTCTAATGCAATACAGAATTACTGTCGATCCAATCACTTTTCTGCTCGATCGAACGTTCTACACTGATTTCTCTATATATGTGACCAAGGTCGCTGAATTGTCCTCACTACCGCGATGTATACAGTGATTTCTCTATATATGTCGCCATCATCTGGACGATAAACGTCGCGGAATTATCCTCACTACCGCAGGGAATACCCCGTGCGGGGCCACGAAGCTAGGAGAGTTAACATAGCACGGCTCGGGCATGTCTCCTGAACGATACACGACACGTGACATATATCGAGAATTCACTGTACTATGTTCTGAATCAAATAAAATGCTTTCCTGATCTTGGTTGACGCCTCGAGGATCGGTTTCTTGCGAATGTGTTAGTTGTGTCTTTTACAAAATTATTAACACTAGGGACCCGTCAAAATGACGGATTCTAATATTTCTAATTTACAATTATTATGATTCTAAGGATACATCCGTAAGGAATTATTCAACAAATTTACTTCTTTGGGTATGTGTTATCAACACGTTAACTGCCGCATCAGTCACATATGACTGAAAGTGATTTTTGACTGGGTTTAGAAATTCATTTTTCTTATAAGATGTCCAGAATAAACCAAATTTTATTGGAGTTTTTCGAATTCAAAAGGATTAAGACAGCATCTGATATAATACATTTTAAATTTCTAGTTTTGGTTTCATTAATTAAATTACTCTGACTTTATACGAATCTCTGAGGTTCATATTTGGCACTTGACGTGTTAAAACGAATATGGCTAAGAATTTGGGCGGCACGTTCTTGTTATTTTTATAAAGTAATGTAAACACTCTTAGTGTCTCTAGTGTTAAAGACAGAGTAATTATTGTAGCCATTAATAAATGGATCTTGATGCCTCCTGATGAAGAAACATCTGCGGGAATAAGCTCAGTGAATAATAATTGAGACGCAGGAGCAAGCAGGAGGTATTTTTCAAGAGAAATTGGCACGACCCGACCCGAGGAAAGCGAGAAGTGAGATCATGTGCCATGAGGAACCCCGCGCGTCGCGGTTAGATCAAGGTGGCCGCGGCAGAGGTCGCCGGCCCAACGTGATCACATGGCAAGTATGGCAACCGCGGTGCGCGGCAAATGGAAAGCTTGAAGCGGCACCTCTGAGGAAAGGAGAGCCGACGAAATGTTATAGTATCGGTATCGACAAAAGTGCCGCTAGATTGTTTTCAACACGCGCGCCGACGCATCGGAGGAAATCAATCTGTCGAACGCTTCTTTTAGTTCTGCCGACCTTCCCAGATGTAACGAAATTGAAGAACGAGTAACAAAGGTAAATTTTTTCAAACGTTAAAAAGGTTCCAAAAATTCAAGAACATTTATAACTTTATCTTGAACCTATTAAAATGAAGAACGAAAGACAGGAAGAAATGTCTGTATGCTTCCTCCGTCTTCAAGTTAATAATCAATGTAGTATTCAATAAATAAACAAACACCACTTTCCTATAATAAAATTCACTACACACGAGAGGAAAGAACATTTTGCTCGAAGAGTCGACGACTGTGAGTGGATAGTATTCCACCATAATTATGTTTTAAATAGTTCGCTAATTTTTAATTAGCATGGTGCCCGCGCCGTGTGGAAATCTAGGCGCTCGTAAAGTCGCGACGTCGTTAATAAACAACAATCGAACTCTGTCTTGCAGGCAATAACTTTCAGACAAGTCTACAACCACCGACCCTGGCACTGCCATTCGAGCGACTACTATAGGGTCACCTTAAGGGTTACCGTGCCCGAGAGGGGCGCGCACTTAACGAACCCATTGACTATTCTGCCGCACGTTCAAGTTCGTGAAACGTCAATCACACTGCTTAGGGAGGCTTAGAGCCAGGATGCTGGAGAAGCCCTTGGCGTTTGCTAAGAATACGTGAAAATAAATTAACATCTCAAGTTCTAACTCTAATGCTAATTTGACGAAGCCTCAAGAATACCGTTCACCCGTACTATCTTAAAAATAGCGGCCTCCTCGGTGTCATGGACCTTGCTGTCAAAATTTCTGGGCAGCGCAGATTTGCCCAGTGACAAAAATCTATGGTGACAATCAATCAAAAGTCTATTCGTGTTTACAGTTAACTGTTTTTCCTTTTTATCGCCCTTTTTAGGAACGAGTATCTTTAACCGCTACTTTGGGCCGCAATTTTTTTAGCAATAGTTATTTAATAAATATCATCTAAGTAATGCGACTTTTTTCATATTTTTTAGCATACCGTTAAGCACAATGTTCATAGTCGACTGCTTTGGTTTTCCTTTTTGTCGCCCTTTTTAGGAACGAGTATCTTTAACCGCTACTTTGGGCCGCAATTTTTTTAGCAATAATTATTTAATAAATATCATGTCCTAAGTAACTCGACACTTTTCATATTTTTTAGCATACTTGAACGTAATCGCGACGATTGCGACGATTCCATGCGGTTGTTTTCTGCGTTTCATTTTGTGGGGTGACTTCAAATTAAGCTTTCCTTACAGTGTCGTGTCAATATTTTTTATTTGATCCTCCAATGCACATTAGAAGACAAATCTATTGAACGTTGACCTCGAAGAAACAAGTTCAGAAATATGGAAGGGTTTGAACGGACCTAACCATGGCTGATAAAAAGTCGTAAAAGAGATTAGTTTTTTAAAATTATCTACTTAGCCCTATACGGAGTTGGACCCTTCGAAATCCCTCTGGCTGGACCCCGTTAAGAGTGTGGGTGTGAAACGCGGGGGAAAAAATGTGAACAACGAGCGAACCGCGTTAAAAAATCCGCGACGACGAAAAAGGGGTGGTACTCGCAAGAGGAGAGTGGAGGGGTAGCGCGAATTCACGACAGCACGTGCAATCGCGTAAGAACGACCTTGGGGGTCAGTGCTCTCCGTGTAAGCAGGCCATAGTACTACGTCGACGCGAATCGATCGACTCTCCGCTCTCGTCGGAATAGGCGACTACGAGACAAGGCGGTCTGGAAGAGAGGGGGACAAGTTTTCATGATATCGACCGCTCTCGCTTCGCCCGCAGACGCGCTCAGAACTGGGGGGAAAGGAGACCTTTGTTGGATGAGAGTCCCGCCATTTTTTTTCTTCTTTTCCAAACGAATCCTATCTGCCTGATTGCACGGCCCGATTTCTGTTCCCGACAGCAAGGTCCTCCGGACTCGATCGATGCTTCCAGGGAATTGCTCTTATTATAGACCGTACGCGATACTAATTGTCACACTGCGGATTTTATGCGTTTACAACACAAATGGTGTAATTTTGTAAAAAGAGTCGAAGAATTTAAAAACACTGTTGTATTCGGCTTGTTCACACTAAACGTACCGAGCTGTAAATTGTAACAGATTCATATTGCCTTATAAAAATGACAAGATTTAATTTACTTAGACTTCGCGCGGTTGTTATTGCAGTGCGTGCTCTACTAAAGATATTTATTGAATCATTGCTCATGAAAGAAAAATCTAGGGCCGATCATTTAACCGGTGATGGTGCGTTTAGTGTTGAATATGTTACGAAAGAGAATAAACTGCAATTTAAAATACAGTAAATTATTTACCAACAGCCGAGCTAACATTATAATCAAAATTGCCCTCGGCTCTGCTATCCAACGACGATTTTCAATGATTGTACTATACTAAAATCAACGGAGAAAAGGAACCCGAGGATCCTTCGGTCCATCGAAAAAGAAATTCCTTTTTGATTTTTCCAGTCACCGAGAAGTCCGATAGCAGACCTCAGCCAGAGAAAGTGTAAAGGCTAGATAAATACTCGGCCGCGGTACGTTTCGAGTTACAGCTGCGTTTTACTCTCGCTGTTAAAAGTCTGTGTTTTGTAACGCACGCAACAGACATTTAGCCATGGTCAGAGCCCGGACGAGGGCGAAAAACACACTCGAACCTGGCGTGCGATCCGGTTCCCCGTAGAAGTGAACGTATTGTTCGATATTACGATCCCGCGGATAGATAAATGGAAACGAGTACTATCGATTCGGAAACAGGGTTCCGAGCGCTTAAGAAATGACGAAAGTCAGTTTGGCACAATTTAGAGAGAGAGAGAGAGAGAGAGAGAGAGAGAGAGAGAGAGAGAGAGAGCCGAGCGCGCGCGCGGCGAGATGTAGGTTCTGGTTACGAGAACAATAATTACCGCCGTCGCCGCGGATAAAAAGGAAAGAGAACAATACCGGGGTTACGTTCCTGCGAGAGATACTTGGTAATCAAGTCGTACACACGCTTGGGAAGGGCGTGAAAATTCCATTACGTTCCGATAGGCGGTGGGGAAAGTTGGATAGCTTTCGCGCGGCGAGCAACACGACGCGTTTACTGGCACAACGCGCGTTCTCGCGGGCGGCTTGTGCGCATTCGCGATTCAGCTCGCGCGATCGTGATATCAGCGTGGTTGCAGTCATCGAGACGCAAGTCGTAGGAAAAAAGATCGCCGGAGGAAAATGCCAACTGTGCCGCCGCGCCGCGCGCGTATTCCCGTGCTCGATACCGCTCAGGATACGCTGCTCTCGAGCTGTGTGCTAAGCAATCGGCCGATATGTAGGTCTCCAGACGGCTCGATGATGCATTTGTCAGTCAGATAACGGTCGGACACGCGCGAAAAATCCCCCGCGCTCAAGCTCAGCGAGAAATTCGCGCGTGGTCATCATCCGAGTAACCCGCGTGAACTCTTGCTTCGAGTGTTGAGCTAAATAGCCATTCATGGATTATCGGCTTCTCCGCGCGGCACCACGTGTGCGTCTTTCAAAGAAGATATCGGATGCGCGGATGTACCAACGTGGTCTTCTAAACACAAAGAATCTGGAATTGATAATAACGCGGTTCAAAGTAACAGTTGATCTATCTCGCTTTAACCCCTCTCTCTCCTCTCTTCTATCAAAGTCGTGCCGAATTACGATGGTCGGATATGAAATTACTTTCGTGGAATTCCAGCCGAACCAGTCTCTCACGGTTTTGAAGTGTATATCTCGGTACGACAATCCCTTTAACTAAGACACATATGCGAACGTGACGGCACGTTTCTCTTCCTGGTCACTCTCGATGTACATCCGTATATAAGGCGAAGCCATAAATCTCGTCGTGCTCAAGACTCTTGACGCTTCTTGCTAACGGGCGACTCATCCAATCCAGTTACGAAAGTGAGCGCCCGCACGATGTGCAAAACGCGCGCGCTCGTGCCCGCTCGAAAGTCACGGAAGAACGCACGCCAGCTCGCGCGAAATCATCGCGGACACCGCGCGCCGGGACGGAAGGGAGCCGATCCGCGCGAGCCTAACCGACCCGCTTCTGCCGATTTTTGCGCGGCCGCGAAACCGCCGAACCGAGTTTTTACGCGTCCCGCTCTCGTAGCTTTCTCGCTATCCATTTAGCCCCGTAAGTGCTCGAGAGTATGGCATCTCGGCCGCGCGATCTTACCGAAGATGATGCGGCTATCCATCTAACTCCGTCCCTTCTTCGGGAAGCGAAGTATAGTTCAGTATTCTCTTCGTTTTTAACCCCCTGATTTTCGGAATCGACACCGCAAGATACAATCACCGTAAGCTAAAATTAGTGGGGGCGTTTCTCCAGAAAATTTCAGTTTCCTACATATGTTCGCATGCTGACAACAGTCAAACACCACTGTCAAGATTTTTCTATCTTACTCGGCCGATTTAGTTTTTTACGGATTCAAGCATTGTTCTGGATTTGTTAAGACTCTGGTCACACTCGGAGGGGTCACACTAGTGGATGAAATTAGAAGACAGCTCGAAAATTATTGTATCGTTTCTACACGACGTTTAGTGTTTTTAGTAGACAATAGTTTGCGGATCTTTATGCACTTATGGCTTATGAAAATTTTCAAAAAATACTATAACACAACATTCGATAGAATTTATTACAATTTTTTTTTTATGTTTTGGATCTGCAGAGGCTGTTCCCATAGAAAATAGGATTTTATATTTCATTCCATTTTCTGAAAATTTGTCTGGAAATTATTTGCAAAGAATTTGTTTTGCCTCTAGGTCTGTACCGATCGTTGAATAGGAAACACGGATTTTAGAGTTTTCGATAAACAAAAAAGCAGCCTGTCCAAGATATTCTAAAAAGTATAACTGTTTTTTTGCAACCCTTTAATAAAATGACGGCTTCCGTACCTTCCGAGGATCATATTGGTCATTGCCAGACAGCGGATTTTATGCATTTATGACAAAAATGAGTAGGCGTAATTTAAAATAGTAAAGACATTAGAAAAATTTGAAAGTACAGTTTATATTGTTTTCAACCTTTTAAACATATCAGGAAAGAAAATAAATTTCTATTTCGTTCCAGTTTGTTGCAATTCACATACAAAATTCTTATTTTGCATAAAGATCCGCTGTCTAGTCATTGCATACTTTTTCATTATCGTGCGGGATCTAATGTAACAACAAAGAAAATTTGCGACGTTTATGGAGATGTATTGAAGGTCAACAAGTGTCAGCGTCGGTTCAGAAGGTTTGAAGTGAATACCAGTTGAATATGATAATAACACCCTAAAATCTCTGGTGGAAGCTGATCCAAAATTAAGTATACAAGAATTATTTGCAGGAAAGATGGCAACCTGTCCTTGATAATGATGGAGATTATATCATACATTGAATTGACTACAAAGTTTGTTTTGGATTTCAAAATAATTGATTACTTATACCCTAATATATTAAATGCTATCGATAACACCAAGTGGAACTAGGGGGTGCTGCAGTTCCACAGCGCCTATACCGCCGCGCCGCCATTGTACACATTACAAAGATCAGCTTCGGCATTCTGATGAGCTGGTTAGACTCCGTTGTTCGCGCACGGGCATTGTCTTTGCATTCAAACACCCTACACCGCCAACGTGCGCCGATGACAGTATGGCTAGGAAAGTGGCAATCCCGGATTTAAAGGTCACAGGATTGACAACCTCGGCCACCCACGCCCATCCATCTAGCTTGGCCATTCCTGATCCCTTCTTACTTCGGGAACAGGAGCACGAATAGCTTCCAAAAATTCTGTCCCGAACCCCTGCTATTAGGGGAGGCAAATTCTAGTTAAGCCGAACCATAAGCCCGTGCGCCGTGGACGGACGACAGCGTCAGCATTCTGATGAGCTCCGGACATTGTTTTCGCGTTCGTACCGCCCAGCGGCGTGCTGGGTAGGTAGCAACCCCTGATTTAAAAGGATACGGGGATTAACAACTCGAGCCACCCACGGCCAGTTTTCCTGACTATCGACGACCGGAGAGCTCTCTGTTCCGTTCGGTTCGGTTCGTCGGGGAAAAATCGCATAACGCGTTCCTATCCGACGGCCAAGTCCAATTACGCGTCCCGGCGCTGTGTTCCGAGTACACGGATGCACTTGGAGGGCATGCCGCGAGATACTACCTTGGATAACAACCTACGCGAGATACGAAATACGGCGGACGTATCTGGGGGATAGTAGCCAGGAAACGACCCGGTGACCAGACACCATTAAACTCGGCCCACTCGTCGAGATCCGCCCACGGAACGGGATGCACCGCGTCATCGACGTTGAATCGTCACATCGACTTCGACGATGCACCGCGGATGGCGCTGTTACCGAGACGAACTTTACTCTCTCTCTCTCTCTCTCTCTCTCTCTCTCTCTCTCTCTCTCTCTCTTTCCCTTTCTCTCTCTCTCGCTCTCTCTTCCTCTCCGCGTTTTCTCTGCTCGATTGACTCACAGAGAAAATGCCAGTCGCTCGCCGGTTCTTGCCTCCGTCTCGCTCTTTCTTCCTTCTCTTTCCTTTCGCTTCCTTTCTCCCTCTCCCTTCCGCCCCGTCTACCTATAGCTCGTTCCTTCTTCTTCTAGGGTCGATCGACGCCGAAGAGCAGGCGAGAGAGCTGCGACTGGCATGCCGCCTCGGGAGAACGAAATGCAATAAGAAGGAAAGGACGACGGGGCTGCCGCTCTGATCGAGGAAAGGAAGGAGTGCCTGCTGTTGCTGCGGCTGCGGCTGCGGCTGCTGCCTTGCTGCCCCGACGGGCCTACGGGTGCGCGGGAGGAACGTGAAACAGCACTTGTGAATTGTGCATACGCGCGCGCTCGACCATGTGTTCGTGTGCTACTATCCCTCCTCTCCCGCGTGCACGATACCCCGCCAATTTAGAGTTACTAATTAGCCGATGCGAGATTCGTTCCTGGTTCTCTTCCAGGATCATCGGAATGCTCCTTTCTAAAGGTGTACGACTTCATTTCGACGGCGAAGAACAGTTTCGGGTCTTCCAGCGGCGAAAGTTCGACGCTCGATCGTTCTTCAACAAGTCTGAAGCGGGGAGAGCGAATTTTTCATCCGTTTTAAACTGCTACGCATGTTTTATTAACCCTTAGCACTACTCGACCGGTGACTGTGAAGCACCGCTAGAAATTGTTGTGGCATTATTTCAAGGAAATTACAAAAAATATTACAAAATATTTGTTACATTACAAAATTTGTATTTAATCGATCACTAGATATTTCAATGTTACATGTGGAAATCGGATCGGTTTCGTGTGAATAAAATGAAAGTATTCTAAGAGGGATGAAGAATTTAGTTTTAGAATGAAAATAGTGCCGAGTGCAAAGGGTTAAATGCGACACACATTTACCAAATATCGAAACAATTTAACCACTTACATGGGCTCACAATTTTATTTTGGTGTGGGTTTTGTTATCGAAGGAAACTTGAGATTGTTTCACTTTGTCGATTCGATTCCAGCCTAAGTTAAAGAGCGACGAAGTCTCGGAATACTAAGCTGTATATTACGAAGTTGAATGGCAAAGTGTACAAAATTGATTTGACTATATTTAAATGAATTTGCGAAAGCGTGAACGAGAAACTGTGATTACGATAAAACTGTGGATAACGAAGGAGAAGATTGCGAAAAATGTACAGATACGCCCCGAACTATCGGACGTGTAAAATAATGTAATGGTTATACGCTTTTACTTATGTTAAGCAAGTTCTATCCGCTTCCTAGAATTTTTTAATTATCCGACTGGTTCGAGTCTTGACCTTTTCGAAATCGACTGGCCGTCGTCGTAGAAAGAGAAAAAAAAGTGCTGGTAGGTGGGGAAAAAGGCAAAGGGAAAAAATCGGACGAGCGGCACTTAAAAAAAAAGAAAGAAAAAAAAAGAGAAAAAAGGTTCCCTTCGGCGGTGGCGGCCGATGCCGGTCCACATTCCCAAATCAGGTTCTGCCAGTTTGACATTTCGACGTCCGACCTCCTAATTCTTGGTGCAAGAGTCAAGGCATCCTGGTTCGTCGACCAGGTATTTTACACGCGCGGCTCGTCGAAACGTTTAAACAAAGGGAGGTGGGGGGGGGGCGGTTAAAAGTCGTCCTGAGACAATCGCGAAAGGACGGGTGCAAAATTCGGGTGAAATAAGAGCTTCGATAAAAATGAGAAGCTAAGCGAAAAGAAACGGAGCGCATCGATCCGAAAGAGTAGGAAACACAAAAGGTCTCGGATGCGAATGACCTAACACGATGCTTATCAGCAGACTCTCCCACGCAGTTGAGCTTAATGAATGAATGAATGGGTTGCGTCACAGGCAGAGAGATGCGCTTATACGTACCGCGGAGGTCCTGCGTAAAAATAGGCGCCCACTTGCTCCCGAAGGAAAGGCATAATTATAGACGGCCCGATAACAGCACCGTCGACCCACTGGGGAGAGAACGTAATAACGAGAAAAAGAGAAAGATACCGAGAAAACGGTCTATCGCAGCCTTATACTTACGTAGAATGCTAACTAATACCTTCGACTGATGCCAAACCCACCTGTGCGTGCTGAGCCGATACGACGAAACTGAATTGTTTTGCAATAACCAGAAGGACCCCGTTACACGTACGCGGTGGAAACACTGTTGCAGTTCTGTATTAGAATGCGACGCGTGTCAGTCGCTCGCTTGTTTAATAACAGCACACGGGCCTGGGAGCAATAAAAAGACCACAGTCGGAAGAAATGCCTCCGATACGTGGCAGTATCTATCAAGGTAAATTAAACACAGGAGACACAAAAATATCGCTTTAGATGTAAGGCTGCTGGTGAAACGCGTAAGCCTAATCTCTACATGCCAAACAATTCTTAACTCGTCTTTCTTAATCCGATTTTTGTTTCTTTTCCGATGGCCAACAAGTTCTTGTTTCACATTTTGCCAAAAAACTACCAGCAGAAAATAGAACATTTAATACCATAATTACAAGTAAAGTTACAACTATGAGAAACATTTTACAAACCGACTAAAACTGGCCTTCTGAATACTATGATATAAAATGGAGTAACACGGTCTCAACTCTTTTATAACGCGACCAATTCGTACCGTGTTATAAGAAACTCAGAGTTACAGTAATTTCTCTGTAAATGTCACCAAGACCTGAACGATAAATGTCGCGGAATTATCCCCTTAAATCCTTGGATGACGCTTGCAAGACCTGTGTGTTGTTGACATATGTATATCGAGAATTCCCTGTGCTGCGGATCAAATTAAATTTGATACGAATCGCAATTTTTGGTCCTGGTTATAGAAGGGTTAACTGTATCTACCTTTTATTCTCTTACTAAATCTAGACTGCTAATCAGAGTGCAATGAAATCCAAATTCTACAGCGTATCCTAGTCGTCTCCGCTGTGCTAGTAGGCGAACACATTTTCCTTTCAGTTCGTTCCCGAAGTGAAAATAGTTCCAGGAACCTGGGTGACGAAGCTTCTGCTTTTCCAGCGTCGCTTTCGCCGATTTGCCGAAGTCGAAACGCATATTCGGCCGGTTGCCCATATCTGCTGCACCCACTGAATTCCAGAATCAAGCGAGCCCACCCGACGAGGCGAAACGACGACGACGCATACATTTTTATGAGCATCATAGCCGCCCCGGCGTTCCAACGTACGAGGATTTTCCTGGAAGGCTCGAGAATCCAACAAATTTCCACGACGAATAGAACGGAGTTAATTCACACCTCCTCCCCTCTCTATCGATGGAAAATGAACCTGGGCAGGGTTGCGTGCGGATACCGCGAAAAAAAGTCCGCAGGTAAGACGAGCACCCGGTGTGTCTTCGTTGGACGCATCGGAGATCAGGATCGTATTAACGTGTCCTCATGCCTCGTCGTAAATACGAGGTAAAATCGTAGGTAAATAGGTACAGTTAGTACAATTTTAGGTACAGTTAGTACAATTTATAGGTACAATTAGTACAATTAGATCGCCGAATTCGAACAACTCCCATAAACAGTAATGGCGAACTAAAAAGACGTCTGCAAGAAGAATGGCAACGTGTTGGGCAAGATTATTTAAAAAGAATAATTTGTAATATATGCCAACACGATTACGACACGTCACAAAACATATGGGATGTCCAAGAAAATATTAACTTATAAAAACAAGATTTACATGTAGCGTTATAAACTTAGTTTTGATAGTGTCCGAATATTTTTGTGACATGAAAACGAGCGTACTTTCCATATTCCTGTTATTATTTATGTAATCGCTTATCGTAAATAAATATCTCTTATATTTTTGTTAACTACACACTGCATAGTAACATACGTGAAACCTCTTTTTGTTCTTATTGCATAAATTTCTGAAGTACGGTCTATAATAGTCAAAACTGTAATGGTGTCTGAAAATTTTCGTGATCGACTGTATATGTCGCTGAAGCCTGGATGATAAACGTCGCGGAATTATCCCCACTACCGCGGGGTATACACAGGTACAATGTACATTGTTCACTGTGCAATGAAACGTCGTTAGCTGCGACAGTTAAGCTGGACGCTTCCGACCAGCGTAGACTAGCCTGTTAGAAGAAGTTAAATGTCACGAGCGACACAACTGTTATCGGAACCGGATCAAACCGTGAATTTCTTCGGCTGGAATAATATGCAAATTTAACGATCGGAGAAATTCCATGAACGACCGCTCAATTACGAAATCAGCCGCGTCTGAAAGGGAACAAACAAAAAAAAAAAGAAAAAGAATTATTGCAGCCGCATACGTTACTTTCCATCGTCCGAGCGTAAGTGGGACTTCGCTCGGCCTTCGTCGCGACGTTATGGGGACGACGAAGATTTTTCTTTGATAGACCGGCCGGCCCCCGGTGATTTCTAACGCCGCGCAGACTCCTTTCTCGCAGGACCGCAGTTTTCGTGTTCGCTGCGTCACCGGCTCCGGTGGGCGACAATTAAACCGCAGCACGGATTTTACAGGGGCATTATCGAAGCGCAAACCTGCATTCGTTTCCCGGAAATGCAATCGCTCTTTCCGTACCGGGAATCCCTCGGCGCCTTGCCGTTCAGGCGTACCGCGGTGCCGCTGCTCATAGGCGTTTACGTAATTAAAGGCGCTAAGCAACTGCAGTTGGCGCCACACTTGACGCACACGTGTACAGATAACATCGTTCGATTAAAGACTGTGCCGTGAGGCGCGCGAACCACGGAAAAATTAAGCGACCTAGGTCTATTGTCATTGCTGTCACGTGCGCCCGACTCACGCGCCGTGTTGACGGCGAAACGAAAAAAAAAAATTGTTGCAAGAAAACGATACACACTTTCCGCATACATTACGCAAACACGCTTAGCTGTGACACCAGGCTGAACCCTGGACGAGACTCGGTGAGCTCGCAATGTTATTTATCGCTGCCGAGCACTCACAGTGACTGGCATGAGTCAGTTTGTGAAAATAAGAAAATTGAATTTGTTTACATTCTGTACCATTTTTGTTGCAATAGCTTGCAATTCTCGTGATAGCGTCTTTATAACTTCCGTAGTTGTGAAAACAGAAAATTTAAAGGCGGTGACGTTGAATTTAACTCAAGTTTCTAGAAAATCATAAATTTCACAATAAATTTTCTTAAAAAACAGTACGAATTCAAAAACTTTTTCTATAAACTAGATCTAGCCTTCGTAGTGACCAGAAGGTTAATATGTTATAATTTATCTACATAAAAAAGGGAAATTGTTCGTCAGTCGAAAAGGAAATTGTGTCCCGGCTTGTTTTACAATTTCGAGAATGATTCATGGAGCAAAAAGAATGAAAGAAGTGTGAAAAATTGCTTTGGTGTGTATAAAGTGTATGATGTGAGATTTTTTATTGAGAAAAATTTTCGACGAATTGAGGGACTGGTGAAGGTGCTGTCGATTGCAGGATGAGGCGGAATTTCATGAATCGGTGCGAGATTTTGAACGCGGAGCGAAGATGCCGGGGGGGCACTGTGCCCGTGTGATACGGTACTGAGTATCCCTCACCACACGGCGAGCGCGACTGTGGCGCGAATGGCAAAAAGGCTTAACCGCATTCCGGCGACCATTTAAACCGCCGCGGCGGGGTCCCACGCTTGACCGCAAGCAGCGACCGACCGGCCGGCCGGCTATCGATTGACGTCACTTGGTACCGCGTGACCTTCGTGTTCCCGCGCGAGTACCTGCGCATGCTCCGACGATCATACCTCGCGGTGCACCTGTACACGCTTGGAAAGACAGAAAAAAAAAAACGTAGGCGAACGCGTATGTGACTTCAATCCGGAAATCAAAATTAATAAGTCTTTTAAAAATTACACTTGGTACCGCAATAGTACCTTCCATTGATCACACACCTCGCAGCGCACTTCTGCACATTTAGAAAAAAGAGGGGAACGCTAGGGAGTGTAATTAAAGAATAAAAAATATTTAAAAAAAATTTTTGTTTTCATGGCGACACTTAAATAACTTTAATTCCTTGGACTTTTATGTCCCCTAATGTTTCCGATCATTTGTGGGACAATGTCTGTCATGTTTCGTACTCTTTTAGTTTGTTCGACTATACAGGGTGGTCCCATAAAGAATAATTTTGTATGTAATTTATTGTAAATGAAGAAATCCGTACTAATTATTTTTGTAAGTACTTTATTGAGAATCATCGGGTGAAGGATTATCAGTTGATTGTCCTAATTTTCGTCAAAAAATAAGCGCGGATATTCTAATCGTTGCGCAACTCGTGCAAATGACGCGCCCCTGAACTACGCTCTCGGTTGCATCCAAACAACCCTGACTTTTACCTCGCCTCGAAAATTGCTCTATTTAAAGCCCACTCGTTTAACCGAACGAAATCGGGTAGCAGGGTCATCGCGCTCTAATAAACAAGGATGTTGTATAGTTAAATTCGAAGCACCGGTGCACTCTCGGTAAACCGGTTCCCCTTAAACAATTTCCCAAACAATTAGAAGCAAAAATCGATTTTTTAGTCGAACCTTGCGTTTCCTTAGCCTAAGACCTTCATAACGCTGAAAAAACACTTTAACAAACAAAGGGGAATTTGCTTCGCCTCTTAACCAAATTTTTAAATTCTAAAATATATTTTAAATATGTATATTAGCGCTCCATCTACCGGGAGCCTATTAATAAGCTTTTCAATAATTATGTTGTACTAAAAGGAGGCTTAAAAATCTTCTTTCAGACAATAATCCCAAAATAAATTATTAGATTGTGTTATCGGGAACTATCAAAAAGGGATCTGTTAAAAAATCCTCAGCCATGGGCCAAACTCTCAAAAATAGTAAAATAAACGACGGAACTTTATGTATTTATGGCTACTGAAAATGTTCAAAAAATGCTACAACATAAAATTCCATAGATTTTACTACAATTTTTATTTATTTCAGAACTACAAAGACTACTGCCACTGAAAATCAAATTTTGCAGGATTTCACTATCTTAAAATTTGCCTAGAAAAATTAAAAATTGCGCAAACACCCGCAGTCTGGTAACGCGTTAACAAGCGCGTTAACGGCATTTCAACTCAACGTTCACTATACGTTCTACTCGGACAATTGAATTTGGAGATTTGCATAAATATCCACACTCCACTAATTCAAACTGCGGTGCATCATTTTGTCTCGGTGCTAGCTGCACTCTAGAAAGTCCTTAATCGAATGCATTGTGAAATCTAACGGACCATAACTTCGAACCACCAAAGAGAAGGGAATACGCGTTATTTGCGAGTATTTCCCGACTTCGGAATTCGAAAGGTGTTCGTCCAATGTCAGTACATACAGTGTTGCTCATCCGATACACGAGGATACCTTTCGGAACAACGTTAACTAATTATTAACGGCGTTTAACGAGGTCGCGCTTTTCTCGTGGTTTCACTGACCCGTCTGGCGGCTGGCAGAAGTAGCTATTTGCAAGTTGTGCCCCTGGCAATTACCAATTACGGCCGGTGACACGACCACGACGACGACAGACAACACACGAAGGCCGAATTCGTGGTGTGTCCGGTCGCACAGTAACGTCTTCTTGATCCATTAAGTTTGGACGATCAGGAAACGGCACACTTTATAAGACCCTATCGGCGTTCCCGCACCGAGAGTTCTCACCGTCTTGTCGCACGAGAGCGGTTCTCGGCTCGCTGACAAAGCTTATCTCTGTCGGTCATCAGTTACAATCAATTACAGTGCTCGATTTAATTGTGATCGGTATAATTAAACGGATAGCTTGGGAACAGTCTCATCCTGAAAGCACACGAGCGCGTTTACCTTCGAATAGGCGCGGGAGATCATTTCCAATAGGAGTTTCTCTTTTTAGATACGCCGGTGGATCGATACGAGCGCAACATCGTGCAGAAAAATAGGCCAGTAATGTCGCTCGGTTTGACGTATAATCGGAAGAGAATTGGCGCAAATGTTTGGTCACGTGCAGAGGCCAATGAAAGCACGCACGTGTATGCACACCGTTCGCTATTGCACCGACTCTTTCCTGGTTATGCTCTCCTAACGCACGAACAGCGCGCGCGCGTACACACACAGACACATGACCCGGTGCCGGTCGTTTAGCTGCAGAGTCGCGCATGTGTGCGTGTCTAGTATCTAGTATCTATAGACCGTAGGATGTCGCCATGTGGCGCAACATATTTTCAGGTGGCGAACGGCACAATTTTCTCCTCGACTAGACGCTAGAGCGTACCGGGTCGAGCGAATTATGCGAGTCGCGCCAAACCACCTCTCCCGGAATCACTATAGTTAGACCCAGTGAACAAGACACGTGACGGAAGGTCCGTGCTCGGCTACGGGGAAGATACGTGACGTGCCCTGAAAATGCTCGAATCGCGGACTTCTCGAATCCCAATCACGAAGCCTCGAGAAGAGACGGGGCAACCATAACTCGAGGAATTCCTGCGGCGCGCAGAACGGATTTTTCTGCGCGCGTTGCTATAAATTGTTCCTGCGTTGTATAACGCACACACACGCCGTGACACAACGATGATGCTGACGCATTGTATTTTGCAGCGGGTCCTCGGTTTTCGCGGGACAGGTTGGTCAAGTCAATTAACGTTGAACCCGGTGCAATTAGCTAATTCATTCTCGGAGTGTAACTAACGATTCGTATAGAAATTCGATTGCGGGACATTTACATATGCATGTGAGAATGATTTTTTAATCGAACGAACACGAATATTCAAACTGGTATTCGATTGCGAACACGGTTTGCGACTGGCAAATAATTTGTATTGTTTTACACACAAACGCATGCTCAACCTCGACACGCATTTAATATACCAAGCTTTTTAACGGCCGCTATCGATGCAATAATAATCTATCAAGCCGTCTCTCCTCTTCGATGGCAATCATTCTTCTCATTGAAAGCAAACGGACGTCGCACACACCGCAATTAAATTACATTTACGGTCTACGTCTAGCGTGTGCGCGGTCGTCGCGTCCTTGGTTACGTTGAGCTGAAGAACGTCTGTCCGAGAGAATCGATTGTATCCGCGGAAAATAACATAGAAATATTTCAGAAGTGTTGGTGTTCAGTTTTAAGCGGACTTCGTTTTCGACTCGTTAAAGGACACGCGCGCGCGTTTCCGTTAAAAGGATTATACGTGCGCTAACCGTTGTAAAGCGCGCCTTTGTCCCGGGACAAAAACATTAGCTCGAAAATGTGAGAATCGTGCAAATCGAAAAATCCGAAAGCCTCGCTCTTTGTCTCGATGCTTGTACAGCAACCCTGAGGGAGGGGAGAAGAAAAAAAAGCGAAAGGTGTAAGATTTTCGTGTCTACGCAGGCGGCGGCGGCGCTCACACGCGCGCGCGCTAAAACGATGCTCGCCGAATCAGCAATAACCGGCCGCAAAAGCCGTTATTGTTTGTGCAATCTATGCATCCGTTCCGCAAACCGTCGAGCCGATTCCAAGGCGAAAAAATTCTCACGGTTCCCTTTTCTCCTCGGAAAAGCACCACCGACCCGAGGCACGGTTAGTGTACCGACCTCCGAACTTGTTTAAAACGAGTTCTACGATTGTGTTGTATTCAGCCGTTCCTTGCCCGGTGACGAATAACCAACCGCGATTAGCATACTCATGCGGGTACCCAAATTCGGCGAAGTGCACACCGGAGAGAGTGCCGTGCCGCCGTCAATTGCACTCGATTAAGAGGATCCTTAGTTCGACCTTGCTGCCTCCGTTAGGAGGGTACAAAAGAATGAGGCGAATAAACGCTCTTGACGCTCTAAAGGGTGTCACATAAAATGCTGTCGGACCGAGGTCTCGCTTTTCTGCGTCAAACTGCCTCGAATAAATCAACCAACACTTCTCACATTTATTAACAAATTATCTCCTTGGGGAAGACGTTACTTTCAATTTCTCACTAATGTTAACCTAGTGTTGAATATTGTACAATAGTATATTTATTGTAATCATAAAACAAACTATATACAGTGATTTCTCCATATATGTCGCCAGGGCCTGGACGATAACCGTCGCTGGCAAGGCCCGTGTTGTCGACATATATCGAGAATTCACTGTACAGTCTGGAAAAGGATGAATTTGTCTAAAAATAAAATTTGTAGAGAATTACTTTGAAAGGATCAGCTTGTGGTGGCTACTTCGGAGACACCCCGTGCAACAATGGGAAGAAAGTGTGTGCGAGAGGCAACTGAATGAAATTGCATGCGCATGAAGACGAGGCGAATCAAGCGGTCCCGGTGTAATGGCGGGGCAAAGTATACGGCACGGGAGGTAATATACAATAAATCATGACTCACCGGAATCGGAGGGTGTCTGTACGCCAAGGTGTTCCAGATTCTTGCCAATAGGCTGATTGAGGTGATAGCAGTGATCGCTGTGGGTATTCCTGACATTGATTTCCTTGTGCACTTGACACTGACCTTTATCCTCCTCTTTCCTCCTGTCGTGGAACCTGACCAGCTGACCGGTGACCTCGCTCACTGGCACAGCCTTGGTAACCGCGTCTGACATGCACTCGGACAGTTTCTCGTGTATATTGATCTGATCGTGCCTAAAGAAAGGTCCCTCGTCCTCGGTCTCCGTGTCGGAGGTGCCCGAAGTCTGTGGTGTTTCGGGCCTCGTCGAATCGCCGTCGCTCTCTAAGCTTTTCGCGCGATACTGCGACGCCTGTTGACTCGCCGACAGCGTCGTCGTAAGCGCGGTGCTAGCTCGGGATATCAATAAACTACGTCCCGCCGGTATTCTCTTCTGTATCTGCGAGTCCTTCTTCGCCGGTAACGTCCTATTGTGTTCTTTGCTGATGCACAGACCTGCCCACATGCAGTCGTGGTGACGTATCTCGCGCGACTCCAGACATGTTGTCTTGTCGTACGCGACGTCCGGCAGGACACCGTCGTCGTACGTCCGCTCGTGGTACATGTCCAAGTGTTGTGCGTCCACCACTCGGTCCAGCGGGAAGTCCAGGTCGAACTTCTTCCATATGTCGTCGGACACCACCGTCGCGGTGTCCAGGGGCTCGTCTAGCAAGCCCAGGTCAGAGCAATCCCAAACAGGCACCGGCATCTCGCCTGAAACCATACCACCAACAATTAGATTCCCCACTCTCACCTAGCAATTCTATTCTATCGATGGTTCACCGATTTGCACTATGGAACGGTTAAATTTACACGGGTACCACTCTCCCGCAATTCACTCGTCAATGGCTTCAGCTCGGCAAACCAACCTCTCAGTAAACAAGGATAAATAAATACAAAGAAAGGACGAAAGTGTATTTTGCAACGCAAAGTCATTAACTCCCCGGATACAGTGAATTCTCGTTAAGAGTCAGTGTCAACCTTACGGTTAGAAGTCAGTGGAACTACCCACACCACCGCAAGGTACGTGAGGGTCCGAAGGCCTTTAAATAAAAAATTTAACTTCTTTATTATTAATACTTTTATTACGAGACTTTCACCGATATATTTGTCGCATTATTCCGATTAAAATGATACCAAACGCGATATAATTCGGATCACATTTACAATAATTTTTCCGTGAATGTAATTGTAATTGGAAGTAACTTTGATCGTTCGTTAGACAAGTAAATATCATGTTTGGTTTCATTGTAATCAGAAAAATTCCACGAATATGTTGGTGAAAGTCTCATAAAAAAATAATGAAAAATAAAGAAGTTTCTTAATTGGATTAGTAGTGGTCTCACACCGATATACGCTCGGCGAGAATCTCAGGTTTCCTCTAAGAGTCGGTCGCCAGAACCGCTTAACTGACTCGTAACGAGAATTCATTATAGTACGTCTACTACGACTTGGGACAACAAATTGTGCGAAATTAGTTTGGCTACGTTCAAGTGAATTGCGAGATCGTAGAGTGCGACGATACCAGCAGACAGTTAGTCGAGTTCTGGCTTTTATAAGCGGAACTACGAAATTCTGAGAGAGTATTTTTGAAATTTAAACATTTATTCTCTTTTGTTGCGGTGCATTAATTGCCGCGAATTTTGTAAACCTATAAAATCAACGTTACGTTTACAAGAGAGCTCGCAGTAAATGGAAAAGAAAAATTATACGCATGTATAATTTATTTTGAATGTATCGCATAGTGAACTTTATGTACCTAAATGATCATCGCTGTCTCGAACGTTTCGAAAATGTAACCAATTTATTATTTAACTTATCATTGGGGAAGCTCAACAATGAATTATTGTATAAACACCAAGATGTTCCTAGGAAGACTATGTTGCTAGTAATACTTTCCGTTCACACTGAACAATATTTTACTTCAATGTGCACCGCGTCATGAGAAACGCATGACACCGGAGACGTCTTTGTGCGTCAAGAGGTCAATTCCGATCTCTTCACACTGTTCATTCCGCAGCGTGTCGTAATGTCGCATTAAAGCGCTACAACGCTTCTCCTATTCGCCGTACAATATTTTTGGCGGGAAAAACAAGAAACACCGAGTATGCGATATCCGCTTTCGCAAGCGGATGAATCTTTGGACTTGCGATTCGCGTTGTCCGCTTGAGAGGCTCGATCGCGCATATTTAGTATCGATCACTACGATGTGCATCCGTCGACTTTCCTCCACCTTTTCGATGTTACAACATGTGGCCTCACGTAGAGGCAATAACGGCGGCCTAGGTATTGCAACACGTGTCGTAACGCCTTCAGCATTATCGGGAGAATCAAACGAAATGAATGCAGTCGATGCTATGAAAATATGACCAAAGGTCGTGACGCGACCGGCTGTCGTTGATGCATGCACGCATATTAAAAATACTCGGCCTTCGCCACTAACGCGACACTAACGTACCGATTTTTTTTTTGCCGCGTTCAAGTGGAACGGTACCTGGCTAGGCGACTGATACAGCGATTTCTCTATGAACAAATTCCCACTACCGCGGGGTATACAGAGATCACTATATATGAGATCTCTATATATGTCGCCAAGACCTGGACTATAAACGTCGCGGAATTACCCCCACTACCGCGGAGTATACCCCGTGAGGGGTCACGAAGCTCGAGATGCCTCGGACGCCTAGGAGTGTAAACATAACTCGGGTATGCCTCCTGTACGATACACGTCGCTGGCAAGACCCGTGTTGTTGACATATATCGAGAGTTCACTGTATCGTGTAGAGACAAGTATAGTCGATGACGCTCGGGGTCGAGGTACTCGCTGTCTCGAACTCGACCACGGGAACCGATTGGGTAACCTGCCGCGACGAATCGGAAACGCAAACGGAGACGCAACGGAGGACTGAACAAAAAAAGAAAAAAAACCGGTAATGCGTGCGACGACAAATCAAACGCTGAGGTGCGACAACCTGCAATAAATCATGGACCAAACACCGAATCCCTAGACAAGGACATTTTCCCTCGCCGCGTGAGACCGTTGCGTCTATTTCTTTCAGTCGGGGGGTAACTACCCTTCATGGCGCATTTTGACCCTCGGATGCAGCCTCCGACGGGTCGTGGACTTTTTAAAACCGGTGGCGGTTTGGTGCGATGCGTTAAAAATAAAATATTACCGACAATTCTTCTATAGACTGGACTGTTGTATCTATTGTATTCTGAAGATGAAAAGAATGTCCAGAAATTTCGGTGCAAAATTTGGGTGTTAACGAGGTTAGATAAAAAAAGATCATATATGAATCTACTTGACACCTCATGTGACATAAGTTTGGTCTTGAACTTTCCGGACACCCTGTATATGAGGAACTTTGTTCTAGGTTCTGCAAAATTGAAACTCTGTTACATAATGTAAAAGATTGTTGAGTACAGTAGGATCTTTGTTGGCAATCAAGCGTTAATTCATATCTGAGAACCGCCGGGTCTGCCGAGACCCGAGAGTCATATGCATACGATTCAGCGATGTCATCCAGTGAGTCATGAGCTGTTTAGTTATACACTACTTTGTGATATTTTAGTCCATTCAGCTGGAAGAACGAACTGGTCACCTAGTAATTTATACTTTTCACTGATTTTCAATTTCTCGTCGCTCGTTTCGTTTATCTCAATTCATTCAAGAGGAAAAGCAGCAGTGAATCCAAAAGATTCGTACAATTTGTATGATTTATGTTGCAGCATATTGCACGTAAGAAGGCGCGTACATACGGATGACGAATAGCAAGGTAGAGGCCTTCATCAGATTACAACTTCCTTCTATTAAACAGTGCTAATTTTCAGTGTTGTGAGTCAACAGGCGCCAATGTATTTTTGCAACGATTTTACCGTGCCAGAACTCCATCTACAGTCGCTTCAAACTAAACATTACAGCCAGACAGTACAACAATCGCGATTTAATTGTAGTATTCAAGACATATTGGACAATTTTCTAACATGAAAAAAAAAATTAAATTCGAAAAACACTGTGATAGCTTCCGGTACTACTGACGTGCCACCAGTGCGTCGGTGAAGTGATCTACCGTGATCACACTTCGCACACATGCTCATGCGTAGACGGGAAACTATCTTTAGGTGAAGTGGTTCTGCAAAGAGACTATACGGTGATACCGAGAAGAATTAACGGGTAACTGTGATACAAGGAAATTCCGATTCTTTCCGTAAAGTGACGCATTGTTTTACATAAGAGACTAGAGGCGTGCACAGTAGGATCGCTTCGTCACGACGCTTTTAGAGAGTGCAGTTATGCACTGACAGAAGGAAACGTGTCTGGGGCGCCGGTCACGCATTGAAGAGTCACATACACACGGGCGACGCGCGCCCGCGGGTCACAACTCCTTTCGGTGACTCACGGTTACAACGAAATTCGCCAGGGTGTATCACCGTCGCGAATCTGCACGCAAAGAAAACACGCTGATTTTTATTGCCGGCTTTATACCGCAGACATTACATCCGCCCGATTGAGCCCACCATGACGCCGAAAACCGTGGACCCGTTATCCACCGTTCCCGCCCAAAGATGGACCACCGCCGTGTTGCAATTAATTCCTACGTTCTAGGCACCAACACCTTGTCACTTTCACGCTAATCGCGCTTGTGGATACACTTTTCGAAGGGAGGGACTAAATCGATGACTTTCGGAAAAACAAAATACAGATTTTTCTCAGAAAGATAAATCCTAGATCGGGGTTTCCGATTTTGTTACAAAATAGAAACACAATAAAATAACCTTTTATTATAGCTAGAATGCACCGGTGAAAATTAACTTTTAGTCAGAGCGAAGGATTCGGTAGAAATAAGAAAATAAGTTGTGACATTGATTCGATTCTGTTAGATTTTCTAGGGGTTGTAATTTAATAAGTAACGGTGAAAGAGAAAATATTACAATTGTGTCGAAGATTGTGGAATGAAAAGAATTTTTTTAATATTTTCGATTGCTGGAAGATAATATCTTAATACGCTAAATATTATTTGATTAGCATCATACGGTATAGGACGTTTTGAACATTTTTGAGGATTAAAAAATGCCCATATATCCAAAAATAATTATGAAAATAAATATTGTTAAATACTTATTAGAAAGCACATTATAAATAGGGTAAGAGACCCAATTACTGTTCAAAAAGAGACATTACATTTTTTTCATTAAAATCAGTCAACCCTTAACGGACGAATTACGGCACCTTTACTTACTGGGTTCAATGCCGCGTATATGGCGGCAAAAATAAAAAAAAATATATAAATATTTTCCTTTCTATACTTGATATAAAAATGTCGAGTCCACAGTTTCTCTTCGCATGAAAAATAGCTTGGACATTGGAGGTGAACTTGAAATACTTCCGGACCGTTAAGGGTTAATATACACATCTCTTTTCAAATAATCGTTATGCTCTGAAGATAAGTATAATTAACATAGACACAGTAATTGGGTCCGCTACCCTGTCAAAGATTTGAATTTGAAAGCATGGTAATTGGAAAGTGACTTAGTAAAAAATAATTAGAAAGACAGTTTTAAAAAGTGTAGAAGGATCGATGGTGGCAATATTTTGACAACCGGTCGGACAAAGACGTTTGACAGTTGGTCGAGTCGTTCATCGCCGAGATTCATATCGAAAACGGCCGAGGAGAGTCCCGAAAAGTAAGCAACACAAGACAAGACGAAGAAAAAGTGAAAGAGGGAGGAAGGGGAAAGAGGGGACACGGTGAGCTTTGTGGCTTGCTCGGCCGTGAAAAACGCGAACCGCTGAAAAACAATGATACATTAGACGTTTCTCTCTTTGACCCTACCTCGCTGCTGAATCGAACAAAAGAGAGTCGGGCAAGGAGGGGAAGAAATCACCTTCCTAGAACGGCCTTGCCAACGAAAGAAAGCATCCCGCGTGTTTCGTGTTACTCTCCCCGCAGGGAGAGAGAGAGAGAGAGAGAGAGAAAAAAAAGATAAACTTTCGTTAGATCGTCCTGGTAACGTCGTCGAGCGCGCGGGAAAAAACCATTCCCCGATGAATAGTAAACAAAAGACGAATGTTTTCGCAGAAACGTCCCGAATAATTTCTTGCGAAAATTCCATCGGTTCCCCATAGCACAGACCATGTTCAAAATAAAAATAACTATTTCCATTTGCTGGCTGCTAGACGCGGACACAGCGAAATTCCTGGGACATGAAGGATTTTATATATATATATATATATATACAATCCATCTCTTTTAGAAAATTAAATTGGCTGAAGTCACGAGAACGTGTATCACTGTTAATTTTCTAAAATGGACATTTCAAGATAAAATGACATTTTCGAACAGAAGGCAATTTGATAATTTTATTGTTAACAGTCATAATCCGTTTGTCACTGTATCACTTTCTATCACGGGAACGCTAGGAAAGGGGCGTGTCCCAGAACACAAATCACTATAAAATCCACATTATTTTGTTGCACACAGTCAAGTTTAGATTATCTCCAAATAATTAACATCGGTCTTGGAAATTTCGAAAGAGAACATATTTTGATCGATATAAGAATCGAAAGAGACTGCGAATGTATTAATGAATGAAATAATTGTTTCAAAATAAAATAAGTAGCCGACTTGTTAACGCATTCTTGAAAATTGTTAATACACAGAAGCTCCAGGAAATAAATGTTCTGGGCTAAGAAAAATTTTACATTTCCAAAAAATTTTATTAATTGTCAGAAAGTTGTCTCACTCTTTCCCCGTCGGGAGAGTGTGATAAAATTTGAATAAAATTTCTTTGGAACGGGAACTTTGAAATTGCGGGGAACCTTTCACAGCAAACCGAATGTTAGCCCACGCCGTACATATAAGGAATGCGACATTCCACGTCGTCCGACGACGATCGATAGATCGAACTTATTTCATATTAGAACCACGAGTCCGCATATCGAACCGAGAAACAAACCGGTCCAGCTTTGGATAGGCGGTAGTGGTGGTGTGTGTTCACTAACTTCCGTCGAACATTATCGTTCGAGCGTGTAACAAGCCGACAGCTTTCCTATCGGCCGCTATAATTAAGAGTGGATTTCTTCTGAGGATGAAAGGGCGCGATACGGTAAAAGTATAATGAAAAATGTCCCGGGCGGCCTTCGAACGTACGCCAAACGAATTCCTAAAAACTAGAACCCCGCCGGCGCGGATTGATACGTTGCGCGACATTGCGATAGAAAGTGCAATATGCCGGGTAAACTCGCTTATCTCCGCTTGACACACATATTTTCGCGTGCATATCGATCCCAAAACGAAACCGGGAAAATGTCCGGCGGAGTCGATTTCCGACACTAGCCGTCAACCGAAATCTCGGAATCGCGAAATGGCCTGCGAAAATAATTACAATTTTCACGACCGGCGTCCCGTGCCAAAATTCACAGAAACCAATCGAGACCATTGCCACACGTGAAAATACGGTGCTCGGTAATTTTATTTTCAAAAATATAAAAAAAAATGGAAATAGAAGATCTGCAAGCTGGACTACAATTTGGCAACAGATATTGGCAGAAAGCATAAATTTACGGGATCCAATTACCGTGCCTACATTAACCCTTTTAGTGCCGGAGGCCGATATATCGGCTCTTGCTACACTGGCGAAAAGTGCCGGAGCCGATATATCGGCCCGCGCCTTATAGCGCTTTACTATTCGCATTGCGGGAGAACTCTATCTCAAAATAAATTTATAATACGTTATAAATGGTCTAATTTCATTACAAGAGAATTAAAAAAAAATAGTTTTTCGATTTAACTCTTTGTGGACGACGAATTTTTCCTATTGCTTGGGCCAACGAAATCTAACATAAACACCGATGGTCGCCGCTCAGGCGACATCCGACCTGCGGCGTGAATCGCCGTGGCGTTGGGCCCTTATCGGCAAATGTCGAGAGCGTTTTATAAACAACTGTTTGAAGACTCTCACGAGACGTAGGATCAGTTAGTTTTTCTTCGATCGTTGTCGTGAGCAGTATATTTCGTTTTGTCCCAGTGAGAGTCTGAAAGCGTCATTTTTGTTATCACCGTTGTTTTCCGCTTGTGTCAAACATTTTTGTTTTTGACAAACCAACAATTACAAGACAGGATTTCTAAAATTTTGCCACCTATAACAATTACGTATTTCGGAAGAGATAATCCATCCGGCACTTACCATGTACCTTCGAGTTATTTTTTATGTTTGTTATGTAATATTATTTATCTTGTTACAAAATATATCGGAAATGCAAAGTATATACTTTGTAATAAATGGTTTATATAAAATTATGATGAAAAGATGACTTTTCGTATGTGCAAATACGTTTTGTAAGAGAGCACTGGACTTTTACTTTCTTTATGATCTTTTATACCTTTGTTATTTATATAATTTCCAATGAATATTGAAAAACTAGCGACACTGTTTTGTTCTCTATTTCGTCCTTAATATACTGCTTTTTGAATCATGTAAATATTGTTTCTCGTTTGGTTTTTATGAGCATTTTCTCAAACCCTTGTAAAACCATGAAATTCGGCCGGTCTTTTTCGCATAGGCACCGCTTTTTCGCCCGGCACTAAAAGGGTTAAATATATTAGATACCTCCATTTTTAAAGCATAATCAATATTAAAGTAGAGATATATTAACTGATTTCAATGAAAAAAATTTAATATTCGTTATGCTTTAGAAATCAATATAATTAACAAAGTTGGACTACAATTTGGGAACAGATATCCGGTAATTGGCAGAAAACATAAATTTAGGGGACCCAATTACCGTGCCTATATTAAATATACCTATTATTAAAGCATAATGAATATTAAAGAAGATATATTAACTGATTTTAATTTAAAAAATTTAATCTTTTTTTTTTAATTTATCATGCTTTTAAAATAGGCATATTTAATATAGGCACGGTAATTGGGTCCCGCGCCCCATAAAAATTGCAATAAAAATTCAGTGTAAATTTTTTCAAATTACATTGAGAAAATTTGGTGACTATGTATTCTTTGGAAAAAGTAAAAATCGCTTTGGCGCCGGCCGCTAGCCGCTGGTCTCGGGAAGTGAAATTATCGAAGCTTTTATATGGATTTAGCTCTCGTTCAATTATTCGAATCGGGCGTCACACGCGAGAAATAGTGCGCGGCGTGATTTTCACGTCAAAGTTCAACCGAATGAATACATGTGCAACTGAAATGAACTGCCCGACTATTTCATAACACTATTTATAGACAAGCGCGATTCTACCGAGCGGCAGAGGCCAGCTGCCAGGAAGAAATTCGTAAGTTGATACAAAGTATTCGCGGGATTCCGCGTTCGCGGAAACAAAGTCTCTCATCGATATTAATATCGAACGAATCACCGGTTCGATATAATTTAGAAAAATACGCGTTATATTTTCGGGCCGGAATGCCGGACAGCGTCGCGTGCTTCGGGGGGAAGCTTGAACAAAAGCGTCTAGCATGTCTGCTGATCTATTTGCATCGAACTGCGACGCCGGATATCGAAATATTTCACTCGCGTTTGATTTTTCTTGAGTTACACGCTTTTCGGAGGATCACTGGTTACGTTCGCCCGGAATTATTAGAAAAAAATCAATGTTAACCTAGAAAACGATGTCGGCGACGCGACGCTAGGGATACCCGGTGACAGAAAATTTCGAGGGAAAAACTCGGGCAGAATAGACAACACAGAGTACAAACCTGTCGGCCACTTCGTGTTGTAACCCAAGTGAAAAATATTATCCAGTATGGAACACACTTTGGCGCGGCTTTGAATATCGCGCGAAAAAATAACTGAACTGATACGAGAAAGGCGGCGTGTCCCGCTTATTCGAATCGGTGAATTTTTCCTCGGTTTTCCGGGTTCACCCACTCTGGACGCGAAACGGGCCGAACAGATTATTATTCGCGGCACTGAAAAACGCGCGTTCTCCTCGGGCCCCCGTTGGGTCCTTCTCTTCTGTGGGCCGGTGTGTCTCCGGTGGAAAAACGACACAGTCAAGTGTCTTAAGGTAAAGTGATCGGTTCGGGCGATTCAGCCGCGTGTGCTATTGCCGCGTTCGGCCATAAACGTTCCAGCCGTTTTCGTTTATTGTCGAGACGATTGCTGTACGAAGAAAAGCTGCTGCTGCTGTGTTCGACCGTACAAAGAAAGAATTTCATTCTCGGCGCGATCTGTACGATAAGCCGGTGGCTCTAACTCTGTCCCTGCGCACGCGCACGGCGATCGGCGGCAACCCAACCTTTGCTTTAAGGCCGGTTAAAGGCAACTGAACTGTTCTGCTCGTGTGCCTTGCATCTTCCACAGTCGACGGGCATGCCCACCGCTCGAGACCCGGCGCCAGGACCGTACACGCAACCACGCAACCACGCGCCCCACCCCAATACCGTACGTTCACTCTTCGCGGCGGGAGTATTTTGTCTCGTATCGCTCGATAATCGCGTCGCTACTTACGACTACATCGGCCCGCTCCTCTTCTGACTTCTGACGGCCGTTCGATGCTACAACCGCCGACAAAAAGATACGATTTTAGTCAATCAATTGACTAGCGACTACTACTAATATTCGGACGCTTTTAAAAATCGTATAACTTTGTTAACATTAGACCATACGACTTGGATTTTCTTAAGAAGCACAATTGGTCTGCTACATAAAGTGAAGAAAAATTTTTTACAAAAATTGCAACTGGTCGAAATTGCACAGAAAATACTAAAATTTTATTTTGCAACTTTTTCATGTAGACATATATTGAAAATTTAGAAAGAACGATTTGAAGATCTGTATGAATTATACGTATTCTGAGAATTTCATCAAAATCACGTTATGTAGCAATCCAATTGTTCTAACTTCTCAAAGAAATTCAGGTAGTATACTCCAATATTGACAAAGTTATGCGATTTTTAAGAGCGTCCGAATATTATTGTGAGTCGCTGTAGCTGTAAATATCGGTACGAAAGATTATGCACACTATCCGTCCCTAAGAAATTCTTATAAATAAATGCGTAAACAGGTATCCTACTAGGTTCGGACGGAAGGTCGTAGCATTTTTAAATTAAAATTAAAAAATCGAATTTAATGATAATTTAAAAATTTAAATTTTATTCGGTAACACGTTCCATTAATTTTTGCCATTTTTGAACTTATCGTGCTACTGAATAAACCTGCGGATAAATATCTTAATTTAACTTTTGAATTTTATGCAAAATATTTTAACCTATTATTTCTCCCTCTGTAAATCTGCACAGGAAGCGCTAATATTAAAAGTTGTGAGAAGTATTTGTACTGGCTGTCGAACATATTTTACAATTATTTAAAACAATTCTATTCAGTTATATATATTGACAATTTTATACAATATAATAGTTAGCAATATATGGCATCCATTTACGTTACAAACGAGTCAGATTAAACAACGGAAAAGTGAACGTCTATCAATTAGAGCACAGAATCTTCTATTGCACTTTCTATATTTCTAGATAGGAATAAATATGGCGGTTGTGCAATATGATCGTTAAAAGTACAATTGCAATGGAAGAAGCTTTATCGCTTAATCATTTTGAATGTAATTGTAGTATATAGGATACTTAGAGGTACGATTTTATTATCAATTTTCTATTAAAATATGCATTTGCATATTCTATCTGTAGTCCAGTAAAGAATATTTATACTGTCCTATATTTAGCTGTATCATCAATACTAGATACTACGCTAATAATATACTTCGTATCTTTTGCGATTATATGCAATGCTCACTTGTAAATTCAAACAATTAACACTGTATCTTCACTTATGGCATTTTTATTTCTCAGTTTAAGATTCTTAAAAATCGGCTCCTACGTAAAATTATTCAATCAATTGGCAGTTAATCAATTTGCAGTCATATGCACAGTGCGATTAAAATTAATTAGAAATTGTAACGAATGCACGATTCATGAAGGTCTTTCCGAAACTAAAAATGGTGTGTAAAAGTAAGCGTATCAGTATGTTAGTGAAATCGAGATTGCATACAATTTTTGCAACGTAAAATTGTCAATAAGATTGCACTATTTATAGATGCAGTTTATAAAAGTTGCATGGCGTAGAGTTCGATGAAGGAGCATTCACTAAAAGTTACAAGTTGATTACAAGTTCAAAGGGTCTGGAATTAAATAAAATTCTGTTTCCTACGTGGATAGCGACTGCAAAGCAAGATTGGCTTTTAATACATTGTAAATACATAAATTTCTGCAGTCTGATAATTGACTTTCTTGTATCGAATAGATTGTGCTGTTATTCATTCTGGAACAGCATTCTTCAGCACACATTGCTCCTCAGAATGAGAGCCACATATTATGGTTTGATGCACACCGGCTCGCACACGTTTGTCATGGGAGAAATATGGAAGCCGCATATGGAGCAGGATTGTGTTTCGCAATCTGTCGAAACCTGCGCGGATGTAATACCACAATCAGTCGTTCAGTATGATAGAAACAGCACGATCAACGCCCCCACTGTTACTCCTCGATTGCAAACGTATAACCCTCGACAATAAAAGTTTTCAATGTTCTCAGAAGAATCGAATTTTCTGAACAAGAACAGAGAATTCGCAACGTGTTGTAACCAGGTAACCTGGTACCCGGTCATTGACATACAGGATAAATAAACCAAATACGCCAAACGGAATACAATGAACAGGCGGAGAATTTTCTTTCATTACGGGTTCCCCTATTTACGCAATCAAGTACTAATAAACGTATGCGTTACACTTCCGGAGCTTTATATGTAATCCAATAATAACTTCCTCTCGGTACATTTATTTCCAAGGCAACTGAAACAATCGTGTCCCCGTCGTTTCGCGTATATTGTACTTTTGAACCACGGGTTGCATAATGGTTTACAGGTTGTTTTAAAGGCAACGGGACGCATTTGTCACGAGTAATGGCGCCCCGACTACCTTTCGAGCGATACGATCGTGTGTTCACAGTTTGGTACTGGTTGTGAACGAATCGTCAAATTGGGAACGTCTTCGCCGATTTTTTGATACTGCTGGGAGACAGTATTGATTTCCTAGACGCCTTCTTTTTCCGAGCAATTAAGGCGCCGCGACAAGAAGAAAGTGTCGTTGATCTGCGCCCGGATAGCCTATCAGCTTGGAATACTCATCGGCCAGCGACTTTTGTGCAAAGAACAACAGTGCATGATGCCTAGAAAGGCTAGTCGCAATGTATCTGCATACGTAGCCCTTGACACACAATGTTGTGCAATTCGAAGCAGCGCGGAAAGCACTGCCGATAGCGTCTCGTTACGTCACTTTCAGCGTCAAGGGCTAGACTTACGAGACATCCCGATGAACAATAATTACAATAATTATCGTCCCGTCAAATCGTCGTAACGCTGCCACTTAAATTCCCCTTTGTTCAGCATTGCGCTATTCAACAAGATCTGTGAAAAGAATCCATCGAACGGATCTGTTTAGCGGACAAATCTGTGTTTCGATGGTGATGGAACGTATTTTTGCAGGAAATTCGACACGGTTCGAGAATTTTGGCAATTTTATCGTTGCACCGGGCGACAAGGCGCAGCGGCACGACGCTGATCGAAACCGTACGGGGAGCCGCGCCCGCTCGATTCTCTTGCCATAATGTTACTTATTTTGCAAACATTACGTCGTTTCGTTTCGAATAACTTCGATCAGGCTTGTCTATGTCGCTAATCGAAGCTTCGACGCAAGTTTGAACGTCTGTCGTGGCATACTTCAAGAGATTTTTAACATAGAACGCCGCTGGCGGACTATTTCCCGTCGCGCAATAGTATTGAGTGCTGCGGCTGAAGGCGGCATCGTACGCCTTAGCGACGGGTCTAAGTCGATTACGATCAAGCGTCGCTGAACAAATCCTTGCTCGATTTGCTTTCACTCGTTGCCGTGTGCTATACGAGTTGTTGAATTCGTTTATATTACCTACAGCTACTAAAAGTACATTCACACGTTCGTATCGTTTCTGTTGTTCAATATTACACCTTTTTTGCTGTTATTTGTTTTATTTGAAAACTAGATAAAAAATTATTTATAGCACATTTTTCCTTTCAGTATTTGTCAAGTACTGAATGCGAAGAATTCGATAATCCTTTATTACATTATTGATGCAAAAGGTCATAAAAATTTGTTCAATTAATATTATACTACAGTCATGTTATTATAACATGAAAAAGTAGTTACAATGTCTATAATTATAAGAGATTTTTCAGTAAATTTCAATGATTAGATTTCGTGTAATGTTGAAATCGTAATAACAATCGTGCACAAACATGTGATTATTTACGTTTTATCTTTAATGAACTAGATTTGTGAAAGCATATTACAGATAAGGTACGACCCTAATGATTTTGAACTGTGTTTTTTTATTATTAACCGAGGATACAGCTTGCGTATACATCTTGGGAATGGTACGTTATTTATGCATAGATATTAGAGTGAGGAAAAAAAGGATGCGTGGTTTCCCATTATGGTGTTCTCAAAAAAAAAGGGGGACCAAAGCAGAGACCGATCAGCAGCTGGAGGTCAGATAAGAAATTTAAAGATTTCTCACTGGATTCGACTGTGGAAACCGTGTAGGATGTTTTTCCACTATTCTACAAAAAATATTCCAGGATTAACTTTAACAGTAAATTTAGAATTTCGCGGAATGCCAAATAATTTTGTTTTCTATTGCTATTTATAACACAGTGTAAGGCGGGCATAACTGGGAACTAAAACTACAATGTCAATGAAAGTTTGTAAATACCTGTTGACAAACGCTCGAGGTGGTCAGTCCTCTGGGGTATTTCGAGTTCAAGACAAAATAGATTTAAAACAGGGCTTTGTTTGGACTAGAGCCGTCAATAAGAAAGAGGCGAAGAGGCAGATCATCTTTGACAGTTTACACTCGGCTGGTTCGTGCGGAAGCACCGCGGGCACTGTAGATCTGAAGTCGGTTTGAAATTCGATAACTTTGAAAATCGATCCCGTTTCAGAGGCTGTGGAATTGTCCGAATTTAATTCACAAGAAAAGCTAATCTCGGAGGAATCTGATTTCTAACGTCAACCGAAAAATTTCACGGCATGCATGCGCAAATGGTGTCGCAAGCGAGATTCACCACCGTAATCTCAAACGAAAGTTGGTAGTATAATTTTATTATCTAATTCAGAAAACATATTGCGTTAAAAATGCCAGAATATTAAAAAACATTTCTAGCATTTCTGCTGAAAAATTTTACGACATGCATACGCAAACGGTGTTGCAAGCGAGATTCACCATCGTAATCTCAAACGAAAATTGGTAGTACAATTTTATTATCTAATTCAGAAAACATATTGTGTTAAAAATGCCGGAATATTAAAAAAGATTTCTTTCCTAGATTGCAATACATACTCGCCGTGAAGAATAAAGGGATTAAGGATTGCAGCTAGTTGCAAAATATTTTCACTGCCTCTGGGACAACAATAGGGAATTTTTCACGGTAGCTTAGTGCGAAGTCACAATGGTTTGCACAATGCCATAGAATATTTTAAGGAAAGCTACGAGGACAATTGATCCGGATACACTCGGTTTCCGACCACAGTTTACCTTCACTTTTAATATAATCGACCTTGCATATTCAGTTATTGTTAAGAAAAGAATTCTTTTTCCTTTCACCGTTCTGCGTGTCTTTCGCGAGCACCGACTTGCACAATGAGACTTTGGGATACAATAACGATCCTCTGACGGATCGTCGTTGCAGATTTAACATTCGAAAGACGGGATTGATTTTGAGCGACAAAATTATTAATTTCACGGCAGTCGGGTTCGATTGTTAGTTATTCATCCAGGTCCAGAAGAAGATCGACGTTGATCCGAAAGAAATAGAAGAACAAACATGAGTATAAAAAAATTAATATATGGTGACATGAATCCAGCTATGGTTGCTGTATCGGACCATCAAAAGCGTCCATTCAGTCAATCTTTTCGTTTAAAGTGTTCTTCATCTTCAATTATCTACTAACAGATTCTTACAATTAACCCCTTGTCCTGCAACAACGAGTGCGACTCGTGGTAAGAAATTCGGGCGAAAAACAATAAGCACGAGCCTGACCCGTTGTCAGGCCAAACGTAAACAACGCGAGTCTGACCCGTGGTACCTCGTTCGGACCGAACGTAAGCAACACTGGCCTGGCTCGTGGTGCTTCATTCGGGACAAACGTAAACAACAGGAGTCCAACCCGTGGTTCTCGATATTTTGTTACTTTCGATGCGCCGAAATATACATGTCATAAGACGCATAAATTTTGCGCAAGTTTTTGTTTGTTGTGGCGGGTAGGACAAGGGGTTAAGATGTCTTGAGATAAGAAACATTAATATACTCTATGTCATTAAAATTCAGTCATAGATGCTCAATAAATCTAGGTTCGATTATTAATTCTTGTTGTATCTGATTGCGTTTAATCGTTGCGGATGGCACGATAAGAAATTTGCTTTCGTTACAGCGAAGCAGATCACATCGGGCCGGTTTGCTCTGGTGGAAAGTAGCTCTCGAGAGAGCATAGATGAAGATCTCCGTTCGGTTATAGTGTCATGAATCGATCAACGATTCCCGACTTTGCCTCAGATAGCTGACGGTCAATAGAAAATTGATCTTTCAGTCGGCCACTTCTTGAAAGGATATTGAAAGAGGCGAACCTCTGGCCGACAAATCTCTCGGGATCGCCTATACCCCTTTCAAAGTAACTATCTGTCGGTGCATCTTTTTGTGATGTAATGGCGCAGGGATTCGGTGGAAAGAGAGCGACAGAGAGGGAAAGAGAGAGACGGAGAGAGAGAGAGAGAGAGAGAGAGAGAGAGAGAGAGCCGATGGGAGTAGGCAGGATAGGAACGGTTGATGGATTATTCCGAACGCGTCTTTGACAGTACCGTAACGACATTCCACGGGCCGAGACAGAAGTCTTTTTTGCTCTGCCGTGAGTGTACGCAGTGCGGCGAAAGTGTGCTCACCTTATTAATTTCCATTTCGTGTAACGAATCGCCGTGGCTGGATTAATTAGCCAGCGTACTCTAACTGACGCATTAGCCTCTCAACTGTTTCAAAAAACTAAAATCGTAACACGGCTTCCACCGTTTAAACTAGCTAGGATTCATATCTGTTCAACGGACTCTTGGATCCTCAAAATGGGAGCTCTTTCACCGCTTTTTTTAAATGACTTTTTAAAGAAATTTTATCTAGGATCGTGGATTTTCTCGTTGCCACCAATTAAACAGTTAATCGCCAGAAACTGAATAAACATATGCAGCCTGTGGAATTCATTCATTCTACAACATTCCTGTATATTAATGTGTACATAAAAAATTGACATTTCGTATAGAATTGTAATGACGGCTTCCCATTATTTGCTATTGGTTTTTGAGACTAGATTCAAACAGGTAACTTTATTCTAAATAATTTCAAAATTATGGCATAACTGCGCATGACTAAGGGCGTCAAAGGGTTTTCGAATTTTCAAGTTACTAGAACTATTAGAAAAAGAAATACGCAGAAAACGTTCATTTTGCACGAAGGTCCACACTCTAATCAATAAGTGGTCACGAGTAGACTGCAGATTGTATGCGTTTAAAATGGAACAAATGTAAAGCAAAAGTCTGAAGGCATTAGGAGAGTTTAAGAATATTCTTGTACTAAATAATTTCCAAGCTTTTAGAATTGTTAAGAGAAAATACATTTCTATTAAATCCCCGTTCCCCACAATTGACTTCTAAAAATGTTCATTTGGCGTATAGATCCTAGTCAATAAGTGGTCAAGAGTAGACTGCGGATTGTATGCGTTTATGATAAAATGGAATAAATGTGAAGCAAAACTCTGAGGGCATTAGGAGAGCTTAAGAATATTCTTAAACTCTCACTCTCTATTGTTAAAAGAAAAAAATACATTTCCATTAAATCCCTGTTCCTCACAATTGACTTCTAAAAATGTTTATTTGGCATATAGATCCGCAGTCCGGTCATGAGTAACTCGACCATGCCGGCAGCTCGTAAAGTCGCGCGTACTATACTGCATACATAGTTCGGTCCGCGGAACGATTCCGATTTCGATTCCTTTCATTCATTAACCGCGCTCGCTGCGAGTGCACTGACTGACAGCAATAAGTATCCTCGGCCACGGCAGACGGAAGATAGTGAAAGGTAGAGGTGGAGGAGGATGCGGGAGTGTGTAGTGGGAGGTCGAGCTGGTGACCGCATGCGCGACTCCACACCCTCCTCAGCATTTTCTCTGCTGGTGCCTTTCTCCTCTTCTTACTTCACACCTCTTCTTTTCGCCATCCCGTGTGAATAACCGAGTGTCAGATGACTGCGCGTGCAAGGTCAACCGGCGTCTGCCTTCAACCAGGAGATTTGCCAGTGGTGACGTCATCGGATACGTAGTCGATTCTTCGTGAACGGCTTACGCGAATTTCTGCAATCGCGCGTAACCTTTTGACTCCCTGGGACCTCGAACCTCGAACCACCCCACCAATTACACCTCACCCCAAATCCTTGCAACTTTGAGGAGGTATTCAATTTTTTTTCTATAAGTAGAACTGCTCTTCAACATATGTACCAAAGGATTTGTTCGAATTCTTAAGGTCAATTTAGACAACAAGCTTCTGGAAAGTATTTAAAACTATTCACTCGATCTTTCATTAATTTTTTAAACAATATCTTTAAAGGCGGCTGTTCATTTAATTAATTCATTAGAAACTGAGTAACGGAATGACAAGAATGAAAGGTTAACGTGCCAATTTTAAAAACTTAATATAAATTTACATAGCGATATATACATGGAGAAAAGAATCCCTAAAAATTGACAAAGAAAATGGCATTCAAGACCAGAATACACCGAGTGTCTCTCCTTTGTTCCATCCTTCTCACCGTACCTCCCACGCAATTGTTACAGTCAAGACAGAAGAAAGTTTCACGCTACCGATCATTTGAATTTCAAGGCAGGTTTTGCGGGCAAATTGCTTTCATGGCTTTTAGCCACGCTGACATTTTGTTGACGCCACCCCTCGACCGAGGCGAACGTTAATTATTAGCATTCCATCAATGGAAAGTGTTTGGTCCCTCTTAGAGGGGGGGGGGAGGGAGGGGCTCGCGATTGTTACGTTAATGTACAGTCTCGACAAATGGTCCTCGAAGGAAATCTTCTTAGCGAAGTCCAACCGAGAAACTTATTACGTCGTTGTTAAACGATATATAGTTTATTTTGGAAGTTTCCGGGCACACAATAATCGAGTCTTAGAATGAACTTCCAGGGTTGACAGCTTTGCGGGTTCGTGGCGCTTGGCTGTCGCAGAATGGTTACCGCATTGCAGAACTTCAAGCGTTTGTGGCGCGCAAAGATCTTTAGAGTGGTGTTTCATTGAATTTTGGTACTTTTGAATCAACGCTTAAGCGAACCGGGATCGCTCAAATTTATGCCAATAATTATTTAATGTGTATTAGTAATATAACTATTTGTGGAGTTAAATGAAATTTTGTCACCTCACTACGTTTCTATTTACCATGTCACTAGACGTGAATATTAAATATATACACATATAATATTAAATTTCTGGGACATTTTAAATATCGAGTAAAGTCTTTATTGCGTTAATACGAATAAAACGAATTGAACCACTCTTTAATGGTCCTCTTTTAAAATGCTGTTAGACTCAAAACGAATGGTGTTCTATATTATGACACTTGATCCTTTTCGTGTGGGTCCCATTTTTTTCAGGGCTATAACGATCTCAAGTGGAACTCCAACTTTTACTGCTAGCATCGACTTTTACGATTTGTTAGATGATACCTATTATTTCCTCCCATAAGTGGGAACGTACATGCTATAAAACTGCCGTTAATAATGATGTAGTATCCTTTCTCTTTCATTGTAATCCGACATTTATTTTAATCTAAATCTAAATCCGTAATTTAGTTCATTGAAAATGGTTTTCGAAGTAAGCTCGAAATATCGCTTTGCCAGTTCTGGATTTTTCCCCGGGTAGTCGGTACTAGCTGCAGGTATAAGCCTAACGGTGCAGGACAGTAAGGAGCACCCGTAATAAATCCCTTTACTGCTTGTGGATTAGTTGTTCGCACCGTGGACGTAGCCATTGTCGGTTTAGTCTACCCGTAGAGTAGGTGTCCAACGAAAACTTGCGTGGACGCATCATTCGGTTTCGAGCGGCTTGTTTGCACTCACCCTTGTTTATAGACAGAGCCGTAGTACGCTATTGAATATTTAGAACCATTGAAATAATAATGGCAATTAAAATATTAGCGGATGTGCTTTCCGTATAATTCATAAGCTTGTGCCTGTTTGTGCGTACAAATATTAAGTCGGAATTCCAAATAACTGTTCAACGTTATTCATTGTTATGTTGTGCTCTCCGTATAGTAATCATTTTGATTTTTTTTTTTGTTAGGTTACTCATTCTTTTTGACAATAGGATATTAATAATTTTAGAAAATTTTATATACATCATTAACACTAAACGTACCACCACCGGTCAAATGACCGGTTATAGATTTTTTATTTGACAATTTTTGAAATTATAAAGATGCTTTCATGAGCAATGATTCTAAAGTTTAAATAAATTAAATCTTGTCATTTTTATAAGGCAACACGTACCTGTTACATTTGTTGCTCAGTTCGTTTAATATTGTTTAATATTGTATACGTGTAATATTGCTGTAAATCGTTATATCAACTAAGTATCAATGAAGGCAGGTAAAATTTTGTGGCGGTATAATGTGTAGCATCGAAAGTTTTTGTGAGATCGCGTTTTTTGCCAGTGTCCGGACTATATAGCACGGTTGATTGATTCCAATGATTTGCAGAATTGTAAGTGACTGTCGGAATCGAGGAAGATTCCAGCTACAATGTTTTGCCATTAAGGCGAAAAAAGGCTCGTGAAAAAAAAAAAATCGGAGCGTAAAGCTTCGTACAGACAAGGAGGATCAATGCGTTCAATGTGGAGTCTTTAACGAAAAGAATAAAGCCGTGTCATGAAAAATAATTTTTTGCCGAATGAGTGATTGATGGTGCCGTACCGTTATTGCAAGGTATATCGTAACCAGTAACGAATACACAACTTTGTTGTTACTTCAAGTTAGACATAATCACTGTTTATATCTACTCGATATATGTCCAAAACAGAGGTCTAGCCGGGGACATATATCGGAAAGGAAATACTATTCTTTGATCCACGCGGAACGTAGAAAAGGATAGCTAGAGGCCTCGGTTCATGCCACCTCACGGACTATACTCCGGGGCAGTGGGGATAGTTCCGGGACTTTTATCTGCTAGGCATTCGGGACATATATCGAGTAAACACTGTATTAACCCTTTGCACTCGGAGTCATCGATTCTAGACTCATAATGTCCCCTTGGAGGGGACATCCGAGTGCAAAGGCTTAATTTTTGCTGAAATTACAAATCTTCTATGATAGAAATGATTAATTATTTAAATTATGCACTCGGAGCTATTTTAACTCCGAGACGAATATTTCGTTATTTTTTCATTATATGGATACGAAACTGATACAATACCTCGTGCGATATTTAAATATTTATTAGGCACAAATAAATATAATAATGCGAGTAATATTTTCAATAATGGTATAGCTCCCATTCGAGTGCTAGCACACCAGTGGATCCAACGAGTAGAATGAAGTAATCTAGCAAGATTATAAGAACTTATCTTCGTGAAGTATCAAAGTGTTATCTGAATGACGTACTGAAGCTATATCAATGGCATGCGCTAACTAAAAATACGATAAAAATTTAACCGAGAGAACGGGAGCTTAAGTGTTCGAAATTTTGTTAATATTCACATTCGTTTCCGAGAAGGAAATAAAAAAAAAATATATCTATATATAAATGGGTGGTGGTCCGAACCAATAAAGAACCGATGCACTATCTTTCACCCTCGTTCCTTAGCAGAAATATTTGTCGAATATTAGATAACATTTGTTGAAACATCTAAAGTCGATGTATAACGATAGTGGAAATGGGGGACTCGAATGATAACGCGATGGTCAGGCGCTAATCTCTATATGAAACTAACAGACTTAGAAGGTTACAGCGATAACGATGTTAACGTCTCCTATTTAAACTTTCAAACCATGCGAGACTGCCTGATCGATATCTCTTTCTAGACTCTCCCAGTTACAGTAGATCTCTCAAATATGTCTTTTTGTGAATCGTTACTGACAGCTCGACATATATTTTCTCTTCGCCCTCATATCCTCTCGTACATTTTTTCATACAATCTTTCACATTCTTTCAAAATTCCATTTGTGTGGCTAAAGCGTAGCTCACTAACACAGAATAAAGTAAATAGTAAAATTATACAAATGCATAATGAAGAGAACAATTCAATTTTATTTAACCCATAGTACTCGACTGGCGACTGTGAGGCGCCACTAAAAATTGTTGTGTCATTATTCAAAATATTTCTTACATTATTAAAGTTTGTATTCAATAAATTACTAAACACTTCTGAAAACACCATTTTCGTATGTATAACACGAACAAAAATCTATAGAAGGGAAATATTCTAGGTTGGAAGAAATGTTTCGTTTTGAAGTTAAAACAGCTTCGAGTGCAAAGGTTTAACGACAGAAACAAATGCAGACTATAAAAGTAGAAACAAGAACGTCAGCATACGATCATTGTTGCTAGCTCAAGTTCATCAGTGTCTGTCTTTAAAAATGAATTGTTTTACATTAATTTGTATTTTGTACAATATTAGTACGTAATTGTGTTACAAAGAAAAAAAAAATCCTATGAAAGATTTTGTGTGCAATTTTTCACAAATGAATTTGATATTGAATTTTATTGTTAATCGTATTATCATTTACAATTCAATGCTTCATAGAACATGTAATAAGAATAACAAGAATTCATCGGTGATAAGGAGCTTCCGAAACAAAATGGAAGCAAGGATGCCTAGACGGATTCTGTAGACACGCGAAAACGTACTTTAACCAGTTAACTGTGATTGACGAGTATACTCGTCATGTAGAAGTGGCACGATTTTGTCTATTGACGAGTATACTCGTCATGCGTAAAATTTTAATTCTGGTGAAAACTAAATTATATTCGTAGAATTTTAATATGTTTAAAACGTTTAGAGGTCAAGACGAAATGAAACAAACAAATGAAAATTATAAATAATTTGAGTTGGATTTATAACTATAAATATGACGACTATACCCGTCATCGCTAGATTATCGCGACACACACTGGTGGGCGCTTTGCAAAGAGATCGCCACAGTTAACTGGTTAAAACGACACTGGAAAGAGATCATGCCCGACGAGAGAACAGAAAGAGAAACGAAAAGAAGAATATCGAGGGAAGTAGGTGGAGCCGAAATTTTTTCCGAGCTCGCGGCCACATGTCGCATCGTAAATCTCGAAATAATCGCTTCTCGGTTCATTGAGATTCGATGACGCTTCTCGGGGCCGTTTCTCAAGTATCCGGAATCAGGTAGACGGTTCTAGCTACAAGGTTACCGTCGCACAGGCATCCGCGGGAATACTCAGAAAAAGGGTTTCCGAATTTCGCAATGATCTAGCCCTGTAAATGCTGACGGGGGGAACCGCCAGAGAAAGAGTAATGGCGCCCGTGGTAAATACGGCGCCTTAGAACTTGGCCGCGGAGCTTCTCCCAAGGATACAATGCTGTGTGAAACCTTCGACGTGGGATCCGTTCGGTTGTTTCTTTTTTCGGGCTATGGAACTATACATAGTACGCCCGGATGTGTTATTAAAGTTATTAATAGGGATCCGGGGAAGTATTAGATTTCAAAATGCTCGAATTTATTATCAGAGATCGGACGCCGTTTGGAATTCTATAACCATTTTCCATTCTAGTCGAATGAAATTCTAAAATGACTGCCTCGCGTGATATTCTATTTTATTTTTCAATATGTTCTGACTTAATTTTAATGTTACAGTTGAATCTTTAATATTTAGTCATTCATTTCAATGTTCAATATTAAATAATTTCATTTAATCTTCACTATTTCATGATTAATCCAATTCTTAATAAATTCTATCCAAGCAAAGGATATATTTTGTTTTGTATTTAGCATTTGTTTAGTATTTAGTATTTCTTTGTATTGTATTTAATTTGTATAATATTAAATTTAACATTTCCTGTGAAATTTACTTTTCACTTGTGATTTCAAAGTGCATACAATCTTTTTATTATAAATATTTGCTCTTCATAAAATAATTTCTTCTGACGATTTAGAAACGAATTGGATGTAACTGCGTGATTTAATTACATTGCTTTGTTTGGTATCTTTAATAGAAAGGTCAAAATCGATGTTTGTTTGTTTGTAGCAAGGACAGTGTCCTCGATTCTCTTTTACGTGAATGGTATTCTATGAAACGTCGCAAAGCGTTAACAAGCTTGGATAATTGGCAATTACACAGAGGACAATGAATAAATAGAATTGGACATTAATAAAGTGGCTCGGGTTATGTGTCTCTTTTGTCGGCGGCAGATTATCTCGTATAGAGGTACGTTCCATCTATTTGGTGGCTGTTTCTAAGAAAAAGGGTTGCTAAATTCCACAGCGAATCGGTCGATGGAAAAGGAGAAGGGGATCGGTGTGTATGTTTGTGTTCCCAGAAATATCTTTCTTTTTTAGACTATTTACCTTCCCCGCTTTCTATCGGTAGACAGGTAATATGCGATACATGGTAGGCCCAGGTAGTCGACGATAAGGTAATTAAACATTCCACGTGAATCTCAAGGGTGTTTCTCACCTATCTTATTGTTGGCGTTCGCGTACGTTGATTCATAGTGATTACGCTGTGTCGCTTTGAATTTGCCTAGTTTTATGAAACTGTAAATTCTCTGTAGGTTGTTAATAAATCTAGATAAAAATTCTATTCCCCATATGAAAGTAACCTTACATCGCCACTAACACACACGTGTCTACTTTTCTCTTTGCTTCGTCTATTAAACAATTTATAATAGGAGAGCATCAATGGAGGTTTGCGCACGGAACAATTTTTTTTGTTATTTATACAGTGAATGCCAACGGACGAAACGAACATTTCCTAATATTTATTAGTTAACTAGGTTTGAAAAAAAGAATTCCTTTGTTTTTTAAGAAGATCGATGGTAGATTTTCTCGTTTTTTATTGTTTATCTTGAGGAACCGAGTCCGATAACATTTAACGGAAAATAAATAGTTGACGAAGTGAACTTTATCTCGGCTTTATCAGTTTTTGATAAAATTATAGTTCCCCTGCGGTTTTCGCTCGAACTTATCCAACATTTGAGACCTCGTGCAGTTAAATTTAACTCGTTGAAGATTATGAGCTTACGTGCGAATAGCCGATGGAGGCGTTTAAAACTGCTTGTCACGCGTAATGTTTCAATCGTAATGTAATGTGTGCGTTGCAAATATTTATAGTGATAAGTGAAATTGAAATTCGCACGCAAAGATTTCAGCACACTCGTATTTCCCGCTCGTTCTGCCACGAGCAGCCATAAAACACATAATTATCGTTACCAATTAATATACACGTAGTTTCCTCGTAAAAATTCATGTTCGTTTTGCAGTCCCCTTGCAAGATTTCATTTTACGTCTTCTTTGATACCGAATTACCTCCCACGCAGCTCTCATGTAATCCCATTACATAACGCTCAATGTTCTTGGCGGATATATGGTGTTACCGGTAACATAACAATAAATGTTTAAACATAAAAAATAATCCACTATATCATACGTAACGTACGCATGTACTTTTGTTCGTTCCATCCTCTAAGCAAGTAACAAGGAAACGATTACCACTTCGTAACGTTCAATCTGCGCCATAATAATCGAGGACAATAAAGTACCGTCCATGTCAAGTTACATCAAAGGGATTTCTCGTTTCTTCCGCTGACGATATCGATTACTATTATCTCCTTTCCTCCCGCGCGACTTAATAAGGATCTCCGGAAACCACTTATTTTATTACAGGTCACGTACTGGGTGCCGAAACATAAATGGGTCCACTCTAGTTCGCCAGAGAACTATGCGACGCAACTAATATGTGATTAAAAAATTAAATAGTTGAAATTACTTTTTCGTGAAACTTTCACCAACATGCTAGTGACACTTTTCTGATTAAAATGATACCAAACACGATACAGTTCGGGTTATCCTAACTTGTTTCATTCACGATACTGTAGAACCTCTATTATCCGAACTAATCTGGTGGGACATCTTCAAATGATAGAACAGTTAGTTAGATTTCTACCATATAAATGCATGATGGAATAATTCAGACATCGTCGGTTCGGATAATCGAGATTCTATGAAAACCTCTGAAGTACAATCATGATGTGTCTCATTTTAATCAGAAAAATGTCACAAGTATGTTGGTGAAAGTTTCACGAAAAACATTATTTCAACTATTTGTAATGAAATGTTCAGCACACGTATAACTAACACAGATCTACAAAACTTGTATTTCAAATGCCCATTACAGGTTCGAATAAAAAAGTTGTAAAAAGTACGTACGTTGCACGTTTTATTTTCTCATGTCATTCTCACCAATTGGAATTTTTTGAAAATCTTCTTTCCACGTCATTTGGAAAACCAATTCTTCAAATTGCTCAAAAAACGTCAGGTTGTTTGATCCAATTTTAAGGAAAGTTATACCGTTTCGATGGGCGTTCGAATACTTTCGTGAGCCTGTGTATGTACGAATCGACAGAATTGGTGGTGGAAAACGGGTAGTTTCGCGTTACACTGGTCGTGATTAATGTTCTCAAGAAAGAAATTTATGCCAGCAGAACCAGAAACCAATTTCGCCTCCGACACAGTTAGCTACGCGCCCCACGTTATCCGAGGCGTTTCTGATCTGTCGGACGGTGTTTTTCTTTTCCCAACACCCTGTATATGAGATAGCACCACGTTGCTCCTCGTACTGACCTTCATCCTATTAAACCATAAATTGCTGCCGGAGTCTAGCGCGGGTAAAGTTTCTGGGTATTTCGTCGGTGGCAATGCGATCTTCCGATGTTCATGGTGCCCGAGAAAAAGGAGACACACGACACCACCTCCGGATAACCCTCGGCCGAAGGGGCGGAAAAAAAAGGCCGGGCCAACTAGGGTGAGATTAGGGCAAGGAGCCGGGTAGAAATTGTCGTTTTACGACGTTTCCATAAATGTCGTTGGACTTTCGAAAATACACGCGCGTCCACTCGACGCCGTGACACCATTTATTACCCCGAGCGCGGTGGAAGAAACGACTATTCCCGCTTTCCAGGTTTTTCGGAAGCACCCTGGTGAGCTGGAGAAAGCGTCTGTATCTCGTTGCTGTCTTTTCGAGCACGTTTTTAACGCAGTTTTACGTAATAGGCGCCGACACGTAGAATCTCCTGGCTTCGCCATTTTTCCCGTCTCTGTCGCTCAAAACGAGTTATTAACGCGACGGATCGCGTGGATCGATCCGGGCATTAACCAGCTATTAATCATCGATCGTTTGCATATTATATCGTCGACGAAACGCCGACAAGTTTCCTTTTTCAATCCGCAAACGCGAATTTATTGTTGCCGATAAACACGGCGGCCGGTTTAATTGAAAAAAAAAAAACGACGTTCGGGCTCCAGGTGTCCATTTTTATGGTTATGATTTTCGAGACTTTTGCCAACATATTAGGGGTACCCATAAGTAATCAATAGACAGCGGATCTTTATGCATTTATAACAAAATTGAGTAGATCAAACTTGAAATTGTAGGAAAATTTAGACAATTTCAAATGTCAACATACCATTTCTCATCTATTAAAACTAGCAAGTGAAGTAATCAATAGAGTGCAGATCTTTATGCATTTATAACAAAATTGAGTAGATCAAACTTGAAATTGTAGGAAAATTTGGACAATTTCAAATGTCAACATACCATTTCTTATCTATTGAAACTAGCAAGTGAAGTAATCAATAGAGTGCGCATCTTTATGCATTTATAACAAGATTGAGTAGATCAAACTTGAAATTGTAGGAAAATTTTGACAATTTCAAATGTCAACATACCATTTCTCATCTATTAAAACTAGCAAGTGAAGTAATCAATAGAGTGCGGATCTTTATGCATTTATAACAAAACTGAGTAGATCAAACTTGAAATTGTAGGAAAATTTAGGCAATTTCAAATGTCAATATACCATTTCTCGTCTATTGAAACTGGCAAGTGAAGTAATCAATAGACTGCGGATCTTTATGCATTTATAACAAAATTGAGTAGATCAAACTTGAAATTGTAGGAAAATTTTGACAATTTCAAATGTCAACATACCATTTCTCATCTATTAAAACTGGCAAGTGAAGAAATAACATTCTACTTGGTCTCTAATTCTTGAAATCGATGCAGACAATTTTTATTTTGCATAAAGATCCACAGTCTAGTAATCAATTATTTGCTGGAAATTTGTTTTGAATTAGTGTTGGAAGGCTTTAGACTGTGAACTGTTTAATACAAACGGATTACGGAGTATTCGGATATCGTCGGTTCGGATAATCGAGATAAGAACGATCCTAATGGCGGCACGCCTCCTTGGTGTAATTTTAATGAGAAAAGCGTTTCCACGGGCACACTTCGAACGCACCGGTCGGTGTTAACTTCCCGGCCGATAAGCTTCGCCATTTTTGCCGTCCGCATCAATTAAGCGTGACTTATTAACTCGCTGCATCGCGTGGATCGATCCCCGAAATTAATCAGCTATTAACGAACGGTCATTTGCATATTATACACCATTGCAGAAACACGAGCGACTTTCATTTTTAGTTTACGAACCAGAATTTATTGCTCTCTCCGAGCTTGATGGCCGGTAGAATTAAAAGAAGACGGGCAGAATTCCAGGTGTCGAGTTTTATGGAAATCAGCTTCCTCGCTTTCGTCATTTACGCGGTTATTTATGCCCCGACAGCATGCAATGGCGGATTTTGCCAGTCTTTATTGAGCTTAGAAAGTTAGATTTTGAAAAGTACACGGGTCGAGTCTGTTGGTTAGGGTAACGGAACCGGTCATGTCCCTTGGGTCTATTTTCGATATTTCAGAAAAATTGTATCTCGACTCGACTAGACGAGTAAAAGTGTGACCATCGGAAGCTCCGCGACAACTGTGTTTCCGTTAGGTTACCAGCAATTACTGCAATTAAGTTGGAGGACGACAGGCTGCGACGTTAATCGAACGGTTCGCGTCTCTTCCACGTCGATACGGCGATTTATCTTCTATAGTAGCTAAAATTACAGAGACAAAAAGACAAGCCACTCCACGAGACGTTGCTCTTTATCATTGTCCCTCAGCGTTATATCAATGTCAAGCCGTAGCATCGAGGAGCAAAGGCGAAAACCAGGCACGCGGAACGATTGCTACTAGTGACGGCAAACAGAGAAAGAAAGAAGAAGCAAATAAAAAAAAAAAGAAGTGTGGCAGTCATGCGATCGTGGAAAAGTTCAGATGTTGCCGGCGAGATAAGAAGTCACCGGGCCACTATCTCGCCGGATTCGTGATTTTTGGCAATTAACCAGTCACAGAATGTCTTTATCTCGGGGATGCGTAATGTCACTGCGAAATCGCGCGCGCACGTTTCGATCACTCGCCTAAGTTGCAGACTCGCGTGATCGCGAATCGAGGCTGGGATACGATGGCGGATACATGTTACACGAGGGCCCGGCGTCTCGCGATTGTAACTGATTGGAAATTTGGTTATCGTTAGAGTACCGTTCGGTGGCCACTGGAAATCGTGGACACTGTGTATTGGTCATCTTCGAGTTAATGAGGTAGATAAAACGCTTCGCTAATCCAACTACACAGCCACCGTATCAGTTACACATTCGACTGTATCGGACGAATCGCCTAACCTACTTTTTCGACAGCTGAACTTCGGCCTAATTCGGATGCTGATCTTTTTTAAAGGGACTTGTGTCTTTAACGCTGAACCTACCGAAAATCAACTAGTTGCCTTGTGAAAATTACGGGATCGAATGTATCGAAATGTATCGTAATTTTTATTTTAAAATCAGTGTGGTTTATATTTTATTATAATATCCGTTTGGATAAAGAAATTTATTCAATAATTTCCCATGGAAGTGTCTCTATAGTTTCGATAATCGTGGAGTAAAAAATCTAAAATCTGTCATTTGAAAATTTACGATTCAATACAAATATTCAAAAGACATTCAAAGAATTTTAATATTTTGTTGTATCATGTTCATCTGAACACAATTATTAGGAAACGAAGCAAATGTTTACGTAGCTTTATCAGCCATATTGACAATTAGATTTTAGATAAAATGTAATTCTTTTTTGCACCTAACGTGAACTTGATGCTATGATTGATGTCGTACAATGGTTCGTAAATATAATTGTATGTATATAGATTATTTTACCCGATAATCGGACGACAAAACTTTTTGACGAGTGATTCATGTGTAAAATGTGTGAGCATCGATCAAAGATTACATATTACTTAATTTTAACGCTAATTATAACAGTAATTACGAATAAGTATCTATTTATTTGAAAATATTACAAGTTCTCCCAAGAAAATATTTATATCTAAACATATCTACAGAATAAAATTGAAAACAATGCTCCCTGGCACACGTTGCTCGAGTCCATAAATTCTTTAAAAAATTCCATGTCATTCAAATACGCAATAATCGAACTAAGAACACCGACAATACGTTTATCATTTAAAATGCGAGAGCTGTCGATAAACTTCCGATTTCGATGACGCGATACGAAATTACGAAAAGACCGAGCAGGGGATTTGTAGAGTGTAAAGATCGATCTATCCTTGAAACGTCAAATCGATAACGATAAACTAGGGCAGGTAATAGATGAAATTGATTTAACCCGACGATTGGACATTCATATATCACGCTACAGGACAACCCCTTGGTCAAAATGATTAAAAAAAAAAAAAATTGTTTGCTAGCATCGATTATGACAAAAGTCGTCGGTAACGTGTCGAGCAGATCTAAAGATTTATCAAAATACTTGAAATATTCTGAAAACGTTCTCGCGTAACGATACCATGCACGTGTGCAGATAACTACATTGTAGACAAAGTTAATCCTGATAGTCGTATCGAGTGCCCAGTTCATTATCGCACCTGCAAGTGCCTTTTAAATCGTTGTCCGTAAACTGATTACGTCTCGAACTCCTCTTCGAGGATTACGACTAGATTTCGTACCTTATTGAACCTATTATTAATTCTGCCACTGTAGTTATCAAAGCAGCAAAATGTAATGACTATTATTCCATTGGGAAGATTTAAAAGTGAGTACACATTATTTTCATTATTAGCTGTTTAGAGACACAAAAGAGATACAAAATTAATTATTATTGAAATGTAAGATAATCTACGCTAAATACAAAGAAAAAAAGTCGATTTTTATACCTTTTGGTTACAAACAACAGTTATTATAGTGTCCAAAAGATTGGAACCTTCTCCATAACTGTTATCGATGAAGAAAAACTGTTTCGATTGCTCAAAGCAGTTTCATCAATAACTGTTATGAGCGATCAAAATAAATTGCTCTCGTCGACAACTGTTATAGAGTGAGTAACGAAAGTATTCGAACGCCCTTTAAATCAGTATAACTTTTTTTTTAAGTGAATCAAACGACCTGACTTTTTTAGGAGTTAGAAGAATTGGTTTTCCAAATGATGTGTAAAAAAGATTTTGAAAAAATTGCAATTGGTAAGAATTACATGAGAAAATAAAAATGGCACTTTTCACAACTTTTTTATTTGGAAAACCAATTCTTCTAACACCTCAAAAAAGTCAGGTCGTTTGATTCACTTAAAAAAAAAAGTTATACTGATTTAAAAGGCGTTCGAATACTTTCGTTACTCACTGTAAGTGATCGAAACGTACTTCTCTCAACGATAACATTTACCAACAAGAGAACAACTTTTCGGTTACTTATAATCTTTATTGGTAACCAATACGATTTTCTTCTGTATTTTACAGTACTACGATAAAATAATATTTTTAAAGGCAGTGTCAAACTGTTCTAGCTTCGTTCGTGTAACGATATATAACAGGACTTTTTCTGCTGGCACGTTTTCAATTTTCGAGGTAGAAAAGGAGAGTAGCCGTGTTATTGCATGGAAAAAGTGTTACAATTCCGAAATAAAAGAAAAAACCCGATACCACGCTGACACCGTGAGAAAAGAATTCTCCATGGGAACGTTATTACAAGTTTGAGTATTTCTCAACGGTTGACTCCCGGTCCGTGGCATTTATTCTCTTCTATTGTGACACGCAACTGGAAACTTCCGATCGAGCATTTCCCCGCGTTTCGAGGATCTGTCGAACGCTATATTTTAATTGCCCGTTTATGGCACGCCTCGACGGTGGAACAAAAATAAACGTGCAAATGGCCGGGCGATTTCACATCCGAATAAGGATGCTGGGAATTCCGTACAAAGAATCCTTCTCTCTACCTGGCCCGGGAATTTTGGCCCACGTAGAATCCAGAGGAGCTGCTTACCTGAAAGTTAGAGCACTGTTATACGGCGACCTATATACTGCGGTATACTTCGCCGGGGAACACGATTTATGGTCTCGTAAATTTGTTATTATTAGACATCGGGTCTTCGTGCAGAACAAACCTGCTCAAAGTCAATTGTAAAGCTGGATGAAAATATCTTCATTCGTTCAATGATTTTAACAAGTGGAAATAGATGTATGTGTGTACACAAGCTCACGTTAGTATTCGAACCCCCTTTAAAGCAGTATAACTTTTCTTCAATTGGATCAAACGATCTGAAATTTTTTTCGAGCAATTAGAAGAATTGGTTTTCCAAATGATCTGTAAAAAAGATTTTTAAAAAATCAATACAATTGGTAAGAATTACATGAGAAAATGGAAATGGCACTTTTTGCAACTTTTCTATTTGAGCCTGTAATGAAAATTTAAAATACGCGTTTTGTAGATCTGTGTTAGTTATATGCTGAAAATAAAACTGGTGAAAATCGTAGTTTTTCACGACTTTTGGACAGTTTCAAATAAAAAAGTTTTGGAAAGTGCCTTTTTTATTTGCTCTTATAATTCCTAGCAATTGCAATTTCAAACAAATTCTTGTAATTGCTAAAAAAAGTCGCGTCATTTGGTCCAATTTAAAAAAGTTATACTGTTCTAAAGAGCATTCGAATACTTTCGTGAGCCAGTGTATGTGTATACGGTATTTTGTATTGTAGAGTTTACTATGCTGTATGTAAAGTTTCGTTTGATTATATTTGAGGTTGTCACTTTAAATAAAATTACACGCGTACCGACAAAATATTATTTGCCAAAAATATTATAATCGACCGGCATTGTTTAAAGTTTTGCAATTCTGAGGTTTCAGTATAAGATAGAGGTAAATAGTGTTCGTTTACGAGACAATAGCAATGTTAGAACCGTTGTGTTTTATTGTATAGGGTTTACAGTGCTTTCGGTGAAGTCCGTCGTCAACCACACAGAGAGGAAATTAAAAGTTAGGATATAAAATTTATCGTGATCGCAGGATGCGGTGTACCGAAGAATTTGATGCATTAAATTGCACATTTAATCGCAATAAACCGGAGTCCAGCAGCAAAAAGTACAAAAATTACAGGATACCATAATTAGGTCGGAAGCAAAGTTATAGTAATGTCGGTTCCGCTATATGTCAAGGGAACGGTATCTTAACTTTTTAATTTATCGACTGAACATTGTCGTGGGTCTTTGTTGGAAAATGTTATTACGGTGAATAAAGTAAACAAGTATGAACAACTAATATTCATGGTTTTGCAATTAAAAACTTCTATTAAAAAAAAAAAAATACTGCATAAAAGTAATTAAAACATACATGGAAAACCACGTAAAAGTAAATGAGACATATTAAAAATCTTTGGAGAACAATTTTATGCGTGTCTGAGATTTATAGATATGCAATAACTAGACTGCGGATCTTAATGCATTTATGGCTTCTGAAAATGTTAAAAAAAAAAATGCTATAACATAAAATTTCACACTTACTACGATTTTTATTCATTTCAGAGAATTAGATTTTGTTTCCGCTTTCCTAAAATTTGCCTGGAAGAATTGAGAATTGCATAAACATCGGGTCCAGTGGTAACATTGTTCCGATCGTAAACCATAAACAGCTAAGCGGAGAATAAACAGTGTAATTTCGAAAATTATAGAAATCGAGAGCTGTCGGTATAAAGGGGCGCGCACAAAGGGGAGATAGCAACGAGCGTGGCACGATCGAAAGTGAAACTCGTGATTCGAATGCGGCGAGCGAGGCAAGTTGACCGAATCCTATCTCTTCGACAAAAAGGGGGAAAGCTTAAGAAGGCTTCGCCTACGCGGTAATTAGGAGTCTTTATTAATTACCTAATTAAGTCGGTAACAATCTTGATACTCGGCGCATCCTGCCGCGCTTCGTTAAAGGTCGCGATGCGCGTCAGCGAAACCGAAGTAGGGACACGGTGCTTGGAAAAAAGGAGGGTGCGCAGATACGCGAGCTGGAACTCCAGGAGAAGTTAATGTATAAACTTACATACATACATACATACATACATACATACATCCATACATACATAATACATACAACATTTACTTTCCGCAACGGTACCGGCGCGGTGCATCCTCGTCGCGTGTAGGAAGCTTGCAGGAAATCGTTGTGACATCGATCGAATATCAAATGGTAATTCTGCTTTTGAATACCATATATTACCAATTTTTAGGAATTTTTTCCAAACATGAGAACTATTAAACTTTTTTACTTTCTAGGATCTTGAACACATATTTATGCGTTTTTGGAGTACGCATATTATTTATTGACTCTTAACAATCGAATGGTGACTGTAAGGTACCACTAAAAATTGCTGTATCATCATTCAAAACATTTTTTACATTATTAAATTTTTTTGTATTTAATAAATTACTAAACATTTCGGTATTGTACGAGTAAGTTGCACCATGTTCGTATGTATAACATGAAAAAATATATATATAGAAGGGTAATATTCTAGGTCGCGTTTGGGAGTCAAAATAGCTTCGAGTGTAAAGGGTTAAAGCAAAACCAATCAAATTGGTTTGATTAAATATTTTAATCATTATGAACGAGGCTATGGTCTGAACCGAAACAAAATGAAAAATCTTGATTATTTGCAAAACTACGGCAATTTGAAGCCAGATTATCGTCTGTTTTCATATCGTTTTTCGCCTTCGACACTTTAAAAAAACAAGGGAATGTTAAAAATTTTTGAAAAATGATTTCTCTAATCGTTTCAAGTGAACTAGAACCGTCTGAACAATCCGTGTCTTATGAACATCGATGCGATCGCGATAAAAAATTGACGAGAGTAATAATATTCATGTTATGCACTTTTTATCGATCATCGACATTAATTGTACAATTCGACGAAAGAGATGTTATCGTTCGGTTATCTCGGATGGTTTTTATTGCAGAGTGATAAAACCTGATCAACTCGATGGCGTCTGTGCCATCGTCGCCTGATCGTTTATGGTACCGTGTGTACGTGTCCCGGATTCCTCGCGAGATTGAAGAATTGCACTTTTCCCGTGAATCACCGTTTCGGCTGCGAAAGTGGGTACGCAATTGGAAATGATTCTGGTTCACCGATTGACCGCTCGCTTTATTACTAACGAGTTCACGTCTCGTGTCTCGTTCCGGCGAGTAACCGCTAATTTCTGTTCTTGTACATATGCACGTCGCATGCGCAGTCGTGAAATATAAATTATGACGGCTCTTTACATGCGTAATTACGGATTGTAACCGGCTTGTTCCGTATCAGAGCGAGTCACGCATTTCCCAAGTATTGTTAATGAAATAACAAATACTTCTTAATACCTTCCGCAACGGAATTATACTTTATCATTTCAAAACAAACTTATTGTTACACAATTAATGTAGCTGCGCATGCACGTACTTAATTACCAGGTAATGATCTCATTTACCAAGCAGTAGTATTTCATTCGAGTAATGGAACGAAATCACAAAAATATGCTAAACATCGTGGAAAACTGTAATTTTCATGAAATGTACAGGGTGTCTAAAAAATGTTGTATTTCATTGAAAAGGCTAATCGAACAAAATGACAAAAATATGTTGAAAATTATGGAAAACTAATTTCCATGAAATATACAGGGTGTCCCAAAAATGTATTTCATTGGAAGGGATAGTTCCCGAGGTCATTTGAAGAAAAGTTTTCCTTTGCGAAAATGTTCTCCGCGGTTTCGTTAAAGTGTTATTAACGAAAAACATTGACCAATCAGAGCGCGGCTACGGCGGACGGATTTCGGCTCGGCCAATGCCAACGTCAGGCTCGACGGGACCTACCCCCACCCCGGGTACGTCCGCTTTCGTCGCGCCCTGATTGGTCCGCGTTCTTCGTTGATACAGTGACTTCTCTATATATGTCGCCGAGGCCTGGATGATAAACGTCGCGAAATTATCTCCACTAACGCGGGGTATACCTTGTGAGGGGCTCGAGATAGAGTAGCCTCGGGTATGTTTCCTGGACGATACATGTCGCTGGTAAGACCCGTCTTGTGGACATAAATCGAGAATTCACTGTAACTCCTTAACGAAGCCGCGGAGAATATTTTCGCAAAGGAAAAAGTTGCTTCGAATGACCTCAGAAATCACCCATTTCAAGTAATTGCAACATTTTCGGGACACCCTCTATCACGTTAAATAATTGAGATTTTATAAAAAAATCTGAAGATTCAGGATCGTGTCGAACGCAATTGCAATTATATAATGTGTACTGATAGAAATCAACATGGCCGAGGTAAGTATGAATTTGGAATTGGGTTAGACTAAATCATACATTTCTATATATGTACAGAGTGTGCCAATAATTTACAACTGCGTCGTGCAGATACTTCCTGAACCGGTTGAAAACTGCTCGCAAAGCTTCCGAACAGAAACATTTCGGAAGTAGTAAAAGCGCAAAGGGTTGACGCAGAGCAGCGGTAGGGTAGGGCGTGCAGAATACATTTCGCATTATCGCAGTTGGCCCTCTCTCTCTCTCTCTCTCTCTCCCCTCTCTCTGTCATTCACGTATTAATCCGCAATGAAAGTATCCCGGTATCAGTTGGTCGATCGCGTCGTCGTCGGTCCGGTCTCATAAAAATAGAATCTTTCCATTCGCATTCATTGGGAGCGGGGGGGCCCATTTAATTTCAATCGAGCGCGGGGCGAGCATGAAAACATTTTGAAAAAGCGCACAAGAGGATCCCTAACGAATCATCTCTGTATACGCATCGCTCTCTCGTATGCAAAATGCAGTTCCGGGTGAGGCACGGTTGGAAAAACAAACGGGGTGTAAGGAGGGGAAGCGGGGAATAGAATGGAGAAGAGAGAGAAAGAGAGGGGCGGGGAGGGGATGATGGGGTCCGACGAGCGGAGAGGAGAGGAGAGGGCGCGATAGAAAGGGAAAGAGCCAGTTGTCCGGGGCTATACAGGTGTCGGTCTAGACTCTTTATATTCCCTATAACGTTAACAATAAGCAAGAAAGAGGAGCAAAGAAATAGAGAGAGGGGCCCGGAGAGGGAGGAGCCACCGGAGGGTGGAAAACAAGAATGGAGAAACGAAAAAAGAAGGAAGAAAGGAGTAGTCGAAGAAGGAGGAGGGAAAGAGTGGTGCAATTCAGGCCAATGGGAAAAATGAGGCGCTACGTTCGGCAGCATAAAACCAGTTCGAAATGCATTATGCCATCCGGAGATTGTGCGCGAGCGAACTCACTCACTCACTCACTCACTCACTCACTCACTCACTCATTCACTCACTCATTCACTCACTCGCTCTCACTCGCTCATTCACTCACTCGCTCACGCGAACACAGTTTCATCCGCGTCTCTGCGTGATGGTGGAGCATCAAGAATAAAGAATAAGATATAAAAAGAGAACGCCAGTCTTCGCCAAGATAAAGGAAGGTCAAAGTAGAAGGTGAAGAGAGCTAGGGTACGTATAGTCTTCGGGTTTTGCGGGTATACCCGCGGCCTGAAATATTACGATGTTCATTAAGAATCGATTTTGTGGAATCGGGATGACTAACGCGTGATTAATGGGATGTTTGTTACTACCATTCATCTTAGTTCGTGTCACCGATCAGATGGGAATATCTTCGGACGGTGTCTGCCAATCCCAGCGCCATTACGAGCCTCGGAGTCTTCGCGCTTGCCCGTTTATTCAATCTTCGCGAAGTTCGCCGCGTCCACGGACAAACTTGTTGGCACCGGTTACATCAAGAATTTAATATTGATTTTTTACGCACAATGCACCACGTTTTCAAACGACCACGTAACAACGCGCGTCCACAGGAAGCAAAAACGACAAAGCTTCAGCACTAGTTTTATCAGTTGTGCTCGACGCGATTATTTCAAACGTAACTCGTTTCATTTTAATTATTCATCCTTCTATCGTATTGATCTTTTACCGTTGCATCAATTTGACTGTAGGGGATAAATTAAGTTGCGAGAACAATGGATAGGGGTTAATTAAAATGGTAAATACTGAGGGTGATCGAACGATTAGAGAACCACAGCGTTATCCATGCGAATAATATTGTCTGCTGTATGGCTGAATTCGCGATTCAAAAACATTAATAAATTCCATAAATGAATAATAAGAATCGAGTATAGCGAGGTGATCATTAGACTGGGGATGTTTATGCAGTTTCCAATATTTGTAGACAAATTTTAAGAAAATAGAATACAGTACAATGGGAAAAGCATCTGTAGATTCGAATCAAATGAAAATCGTACTAAATTCTATTTAATTTTATATTATAGCATTTTTTGAACATTTTCATAAGCCACAAATACACGAAGATCCGCAATCTAGTAATCATTTAACACTAAAACTACCAAGCAGTAAATGCAACTGGCATACAATGCCTTACAACAACAACAATATTGCAGTTGTTTAGATTTCGTACCAGTTATGTTTAAATATCTACTCCGATAGAGAAGTTTATTATAACATTTTCTCACGAAAACATATATTTACGATTCCGTTATTTCTAAAAGAAAAAATTAGTTATAGCGTTAATAACTGACTGCTTCAATACAACTGGCTCTAATAATTCTTTCTCATATTATATTTTAACGCTAAACGTACCGAGCACAAACATATAAAAATGAAACGTCTTACAGAAGAATTTATTTAAACTTCGAAAATAATAATAAATATGAAAACCGGTTATTTTCACCGTGGTAGGTTTATAATGTCCAAGCTCTCCAAATAATTTTTCAATAAAATCAACCCCTAAGTGGCAAAGGACTCCGCCCAACAGATAATGCAACGTTCGAAAACCGTCGTTGCATCCTCCGGTGCGATTCGCGCAAATCTGTGTGCACAAGGATAAAAATGTGTTCGAGCATAGCTCGCGAATTTGTTTGGCACACGGCGCGTCCCCCCTGCCCCCTCCCCAAAAATCCGTGCAGCGTCATTCGGGCCTAGCTGAAGGAAAACCAGTTTGAAATGCATATTGCGCCGCCGGTCTGCTTGCTCGCTTGCGCGTTTACAACTATACGTGCGCGCCTACTTGCCTAGGCCCGGCAGAAGAATAAAGAAGGAAGAATAAAGGATCGGGAATAATAATAAAAAAAAAAAAGAAAAAAAGAAAGGAGGCAGTCCTACGTCGAGGATAAAGAAGGGGCGGCGAGAGGGTGAGAAGAGCAACAAAGACAGCGGGATTGAAAGGGAAAGTCCAACGAAAGACCGCCTCGTCGTCGACGTCGTCGTCTTCGTCGTCGTCTTCGTAGTCGTAGTCGTAGTCGTCGTCGTGGTGCGTCGTTCGGTTCGTCGACGTCGACGATCCACGTGTGTCTTGCAAAAATACGTTGCACGTAGCGGACGTATCGGTTTGTTCAGCGATGCATGCCCACCGCAAGAGAGCGTCCGTCCCTTTTTGTATTTCGTATGCAGCCGCAATGCGTCGCCGAAAATAGCGGGGAATAAAAAAAAAACAAGCGAAAGAAGAAGAATAAAAGGGAAATAGAGGAAGGAGGATCGCCGCCGCGCGGATTAAAGCGAGGGACAAGCTCCGGAAGTTTCGTGCGACTCGCATCGATGAGTCGCTAATCGAGTGGCACATAGACAACCGGGGTTCTTGACCCCTTAACCTTACATCGTGATTTCGCGGGCCCCACATGCTGCCCGAATCGGCCGCGCCATTTTCTTTTTTGTACGCCGATTAACCGACACATACCGGGCTCGCGAACGTCGAAATTCTTCTAAGCTATCAGATGTTTTTTCATTTCTTTACAAGCAGATAATGGACCGAATATTATTATGGAAATAAAAAGCTGTTTGTTGCTTACAGCGCGTCGATGTTTACCAATAAGTCCGATAAAAGCCAAATTGGATACTTTTTAAATTTTAAATAGTCGAAGATGCTATATACGAAACCATATTAGTAGACTGCGGATGTTTATGCAATTTTTAATCTTTCTAGGCAAATTTTAAATAGTTGGAGATGGTACATATGTGCCCATAATTATGAAAGTGGTCTGTCATAAAAAAGAAAAAAAAATTACATTGAATAAATTTAGTTTAAAATCATGTCGTGTGAAATAAGTGATAAATTCATTTTTTTTTTAAATTTTGACTTAGACCACTTTCATAATTATGGGCACATATATGCGAAACCAAATTAGTAGACTACGGATGTTTATGCAATTTCTAATTTTTCTAGGCAAATTTTAGGAAATCCTTATCATGTAAAATCTTCTTTTCAGCGTTGGTAGTCTTCATAGTTGTAAAGTAAATAATAATCGTACTAAATTCTGTGGAACTTTATATTCTAGCATTTTTTGAGAATTTTCAGAAGCCATAAATACATAAAGTTTTGCAGTCTACAAATTGGAGTAATAATAAAGTAATAAGAGAATGGAGTCATAGTCTCTCGTGTTTTAGTTTGTTAAGCCGTGAGCATTTTATACAATCGAACGTTTTATGTAAGTTTGAACGGTAGTTTACAGGCAATTAATCTTTTTTCATTTTTCTTTCACTGCTGTTCGCACTCATTCGAATTCTACGGTAATAAAAATGCTGGGGGCTTTGCCTACCTGAAAATAAGTGAGGGCGAATGGTGTGAAACACTCGGAAGTCATTGACTCGCCACCTTGGAAACCTTTTGAGGGAGGAACAGCTTTCGAGCATAATTCCGTTTAACCTGACGCTCTCTTTAATCGATCTCACCTTTGGACCTTGAGCCGAACCACTTCAGGAGTCTTTTCAAGGAGAAGGAACATGATTGTATTCAATAATCCGATAATTTCACGTTCATAAACTCCACGATCTTCGCGTATTAATAAAAAACATATTAGCAAACGACTCGTGTAGGAAATAAAAATTCAATTATCTAACAGACATTTCCCTTTTCAGAAAGTGAGAACATTCATTATATTGTGTTGCGCTTAATTTTTTATTTTGGTTAATATGCATCTGTGTATTGAAATCGTATAAATATATGAAAATTAAAATTACGTTACAGCATAAAAGTGATTTATACCCTAGTAGCACAAAAATATTAGATAGATATTTTTTTCAAATATTGGAAAAATATTTTTTAAGCCACATTTTTTCATATGAGAAAAATATTGGATCTGAATATTGTATACATGTACAAGAAATATAAATTGAATGTTTAAAAAATATAAGCTAAATATTCAGAGGATATAAACTAGATATTTAAAACATATAAAGTAAATATTAAAAAAATGTGAATTCAATATTTGAAAAATATAAATACTTTCTGCGCACTGCTTGTTGATGGAATATTATCTGTATTTGGAAAAAATATTGGTAATCATTTACATTAGGGGCTTCGTCACCGATTTTGATGACCTTGAAATATGTTGTCAAGGTCATCATTCTGAACAACTTTTTCCTATACATGTTACCGCCGCTCAACTTTAGTTTCCGAGATATTCGCAAAAAGGTTTTAACATCTCAAAAAGTGATTGGAGTAGGTGTGGGTTAGATTTGAAGGTAAATATTTACATTAGAGGTTTTTACATTAGAGAAGACGTATCCATGGGGAATTATTCATACCTACTCCGATCACTTTTTGAGATGTTAAAACTTTTTTGCGTATATCTCGGAAACTAAAGTTGAGCGGCGGTAACATGTATAGGAAAAAGTTGTTCAGAATGATGACCTTGACAACATATTTCAAGGTCATCAAAATCGGTGAGGAAGCCCCTAATGTAAATAATTACCAAAATATTCTACTTCCAATATGAAATAGATTCATTTAATATTTAGAAAAAAATATTTTTCTCGTAACATGACATAGATATTTCCTGAATATTTAAAAAGAAATATTTGTTACGTAATATAAAATAAATATTGTATGTATATTTGAATATTAAAAAAAGATTGAATCTCTTTTTAATATTATATGAATGTGTATACAATATTTTGTGCTACTAGGGTAGGTTCTACACACTATGTCGGACGCCATTGCGAGAATAAGTGTAACAATCTATAAAACGATGAGTTTCACACGTTGTAATTTTTCATTATTTAAACTTTGTAGATTGTTTCATCCGAAAGAGATCCCCATTTTATAAATGTTATCAGTACCCTGCTAAATTTATGCGCTTAGGACAAAAATGGTTAGATCATATGTGAAGTAGTGAAAATACTTTTCAACGCTATGGATTTATCAAGGAAAGAAACAAACGTTTACGTATCTTCCAATTAACACCATTTTTCATTTCGCATAAAACTTCGCAGTTACAAAAGTAAGCGAATAAATTGATCCTTGTATTTTCGCATACTTTCAACACTATGAAATTATCAAGGAAAGAAACGAATGTTTACGTAGCTCCCGTAACTTCCAATTAACACAATTTTTGCATTCCGCATAAAACCTTGCAATTACAAAATTAAGCAAATAACTGGATCCTGTATTTTCTCGTGAAATGCAGATTCGTTCTTGCAGAAAAGGTCGCGGAAAAAGTCGAAGAAGAATACCTCCCGATAAACGGGATACCATGGAAAAAGACGTGCCATACTAATCCAAGTACTGCAAGTGTCCCGAGGGAAAGAAAAGCATTTCGTGTATTGCAAAAACTTTCGATTCTATTTTCAAAGATGCAGAGAGTTTGTACCTCGCGTTCCGACTCGCTTAATACTTCTGTCTCGAAGTGAAAAAAACAACCGTAGAGAAAATTGTTCCAACCGATCGGGTACACGTAACGATCCGTTGTACGGTTAACCTGCGTTACGACAAAATTTCATGTCACAGTCGTATTGCGGTCGAACACGATCCTTTCGTACGAAAGACCACACACACGTTACAATTATCGTTCCAACAGTCGTGACAAAGAAAGTTGTACAATTTATCGTACGTTGAATTACAACCGATATCGGCCTCGACGGTTTGCGACAAGGAATTTCTCAAACTAAAACGCGCAGCGAAGTATGTATCACTTCGCGACGATAATACTGTTCATCGATTTTCATTTCGTATAAAACTTTTATTTTAAAATTCGATGAATTCACATTCGTTGCGAGCAGAATGAGTAGAATTCGCATTTGAAAACTTTCCAGCCAAATATCTCGAAAAGTATGAAAGATATTAACACGTGCCCAAGGATTTCGAGGGGGAAAGAGGGGAGCGGTATCGGTTTATTATTTGGGTGGAGTTTTCAAGGTTATTTGAAGCTCAACTTAGTTTTTTTCAAATGAGGAGACCTATATTTTTTATTAGGGGATCTTATTGTACGTAAAAAGACATTTTCATAGGATACTTTTTTCTTGTATCCACGAAGTAGTTTCTCTTTTAAATATCTTTCATACTTTTAGAGATATTCGGCTGAAAAGTTTTCAAATGAACACATTGTAGAATTTATTCTGTTATAGACAACACGTGGTCTTCATCATGTTTGACGGGAATACGAACAGAGAACAAGAAGTGCCGGTCGGACACGTGTTAATGGGAGTCGCAGGGTCCGAGGTGACGGTGTATTCATCAAGGAGGCTAGTTTAATGAGTGCTAACAAGGTATCGTCTGCGTTACCGGTCGCGAATGTGTGTAGTATGCGATCGAAGGACGATCAAGTAGGCGGCGCGATTTGAAAAGATGCAACGAGAGAAAGAAAGAGTGGTTGTGTGCACGATGCCAGGTTTGCACGTTGTGCACGGGTCTAAGGACGCAGAGAAAAGGAGGGAAAGCAAGATGAGGCGAGACCCTAAGCCCCGGCAAATTTGAAAACGGCGTGCACCGTGTAACTTTCCCACTGTTCGGGCGCGAGGAGAGCGACGTATGGCTCAGGGCAGACGCGCGAATACGGTGCCCTTCGTCGCGACGAATTGAAAGAAAGGAGACCCTAAAAAAAACTGGTTCTTTCTTTCCCCTTCGTGGGTCCGGGGGCCCAGCAGCACCTGGCTCGTCGGTTCGTGCTCCTCTACCACAGCCCGGAGAGACCTTCGATCGGATCTTGAATTTCTTCGACGGCCGCGCCGCGCCTCGGCGGCGCACTGACGAAAATTAATCGGCGATTAGCCTAAACGATAACGTTCTGCCTAGTTGCTAACACTGAGCGCCGGACAGCCGCGCTCGGGCCATTACGCCGCGCGGGACCTTGGTCGACCCTTGTTCATCGAGGTCGGGTGAAAAATGTGCCGACAGATTTTCCGCATCGACGGTCAAACGTCAAACACGAGCCACAAAACTTCGCTTCCGATTTGATACGGTCGATTTTTCTCCGGAATCATCCGATTCCAATTATGGTGACGCGGCGGACCTGAACGTTTGCGACCATCGCTGTTCTGTTCGTCAACATTTCTTGTCCCCTTGCGAGCGGTACAATAAAATACCATTTTGTTTCTCGAATTGGGTTCGTAAAAATCCATTCAAACTAAAGAAACATTCTTATGGATATTACATTTATGACAAAAACGAGTGGGTGTAATTTAAAACAGTAGAAACATTAGAATAATAATAACGACAAGACTACATTCGTTCAAACCTCATACCATTTTTGAATGAAAAATATTAAACCAAAAATTAAAATATTGTATACCAATTCTTGTGTTAGAAACACAATTTGTGTTCCATTGAAACATTTTTATAATTTCGGTAATTGCGAAAGAAAAAATTAGGAACCAGGCATTTTAACATGTTATTGCACATATAAATATTAATTCTTGTGTTAGAATAACGCGTGTTTCAATAAAGAAGTTGATTAAAAAATTTCTGATGGTAACCTTTTTATAATTTTTCAGTAATTGCGAAAGAAAAAATTAGGAACAAGTCGTTTTGACATGTTATTGCACATGTTAGAGTAGAAACAAGTAGAAAATGTTTATTTTGCATAAAGGTCCGCTGTCTAATCGTATCACACGCAATACTATTACCGTATTTCCTAATTTGTAAAAGAAGACACGATGTAAATAGCATGTTGCTTATTGTGCAACAAGATAAGCCATTTCCTGTTTATTCAGCAAAAGTGTGAGCCATTTCTCGTTGCTTGTTGTTGTTGTAAAGAATGAGACACTTCCTCTTGATTGTATGAATACAGAAACAATTTCTGTGGAACAATAACATTAAATTATGAAAAACATTTTAAACAAAAAGTAGTCGCATTAATTCAGACATTTGATGAAAAGTAAATATTTTATGTTTCGTGGCGACATGTAGCCGTAAATAAGTTTTTTTAACCAAGCTGAAAAAAGTAGAATTTGCAATTCCATTTTTGAATTTATTGGTGTTCTTTTTTTTTATCTAATTCATCTCATATTGTGTTCAATTTGTTTAATGAAATGCTATTCGTAACGCTCGTGTTACACGCGTGCATGATAAATAAAAATAAATACGCAACGGATATATCAAATTAATGAGGACACATATCCAGCAGACTGTTTATATAAAAGTTACTGTAATATATTAATTATGTCGTGTACCACTTATATGTTTTATTAGCAAATCCATGAGAGACGTAATCGCGAGAAGGAAATCGTCGGAATATCGGAATTTCAGTTGTGCAGTAGATATGTTAATGATGACACGCAGCGAGCTGATAATCATGACGGTTCATCTCGCGTGTTTATTCCCAATTATGTAAATTACGCAACTTTCTGATCGGCCCGGAGAAACTATATTCAGACACGCGGGAGATCGCGATGCCCTTATGGCTGCCTCTCGAATCAGAGGTTATTTTTAATGATATTGCTCGTAATTACATGCTCAGTTTTATGGAGTCATAGCGGGGCGTACGAATATCCGTTTTTTCGAGAGTCGAACAGAAACCGGTGATACATTTTGTTGCATTTCCGATAGCGAGCGGAACGGCGGATACTGACTGTGCAAGAAATTATTGTATCTTCGGCAACGCATATGCATAAAGCTTTTAGCATAGATACTGTAACTGTTCCCACATTTCATACCCGCACCAACAATATGGGTATTTGCATGAAGGTTCTTTTCCTCTTTTTTTTTTTCTTTTTTTCATTGCACCTCGGAGTCCTTAAAAAATTTGGGACAAAGGGTGAGCATGCATTTGCAATGCTAACCGTGGAAGGAATTCGCAAAGTCACGTTAGGAGCGAGAAAGTATTATTCTAAGGCGCGTTAATGTTCGCCGATATCGTCGGGGATTATTTTCGATATTGTTCGCGTGGAAAATATTGTTATCGGTGGGAATGTTTCGTCGGGCAATGAAACTTTTCTTAGTCAGCGTTCGATCACTTTTCCTGGAAATATTTCCGAGGGATTTTGATAATGTCAATATTGATAAAACGCGAGTGTTTTCGGAAGCCACGGAGCAACGTTGATTACAAACGTCGAAATCATTCGGGGAAAGGATCATCGAAGTTATACCAGTTTTAATTGCGACAAGTGAATTAGAGAAATTCTACTAGAAATTCTACTACTAATTTCTTCACACTATTCGTGTAAAATTACTTCGCAACGGTGAACACAGACCATTTAACAATATTTTACTTAAAACATTTCACTTTTTACTGTATTTTACTTTAAAATATTTTACTTTTTACTTTACATATTTTACTTTACTTTATTGTATGTATTCTATTATTTGTGTTGTTCCACTTTATACAAACTGTAGAATATTCTACTAGGCTTTATATTGTTGGTAGAATTAATTGCTTCGTAATATTGACAAAGGAAATTGAACACGGTGAATACGGAGCTTCGTAGAATATTCTACAAAGAGAATCTGGCCAGATCTACAATGGGAATGATTAAAATGCGTTTTCGAGTACCCTGCGGCTATTCATACATGTTGAAACGTAAAACCTTGCCGCGATCTCATGGTCCATTTATCTAAACCGGCCATTTCGAGCACAATCTTCAGAGCCTGCCGAGTTTTTTGTTGGTAGATCCAGCTTCCCAGCCAGAATAACCATACTGTCAGTAGAACTGAATTTAACAACAACAAATTCTTCCGTGAAGCAGCATAGAAAATAAATTACTCTTATTCTGCCCAGCACAAACGATTTTTATTTTCTTATCAATAAACAGGATAAGTGCTTGAGTTTTTGTAATGCAATTTTATAATGTAACGAGTTTTAATGTTATGATATAAGACTGCGGATTTTATTCATCTATGACAAGAATGAATAGCTGCAATTTGAAGCAATGAAGAGATTAAAACTATTTAAGAATATTAATATGTTGGTGTCAGCTCGTTAACATTGTTAAAAGAAGAAAGGAATTTTTACTTGGCCTCTGTTACATGTAATACGGCAAACAATTTTCATTTTGTAACATATTCTGCCCAGAGCGAACATGTTTTATTTTCTTACCATTAAACACAGAATAAGTGCTTGAGTTTTATAATGTAATTTTATAGTGTAACGAGTTTCAATGTTACAATGTGTTATAATGTAACGTCCTCTGCTTTCTGCTCACTTCTAAATTTCTAATTGACGAAGTATCGTTACATTTCTTGCAAGCCGTTTATCATTTTCGTTTGTTTGTTTTTCAAAATTTCATCAAACGCGTAACTGTCTGTTACGCACTGTTAGAAGTTCTTTGTTAGAAATTCTAACGGTTTGCGAGGACCGTTGGATCGCAAGCGATACGATACACAACGATTCGATCGGAAGCATTTGATACGAAAAATACACTTCTACGTTCGTTTTAACATATTTTAGCATATTGAAGATTGTACGTACAGAATTTTCGGAGTGTTAATTAAAAGTCTCTGCCGAAGGATCTATTAAACAGATTTATGTCTATCTACACCTATTTATTAACATGTTAAATGCTACGTATCAAAGATCCGAGAAATCTAATCACAGTTTTAAACGAGCTCGTAAGTGAAAAATCAAGATTATCAGTCACCGCTACTTTAACTTTCTTATGCTTCGTAGGTAACGAAATTTTATTTTACTTAAGGTAAAATATATATGTTGAAATTTAGTAAAAAAAAATTGTGTCAGTCATCACGAAAATTTGCCTAATTCTAAACAGTGAAGCCGAGCGAACACTGTCGTATCAAAGTTCCGAGAAATCTAATCACAGTTTTAAACGAGCTCGTAAGTGAAAAATCAAGATTATCAGTCACCGCTACTTTAACTTTCTTATGCTTCGTAGGTAGCGAAATTTTATTTTACTTAAGGTAAAATATATATGTTGAAATTTAGTAAAAAAAAATTGTGTCAGCTTCACGAAAATTTGCCTAATTCTAAACACCGAAGCCGAGCGAACGCTGTCGTATCAAAGTTCCGAGAAATCTAATCACAGTTTTAAACGAGCTCGTAAGTGAAAAATCAAGATTATCAGTCACCGCTACTTTAACTTTCTTATGCCTCATAGGTAGCGAAATTTTATTTTACTTAAGGTAAAATATATATGTTGAAATTTAGTAAAAAAAATTGTGTCAGCTTCACGAAAATTTGCCTAATTCTAAACAGCGAAGCCGAGCGAACGCTGTCGAGTACAAGTCGTTAAAACCGCGCCGCACAAGCGTATTGTATGACACCGTATCGCTTCAAAGAAATCTAATATCGAATTAAAAAAAAAGAAAAGAAGAAGAAGAAGAAGGGTGTTCCACCGTTTGGTGTATTGTATAACGCATTTCCCAGGTATCAGAATCGGCGAGATCGAACATGGTTGACCCGATCGCGTCGGTGTAGAATATTCTTCTCGAGGTGAGATCACCCGGTAACCGTGATACCTCTCCGGATTATCCTAAGTCAAGGCGTACGTTCCGATAAAAAAAAAAAAAAAACAGGAGGATCGGAGAAAAGGGGTTGGATAACCTTCGGGGAATATCTAGAGCTTCTTTGAAAACGTCTAAATAGCAAGCGAGCATCCGAACCTCTTGCGTTTCCTGTTCGAGGTCGAGCCTTTTGCTCGCAGGAGGCCCCATGAATGGCTGTCCCTGTGTCTCTACCTGAGGCCATGGGACGCTCGAAGGACCCAGGCAGGCGGGCCCCACGAGCCCGAAGCTTCAATGACTGATACTCCCCTCGAGGCGGTGCGACCCGAGGAGATCAAATATTATAAATACGAGAAGTCTCAGTGAGCGTTGTTTGGGGTCCGGGGCTCCTTATCGGTGTGGTTTGGTTTGATAACTGCATCCGGCCTTATCCCTGTGCAAATAAAGGGTCCACCGGTCTGGGATTGCGAACACCGTATAATGGAATTCATTTAAAACCACCGATTTCGTGTATGTGTTCTCGGCTCAGCAGTATTGGGAATATTTCTATATTTAGAAGCACTCCAACTACCCGTCTTTGACAAGACGCTTCCTTAAATTCCTGCGAATCCGATTTCATCGAAATCACTGGACAAAGGAAGTACAGTGACTCGCGAATGTATTTGAACATTTACCATGGAATACTTTATTTATTATAATATGTATATTATACAATACCCACAGAAATATTATTAACATTGTAAATGGGTATGACTCTCTAGATTGTACAGGTAAAGTTTCAAGCGAATCGAAATATGTATACAATAGTTATGAATTATTTCTTACCAAGAGGGTCATACCAATTTACAATGTTAATAATATTTCTGTATTGTATTGTATTGTAATAAATAAAGTGTTTCATGGTAAGTCTTCAAATACTGTTTTAATATACGCTCACCCATTTTTGTCATAAATGCATTAAATTCGCAGTCCAATTATGAAATAATTTAATATATGTTCAGTGAGTATCGAGGAAATTGTAATGCAAAGATTTTAAAAAGTCCTACTCGATTTCATGATGTTTTTAAAAGACTGATTTAAACGAATGGGATTGTTTTATACGGGGTCCACACTGGAATAATTGAGAGGATGAAAAATCAATTCTGATAGTTTACTTATAAGGAAACATTAGCACTTTCCATAGGAATTTAAATTTTGGGATTAAATTTTGCACTGTTTGGAACACTATACCTCGATAAGATATTTCAAAAGTGGAATAATGTGATAATTCGTTCCGCAGAGGTTTATAATGATTAGCAAAGTTGTTCGAGTTCGCGCAAGTCATAAATATTGTTTAAGAAAGTATAATACATTTGTAGTTTTAATGAACTGTGATAGTGGACTAATAAAGAGCGATGTCAAAATTTATTGTCACCCTCAAAAAGGCATAAATTGTTCAACATTTAAGGAAATTTATGCTCATAATTCATTGTTAACCCTTTACAAACACATTTCGTTTCTTTCCAGATGCGGTTGCGTAACAAAACAAACAGGTAAACATTGGATAAAATTGAGCTTCTAATACTTGTAGGATAAAAAAAAAGTGGTTTCGAATTGAATACGATAATGAAGATATAAACAATAGTGAATTTCAACAGCGTAACTACACTCGGTATTTAGAAAATTAATCTGTAAAGATAAAGAAAGGCATTTCATTCGAAAGTGTCAGATTTCATCTATTCTTTTCGTAGAATTAATAGAGGCTTCGAAAATCGCGCACGCAATCAGGCTAGATGGCAACACAGTTTGACTTGAATTGATAACATTTTATCACATAATTAAATACCTACCGATAGTGGTACACTTGTGCAAAATTTGATTAATTTCTTAATTGTACGTGCTACAGATATTTATCTTCGAGTATTTAAAGAAGATAAATCTAACCTTTTGTAATTTTACAGTAGTTTAATGAACTGTGCTATTCGTATACTACGCAATATATTTAGCCATTATTACGTACGCCGTTAGTACGTTGCGCATTGTTTCAACGACAACAGCCTCGGTATAGCGAGTCTATATTCCGAACTTTCTTTGGAACGCAGTACCGGTAAGGACGCTAATAAAATTGCGAGTCGGTGAACAAAATTTCTGCGGACGCGGTAAATTTCGCGAGTAGAAGAGCCTAATAAAGTCTGGCAACGTAGCGGCGGGATGGTAATTATATTTCTCGGTATCCAGCGAGAATGCTTGATAAAAACCAATCAACGGCCGTCGGTGCCGGACCGGCTGAATTCGATTCGACGATCTCGCAACGACGAGGACGACGGTTCTGCATAGAAATTCCGTGAGCGTCTCTCCGCTTTATATCCTGATCGCATCTAAACGCCTTCGGTTCATCAAATTACGCGCACGCTACAAGGTTGCAAGAAGGATTCGGCTAGAAAATGGCGGCGTCGGCTAGACAGTTAGCTGCCCTAATGAACCCAGAACTCGCTGACGTTGTCAATGACTTCGCTCAATGAAATCTCGCCTTTTTCGAGAGAGACTGCTCGGCACGGGAAAGATCTACACGGGCCCCGCGGTTCGGCGAACAGGTAGAATTCTCGTTCCCCGTCTCTCTCTCTCTTTCTCTCTCTCTCTCTCTCTCTCTCTCTCTCTCTCTTTCCGCAGCGCGTTCGTTCCTCCTTCCGCGGCGACTTCTCTATTTTTCGCAGACAGGTTGGCCTGCAGCAGCAATTTTCGGCAGCGTCTGTCTTGTTCATTCCCAAAGCGCCGCAATTCCTGCTCTCCTTCTCGTTACGAGCCACCTTCGTGCTACAGGCGCCTCCCTTTGTTTCGGGACCCGAAGAAGCCGATCCTTGAAAGTGTCGTAACCTCGTGGCTCGTCCTTAAATTCTGTTCCGTCCGCGTCATCTCCGTCGGTCCTCGGCGTACTGCAGATTCGGAGCGTCCTCCTCTGGGCTCTTTGCCTATTCAAGATGAGTAACGACCAGGAGAACAAGGACCGATTCATTGTTCGGTGAGCTACGATCCCGGCAGATGCACAGATTTCCTCCTTCTTCGACTTTTCTTCGACAGCTGCTCTACTTCGGCAGTTTTCTTTGTGCGTGCCGTGTGTCCTCAAATAGGATTTCCTAGACTCTTTTATTAACACGCTCGTGGTCCCATGTGCCGTATTATGTGGGTCGCGAAGCTTCGGAACAGAAAGTTAACACTTTGATTGTTCTGTACTTACTTCGAAATTTGTTAAGAGACGTTAAAAGGATTTTTAAAAAAACTAGAAAGTCTAAATTAGAGAACACCAAACTCCAGAAAGCTCTGGGAAAGCTACAAAAATCGCTCTTTTTCCGAGATTGCGGCGATCGTGTCGCTTTGTATTTGTAACCGATCACGAACCCAGATAGCACAGAGACGTCTTAAAGACGTCTTTAAGACGTCTCGAAACAGACGTATTCAAGACGTCCCGAAACAGACCCCTAGTAGCACAAAAATATTAGATAGATATGTTTGTCAAATATTGGAAAAATATTTTTTAAGCCACATTTTTTCTGATGAGAAAAATATTGAATTTGAATATTGTATACATGTACAAGAAATATAAATTGAATGTTTGTTATAACAAAAAAACTAAATAAATAAAAAAAAATAAATTAAAAGAATGTTTTTCAGCATATCCGCGAACATTAACATTTTATGCTTTATTTATTTATTTAACTTATTTATTTATTTATCTATTTATTTTGATGTATTACTTTTCTGTGCACTTCTTTGTTGATGGAATATTCCACTTTCCCTTCGAAAGGACCTTAAAAAATCACATTTAGAAATTTTTATGCAGTTGGCGGGATTCGAACTCGGGACTTGCCGTTTACTAGATGATGTGTTTCTGCGATTCTATTGCGAATATATATGCAATATATTCTAATAGTACTAAATTAACAATTTAGTTATTTAACTTTCCTAAATAAATAAACGTCTATTCGAAGGATGGAAAACTGCGTTATATTGCGTTGCGTGTGTACAGTTTGTAAAGCTTTTCTCTAGCAGTTTAGAATGACTGAAACATCAAGAAATGAAACGTCTTAAAGACGACTTAAAGACGTCTTTTTAGGACGTAAGACGTTCAGACCAAAAATGGACGTAAAACAGACGTCTTTAAGACGTCGCGTGCTATCTGGGGAAGGTTCAGAACAGAAAATTACTCTTTGATTATTCTGTACATACTTCGAAATTTATTAACAAATATTAAAAGGATTTTTAAAAAACTAGAAAGTCTAGACTAGAGAACACCAAACTCCAGAAAGCTCTGGGAAAGCTACAAAAATCGCTCTTTTTCCGAGATTGCGCCGATCGTATCGCTTTGTATTGGGTTGGCAAGAAAGTAATTTCGGTTTTCACTAATACCTGGCGTTATGTTTTGTTTGATTGACTTCCGTTAACGATGCGTTCGTTTTCTTTCTGGCGTTTCATAACTGCATCTTTTAGGTTACTTTTGAAGCAAATTACACGTAATTTTGATTAAAATTGTTAGTTCTGTGTCAACTTGAACATGGAGTGCAAAACCGAACATTATAGGCACATATTGCTTTTTTATTTCCTTAGAGGTAAAGAAGCTGCCGAGGCTGACAAAGGTATACAGTGAGTAACGAAAGTATTCGAACGCCCTTTAAATCAGTATAACTTTTTTTTTAAGTGAATCAAACGACCTGACTTTTTTGAGGAGTTAGAAGAATTGGTTTTCCAAATGATGTGTAAAAAAGATTTTGAAAAAATTGCAATTGGTAAGAATTACATGAGAAAATAAAAATGGCACTTTTCACAACTTTTTTATTTGAGCCTGTAGTGAAAATTTAAAATATGCGTTTTGTAGATCTCTGTTAGTTATACACGTACTGAAAATTTCATCGAAATCGGTCAACGTTGCAATAAACTACAAACATTTCAAAATGAGAGTTTAAGGGTGAAAGTCGCAGATTTTTTATCTTGCCAGGGAATTTCGCCCTTATGTAATCATCTTTAAATGTTTGTATCTCATGACAACGTTAACCGATTTCAATGAAATTTTCAGTATGTATATAACTAACATATATCTACAAAACGCATATTTTAAATTTTCACTACAGGTTCAAATAAAAAAGTTGTGAGAAGTGCCATTTTTATTTTCTCATGTAATTCTTACCAATTGCAATTTTTTCAAAATCTTTTTTACACATCATTTGGAAAACCAATTCTTCTAACTCCTCAAAAAAGTCAGGTCGTTTGATTCACTTAAAAAAAAAAGTTATACTGATTTAAAGGGCGTTCGAATACTTTCGTTACTCACTGTATGTGAAGTTTATAGTGTGGATTGCTTAACAGAACGCACGTGCCAGAATTGTTTTCAAAAAATTCCGTTCTGGAAATTTCTCACTTGAAGACGACCAACGTTCTGGTCGACCATCTGAAGCTGTTGATGACCAAATGAAAGCCATTATTGAATCGGATCGTCATATTACTGTCCGAGAGATTGCAGACAGGTTAAACGTCTCGCATACAACTATAGAATATCGTTTAAAAAGTCTCGGAATCGTTAAGAAGCTCGATATTTGGGTTTCACTCGGATTTAAAAAAAAATCGCTTAACGCAACGCATCAACATATGCGATATGCATCTCAAACGAAATGAAATCGACCCTTTTCCGAAGCGAATCATCACTGGTGATGAGAAATGGGTTGTTTACAATAACACAACTCGAAAACGATCATGGTCGAAGCGTGACGAATCAGCCCAAACCACACCGAAAGCTGAATTGCACCAAAAGAAGATCATGTTGTCAATTTGGTGGGATTACAAAGGTATTGTGTGTTCTTAGCTGCTCCTAAGGGACCAGAACATCAATTCAGATGTTTATTGTCGATAAGTAACAAAACTGGACATAGCAATCAAAGAAAAACGGTCAGAATTGGCAAATCGCAAAGGAATGATAACGCTAGGCCACACACATCTTTGGTAACACGTGAAAAGTTATTGGGGCTTGGTTGGGAAGTGATGTCACGTCCACCATATAGCCCTGACATTGCACCATCAGATTATCATTTATTCCGAAGTTTACAAAACTCTTTGAATGGTAAAACGTTCGCTAATGATGATGATCCGAAATCGCACTTGGATCAGTTTTTCACCGAAAAGGATCAGAAGTTTTACGAGCGCGGAATTATGAAGCTACCAGAAAGATGTCGAAAGATCGTAGAACAAAATGGAAAATATTTTATCGGTTAAAGTTCGTTGCTTTGAGAAAAAAATTAGATTCTATTTCACCTACAAATACCGAAATTACTTTCTTGCCAACCTAATGTTTGTAACCGATGATCGCACGACGCAGCCGCGTCGAAGCACCGATAAACAAGATCCGCATCGTTGCAAAACGAAACCGTTTCCGAGACCCGTATCCCTCGCAGCTCGTTTCTGGGTTTGGTCCGGGTGTACGCGCGCTTCTGCCCCTGCTCTTTCATTACCCGGCGTTTTCTTTGCGAGCCGCGCGACAGGTGTTCGCCACGTGCAGCATACGTGATCACCACCCTTTAATAAGATAGTACTTGCACTTTCGAAGTGCGCTCGTTTCGGCCGTGCTCGGCGCGCGCGTACCCGTGCAATTTCGCGAGGGCTCGAGACGCGAGTGTAATTCTTTTGCGAGAGCAGCAGCGTTTCAGCTTTAAGGTCAGTTTTACCGGCGACGTAACGACGTTCGTAATTTAAAGGTATCGTCGCCGTGCACGCTTTTAACGCGGAACAGTCGGGAAACACGTACAGTGAGTAACGAAAGTATTCGAACGCCCTTTAAATCAGTATAACTTTTTTTTTAAGTCAATCAAACGACCTGACTTTTTTGAGGAGTTAGAAGAATTGGTTGTCCAAATGATGTGTAAAAAAGATTTTGAAAAAATTACGATTGGTAAGAATTACATGAGAAAATAAAAATGGCACTTTTCACAACTTTTTTATTTGAGCCTGTAATGAAAATGTAAAATATGCGTTTTGTAGATCTCTGTTAGTTATACACGTACTGAAAATTTCATCGAAATCGGTCAACGTTGCAATAAACTACAAACATTTCAAAATGAGAGTTTAAGGGTGAAAGTCGCAGATTTTTTATCTTGCCAGGGAATTTCGCCCTTATGTAATCATCTTTAAATGTTTGTATCTCATGACAACGTTAACCGATTTCAATGAAATTTTCAGTATGTATATAACTAACATATATCTACAAAACGCATATTTTAAATTTTCACTACAGGTTCAAATAAAAAAGTTGTGAGAAGTGCCATTTTTATTTTCTCATGTAATTCTTACCAATTGCAATTTTTTCAAAATCTTTTTTACACATCATTTGGAAAACCAATTCTTCTAACTCCTCAAAAAAGTCAGGTCGTTTGATCCACTTAAAAAAAAAGTTATACTGATTTAAAGGGCGTTCGAATACTTTCGTTACTCACTGTATGTATCCCCTATGTCGCACACACACGGTGCAGCCTGCACGATGACGTTCACGATCGCATCGCGTGCGACTATACTCGATCCACCGGATCGGTGTGGATAAACAAAACACACCAGTCACTCGCTAACTAACCGAGAAATGTGACTTCAACTCTGTCGCGTTCAACCTGCCACTGTCTTGCGTTCGTTCGGGCACAAAAGTTTGTTACTTTCGTAATAAATTTAATTTTGCTATTTTAGATTCTCGGCTGCCAGGTCTGTGCAGAATATTTTGAGCAAATTATTAAACAATTGTAGAAACTGGTAGCGACCGTATCATTGATCGACGGAACTTTAAATTGTAACCGCTCGTGCAGCCTGCTCGGTGACGTTCACGATCGCATCGCGTGCAACTATACTCGATCCACTGGATCAGTGTAGATAAACAAAACACCAATCGCTCGCTGACTAACCTGAGAAATGTAACAAAAGTTTGTGTCCGAACCTGATCGCAATTTGGCACACGTTTGTAACACGTTACTTTTGCGATAAATTTACCTTGCTGTTTTAGATTCTCATCTGCCAGGTCTCTGCGGAATGTTTTGAGAAAATTATTAAAAAAAAAAGTTCGTTTGGCCGACGTTTGTAACACGTTATTTTTTTTTAGTAAATTTACCTGGCTATTTTAGATTCTCGTCTGCCAGGTCTCTACGGAATAATTTGAGAAAATGATCAAACAGTTGTTGAAACTGGTAGTGACTGTATAATTGATGGAATTTTAAATTGAAATCGCTCGTGTTTAGTCTTGAGCTTTTGCTGGCATCTAATACGCGTGACAACTTGTTCCACCGCGAATAGAACGAGCCCACCCCGTAGGGAGCGATTAGGTAGCGGGGAAATATTGTTGTGCATGATTGTGTTCGTGCCGGCTCGCGCTGTCGATCGTTTATTGAAACAGACGGGATCCGACGTGGTTCTCCGCTGAGCGGCCGGCGCGGCGGTTCCCCTGTATGGACCATAAAATTTAATCGGGTACCGAGACGATAACCGCTGTGAAATCTTGTTAAGCAATCCGAATCACGATAACAATGTCGGCGCGACTATTCGTGAATGAGGGGCTCGCGGACTCCATGCTCGTCGATCAGGCATCTCAGCACGTGCAAGCAGAAATGTGGACGGGAATTAACCGCATCGACAGGTTTATCGATTCCCGTAACCGAAAGGGGGAAACACACGGAAAGCCAACGAATAAATTAACCGTTGCGTCACGTCGGACAGCTCGCCTGAACTATGTTGCTTTGTTGGAAAATCTGTGCCGATGTAGGAATGCGAATCGTGTCCTATTTCGGAGTTCTGCGAAACAGCGTTAATTTCGTTACCGTGCGATACAATTTTCCTGTGCTTGCGTGAAACACGAGACATAGCATAATCAGATTGTAATGTAGCATCCACTTGAATAGCGTGACAAAAATTTGTGGTCATTAAATCATTATCTTTTTGTATCTCCTGAAGTACTATGGCACAGAGTAATCTACGGAACATAATCAGTCTGAATTGTTCTGTTGTTAGCAGGACGATTAAAAATTTTGTTATCTGGTACAACATTGTTCTAAGGCAGCTTCAAGATGTTTGTAAGTCAATGTTAGTATAATATAGTAAAAAGTTTACTACAGTTATGTGAAAGCTTCGTGTTACGTAGTATAATGTCCGTAACATAATCGATTGCGAATTATTAAACCTTCGTACACGCGATGAACGTATAATTTTCCGAAGCAAATGCATTAAAGATTGATCGAACATTGATTAATTCTCATCTATATGAATGAGTTTGTGTTTATACGAGGGATTAATTAGGGTAAGAAGATCAAAGCGTACGATCGTGTTTAGCGAAACGTATGAGTCACTTCTAATCAAGAGGGCCTAATTAATTGAGTTTAAGGGTTTTAAATTCCCTCGATTAAACGCTAATTCTTGTATTTAGTAGAACGCCAACTCCGGATCGGTTGATAGAGTTTGCGTGGGCGTCATTAGAAGCCATACAACGTACACATTTAACTTGTCTTGATCAAATAAAGCTTAATTCTCTCCGTTTGTTAAGCACAAACCCAGATAATTGTAAAGCAATCTTGATTTAGCGTGACGATTCGCGGAATCGTGTGGAAAGTTTCCTCGAAATTTTTAAATATTGAATTTGTCACACTTACGTAAACGTGGTTAACGGTGCCCTTCTGCAAACTTTATTGTTCTTAACGGGAGCTAGATACGAAGTGAAAAATGCAATAGCGTCTAACCACTCGAAGACTGCATTCTAAAAAGACATATATCACAATTCCCTTAAAAAATACATCTTCAAATCGTGTTTGTAAAAATTTACCTAAATTTAACAAGTAACGGGAAACATCCACAAAGAAAATTACAGAACAAAAAATGAAATAATGAAATTGACTTCTTTAGACAGACAGTTTCTGAAAAATTGAAATTCACTTGAAAGAAATAGATGAATTGGCATTTTTCTGCGGCTCTTCGCGCAAACTAACAATAATGCTGTAATAGTCCTAAATTCTTTCCAGTAGATTTTTATTGTTTCATTTAAGTCATAAACGCCTAAAATCCAGAATCTATTTATTACTCAAAATTACAAAATGGTACAGCATAGCTCCATCTACGGTGGAACCGATCTCGCATAAAACGTCAAAAAATAATGCAACGTACCGAGTTTCCAAAATTTTGAAGTGAAACTTTCCTTTGCAGAAATGAGACTCAAAATTCATGTTCCCTAGGGGCTACAAAGTCAGATACAGAACTAAAAGTAAATATCCGCAAGAAATATAAATTTTCTCTTGTTCCTAGGGAACGGTTAAGAACAAAGACTTTCTCGTACACCGTGACCATGAAAAAAGTGATGCAGCTAAAGGTTAACAACCTGTTTGCCTAGAGAACAATGATTCAGAAGCGTCGTTTCGTCGATTCCTTCTTCACCTTCGACGCCCAGACCAGCCGATGCAAAATTTCGTTCCACGGGATCGATCCACGAAACGGTTTCTTTGAATTTCCTCCGTCTCCTTGGCCGTGAGACGCATTCTAACCGGGGACAGACGTCGAATGGGGGGAGAAAGAGAGAGAGAGAGAGAGAGAGAGTCCTGGTCGCAGACTGTTCACGAAATTAACGGAGTTGAAAAATTTCTTTGTCTCCCGCGCAGCAATATCTTCGGTGCTGTTCTCATCCGGGCGTCTCTCGTATATCTGTTTGGCGATCAGGAAGACGGCAGAAGAGGTTTCTTGACCCTTCTGTCGTCGCTCTGCTAGGGATCGAGGCGCGACGGAGGGCGTTTTCCCGCTGCGTGCCGCGTACTCGGGACCGCTCGATGGGATCACCATGGAGACAGACGTCCCCATACCTTTATTCCCCGAGATGTTTCCCCATGAAGCTACACCACTCCTTCATCCATGTCCCGCAAGCCTCATACCCAACTTTCGTTCGTTCCACCTTGATCGAAGGTCGTCGGATTGAGCTAGGTCGCATTCATCCCTAAAGATCCCCCAAAAAGGAAACGCTGATTTCGTCTGTAGCATCGCACGAAACAGGACCGGCTCCTCCGCTCGCTTGCGCCTCGCAAATTCATAGTTCGCTCGACCATGGCGGGAATCGCTGTTTCCTTTTAACAAGGGATGCACGGAACCGGGGACCTCGACCGGGAAACTTTCCCTGACGCCAGACCAGCCGAGGATTTTCGCACAAGTTTTTGGAAGTCCTAGCCAAGCCTAGGGAACTGTTTTTCCTTGTGTTCCATTTTTTTGGTAGAAATTTTTCTAGATCATTCTGAAGTGGGGGAAATTTTCCCCTGCGGGGGCAAGCCGGGGATTTTCGCAAAAATTTTTGGAAATCCTTTCTAGGCAGGTCTAGGGAATTCTTTTCCCCTGGGTTCCATTTTTCTTAACATTTTCTAGATCCTTCTGAACTTGGAAATTTTCCCCGCGGCGAGTGGATCCGGGGATTTTCGCAAACATTTTTTTAATCCTCCTAGGTAGGTCTAGAGAGAATTGTTTTCTTCCGAGTTCCACTTTTAGTAGAATTTTCCAAGTCCTCCTGAACTTGGAAAAAATTTTTTCCGTAGCGAGAGGATCCGGGGATTTTCGCAAAAATGTTTGAAAACCCTTTCTAAGTAGATCTAGCAAAACTATTTTTCACTGTGTTCCATTTTTGGTAGAATTTTCTAGATCCGTCTGAACTTGGGTAAACTTTCGAAATAAAATAAAATAAAATTTTCGAAAATCCTTTCTAGATAGATCTAGCAAAACTGTTTTCGCCTGTGTTTCATGTTTAGTAGAATAAAACTAAAATATCACAGCACTGACTCATTAAAGTCTGAATGATGTTATCGCAGCGTTTTAACTGGAATTTTTATTGTACCATTCATGGTAACCATTCATAAGAATTTCTTTTTGAATCATCGAATGCGAGTTTTGTTTGAAAAATTGATTTGCCACACGCGTTTGATAAAATCCTTGTTCATCTTGATTTCAATATTGAAATAATAAGCTACACCGAGGGAGGAAAAATATACTATTATTTCATTTGGTTATCGAGTCGCGTGTAAGTTGTTTTAAACTTGCATATTTTTGCAAATATTTTAGCAGGATTATCTTCAAGGCATCGTTGGCGGTTGTCAGAAGTTGGCATGCGCGGCAGTTGGCACCCGTGAATGAGACTCCACCCGAATTCTCGGTTTAAAGAACTGGGCAGACTCTGTCGTAGCATGTGTATCCTAATTAATCTGATTTGAAAGTTTAATACCTAATTAACCTGATATTTCCAAAAGAATACACACGGGAGCCTATCAACACCGATTTCGTAAAGGCTTAAATTGATAATATAGAATTAATTTATTATTCCTGGAGGAGTTCGTCGTTTGAAAATTACCTTGGTACAGGATATTTATTACAATATAGTTTTTGTAACTATAATAATTTGATAATAGCTTCAATATCGACTTTTTCCATGGCGTAACACGTTCACATAATTAGCAGAACAAGCTAATTTATCTTGTATTATCTGTGAAGTATATTGATACCATTATCGAGTCTATAAAACTATCTAAAAGCAATAGTCTCTTCAGCCACAGAATTTCAATGCAGCTAACTTGTACAACATACTAGGATACTTAAACGAAACTTGCTGAAATTCAGTTAACATATGGGTCAATAAATATTAATAGAGCCGTCGAATATTTCAGCGAATCATCGCAGAATAAAACGAAGGCTCTATGCCAGAGAATTACACAATGAAACGACCAGAAGATTTCCGACGAAGAAAAATTAGCAATTGTGATTAATTTATTACTGGCATTCGACGAGTAAACTAACTGTACGGTATCGGCATAAATATTAATACGACTGTAGATAACGAATTTCATCGTTTCTAAATGAACATTCCTATCTGGGATTAAAAGGTGTTATAGAATCGTCGTCCTTCTTCTAAATGGCAAGAAACAATCTCGCACGCACTCGATTGTGCAGCTCAATTATCCTATAGTAGTGTCGTAACGACACGACGATGCGGTGCATCTGTCGTTTCCAAGCTTTTATGTTGCTCGGATTCGCGTAATCGAGTAACAGGAAGATCCATTGTTTTCGCTTTTCGCGATCCACCGGACACAATTTGTTATTTATCGCTGGCAGAGCAATTAGAATCTTTCCGGTGATTTTCTCATTCGATGATAACCGCATCGATCGTGACCGAAGGCTTCCCAGTTGAGTCAGGTTGCGGTCACGAGGGTGTTGCAGCACGTTGCGCCACGCTTTGCGCCATGTTGCACCAGTTGCGGAGATTCAAGGGGAAATATCTCTCGGCTCTCTTTGAAATCGTTAACGCGCCCCGCTGTCAAAAGTCCACTGAGCAACACGCGTTTTTAATCATTGCCCCGCTCTTGCCGTCATCGATACGGACGAACGATTTCCAACTTTTAATCACCGGCCGTGGCGCCTTCGAGTGTATCGACCTGAATTTATTCGACGAACAGAGGGCCCCGCCGGGTAAACATTGATAAACATCGGAACGCGTCCAGACTATAAATGCCAAGACACGTGTATGAACGCTGATAAGCGTGATTTGTAAGAGCAATGCTAATCTAATGTTCAAGTGCCTCTGTTCAGAGGAATCTTTGTTATACGACACCTTCCGTGTTCGCTATTACATATTTTTTCCCTGTATTTCGACATTTATCGGCAAACTACATGGCCTAGTGAAATCTTTTACGGGACGAATAACATTAATTTTTAATAGCAATGGAATTAAGTACGAGTGGTTAAATTTAGGTGGGAGAAATGATGGTTGCTCTGTAATACAAATTTTATGAACTGTTTATACGTTATAACGTTCATTCTAGTCGGTAAATTAATTATTAATAAACTAATATTACGTAAAATAATAAAATTCCCTATTTTACCTTTATTCCTTGATTTTAATATTTATTAGAACACTATTCCACGGATAAAAATAGTATGCCTTACGTAAAATAATAAAATTCCCTACTTTAACTTCATTCCCTGCAATTTAATATTTATTGGAACACTATTTAACGGACAAAAGTGTAACCTTTTGTGGAATGAATGATTTCAGTAATTTCATTTAGGTAAGGGAAAAATTGTAATAAAAATTGTGTATACAAATTATGGCGTCCATTTCCTTCCGGAAATAAATTAATAACAAACTAGATTATTTTGTAGGATCTGGAACGAGGGAAACATTAATGTTATCAACATGTGCTTCGCAAAATCTCCATGTACTCGAACGTACAGATAATATATGGGACCTTTCTGGAAATTGTTATTTACATACTAAAATATTAAAAACTACTAAAACTTAAAGACATACATGTATAGTGAACTGTGCTTGATTACTGTAATGTTTCGATCCCCGAAAATATTCTACTTTGGAACAGTCTGTGCAATAAAAGATGAAATTTGGTGAATCTTGTTTTGTTATTAATTTTCGGTGACGTTTTTTTTGGGGGGGGGGGGATCACATAGAACAATTTTTCTTCACTTTTAACGTATTCGTCTGCATTTATTATTCGTATTCAAACGAAGATGCTTAAAGTATGCATTGAGCACGAGTATGAGAATTGTCGCGAAGAATCGAGAACATCTTAACCTTGGAAATCACGAATTTTAAATACGGTCATTTCTTGGAATCACTCGATCAATGACCTGCCGGCTAGCTATGTATATCCAACGCATGGAACTCCAAACCGGAACTGGTGTCACACAAAAAGTCTGTCGATTTCTAATGCAGTGATATAATAACTTACTGCTTTCTAAATTATTTTTCACGAAACATTTACTATTCGATCACTGTACTTTTCTTTAATGAAAACGAAACTACAATATTTTATTAACTTTATTGTAATACCGTAGATAACTGAAACTATTAATTTAATAAAACCAGTAGGTTATTACTAGACGTCGGATCTTTATGCAAAATTAATATGCAAAATATGCAAAAATATATGCAAAATATATGCAAAGTATATACGAAATATATGCACGGCATATGCAAAAACCTATGCAAAATATATGCAAAATAATGAAACCAATTGTACATTGTATACATATTTTCATTTATTGTTTGTTGTAATTTGTATTACAATATGTAACTATGATTTTTTCCATATTGTCAACGGTAAGTTTATGTCTTTCCTCGCTAAAGATTAATTTGTATGCCGAAAATGTCCTCTTAACATCACAGGACGTAATAGGTGCATATTTGTACTTTTTCCAATATCTTGCATCAATTTCGCCTGGTCCGAGAGTACGATTAAGTTTTAATAAAGGATCAAATCCTGGATTTTTTTTAAGATCTCATTCCATTTATTTTGAACTATTTCTCCACAAGCACCGGATACCCGTTCCAGCTCTCTCTTCAGTAATTTCTGTAATTAATTTTACTGATTCGTGCAATAGGAGTCCTTTTGTTTCTAATTTTTTTATGGTAACTGGCAATCTCCAGAAATTAGTTGCAATATACTTTAAATCATCAAGTAATGTTTCATTTTTCATCACCTCTTGGGCTAATCTAACGCAACTTACATTTCTGTCATCGACTGACTCAATAACCTGGAAATAAATGACAATCTGAATGTCTTATTTTGTTTAATTATTACAAAACAATACTGACTTCTCTTATGCTATGCATAAAGTATTGCCGTTTCTAGCCATGTCCCCCATCTTGTTAGAATAGGTTCCGGTGGCAATGGAACATTTGGTAGCTTTTCTTTATAGTATTCAACTATAAAGAAGCTATTAATTGGTTAACTACTGGAAAGTGCAATCGTATTTCCTCTGCTACCTTGTGCAATCCATGTGCTAAACATGTTACATGTAATTCATATCGCGTAACGGTTCTTTACCATTACATATACACGCACACATATACATATGTAGCATTAAATGCAAAATATGTCAAAAATATGCAATATATGCGAAAAATATGCAATATGCAGAATGTGCAAAATAAAAACTATATTTTTTAAACTCTCTATAAACAACGTAAATTTCTGTCCGGGTCCAATAACTTTACTTACTTTCTATCGAAATATGCATTTGCATAAACATCCGATGTCTAGTTATTAAATATGCAACTGAAGCGTTTCATCAATGCCATGCTATGTTTAATTGAAGAATATTCAACGGTGACGAGATGCAGCCATTGATCGAGTCAGAACTGAATTAATTTATTCATGAAAGGTTCATAATAATATAGTGACAGGTAATGAAGTTTGTCTTGCTCCGGTAGTGATCCTTCGACCGGTCCCTTGTCAGTAGTCTAATTCACTCACTCTGGATGTGCCATGTTTACTATCCTTGTCAAATAATAGACACGTGTCAAGGCTGTGCCAGCAATAAGAAAGGGTCGTTATCCACCTGAGACCAAGGCTCGGGATCCCGAAATTCTCTCATAATACTCTATACTAACAGTAATTCACGTATTTCATGTTCAATTTCATTGAAATTCGATTACAAAAATTCAATTGACAAAGCCTCCGCGTACACCCTTCAAAATGCGATAGCTTTTTTAAAAAGCGGAACGGAAGTTAGAACGATTAGGTCATTTATGAGATGAACAAAAAACTTTTTAGAAAATCGTCACAAACGAAAATTTAAAATGTCTGCTTTGTATAAATATTCGTGATCGAAATCGGGCAATGTTACCACGATTAATAAACGAATAATCAAGATTTACAATTTACTATTAATAAACAGGTAATCAAACGTTTTTTATGCAGTTCTTATTGTTTATAACTAGACTGCGGATTTTATACATTTATAATAAAACTGAATGGGCTGTGATACCGAGCTGCGATATTAAGAGATTTTAGAAACATTGTCCAACGACTCTTGACAGATTAAAATTATTGAAAAAATTTATTGAGAAAATTTTTAATTTTGCATAAAAGATCCGCAGCCTATTTACGACTTGTCAGTGTATTTCGTGACGTGGAGATTTGATGTTTCGATAATTCTCTGCACTGAGGAAGTGTGAAACGTACATTTCATTTAATATTAATAGGCTCGAGGAACGCAAGCAGGTGATTTTGATTATTTTGGAAATAGAACTTAAAGTTTAACTTTGAAAATTAATTGGCACGACGGACGTATGAATTTTCGGCGAAAGGAGTCATTAAAGATGGCGCAGTTCCGCACATTTGTACGGAATGACGGGGGTGTACGCTGCCCTAATAAATTGCGGGTAAATCGCCTTACTGCATTCGTTCATATTTCGTCGCGTATTATGCTGAACGAGTTTACCGAGGGGGACGATGTCCCCGCGGAGTCAAGAATTTCCCGTGACAAATGGAAGAACGCACGCGTTCACCGTTTCCATGGGGTCTAGAAGTAACTTCGCCTCCGCATCTGTTTCTTGGTCACGAAGAACTTTGTCGAACCTTTTTTTTTCTGCCTTCCGCTAATACAAACACCCCTGGACCGCAAGGGAGTTGGGAAAGTTAGGGGGGCGTTTCAGACGTTTTCTGTTAACGATGAACGTCGGCAGTGACTTCGCTCCGTGAAACATTATGGATATTATTACAGGACAAGAACGACCAAGGCGATTACCTTGAAATCCTTTTTGACACAAGCCTACATCAATTTGCACCATAACAGGGTATTCTCGTTTTGAACGTCCAAACAATTAATTTCTCTTTTGCATTTTACTTTAAGTATATATCCGTGAACGCCAGTGTAGAAGGATTTGTTGGAATTCGTAAAATTAATTTAGCTACAGGCGTTCGAAGAATGTAACTCTGTAAAAAAATATAGAGTGTTCCAAAAATGTACTTCCTTGAAAGAAGTTATTCCCGAGGTCATTTGAAGTAACTTTTTCCTTTGCGAAAATCTTCTCCGCGGCTTTGTTAAGGAGTTATTAACGAAAAACACGGACCAATCAGAGTGCGGCTACAGCGGACGGATTCCGGCTCGGCCAATGGCAACGCCACGCTTACAATTAGAGTCCGTCTGCTTTTGCCGCGCTCTGATTGGTCCGTGTTTTTCGTTAATAGAAAAAGTTATTTCAAACAATCTCGCGAATTGCACGGAAGTACAACATTTTTGGGACACCCTGTATATACTTCGTGTAAATTCGATTGTTTTCACTTTAAAAGAGAAATTTATATACTTGAAATACCCATATATATGTGCGAGCAGAATGCTAATACAGAAAGTTTAATACTTCTCCTGAAAAAAATTCCTAAGAATTGTTAAAAAAAAAAAAAATGGCCGTCCAAACCAGAATGCCCCCTTAAGGAATAAAGGTGCGCATTAGAGAAGAAGTCCTCCGGGTTTTTCAGGTGTGGTTTCTCGCTTATGGCTCCCTTTATTGAATTTGGAACAGGCCGAAAGTAATTGTAATGCAAAATGAATTTAAATTAGGACACGTTAATACTTCGAACCGGAATGTCTTCCGTAATTGGGAGCCTTTGTCATGCTAACTCTAAGCCCTTGTCCACTACTTGTTTCTCTTTCCGCTCTAATTTTTTTCGATGTGAAACAAACTACGCGTGGTACGAAATCGACAGCATCTGTACAAATTTTGTATAATCTATTCTACGAGCAAGGAGCGTTTTCTTCTTGTACTGGTTGATGAACGGGAATAGGCGGCGGAGCCCCGACGCTTTTGTCAGACTTCCAGGGAGGAAAAGTGCCTACTGAATAATGCAACACCGCTTCCACGATACAGTGAAAATGGACGACTGGTTTCCCGTTTATCGAATTTTCATTGGCCAACTTCACCGACGTTTACAAATTATGTTTTACATGCCGCAGTGCTTACTGTTTCCTAATACGGCGCTACCGTAGCGTGGCCGCAACACGCGACTGTTTGCATTAATTTTAATATGAACTGGAATTTGAATATGGTTTCTATTGTATCCTAATTATACAATATCTTGTTTGTAGATCGATTTCACGAGAAAGAAAATTTTCTAAGTCGACTGTAAGACACAGACATACTGGGGTCTCTCATGACCCCAACAAAATTTCTGTAACTTTTGCTCCTGTAATTGCAAATTTTTCTTTAACTTCTTTAGATCATTTACTCTTAAATTATTCTTATACTGAAAGGTATCTGAGAAAATTTATACAGAATTTTAGAAAGGCCTTGTTAGTATGATGCTTTGCAATGTGAGTAAATATAGTGTACCACTTAAGGGTTAAATTAAAATGTATTATCTATTTTAATAACTTTAATCAGCCGAAAATGGCGCAATAGTGCTCCTAAGTTCTACAAATGTCTTTGCAGTTCTTTACTTTACCGATTCAGTTTGTCACGAATGCATCAAATCCATAGTTGTTTTATACTAATTATTATAGTATAGTGGAGTTATAATAATTTATCGTCGTACATTTAACTTAATTTTATAATTTAAATGCTTGATTTATACTAAACATTGTCGAGTTAAGAAAATACTTAAAATAGTTGCAATTTTCTTCTGTCTAATGAAACATTTATACAACTTTTAAAAATACAGTAATCATTTGATCATTCAATCGTTCGAATACGTCAATCGCTCGCTGCATCAAGCCTAGCATGACCACGTGAGTTGCAAGTTGCAACGATATATGTGTGCAGTGATTATTTGTACAAGCACACCGTGGGGTGTCAAGGAACTTTTTTCCTTGTAATTCAAACAACCGATAGAGGTGTAGTCGTTCTCGGGAAATACGTCATATGATACACCTTACAATTAGTTTAACACCTTTACTCGCAGTCAGTTCGTTCAATGTTACAAAATTGTTATTAGGCATTATAAATTTTCTAATTATACTAAAACTTTTTCTAAATAAATGCATATTTTAACTCTCGTAAGAAATGTTTAATTTTGTGATGATTGTATAATATAAAAGTGCCTAATATTATTTTATATATTATTTCTATGTAATTATAGACTAATAAACTTCTTATTCAAATGCAGTTTCATGACACGAGTGTTAAAAAGTCAGTCTTGTAAATAATTATTTTGTTTTCGACTATATAAATGCAAACAATTTGGCAACGTTCCCATGTCCTTCCCAAGTTATTTATAATTTTATGCCAACGAAGACACTTCTCACATTTTCAACAACGAGCAATTAATTATGTGATGTAACTGGATTTCTAATAAATTAATATAATACACGACTGATTTCATAATTAATTAATGTACATTTCTGTCGGGAGTGTCCGAAGCATAATTAACAACTAAGGAAAGCATAAATTATCACTTTTTGATATTACCCATTTCCTCAACAAAAAAAAATTCTACATTTAAAGCTACCAAAAAGCAGCTAAAAAATTATTATATAATTTCCCACTTCTCCATCAGGTATGCACTGTATTGAGTTACAAGATGATTTATGTACAAGAAAAATGAAGTATGTCAGATCGTATGACCACATCTTTCAACATTTAGAAATAAAAATTCAAAACTATCGATGTGTACTCGAAAATTGATATTATAAGAGACCAACGGTTTTGCAGAGATTGCATTAAGAGATTAATAAAAATTACTCTGAAAGTAGTAATTATTGTTAGATAAGATTTTTGACACCGGACGGAACTTTTAGATAGACCGGACACATTGAGAAAGTCACAAAAATGCAAAATACCAAAGTCTCGCGGCTTGCAAGACCGCACGTGTTGCAAATTGAAACTAGATAGCGACTATCTAACCAACCCACCGTTATGTTGGGTAGCACAAAACTTTTTTCCTTACAGTCCAAACAAACGATAGGTGGAGGGATCGTCTTTCTGGCGAAACATATGCAATCGCGAACACATGTCGTTCCGCGGAAAAATTTACCGCTCGTCTGGTACGATTGCAAAGTAGCACGATTACAAAGACGTCTCTGTGTGCGTATCAAAAAGCAAAGTTCACTTTACTTATTTCACGTTCGTCGGCAAACTGGACTCGTACGTGTACGTTCGACGAAATAGAAAAATAATAAATAAATTCGATGCTGTTACACAACATAGGTACGGTATGTTGTGGCACTGATTACGCCCATTAAAAGTTTCCGGTATTGGAAAGTTTTTCAAGATTAGTCTGTTTTTTTAGTTCCTCTTATCGTTTGCGATTGTTACGTGTCCGCTTCGCCCCAGATTATTAAGAGATAGCATTTCCTTTTTTTTTTTTGTACCGTGGGAGCCAGAGCAGAAATCTTCTGACATTCACAGATTTCACGGAATGTCACTGTAATTGTCAAATTGAACAGGATTCGTTGGTTTGAACGAATCCTATGCAATTTCATGTTATAGTCTTCATCTCTTCTCATAGACAATTATAATATTAGAAAAAACTAAATTAGAACTCTTTAGATCTCAGGTTAACAGTAGATTTACGGAGCACTAAAAGTGAGTATTTTACATTGCTTTATAAAAATCAGAAGAATGTGTCTATCTAGATTTTTATCAATTTTTAAAATAATACATACCTAAAGAAATAAATTTGTTGAGTAATTATTTTCAACTAAAAATATCCGCCATTTCGACGGGTCCCGTAAACCTGGTGTCAATGATTTCAATTGTATCGGGGGTATCGTTTTTTTAATTGTCACTTTGACATTTAAAAGCCATGAACGGAGCGCTGGAGAGCTAATCGGAAGAGCTCGCTATAGCTAACATTTCCGAGAAGTGCATGATGGTTAACGGAAAGCAGTAGCGCGATTTGAAATTAAATTCCAGTGATCGAACCGTCAATGGATGACGATCGAAGCGGGGGGGGGGGGGGGGTCGAAAGCGACGAGTCCATCGATTATCATGACAGTTTTGTGCCGCTTAGTATTCCGTGCCACGTTTCCGGTGGAAATACGTGTCGGAAATTACATCTTCTGCGTGTTATGTTCTTGTACAAGCCCGTGCTTATACGCGCGGACAATTAGAGAACCAGTCGCGGGAGTGTATCGCGCGTGGAAATTACGGCCAGCAACCGGATTATGCGAATCAGCCACGAAGAAGTCGGCAGAGCGTCTTCGACGATCGAGTGACACGCGTTCAATGAAATTCGGGGCAGCTGGGTCCAGCCGCGGAGACATGTTGTTCGACGAACACTTTCGTTTTCGACGACGTCGCTCTGCCACGGTAAATTATTCCAGCGTGACTCTTCGCATAATTCTTCCTCTTATTTATGACCGTCGAAATTACGGAATTTGTGTGCCGCTACTTTTTGCGTTAGCGGAATATGTAATTTGCAGTGAGATTGACTTCTTTCGAATATTTGCCGATATTCCGGCTTCGGTGAAATAAATATTTATCACTGCCGCATCAACAGGTGTGCGACAATCTTTGTATCGCGTACAGAGAAAATCGATTCTTTTCCAAATCGTGACTTTTCTGTGACAATATCTCTTTTCATATTTTATAAAGGGATACGACAACCGAGTTACTCATTATATAGTCTTCGAGAGGTTTAGAACAACGAATTTCAGGTATAAATATTTATGGAGAAATCATTATCGCTTTACCGAGAGTGAAAATTATTTACCAAACAGGAGTTCCGAGTGCCATATAGAACGGAACAGTAATTACATATGTGTATATTATATAAACATCTTAATACTTTTTTTAACTTAAGAATTGCAATGGATAAAATTTAAATTTATGGTTTTGGCTTTTTTCATATTCCCCTGAAACGGTGTGCCTAATTAATTTGCGCTATTGTACAGAGGATACACGATTCTTCAATCTTAACCCTCGCATCACTGGACTTGCGGTCACTTTATAGTGACTACAGTGAATTCTCGATATATGTCGATAACACGGGTATTGCCAGTGTCATGTATCGTCCAGGAGAGCCTGAGCCGTGTTATGTTTACACTCCTCGGCGTCCGAGGCCTCACGGGTTATACCCCGCGACGTTTATCGTCCAGGCCTTGGCGACATATATCGAGAAATCACTGTATACTATAGTCGCTAGTATGGGTTACGCGAGGCCATGTCAAGGACAGCGATGGTCCGGGTTAAACACCACGATGAGAAACTAGTAATTGTTCGACAACATTCTAAAACGTAACATATTTTTACGACGTGTCTAATTTCTTTTTTAATTTGTTAAAAACCGTATGCTAGGAGACAAACCAGCCTTGTAAAAATGGTATGAACAATGGTCCGTTTAAGTGGCGCCCCAGCGTAACAACTCACTCTGTGGGTGAAAGAAACAATTGCGGGACGCGTCAACAGATAGACGGTGTATCGGTAGCGACGCGACACGCGATTGTTAAACGACATGCGTTTACGCAACAGCCGTACTCACGCAGGCGGTCGCGAATGACACGAACGATGGGATTCGCAGATTGCGAAATAGCGTTTTCCACAAGGGCGCTCCATCTGTGCGTCGCTTTGCGTCCCTCCCATCGTCGTGTCGTTGTAACGGGAGCTTCTTCGGGGTGAGTTCACCTGCCTCCACGAAATGCCCGCCGGTTAATTGCGGATTGCACGAGGTCGTTCTGCGAAGACGGTTGATTTTTGGGTGCGAGAACTGCCTCGCCGATGTTCCTCCTCGCGTGCAGGAAGGAAAGAATCACCTAACCCGGTCATTAGCGGCACGGGCAAACAGCCTCCCTCCGGGTCGCTTCGCAAGATCATTAGGAGGATTTAGCCGCCCGGGAAAAAGAAAGGATTACATTCCAAGGGCGCACAAAGGATTCAATCCGAAACAGACCGGGTCACAATGATGGCTAACGATAGGACAAATTGGAGTTTGGTAGATTTGACACTGTCGAGCCTGGGAAAACGTTCTGCCCCACAATTGGACGGACGTTGCTTCTGCCACGCCATTTTTATGCACACCCGGACTTTATTCTTCCCAGCTCTATTATGTCGGTGCAAAAATAATTGCGGTTTTCGTCGCTTTAGGGCACGGTTCCTCCACTGAATCCGTTTTCTGATCCCTTGCGGTGTCTTGCTTGTTTCGATGCGTTGTTAACAATAAAACTACTCCAAATTTGTTGATTTACGACTCTCGAGATTGTAAAGATACAATTTTTAATTGTAAAGATACAATTTAAATTTGTTTCTTTGTTGTTTTTTTTTCTCTCGTTTTTCGCGAACTAAAGGCACAAGAATTTAAACAATTTTTATAAACTGCTTCGTGTGAAGCATATGATACATATAATGATACTGCCCAACACCAACATTTTGCATTTCGATAACTAATAGACAGCATTGAACACAAAATAGTTTAATTTTAGTTATAGTTTTTCCTCATCACCCTTCTATTCTCAATTTTAATTTTGAAAATTCTATCAAGCTTTAAACGGAACGTTTAGACCCAAATACAATGGTGTGTCCCACGTGTGTGTTTATATAACGTTATAAACTTTCATCACAGTGCCTTTAAGGCACCGATTTCCGCGGACATTTTTCTCTTTACTTTGAAAATTAAGGGCTCCGTGCAAAATCTGATCATGCGAAGGATCAACCTTCTTTCTGTAAAGTGTTAATATTGTAGATCCACGTTTGCTTCCGAGACTATCTTGCCTGGGTCTTCTCTGCCGAGCCAAGAATACCTCGTTTTGTTTGCTAGAGGATACGACGTAGCAAATGATCCCAGTTAAAGTTGAAACTCAAGCAATCTACCCTACATAGGTAAGTATCTACGTTAGTATCCGGTTACTCTCTGTAGGTGTATTTATCTTTTCTCTTCATTTCTGTGATATATCTTATCCTTTCCGAGAAAGCCTTTTCTCTTTATTTTGAACTAAACGTGGAAATATCAAACGCCATACGATCTAAAACAGTAAAACACACAACTTGTATAAGAGGATAAAATAATATTCTCTGATTCTGTATCTCTGGTCTATTAAAATGACAGAGTATTATCATTTCGTATTTGTCTTGCGATGTACTTGAATAAATCTACTACATACTAGCCATCGTTTACATTTCATTCTTTACCAATAATATTTCTCTTCGGTTCCTCGGCTGTATTAAAACAACAGACCACACACATATACATATATTGTTGTTTTGTGTTTACCTGGCAATATTCGAATAAATCCTTGACTACCGACTCGTGTTTACATTTTATTCTTCTTCTCATTTTTGTCCGAGGAACAAGACTCTCGCGGCCGTCTGCCGGGAAACGCTGAAACACTCCGGTTTAATAACAGGGAACCAGCACAAAGTGGCGGCCTGTATTTGTTGTCAAAATTAACGCGGATTCGTTCACCCGACATCTGTCTCTTGCCCGTGGCTTCCACCGTTACTCAGCTGTCCGTAATTGAGGACGAAAAAGAAGGTCTACCGACGATTAACACGGCAAACTTGGAAAGGAAAACATCGCTGGTATATACACTGCTTATATATATATATACATATATACCAAGAATTCGCTCGCATTAAAAGCCCAGACTGTTTAAATGCCCGACATCTCGCGCCGGTTCGAGGCTCATCGATTTAAAGAACGTACCTCGAGCCTCTCCAATGATTCTCAACTCCTGATGTTTCATCAACGTGCACCCCTGTCCAAAGTACTGCAACATAAATACAATCTCAAAAACACAATTCAATCCACGAATAATCCGGACGCTTAGCACGGCGACTACAGTGATTTCTCTATATATGTCGCCGAGGCCTGGGTGATAAACGTCGCGAAGTTATCCCCACCGCGGGGTATACGAGGAAACCTCGGCCTCGCCGTGGAGCGTAAACATAACAGGGCTCTCGCAAGACCCGTGGTGTTGAGATATATCGAGAATTTACTGTATTTCTTAATGAGTAATATTTCTGATACAGATACTTGTCACCAAACGACGTAGAAATATATTCTAATTACTATTTCGTCCGTATGTCCTCCTCTTCTCGAAATGACCTTCCAATAAAAAAGTTGTCTTCAATATCGTTCGCAGCTGTTTCTCTCGTTCTAGACATTTGATTTTAAAAAGAATATACTAGTGACAAAATTAATTCCTGGCTTGGTACCCTCGCGTTACTTCTTCTTCTTCACGTAGCCTAGAATTATTGATGCCATTTTCATATTATTCTTTGATAGTACATAACGCTTTCCAGCTAACTTGTTCTTAACCTCAAAATCGAAGGACACTATATACCTGCGTGCAGCATTGTCCGGCATTGACTGACAGCTTTCCGGTGGTCAGAAAATCCTCGTAATTTCGTAAACGGAAATCGAAAGCGATTCTAAACAAGCTGGAACCAGGAATACGATGTCTCGCGGAGGCCTTCCAGAATGAAAACACAGCAGAATGGGGGCAGCAGGTGTTTCTCGGCAACAAGACGAGCACGAGGCACAGGGAGAGCTAGGTCCAAGCAGAAGGAGCTGCAACACTGGGAGGTGGAGAAAGAAGAAGAAATGCCGTGGAGTCCTCGCGATCTGATCCTGTTTGAAGATAATGACTGCGAGGTAGACGCGTGCCAGCTGGATAATGCTTTCGGGCCTGATTTTTATTCGTCTCTCTCTCCTGGACACGCAATCCGAGGGCAGATGGCTTCGGCCACATTACCTCGCCTCTTAAGGCCGATTCACGTGACCAAAGAAGAAAAAGAAGGTGAACGACACCCCCTACCACCGTGTCGCGTGTGCCTGTGCATTTACGTATCTGCTGCTGCTTTCTGCAACAGCGTTCGACGTTGCTCGGAACATTGTTCGGGACGAACGCATTGTGTCACGTTACCTTGGGGATTTGAAAACACGGTGTCTTTCAGAAATTGTTTCTTCCAAGTAGTTGGACATGGTCTGAATCCTGATTGCGTGGCATTGACACTGTGCGATGTCCGAGACTGGTTCGAAGAATACTTGGTCCTCTATTTTAATTGTCTTCGGCAACGTCTTCTTGTTCTATCCGAGTACCTGACGGGTAAATGAAGAAGTTCGATAAAGTTACCATAATTCACACCTCATTTTATATTGGGAATTCAATGCGTGAAAATGTAAAGTTTCATCATTCTGTTGACAACCGATTTGACATTACTAAGTCGATACGTCAACGTGAATAATATACTTTCGGTATACTTTAATACAGGAAGCTGAAACATCAGCTTCAACAGGATTATATATAGTCGCGTCCTCGGCAGGGGACGTACTTCTACTGTAAACATGTTTACATTTTTATTAATAATGTGTAATATTATTTATACAGTGAATTTTGATTAAGAAAATATATATATTGTGGTAACATAAATTTCATTCGATGATTGAAACTGTTTATATCTAATAAATACATGATTTTACTAAAACTGCTCAACACTGTATCAGCGATAGAATATTTAACAATCGAACAAATATTTACAAATTACATTGTAAAATAAACTTATTGTTTTTGCAATTGAATTGATAAGACAACATTTTAGAGCATTTATTTTGTGACACCTGTTTCAATGATCGTGAAACACGAATTTTTTGTGAAGTTTGTAGTATTAAATAAAAAAAATTGCAGAGTATGCGCGTGAAATACGATACGATTGCCCACCGTGGCTCTTTCGCGAAAAATTACGTGTTTTGTATGGAGTCAATCGATCTTGATTTCCATGCTCAACTTTCAATGGGTTGATGAATTTAAATATGGTTGGTAATCAATTCAGTACCGTCCACAAAGGCAAACGACAATTGTGAAGTCAAGAGGATCGTGTAAATGACGTTTGAAGAACCGCTAACAAGCATATAACGGGAGTATCTTGAGTATAATAACTTGAAATTGCCGTAGCTGTATATATTTTCAAGTTGTAGCATTACGTGAAAAAGAGGATCAATAAAAAGACTGCCAACGCACAAAAATTACTTAGATTTTTGTTAATAAAACCTGTACGACCAGATTTACAACCAGATTGGACAAAATGTTTTAGTGTTAGAACGTCAGATATTTTAATCAATATTAAACTGCAAATATAAACTTAAAAACGTTCAACATACGACGGAAAGTTTAAAAACGTTTTATCTTGAAATATTCCGGAGACAAATTTCGAGCAGACTCATAAATTCTGATTAATTTTTATAACCACCTGCTAAAAATACATGGAATTTTTTAGCAATTCATTTTGACCTTCTGCCACGTTATAGGCGTATTTTATGCATGCTAATGACGAGCTTTATTATTCAATATAACTCAGCCTGTTTTAAGTGCTTGTGCCGCAATATTAACACCGAATCTACGAGCAACTAGAAGTGACTGTTTCACATTCTGTTGCAAAAATATTCATACCACGAACGTTTGAAAAAATCTTTTTGGGATTTCAAACAGGGTCCCTAACAAACGAGATAATTTGTCCTCAGGCCCTAATTGCAGTGTTAAATTAAATCGTTATAAGAGAGTATTGTAAGCCAACGTGGTCGCTAATGAGCCCACTGTTAATATTTAGTTAACACTAAACCTACCACCGCCGCGCCGGTCAAAATGACCGTTCCAGATTTTTATTTTAAAATTACTGAAATTTTAAAGATGCTTTCGAGGGAAACGAGTAAATAGATATATTTAGGAGGACATGCATTATAATACGAACCTCACAAAATCCAAATAAATTCAATCTCGTCATTTTTATAAGACGACATGTATTAGTCACTTTAAAGGCCGGGTAGGTTTAGTGTTAATATTGAAAAGATTTATTTATTGGTATTTTAGCGAGTTTCGTTACGTGTTCAAGGAAATGATTGAGTAGTCGACTCCATGAATGCATTTTTACGATCACGAAAATACTAAAGTAAATCGTAAACGATCAAGTTTGGAGCTTTTAATTATGTGGATAATACGAGATAAACGAAATTGAAATGTCTTAATCCTGGCGGTAACTCGAGACAAGGTGATGTCCATGAACTCGGCTGGCACCTTAACCGTCAGCACCGCGTATCAAGAACAGATTATAGGACCGAGTAACAAAACACAGCGACAAAAAAAAAGAAAGAAAAAAATAAAAAGAACAAAAGAAGAAGAAGAAGCGGTCTACCCGACTTGTAGATCGGATACATGTATCCTCTCCCTCTGCTTAACCTCTGCCATATGTACCCAGCATCCTTCTCGTTTCTCGCCCGGGTATGATGCGGTCAGTAAAATCGTACTTGTACGCATGTAGCCCAGGCCAGCCTGCAGGTAAACAGGTAAAATCTTATACGCGGGGTCTACGCACACGCAGCCCGAAACCTGCACGCACACGCACGAGAAAGGATTGATTGTAGGAGAGGGCAGGTGCTGTGAGAGCGACAGCTGCGAATTCGCGATCTTCTTTTACCAAAGGAACCAAGGCCTTAACCCGTTCCTTTTCATCTTAATGGGCCACAGTTTATGGAGGTTCCACCGCGTAGTGGAAGAGCCCACTGAATATCGAAGGTAAAAAAGAGGGAGCGTGTGTCTGTCGCTTCCACGCGACCCGATACAGTGATCGTCAATCCGACGAAACACGAAGAGCGTCGTGCATCTTCTATTTTAATTTCGTTGCTTGCTCGTATTTTATTCCACTGCGCGGATCTTTGTGCATAATAAAAATTTTTATCTGTTGCAAGAAACTGAAGCTACCCAGATGCAGAGTTGCCAGATCAAGACTTGTTCCCCTACTCCAATTTTCCCTTCTACCGCGTTATTCCCCACGTTTCTGCCGCGGTCAGATCACGTGACGCGTTCCCCTCGATTCGTGCTCCCTCCCCTCATCTGGCGACACTAACTAGATATGTCCTACTGTTTTTAATCATTTTAGCAGGTCGAAAGTAACATATTAATTCTCTGAATCTTTCTACTGTTCCGAATTACAGCTACTTATTTCTTTTATGAAAAACACATAAAAGCTACTCAAAATATTTTTCTTCGAAAATTGAATCTTTCTTTGATGGTGAAGTCGACCTCTAATGCTGTCGTTGGTTTTGTTGAAGAAATGAGTAGGAGTGGACTATGTTCGGTTACAGACAGACATGATTATGAATTATCGTATCTTAACCCTTTGCACTCCGGAATTTTGTAAACATCTGTTAAAAGTCGCCTCAGCCTTGACATAGCAGTGCAAAAGGTTAAAACAGTTTAAACGGTGTACAAGGTTTAAGAAATGTGGCTGTCAACCGAGCTTCTTTCGGCTGGCTCAAAATCACTTAATTAGGTAGTACTGGGATGGTCTTTAGTTTATGCTGTCCACGGTCGGTACCTCGTCGGTGGGCAATTTTACCTGAGTTCGGTCCCCCTCTTGTTCCTTTGCACCGAGGGTTTCAAGACGGAACAACGTCTTCTATTTCATATAGAAATTCGAAGGTCCGTCTTATGCTTGATCTGCTGGATTGTTGGTTGTCTTCAAAGTATCCCGAGCCGTTACCAGCAATTTTTTGGTACGCGGTATTGGTCGTCGCAAGAAGTTTCGGTTTATATTCGCATTGATAGAAAAATATACGTTACATACAGTGATTCCTCTACATATGTCGCCAAGACCTGGATGATAAACGTCGCGGAATTATTCCCACTACATTACTCGGCACGACGCCGAGGAGTGTAAACATAACACGGCTCTCGTGTTGTTGACATATATCGAGAATTCTCTGTAACATCACCCGTGTTTGCCACAGAATTAATTCAACCATCAATGATTTATCTAACTCGTCAATGGCTTTTACAATATAATTTGACAGTTGTTTTGTATCGCCTTATAGGGGTTTTAATGTCTCCCGTTTTGTACCATTTATTATGTGTATCATGGCCTAATAAGCCTAACTAAATGGAACTGGGTAGATTGCAGTCATGCATTCCTCTTTATGCAAATCAAGTTGTAACACCTGGTTGTGGCTCACTTTTGAAGCGATTTTTATCTATACCACTTTCGCTATCCAGTTTCTGTCAATTGGCATAATAGATCCCGTTTATCCTTTGCGACGCATCTGTTGTATTCATTTGCATTGTGTTTCTGTATAGAAAACGAATCTAAAGAGCTACACTTCTGTTAGTTATATTCGTAAAAATATTTACAAAGGCAACTAAAGGCATTTAAATTTGAACTTTCATTTACATTTTCAATCTCGTTTCTAGTCTATATTAAATAAATATTCATGAGAAAATTTAAATTACCAATTATTACTAACCTACTCGAATATTGAGCTCCTGTTTCCTAATTCCTATTTCAACAATTAATTAAGTGAGACATAACAAAACTTTTTGATACGATGGGTTCCCAAATTTTTGAATCAAGAATAGAAATGTTGAGAAATAGAAATATTGCTGTTGAATAGAAATATTGTAAGTAATTCTATTAAACCAACGTTGTGTGAAAGTGTCCGTTTAAAGGCTCGAAAAATTATTCGCTAATTATGGGTTAATTATTCGTGACACATCTAGCAGAGTACGACAGTTCAGACGCATCATTGTACGAGGTTCACGTGCCGTGCACCTGGCATCGTTGCATCCTCTGGAGCGCATTTGTTTTTGTTTTCGTTCTCACTGGGCAGCGTCCGACAGCCATCGACTAATTTGCAGAAGTTAAATGTTGCTCCGTACGTTCTCCGTGGTCGCCGATTTGCGCGTTGAACACGTGTTGCGCTTTGTGCTCCTTCCGTGGCGCCTTTTCTCTCGTTCGCTCGACTTTTTCGTGCGCGCTGCGTGCCGATAAATGCTCCGTATGCGGGACCTGCCGATCAGCAACAGTTGGCGAACAAATGAACATTGACTATTGTACGAGAACTGTGGAGAGGTCTTAACTTCGGTTTTAATACAACGCGGTGGAGAAAAGTCGGAAGTGCGAAATTAAGGGACGTTCTGGGGAGAGATGTTCTCGAGTATGGTTGCGATACCACCGTGGAAAACAGTACAATTTAAAGTACCTGAAGTAAGGGATACCTATGAAGGACTACTGTGCGGTAGAACCTCGCTCGTTGCACGAAATAGGACCGAAAACATGAGCATAAAGTGGCAACCACTCCGTACAATCCTCACTCCTTAAGCTGCTATTACTTAGTTGCCATAATCCCCACCATGGGTCCGAACACTTCTGAAATATTCGAATATCATGAATTTGATTGTTAGACAAATTACCTAAGCATTTATTCTCAATCGTTCATTATTTTACATTTGGTACGAAGACAAAGCGTCTTTTTATTAATATTTTCGAAAAATATCATCTTTTTGCGATAATTATAAAGAAATTTAGGTAGCATGACGAAGCAGTAGAACACTCTTTATAAATAATCTAAACTCAATAATTAACACAGCTTTAAAGATTTTCAAAATAACACTCTCAGAATTAATATACCAACATGTTACTATTCAATAAGTATCCTATGTATTCGTAACGGCCACTATCAATATTTTTCCAAAAATAAAAATCGTTCCACGTCGTGAATAAGTCGACGAAACATCCCCCTGTATATTTCAGGTATCTTTCGAAACGAAATCAGGTTGTCAGTAACAATTAGGCGACACTTGCTCGAACAAACGTGTCATAATTACGGCGAACAGTTGACTGGGCTCCACACCAGTCTTTCGTCGCATGCAAATGTGCTCAGATTAAAAAAGAAAAAAAAACGGCTCGTCGTCTGGATGTTCTTCTACGTCGAAACTTGGAACTGCTAGACGGAAGTCCGATACATATCGATTAATCATATCTGTCGACGAGATTCTTTTTTTAAAGGGTGCATAGAGAATTGGCGTGGCAGCGTTCGCCGGGAAGTTCAGCAAAGAGGAACAGGGGGCCATGTTCGTGGGGCGGAAAGAAGAAATGGAAGTAGCAAGCGCGGAGGGGTGGGGGGATGGGAGGGAGAGATGATTCGTTGATCTCCTTTCTTCCTTTTCCAGCTGGATTAACCAAACTCCGAGAGACGCTCAGGTCCCCTACTCCTTTGCACATCGGCGACCAACAACGGGACTCTCTTGTCCTTTTGACTCAGGCTCTCTCGTTCACCTGCGGACTCTCGGGACCGTTTCACCTGGATCATTCCCCGTACGATTTCGTATACTTTTACTTCCTACGTATCCCCGTGGAAAAGCAGAGAATAGCTCTGGATATATGTCCCCTCTCTCACTCTTTCCCTCCCCCCACCCGTCTTCTCTTCGACGCAAAGTTCCAGGTGCAACTCGAATGTTGCAGGTGTAATCACTAAATGATTTTTTTTTATGCTTCGGTGTCCCGTGTGGCTCGGATGATACTGATGAATCTTGGGTCCTTAGAAAGTTGGGCCCTTCTCGCGGCACGCGTTTACTACCGCTTTAATTCGAAAACCGCCGCGAGTCGCAGTCAAATTATTTTTCACCGTCGAAATTTACTGCCTGGCATGTATAATCGATTTTGAAGCCGTACAACCATAATTTCTGAGTCGCTCTACTATTATTTTACTTTTACTCTTTATTGATGTCTATGCTCGTTGGATTATCGTTTATGAAAAGAGTTTAATTATCTTTAAATTGTTAATGCGTGCCGTTTGCACCGTTGACAAACCGGGCAAAGCAAGATTCTTATTAAGATAGTACAACACGTAATACGTTTCACGCGAAATATATCCGCGCATTAAGTTTTAAGTAATTTTTCTTCGTTATGCGATGTACCACTTCTCCAGCGAGATATCATTCTAATTACGAGTGGCTTAATTTCATACAGGAAGTGCGAAGAGGTATACTAATGAATTTGAAATGTGGTACAAGGAAAAAGGGACTACCGATCTTTTAATGCGAGCCTAATATAATTATGTATCGTCTTAATTAATCCCTTGGGAAAATGTGACCGTACATATTGCATGTTTCGTAAATGATAACCAATCGGCACCGTTTCGAACAGCGTCTACGTAAGCCTTTTTAATATTCATTGCGTAATAATAATATGAGAAAAATGTATAGAATGTCTAACTAAAAATTGTCCAGCACTAACAAAGAACTTTTTCAGCGTGCAAGATATTAAATAAGCCAAGCAAAGTGGAATACAAATTGATTACTTAAATTGAGATGTTTATGACTCGCTTGTCTCTTTTTATAAGTACCAACGCTCACGTATCTGAAGAATTTTCATGCTACGTTACCGAAAAGAGCAACTTTTCTTTGTTTTCGAGTTACACGTGCGCCGTTCATTTCGCAACAGACTGTATATGCGATTGCGCCCCTTAGTGGTACAAATGTACGTCTGAAACTTATGTAGCAGAACAAATATTTCCGGACTCTCGTTCGATGGCAAAAATATTTATAAGCAGCGTGCATTCATTTTCGTCTCGTTTTGCTCTTCCTCGTCCGCAGTCGCACGACTCGAGGCATGCTAGTTTACGCGCGCGAGGATGCCGCTGCACTTTTAGTCGCTCGCCGCTCTGCAGGTGTATAAAATCATCCAGGTGTATGAAATTCACCCTTGCCCGGACCGCAGACCTGCAATTTTGTTGTATTAAAGTACGCGCTATAACGCGCAAAAACAAGCTGCGGGGAAACCATTATGCGATCGCGGTTAGCCTCATTGCATGCACTCAAGAGGGTTGCACTACCTCCGAAAGCGCAACCCTCCGAAAATTCAAAACTCTCCAGCTACGATAACGATCACAAGAGAAATCCGGATTATTTCGGATTTTTGTTGGATTTTACCATTATGCCAGAAGTGTGACACATCAAAATCCTGAATTATGTAGAATATACGTTTTTCGTGCAAAATGCTCGTTGTCCTTGATTATTAATGAAGTCCATACGATTTTCATTGTACAGTCGTAAATTTCCTGAAACCTATAATTACTTTTAATTCCTTTACGGAACGAATGCAAAGTTATTCTTTCGTTGCATTTCTTTCATTACAATCGAAAATGACTTGACGAGTATTTATTTATGTATATTGCAAAATTTGATTTTCTGGTCCGACAAATTTTTCTTCCGGCTGTACCACCAATTGAACAAGATGATTACATTAGTTCTGCATCGTGTCGCAGGTGCAACTCATGAACCTGCTCCTGTATCAGTCTTCGCCCTGTAGTTTCGCACCAATTCGCCGTGCATAATTTTTCAGAAAACGTATCCTTAACATAACTGAAATATGGAACGCCGCCTTTCGTGAACGCTGCATGAGCGTGTAAAGCAAAATGTATACCAATCAAGGGTCTGCAACAGGAAATCAAATGCGAAAGTTCTTTATGTCAGAATAACCACACGAATTAAATAATCTCACAAATTGTTGTTGTTATTATCTAAGCTACTACTTAACTAAGTGTTATTTTTACCAAATACTTGCAGCAGATACTACAAATCTGTGTTTATTCGTTAAGCATACATTGAGAAAATCTAACTAATTAATTTTTGGATCCTCGAAAAATTTTTAAAAATTTAGGAAAAGTAAAATTGTTTAATTGTGTTAAATTCTGATACAACTCTATTTTTTGTATTTCCAGAGTAAAAGTTTTATGTTTCCTACGAAATCAAACATTGTATGATACATCAAGCTAATTATAATACATTAAGTCTACTATGAATTATTTGGTATATAGTACCATAAAGCTCTCTCATCACTTGATCGAAGCAGCTTGGGATCGACATTAGTAAACGGAAAGTGGTCCATCAGACTCCCTAAACATACATACACAAATACCAAAGTCTGTATATGTGTGTATGTTTTCCGTGGTTGGAAGACGGCGAATTAACATGTCATTAAAAGCTGAACGATTCCATAAGCAACAAATTTGTCTCTCTAGTGGCACGTGTCTTCATTTGAAGAAACCCTCCGCACTTCGCGTGCTCGCAGGGTCACGGAAGCCGTAATCGCGTGATGTTATCTGCGACGAGACCTCAACGAGCGAATCGCAATTTACCGTGAGCCACGCTAAGGTTAAACTAAAACGAATGTCCAATTAAATTTTCAGTGCATGGCTGGCTGCTTTCTGCCGCTTATTTTTCATCGAGATTTTTTCTTTTCGATTCAATGCGGGCGCCACCTGCTCGCGCGTGTCAGATCCACGTTTGTTCATCCATGCGCGCGCCGTGACGTTGCCGGTTAACAAACAATTGAAACAGCCTGGCGAGCCGCGATGAACTTGCGCCTCTATGGTGATCAGTATGTTCAAAAAAGGCTTTATTTCAACCGGTCACAGCTGGTTCTTGGTGCTATTGGACCCGTAATGTCTGCGCGTGGAGCCCATCAAAATTAGCCTCATAATTGTTACATGGATGCTTCGCGAACCAAATGGGATCAAAGGTGATACAAAATTAACAAGAGAGTATACTATTCTGACGGTTCGAACAAAACTAAGTTCTTCCACTCATTTTCATCATGGGCAAAATGTTTGTACCTCAAAAGATCCGAGGCGTTATAATTGAAGAGAAGAAGTAAATTGAAGAACAGGGTATAAAGACAATTTAAAACGAATAGTATTGTCGTTGTATAATCAGTAACTGTGAAGATGTTAGACACGCGTGTAAACGGAACGTGAGTGTACAGATGAAACTATAAGAGACGCTAGATCGTAAAAGAACCATAGACTTATAAGTCCCTATATGTCTACGAAAAGAACACGGTTTGAAATCACTAACTTTCTAGTGTAATTAATATATGAAATGACTGTACCCAACGTTATGCTAATGCGAATAGATCCAAGACGAAAATGTGTTTGATCCTTTTTGGATCCACTGTATACGTACACAGTGTATAAAACAACATAACATATTCTCTAATTTATAATTACAAGAAGTACTGGAAACCAGAAAACCATTGGTACTGCCATCTGCGAACGATCAGTGTAACTATCAGAACAGACTATCTTCAGCACTGACGAGAATATAGGAATAGACCTTACCCCCAATGTATTTTGTTGTCCGTCGGATTTGGCACAAACGAGGCAGAGAGGAAATGAGTGTTCACACACGGGATTTTAGCACAGACGAGGGATAGGATACCGACTATACCTCGTCAGTGATTTTAGTGTCCCGGTATAGTGCTGCCCTCTAGACTAAATTTTTAGCCTGGATCAGAATCTACATCATTTTTTTGTGGTTCCACAATATTAGTTCTGGCTGATACGGTAGGATGTGATACGGAATAGTAAGGGGCTCTAGTTTGCTCTAGATCACTCTAGATGGCTCTAGAGCACCCCGAGCGTAAGACAGAAAAATACATTGGGTGGTTGGTCTACTCCTATACCTCGTCCGTGGTAAAGCGAAGTTCCGGCAACGTCACGAATGTAAACTCGAAAAGTGTTTGATATTGGATGGCAACACGTGTTTCCGACGATATTGTTTTCGTGCGATTGAAACTAATTGCAAAAATTGAACCGTGCAATCGAAATCTACGTAAATACACTTCAAACGATCAGCATTTCATCGCTCGAGTTAAATTGATTGATGTCCGATGCATTCACACGTCTACCGATGTTTTTCGTTGTCATTGCCCTGATAGTTTCATCTGTTTATTGTTGTCGTTAATCGAAACCATGGGAGTTCCGGTGAAAATCGAGTCTCAGATTGTACAACAGTTTGCGATTTTATTATTTTTCTCGTGCATCGTAATCTTATTTCTTTATCTGAATCACGTGCAACCATATTATTTCATTGACGAGGTTTTTCACGTACCTCAGACATTGCAGTATTGCGCCGGCAATTTTACACAGGTATGTTTCGGTTTCTAATTTTTTTACGTTTTCATTTGCTACATCATAACATAATCCGCAGATCGGATAGGATAGAAAATATCTTTTTTCACTGTTTAACGATCCACATTATAATTTTTACTAATCAGAAAACGCTTCGACTATACTCTAAAATAAATTATATTTGAAAGAGATGCATATATTATTTTCAGTGGGATCCTAAAATTACCACTTTACCTGGGTTGTATTTACTCGCAACTCTGATATTATCACCTTTCAATCTTTGTAACATCTTTTATATGAGATGTATAAATTTACTTGGAACGTTTGTCAATTTCTATCTCGTTTACAACATAACCAAACATATTTCGATAACTCGTTCTGCAAAAAGATGGAAAAACTGGAAACAACTCCTGGTGGCTTGTAACATTATGCTCTTTCCACCTTTGTTCTTCTGGCACTTTCTATATTACACAGATGTTGTGTCGGTCAACGCGATATTATTAATGTTACTATTGCATTTATACAAAAAATTTAAAATGGCAGCAGCCGTAGGTACGTATTAAAAGAGTAGCAGAACAGAATACGGTAGAATTTCAAAAATAAAACTATAATATATAATGCTGCAGGTCTCTTGTCTGTGCTAATTCGCCAAACAAACATTATTTGGGTTGCATTTGTTAGTGTGGAGCTTGCATTCGATTTAATAGAGCATAAAAAGCCCAAGTCGATAACAAGCCAAGAGTATAGTTCTTTTATCTATTTAAAAGTGAGTAGTAATTCGATGAAAAATAGAATGAAATTATAATATTTCCTCTGATCTATCTTTATTATGTAATTTTTAGAAACAATGGAAAAAGATAACCGAAGAAGCATCTCGTGGATGGGCATCATTTTTGAAATTTATTATCGAAATTGTCGTACAGTTGCTTCCGTATGCAACAGTATGTTTAGTATTTCTTCTATTTCTTATCTGGAATAAGGGTATAGTGGTCGGAGATCGTGCAGCCCATGTTCCCACTATTCATCTTCCTCAATTATTCTATTTTTCTGCTTTTATTTTTTGCTTTCTATGGCCTGACACGATTACTCATTGGAAGTGCTACATAAATTTTCTTAGAACACGGTGGGTTCTTCACCTTTGCCTTTTGGGGTTCTTAACTGTAGCAATCCATTTTAACACTCTCGTTCATCCATATATGTTAGCTGACAATAGGCATTATATATTTTACTTTTGGAATAGGCTAATGGGGAAGTACGCGTTGTTCAAGTATCTATTAATACCCGTTTATTCGTTTACCCTGTACACGATGTTCCATAGAATCAATCATTTGAGGTTTGCTACGCAAGTCAACTATACTTTCATGATATCCATGGTCCTGATTCCTCAGTTGCTCGTAGAACCACGTTATTTCATTATTCCGTACGTTCTTTATCGTTTGCTAATACAAGAACCAAAAAACTGGCAAATTATCATGGAAACAATTACCGCATTGACAGTGAATTTCTTACAATTCTATATCTTTGTTAATAAAACATTTTATTGGAGCAATGAACCCTATCCTCAGAGGATATCATGGTAATAAAGAAGAATAATAAAAAGAAGAAGAAGTGGAAAAAGAACATTAAACTTTCCTTTCCTTTCTTACTCTTGTTTTCATTGCGCGTTCTGTATCTGCAGAAGCAGACAACTTTTACAAACGTTGTGTAATTGTAGAATATCACATCATTATTTATTACTTTTCTTACATTTCTCTATGAGGAACAGTAATCAACTAATTAAGCGTGAATTGTCGTTCACATGCAGAAGTAGGTTTCTTCTTTTGTTTGACTCTCACACCATTTCCATGTGACCGTAACAACGCAAAAATTAAGTCTATAGTCACTTTCGAACGTTGTATGAAAAAGAAATCGGGGAATTAAATCTTTACACGTATGTATACATAATATGTGTATACGTATACCGTGACGATATATTTTTCTTTTGTTCGAATCGGTTTCCAGTTCTACTTAAAATCACGGCTTATCCTGTAACTAAGATATGTCACGATCGAGATAATTATACTCGTAGACGCGCGATTAGAAACTGTATGGAAAACTTTTCGAATACTTGGATGGATTTTTTTGAAGTTCTCTCTCCGGCCCATACTATCCAAGCTTTTTTCGCGAATCAATTCGGGCCTACCCACACCTTTCTCGCCTAGCCTCAATTGCGTAGAAACCAAGACATTAAGTATGACGCCATTTGCACAGATTTTCACGGAACGCGAATAATTAAGATCCCTCGCTTTATACCGCTATCGAGGGAAGCAAAATGCTCGGTAAACAGCATGTAAATACATACTTGGCTTTACAATACCGCAGACGTACATTATACCTACGAAACACCAGTAACGATCCATCCTGCTCCGTTACCTCGTTTCAGAGTATCTGAAAAGCTCGCTCGACAAATTTATTAAAAAACCCTCCCCAGCTTTCAGTCTTATACAAACGTGTCGCGCGCATTCAAAGTCATCTCTGTGCTTTCGTCCTTGATTCTTTCTTTACACGAGTTACCAACTTTATCGTCGAATTTATAATCGATGGAATAAACACGGGTTTTTATTGTGAATGATTTTTTCTTCGCTTAAACGAGTAATAAATGTCCATTTTTTTTTGTTTCCTGACAATCGAGAGTCAAAAGCATCACTGTTAGTCGTGGTACAAGTGTTTCGCAAAATTGCTAGATTTGTTTCATCCAGCGTACTCTTAATTGTACGAATAGCCAGATTACGAATGGCCAGATTACGTTACTTCTATCTAGTATAATAATACAGCGAAAGTCGCTAGTCCCCGTTATTACGAGAGGACCGTATTAGTAACAGCTTTTACAACTTATCGTTAGCACCAATTGAAAAACGTTGACCGACAAACTATAGAATTATGTATTGCCACAGACGAGGTATAAGGCTAGACCTACCATCTTATGAGACTTAATGTCTCATGTTTTGAAATATCGACTGTTCAAAAAATCAAAGGTTTTTAGAATTATTCGTTTATTTTCTCGTATTCCCGAGACTTCAGTGACTATATGTAGCTATTTTTAATTTTAATTCCTACCACTGAGGATGCTGTCAGCAAATTTTAGTTCCAATTGGTAATACAAGATGTGAAACGAAAATGGTAACGGGGTTACGTGATCCCAAACAAGTGGGCCACAAAAATACATTGGATGATAGGTCTATCCAATACCTCGTCGATGATATTTTGCTAATCAATTTAGGGAGACGAGCGAACGCGTTTGTTGAAAATTTCGAATTTAATTCGCCGCTTTCGAAATATTCGAACAAAAGACTAATAGCACACGAGCGTAATTTGACGCACGATTCAGTCTACAAAAATGGGTACTTGTTATTAAGCGAACAGGAGCAAATATCTTCATTAACTTCATTAAAACGTCGTCGTATGTACACACTCGCGAATACATACGCATACGCACGCGCGCACACACACTCCTACGGGACAATCGAACGGAAATTCGAAATAAACAATGGTGTCACGCTTATTGTCGAGGTTAGCTATTTAGTGCCTTTCAGTTCTGTGCTCCGTTTAACCTGTTAATCGGCCAATTCCTCAATTTTCTCGGATCGTGTTTCCATATTCGATGACTTTAAATTTTCTTATTAACTTACCTAAATCTTTACACTTGCTTATCATCTACTATCTATGTTAGGTTAAGTTATTCTGAAAACGTTGTCGCGACAAATTTTGCTTATTCGCCATTTGTTGTGTCCAAATACACGTATTTGACCGTGATCGAATAATCACCGGTTTAACAGGTTAAAACAATCGTTTAGATATACGTGTGACCAACAACTGACAGCACGCGGCACGTCACGTGAGTGAGGGTATCCGCTGTATACGCATGCGCGCATCAGTATCCGCTCTACACGCATGCGCGCAACACCGACGCCATTCGCCGCGATAGCGCAAGTTCAGAGGCGGGAAAATTGAATTGATTTGGTATGGCCAATACTGTTAAACGACACTATCGCTCATTCATACAAATCGCGAGATTCGCGCGGAAACCACCCTAATCTGACAACAAGTTATTGCTTTCATCAACGAATCCATTCGATTCGATTTCATCCGATCTGCAGTTTATTCCCTCGCATTCTATCCGCCATAACGAATTTTCATCGAAATTAATTGCAACGTCAAATCGGGGTTAGAATCATTTAAGTTGAGCTACTCGATTATCACGCCTAGTAGTTGAACGAACGATTCGATCCAATACGATCCAAACCAGTCGTTGAACATCAAACGCAAACCGAGATTATTGCACGACCGACATCGGTAGAGTAGAAGATAGCGAGTTTTTCTACTCGAGCAACAAGAGATCTAAAACCTACGGAATTTCGAAAGTTTCCTATATCACTTGTGTCACTTTGGTAATTGCTGTTTTGCCTATTCAAGGTGCTGATTCGAGAAGAAGTTTCTTGCAACCCTGTCAACGGTCGCTTTGACTTTGGATTCGAATAGCTCTTTCTTCTTTTTCACTGAAGGCGTTCCTAAGACTATCTAAGGTGCAACGTTTTTGTAACGTATCTAAACTCTTCGATCGTTGACAACTCAATGGATATCGATATCATCGATAATTGAAATTGTTATCGCAACGTTGCGCTCTCGCAAATGTCTTTAAACATAGTCCTTTCCTTCCTTCGTTACACCACATTTCTTTGTTTACCTAGCTAATTGTGACTGTGTTCGATATGAATATTCACGCTCTCACGATCGATAGATACATCGATACGACGTTCGATATCGCCTCTCTTTTCATTTACGATATATTACTCAGAAACCTTTAAAAACTGGCATACATTATTTGGCTATTTCGCAATCAAAAATCTATTAAATGCTAAATTAATTCGAGAACCCTGAACGTTGTGTTGGACTCTTTAACGACATTCGTTGAAGTATTCTAAGATCCTGCAGCAACGATAAAAACCATTCGGAGATACTCTACGTATAAATAAATATTACTCTGTGTAAAAGATGGAAGCATCGGACACTGCAAAACTAAGTGTCTTTATCCGTATCGCGTACAGGCTGTTCCAGAAATAAGTTATTAGGTATCTTGATAGCAACCAGCGCAACGCGTATATCTATATCGTCGTTCTCGAGTGAAACGAGTCGGCTCAAGTCGGCCATTTATTTCTGGAACACCTATAAATATTTGATCGTTCCGTATAGAAAAGAACAGCTATGCTTCACCTACTCCCGTCTCGATTACTTTACATTTTTTATGTGCATTGGTCACGCATCGAACCGACATTCTTAGGCATACTCGGAAAAGCAATTAACGTAATGCAAAAAACAAAAACTTTAACAGCAAAGTCTTGTACTGATCGGTAAATTCTTTCTTATTCTGTTCTTACCACGATACCTTTTCTTCAACGCCAGATCATTGCGTTTAGTTTCCTTCTTTTTTTTCGAACTACGTTAATTCGAATTAATTGGTCATTGGCCTACGGGGTGCACATCGATCATTGTACAACTAGAACTCAAACATCGCTGTAGCTAATAACCGAGAGCTTACGCTATACGACATTAGAGACATAAAAGTTTACTAGAAAACGAGATGCTCTGCTCTACCCTGCGCTCCTTTGGTATTTTCTGGTTGTTGTTAGCAGCGGGCCAAGCACAGGACAATCGCGTCTCACGAATATCATCGAATCAACGAAAAGAAACGATAATCGCAATGCCGACCGGTACGGTTACACTACTTCAGGCACTGAATCACTTTGTTCGTCGCGGTCCGCGAATGATTCCCGTCGCGCGTTTAACGGACACACAAGGGGTCCCCATTAAAATTCAAGTTCGACATCGACATCTAGATCACAATCGAGATCGAGATCGAAACTTTACCAAAGAGGAGCATCAGACTATCTGCTCCTTCAACCTGACGAGATTCGTTTCTCTGTAGAGCTTCATGTCGAGAGACGCGCTAGCCTCGTTCTTTTTGGTTTGCGTGTGCCACGCGAGAACCTTCGTGCAATTGTCGGCCAGGAATTCGATGTCCTTCGGCTCGAACGGCGCCAGACTCTTCAGAAATCCGTCCTCCTCGTAGCCGGCTTTGAACGGCATCGTGGCGTTCGGCCTCTGCAGAAGAAACTTTACGCTCACCGCGAACCCTGCCATATCCACAGGGAATTTTCGACCGGCTATCCATCCGTCGTAAAAACCGACGAATTTCCCATTCTTGATGATCGGCGAGCTCAAACCGAACTTTGTGCAGAGACCCACGGGAAACATCGACACCCTCTTCGTGCGACGAATCTGAAACGAGTGTCGGTTTTACTACGTGTAACGGCGTCAAGAATAATAAGGCACGATCCAAAACTATTTCCAGAACACGGTTCTCACCGTTAACCCCTTGCCCTACAATATCGAGTCAGACTCGTGATGAAGATTCTGAACAATAAATATGTATGTTATTAATTTCCTTTAATCTGAAATAAAATTCTATTTCGTCGTTGTAGTTGATATATACCCTTTGGAGAAAACATAGGCATACAATAAATATGAACTATCCTTTCTTTTTCTATGAAATCCTGAACTATGAAGAATTTCTAACCATTATAATCACAAAATAAATAGTAGTGCAAGGGGTGTACGTCTTAGTAGCGAGAACGGTATAATGCCGAGCCGTGAAAAGCCTGAAATCTCTCATATTAGGGGTACCCATTAGTAATCAATTATTTGCCAAGAATTTGTTTTGCCTTTAGTTCTGTACCGATCCTTAAAGAGGAAACTTGATAATGATGGAGATCATATAACAAATTAAGAAATATAAAATAATTGATTACTCATGGGTCCCCCTAATATATTCTACTTTGTAGAATACTTGATCCGTTCGGCATACGAGATATACCTCGTCGAAGAGCGTTATATCGTAAGTATTGTCGTCGTCGGCAAAGTAGAACACCCCGTTGGTCGCATTCGCCCTGATCCATTGTAGGCCGCGGTTCCGGTTCGACACACCTCGCGGTTTTGCGCCCTTCTTCTGCTTGTACTTCTCGGGCATCGGGGCTAGAACATGCGTTCAAATCTAAATCATAGAAATCCGTGTACACTCTACTCTCTACTGTTTGCATTCGATCCGGATCTAACACTGACTCAACGCTGTAATATCGCAACGGAATCTCCGCGACTCGACTTGAAGAAAAACAACTTTTTCCAATGCGATTGTTTACCGGTCAAATGGTCGAACTTCAAGCCCGTTCGCTCCAACAATTGAGTGACTTGGCTGGTGGCGACGTTGGCATCCTCGATCACGAGCCAGTGAATGTTCTTGACCAGCATCAGCGTGTGAGACATTCTGGTCAGCTCCGGGATCTGTTCCGGTCTTCGATAAGTTGGCGTGATTATGTACAACGGTTCGACGATCGTCTCCTGCGACATCACCTGGATCCTCGAGGTCGCCGACGAGGATCCAGATGGTGGTTGTTGCGGCGGTGGTTGCGCCGCCGGTTGAACCCGCACCGTTTTCGAACTGTTGCTCCCAGCTGGATCATGCCCGAACGCCGCCGAGTTTTTGGTCAAATGATTGATCAGCTCTTGAATCAGCGACGTCGCGATGTCCGGGCTCAGTCCGTTCGCCTCCTGGACTTTGCGCACAGCGCTTCGAATCTGCAAACATTTTTATTGGATAATAGTCGTTCGTTCGTCGTGGTTTCGTCCGACAAAAAAGTAGGTCGATCCGGGTTATACCATTTCTTCTTTCAACTTGGATGTGCCGACATAGCTTTCTACGTCTTCCTGAGAGAAGTCCGGGTTCTCTTCGGCCGAGCCGCCCGTGTTGAAGTCGGTCATCTGATCGAACCGAACACCCGTCGAGAGATGGTACTGGTAGAACACCACGAATACGCCTATTAGCACTATCACTCCCATTTTCATGGATGGCTTCATTATACCAGCACCTGTCGGTTAAACAAACCATACATGTATAGTTTATCAGGAAACACAAGCTACAGTTGGCATACGGTAGTTGTTTGTACTCGATCGCGTTTCACGTTTGGTCGTCGAACAAATCAAATGAAATAGAAGAAAAAAAAAAACTAATCGTCGCATCGGCGTAATTGAGACTCTCAAGGTTCGTCTGCGACAAACGCTAATCGAGAATTAATTGAGAATTAATGAGGCTCGTTCAAGGCGGTCGCTTGGGACGCAGATTTAATTAGGAAATATTTTGTATGCGTGGATGCGAAGGGAAACGATAAGATACACGCTTCCGGCGATTCTTGCGCGCCCCTTCGCTTCGATAAGCCTACAAAAATGTTAATGCTGTTCCGAGTTCCGAATTAAACGAGACGCGAACGCGGTGTCTTTATTTATCGCTTGCCCCGGTGGCTGCAACAATCGATCAAGGACCGCCTGGTCTGGATACTGGATACATACACGCTTCCGCTCAGAAGTTACCTAGCCGGTTGTAGTTTTCAACGAGTCTGTATACGTATCGAGAGCCAAGCCAGCATTGTAACACGTGTCGGTGTATCAAACGTTATCGGCGCGCAATTATTTCTAATCTGGACGTTACGAACAGCAAACAATAGCTACTTGTCCGAATGCCATGGTCCAAGACTCCGTAGATTCGTGATAAGATAGAGTGACTTTTTAATTAATAACTTCCATTCACAGCCTTCAGACATAGACTTAAGATTCGTCTTGGTCTTGATCTTGATAAACTCGTCACATTTTTTGCTCTGTATTATCGATATTATGAATTCTGACGCCACAAACGTGCTTCAAGATTTGGCTTTATTTCCCAAAGAATCAAGACAAAATATAGCTCAATTTGTAGCTAGAGATATTTTCTAGTGCGCTCTGGTCTCTACATCATCCAGAAAACACTACTTCTAACGCTTATATTACCAAATATTTGCATAAACTCGGCAGCTCCTGATCAGCGCGCACTAGATTGGACCTTCCCCTTTCGAATAAGTCCTTTACCAGCGACAAAATATTCTTACACAAGAACGAAAACTCGATGCACGTAAAACCATTTTTTGACAGTAATGTAGTCACTCTATCTTATCGGGAATCTACGAATACTGGACCCTTAATGGGTTTCGAAATATTGGTTTCTCTTTTTACAGCGAAACCTACTCTTCGCAGGTGTTTGCTTTCGCGAGGTTTTATTTCGCGCTGTCGCAGTATTGTTCGAAACGGTATCCGGAAAAGAAAACGCGGTGATATTTGTATCTCGTTTCCTGTTGCACTTTATCAATCGACCACCGGGCGAAGTCGGTGGCAGAGCTGGGCAGGCGTTTGTTGTACCATAAGTATACAGTGTGCAGTATGTCGCGTCTGTACGCATGTAGAATGCAGGCCTCGTTCTCGATCGGAAATGTGTCGGCCGTGTTGTACACTTGACTCCCAAACAATAAACATATAGGTAGGGATTGGTCCGCGAGTCCTACACTGTACAGTGTAAATACAGCACCGACGGGACACGCGACCAACAACCCAGCGACCAGCGACCAGCGACGTCACGCGCCCCTGTACCTGCTCAGCCTCACACGTGTGCACCATTTTCCGGCCGCAGTGACTCATGCATTTGTCCGCGGCAACCAGTCACGTTTGCAGTAGAACAAAAAAAAAACGAGAGCGGTTAAATCCGGCGAACGTCGCGTCATAATGCGTTCGCCGAAACTTTCGGGGAACCGCGATTTTAACACTGAACCTACCATCGCCGGCCAGATTTTTTGTTTTGCAATTACTGAAATTATAAACATGATTTCGTGGAAATAATTATAAAATAAGTATATATACGTTAATGATGCAAATGGGTTAAAAAAAGAAAAAAAAATTTGAATCGCAACTCTGAAATACAGAAATTATAGACTATTCGAACCCCTTCGTTTCGTCTGCGCCGCCCTGTACATGTCCATTTTCCTTTTCAAAGGTGGTCGTGACACGAGTCCGATAACTGCAGTCGAAAACAAGTCGATCCCAGGGAAATTTCCTTACCGTCTCGAACTGGAACCACGTATTTCTGTCTCGGCTGCTACCGGTTTACTAGCACGTTATAAATTACATAGATCGTATCTTTTGCGTAGTTAATCACCTGACTACCTTTCAGAAGAACTTTATAACTGTGCGTGTAAATTCGAGGCATGTTTACCGAATGCTATATTTCGTACAAAAAGAACATTTTGACAGCTGTGTTGATACTTGGGCCGCCCTCTTCCCTTGTGAAAAGAAGGCCTCTACCACCAAACTAATGATACGCTAATGATGCTAATGTGTTAAGAGTTTCTCAATGTTATTTCGTAAGTTAGCAATGCTTTGTTTACGTCTCTTCTTTCTTTCTTCCATTATTTTCTGTTTTTACTCGCTAACAGATGACTTCGATGTTATGCGAAACTGTCGTATGGATTACAGAGCGTCTGCCAAGTAAGCAGCTTAATTTCGTTTTACACCAAAAAGTAATGCAACGTGGAAATTGTCTTCAGACCATTTTAATTAGACCGTGGGTTGAAAAATTCTACGAGCGCTCGAAGAACAATTCGGTTCTCGAATTCGGATGCGAAACCGGGAACGTTCGATGCCATTGGTAAAATCCCCCGTCTAAAGTCTAACAACCGAGAAAGTAAATATTGAAGCAGGCGCGATAAAGATCCGACGATTGGCGTAAGTTTGCTACCTGCGGTTTTGAATCTTGATTGCGACAATGTGCCGTCGTCTTGCTTCGCTTCGTAATCAAACCTAACAACTCGTTAAACCACCGAGCAACGCATCCGCGCCGCGGTTTGCCGCGTGCCCGGTGCTTATTACAGTTTGTTTACGATCCGATCGCATACCGCACACGGTGTACGAGAAACGCGCTATGAAAATAGATTAATCGAGCCGCAAAGTTGCATAATCGAATCGGAATCGAAAAATCAGTAGCAGTTCGACTCGGCCAACGATCGATTTTACGTGATTTACCCTCGACATCGTATTTATCAACTCGCGGAGACTTTCGAGACGAATTCGAACGTTTCGATCATTCTCAAAATATTGTTTTTGAGACCGTCAACCTCGAACGTGTACTCGAACAAGCCGTTGGTTTCTTTCGAATCGCCAATCGATAACCCCCATGCGTTTCTCGGTGCAATTGGTCGGTACGTTTCTCGGGTTATATGCCACATAGAAGGTGTAATCCGTATGGATGGAAAACCGCGATGCTCTTGACAAATCTCGCCTAATGGCCGGGGTAACCTCAGTTCGAGAAACGAAACTTAAGTGTCCATCCACGTGACTTTTTAATTAATAATTTCCATTCACAGCCTTCTTACACAGACTTGAGATCTGTCTTGGTCTTGATCCGACGGGTCTTAAGTCTGTGACTAAACTTGTCAATTTGTAGCTGGAGATATTTTCTAGTGCGCGCTGCTCTCGATTTTATCCCAAAAACTCATTCAATGGCATAAAAATGCTTGTTAGTTTTTGGCTTACTTTTAACGCTTATATTACCAAATGTTTGCATAAACTCGGCAGCTCCTGACCAGCGCGAACTAGATTGAAAATACTCTTATATAAGGACGAAAACTCGAGGCACGTAAAACCATTTTTTGATGGTAATGTAGTCACTCTACTTTATCGCGAATCTACGAAGACCGGGCCCCCACGGCGAGTCGATACGAGGGGTATCGACGTCAGTCGGTTTCTTCGATATCATCGACCCAACAAACACCGTCCAACAGAACCAACGGATTCGATTCGCGCAATTAGAACCTACCTGACAATAGACGTTCATTCTTCGTTCGCGAGCAGTTGTCTCGTTCCTGGTCGGGTTGCGCGGCTCTTGGCTCGAGGCTCGATTGAGTCGTGAGCGTGCGTTGTTGCTGCTGCGACACACCATGGAATACATACGTTGTTACGTTTGTCAAGGTAACATCGTTGTCATTTCCGGCCTTTAACAACGTGGAAGCGACGAAATTCGATACCCCCGGGAGCTTACGCGATAGGTATTCAGAGCGGTACTGGCTGCAGTTCTACGTTCGACCGGGCACACGGTTTACGCACACTCGAAATCACGTTGCATGTTTATGATTCTGTCACAGAGAGCGGGAGAAAGAGAGAGAGAGAAAAAAGAAAAAGAGAAAAAGAAAGGAAACGAGGCGACGGTTCGGTGTTTTCCTTCCGGCGAGAGCTTTACGGACGATTCTTCCATCGAAATGTCTTGGCGAATCGCATTTCGAACAAACGAGAGATCACGGATCCCCCATGACGCGCGGGAGATTCTGCGCGAATTCTCATGGTATCCGCGCGCGTTATCACAGGGTACCCAACAACGAACGTTTATTTCACTCGGACATCGCTGTGCTTCGGCTTCTGCGTTCGGTGACTGTTGTGTAGCACTTCGATCGTTCGCCGAACGTATTTTTAGCAATCAGCCTGGCGTTGTTCGAGATAATCGGCGCACGACGTTCGCACATTTTTCCACACACCATTATTCGGTGTTGTTCCCGGCGACGACTCACCGCGGATCGGTCGATCGTCTCCCGGTCGCGTGGCTGGCCGTTATCGTTGGTATCAACGAAAAAGGGAGGTCCTAACCACCGTCTCTAATGGTTACGCTTGTCGACAAATAGACGCAGCGCGGCGCGACGCGACGCAACGAATCTCCTCCGTTGGTCGACACTGAACTAGCATACTCGTCGCATCCCCTCTCTCTTCTAGCCCCCTACCCTCGTGATATTCGACTATGTTCGTATAGCATTGGCCCTCCTCCCCTCCCCGTCCCGTCCCACCTATCTTGTTTCAGCTGGCACAGCAGCCGACGTTGTCACTGGTCCTCGTGTACGCGCAAGTTCCGATATATGTATGTACATCGTATGCGCGTCACGGTGTGTACATACAATGTTACGTGTATATCGAATCACGCGGGAGAATCTGTCGTAAAGAACCGCGAAGCACCGCAGAAACCCCTTCTTGGTCTAAAACCGTGGCCAATTTTAATTAATCTTTATCTCGTTTTAGAATTACGTATGTCGAGCAACATTTCAACCTTCGATGTAAGAGGATATCTGCGACGGTATTAATTACGTGTTCGAGATGTGTTACAGCTTATTGAAGAGATCGACTTCCGAGATGCTTCGACGTTATCGAGGCTCGTGTGGTTTCATTGACAGCGATAAGGGAAGTTTTCAAGTTGGCACGAGTCTCGCACGCGGTCTTGGGGATTCGAGCGAAACGATTTTACCGCAATTCGAAAAAGAAAGCGTGCAATTAGAACGGCAGGTTTGCTGAAATATGCGTTGCCCCTGACGCAGGCTTCCGTCGTTACAGCTGCGCGAGACTGGCGAATCGTCGCACGGGGATAGCGGAGGGAGCAACGCTAATCGTTCAATGATTTCACCGTGAATATTTTCCCTAGAAAAATTTTTAATACTCTTCGAAAATGCGATCTTGCCTCGATGAGGGAAGTCGCTCGATAATCGTGTACGATGAATACCTTGCGACTCTCCCTCCCTCTTTCTTTCTCTCTCTCTCTCTTTCTCTCTTTGCCTCGCGATCAACCCTCGTCTCGTCTTCCGGCGCCCGAAGTATTGATCGAATTGTGTTACACCTACATACCGTGTATATAGCATTGTAAAGAAGTACTCGAATCTCGCGAAGAACCGAAAGCACTACATCGCTCGAACGAAAGCTTGTCGGTTCTTTTAGGTTGCGTACACTTTATGTTGCTGGAATTAAAATGCGCGACTTTGCTTCCGTGTTGAACTATATATACATATAGCCAATGTTTAGGGGACGAAGCACGTACCGAGGCGGTGCATGCGAGATTTCGATTCCACGTTTAAACCGTGATTTTCATCGTTAACACGTTGCCTCGATGCTTTAGCCTGTCGAATTTCCATCGATGCTTTTATCCTGCACATTTTATGCAGTAGCGTACGACCGTCTCGGAACGAGGTTAACCTAACCTTTCTCAAGTACCAAAACGTAATAATCTTTCGCAAGATCGGCTCGACCGTTATTTCAACAGAGTTTGTGCAACCAAACTGTACGATTTAGGTGGAAATTCTAGACACTAATTTCAGTTGGCACTTTTTACTTAACCGGGACGTAGAAACGTTCGGAATAGATGTTTTCCTTGAAATAATTACGATAAGTCATGTTTTAACGACACCGCGTCTCGAGAAAATAGATTTACGTAACAAATATGTACTCATCGAAGACTATGATTGAACGAGTAGACCTTGAAAGATCGTATGACCAGATTATACGGAGAACATCAAGCAGCGAACGATTTGTTTGCTCTACTGTCCGACGGAAAGGATACGAATCTTGTTCGACTTTGGAAGTTCTAGGCAGACACGATGGATGATATTTCTCAAATTTTGCATGTTTAGATGCTATTTAATAGAATAGAATGTCGTGGACGTTGCCGCGAGTCATTTAAAAACGAACGCAAATTGTAACGTGCCCTGAGAAACAAGTTTTAATGGTTTATATACGTCAACATACAACCTTCCATCGATTTAGTTAAGACTTAAAAATAGAGAGAGTAATTGTTCCTAATTAAATATAAATACCGACAAAACATAATGGTACATACAATAATATTCTGTGGAAGGAATCGAACAGCGTGCGCATCGTTGCGCGCTTCCGTTGCACGTATGTACAAATATAAAATATTATTTATTTAAAATGAAAAGTACTCAACAACACCGTCTCTCGTTACGCCTGTAGAAGTGCATACGCAACGAATCACGACGGCGGTACTTCGTCAGTCTTAAGGTGCACAATGTTGCAATCTCAAAGCAATAAAGTACCCCAATTAAAGCTAGCGTGTTAATCGCGCGCGCGCGCACGTGCGCGTCACGATACCGTCGTATCTTGTCTAATTCCATCTGCTTCCCACCATTCTTATTCTGGTGATAGAACGTTATCCAACATGGGAAACCGAATGGCTTTCGTACGATTGGTCCCTCCTCTTATCGATTTGCGATTTCATTGAAATTTTAGCAACGGATCGATGTTGAGACTGAACAAGGGTTTAATTTTAAACGCGCGTGTCAAGGTCGAGCCCACTTTTGTCAATCGTTTGCTCGTTTTGCGAAGTTCGACGTGATTCGATGTTCGATCACAATTCCACGTTCGACCCGCTCCGACGAACGTATCGATTGAAATAGTCGGGACGCCAACACTTGCAGCTACCTGGCACCAGGAACCAGTCGTAGTACAGTCTCACCTGAAACATCGTGGAAAACGGTCAATTGTAACGCCAAATGCGAGTGAAAATAAAAAATAGTTTTGAAACGATGCTCGTTTACCTGGAAACAACCCATCTCGTCGACTCCGTCGCAATGATGTTGCTGCTGCGAGCCGGCATTGTTGCGAGCCTCGTTCTCGCCGGCACGTTTGTGCAGGTACTGCTGATAATTTTGGAAATCGTGAACCGGGGGCGGTGAACCGGCCGGATCCCTGAGTTCGTTCAACCGGGAATTTTGATTCTTGTCTAGGATCGTGTCGGGATAGAAGATTTCCGCCACCAGTAGACTGGTCCATCTCGGCGACGATAGGCAACCACCGTCCAGATAGTGGCACCTCGATTGCCTGCGAATCGTTCGAACGAGAACTTTAACTTGGCGAACAGACGAGGAAACGAAAACAGATAAATGAGAAAGAGAGAACGAAATTACATGCATCTAGTGACTTCGATGGTCTGCGTGAAGTAGCCTTCGTAAGGTATTTGGACTACGTAACGCCATACTCCTTGGTAATTCTTTGCGAAAACTGGCGTCGCGTATTCCACTTTGGCTGGGCAAGGAGTGGGGGGACCGGTGTACTCTGGTTTCTCCGGCGATGGCGCGCGTTGCCTGTATTCAGGGGTAGAAGGCTCGTCCCGGCGTTCTGCTGCCGAAGTAGCCAGGGGTTCTCCTTGTATTGCCTTGTACAGCATGCAGACCCTTCGATAGAAGTAGAAGTAGAAGTAGAGGACGACGATCCACGATTCGGGCCCAATCGACGATTAAACACGTTTCCAATACTCACACTCCTTCGCCATTTTCGCAGAACTTTCGACCGCTTCTAGGCGGGTCTACGTCAGCTTCCGAGTCGGAGGATCGTTTGCTTCTGCTCCGTTTTTCGTCGGTGTCAACGCTGCAAATGTTGTCCGTTTATAAATAACTAGTTTTCCTCGAGTCTCGATATTTAAATGAAAAGAAACAATACTCACGAATTCTGCGAGAAAGATTGAACGGTAGCGACCTTTGGCAGAAAACCATCGGCCTTCAGTATGGGTAAGGCTTTACTCAGAAATCTCAACGTGTGATTTTTCAATAAGGCGCTGCAAAAAAGAAAAGAAAAATTAAATATATGTATATGTACATATTTACGTATTTGTACGTAATTGTATCGACGCGTTCCCTGTCTTACTTACAACGGATAGGAGGAGCCATTAAAGTATTGGTTCATAGGATTCCGTGGGATGTAACCTTTGTTGAGATCGCCGCAAATGTTGTGTATAGACACGAAACCTTTCCCCTGTTTGCCAGAATCTAAACGATTGCGAAAAGAAACGAGAAAACATTAGAACGAACGGCGGTATCGAATAATTAGCGATACGAATTTGAATCGCGTACCGTAACATTCTTTGTCGCTGTCTATATAAGGCGGTGGTCTCACTTTAGGTGGTTCCGCGTTTGGCGACTTGATGAACGCGTAGTATCCTTCCGGGGGTTCGTCGGATTCCGTTGACGAGTCGGTGGTGGGTAACTTGATCGGTTTCGGCTCGTGTTGGTCCTCGGCGAACGACGATGCGCACAAAAGTATCATCTAAAGAAAAACAAACGGTGCGCCTCTATGAAACCGTCGATCTAGACCTAGACAACAATGCTAGAGAATTCTCGCGACCGTTGCTGCCCTCTGCACGAGTACAGCAAAAGATATGTTCCACGTTTGCACAGTCGATATCGGATCACATTCTGCGGAACTCGGAACTAACGCCTTTTACTAATGTATTTATACTAGCAGAGTTTACTCTATTGCAGAAATAAACGTAACACACGATACGCGATCAGAGAGAAAATAAGAGTGATCACGCTAGGGATTTTAGTGTTCCCATTTTTCCTGCATCATCTTTTTAGCCTGGAACAGAACCTGCATCATTTTTTTAACCTCTATTAGAACCTGCATCATCTTTTAGGCCGGATCAGAGCCTACATAGAAAAGCCTCTTTTAACATAGAAGTAGTATCCACTCTGGCATTATTTGAAATCCGCTGCTACTGATGCAGGTAAGATGATACATGTTTTGGTCCAGGCTAAATAGTTGATGCAGGTTCTAATCCAGGCTAGAAATTAGACTAGGGGGCAGCACTAAAATCCCGAGCGTGAGCACTCTCATTTCCTCTCTGAGGCGGTATTCAAAATGTCCCCGGAAATCGACGAAGCATTAGGTCTACCGCATGTACCGTTGCGGTCCTTGATTGTCAGTTTGACATACCGTTAAACCACATTCGTTTAATCTTAATCGAATGTGTCACGGGTGTGTCGATGATCTATAGCGAACACATTCATCGCGTTTCATCGTCGTTCTTACTAGGCTACTCCCCGTTAGTAAGATACGTCGTATCGCATTCGGCCTTAACGGTACTCGGTCCACGCTTCGCAGACTATTAATACCCGGGACCCGGGACTATGGTCGCGCACGCTGGACTGCCCCACTAACAATCGGGCCTACCCGACACGCCGTTACATTCGTTTGGCTCCTTTAACCGTCAGGAATTTCGAGGATAAAACTCGACCGAGACCTTCACCTATTATTACATTCCTCCCCTTTTATATCTATTGGGTTGTCCGGAAAGTTCGTAAGGGAAACTTGCGTTTTTCGGCGAAAAACTTTTAAATATGAACTTTTATGTCGACCAAAGAGGCAAAGTTTTTGTCATTATGGGAATTTTGTATTGACCTGAAAAGTTCAATACAAGGACCTAAAACGCCATACCATTTGTTAATGCCATCTACAGAAAAACGGCACCAACTTTCTGGACAACCCAATATATATCTATGGCAAATGATGACTGAAATTAAACGACCAATCTCGGTCGCAACTAAAACCATGGTATGCAATCTCGACACAAATTTGAACCAACTTTTATTCCATGAAACTTTCGAATTGGTACTATTCGATAAAATACTTGTTCGAAAGTTGATCCGAAATTGTTTCATCGAATGTTTGTTCGAAAGGATAATTCGATGAACCGCCGGTCGATGTCGTGTTACCGTTCAAAAAGACGCAAAGGCTGCTTTTCCCGTCATCGCATTTATTACGCATTTGCGTAACGGTATTACTTTATACCGGTTCCCAGCGATTACCTACGAGTACGGGACGCGTTTCTATAATCAGGATCGACCAGCGTGAGAGCAACAAATTTATCGGTCTTTTCCCGCTACTTCTTCGTTTGCAATCCGCGCGCTTTCGTGTTTAACTTTGAATCGATTACGGAAGCGTATGTTTAACATGCGTTTTGAAAATCGCTCGATAAGAACAATGCTCCTTCTAGATACTTGTTTAACATACCCGTTAACAGGCATCTCGTTCTTTTCAAGTATTATTTTCATATAAATAGTGATTGGAGATATTCGATCTGCGAAATGTGTAGTATTAGAATATCAATTGTTCGGCTGATATTGTTGTCGTTTGTTTGTTTAAATAATTGAGCGAATATTTACTGGGTAATATGTAATATGTGTATTATTATATTAATAATATAATAATCTGGAAGAGTCACAGCCCTGGGTAGGAATAATAAAAGTTGAACGTGTCGGATAAAATGAAGGTAAGTATTCCGGTAGGTATCGATAGAAAATTATTCGACTTACAACAAACGTGCGGAAGTCCATTGTGTTATCCGTTGGAGCGACGCAGCGACGGAATGTAAAGTTGAACGTCGAGTATCGAGGGATCTCGTGATCAGTCGACGGTCATAGCAAAACTGAACACATTGAACCCGTGGCATGGTATAAGGAGCTGTTCCTGCCTTCGGTCCCGTACTCATCACCACCAAAGGTACAAGCGAGCCATCCCACCTCCCACCTTGCACCTCGAATCGCGCGGCTACCATTCCACCTAAACCCTTCTCGCCGCTCTGTGACGTTCCTAAAATTTTTCATCGCTAGCCTACTTTTGCTGTTCGATTCATCAATTTCCCAACACCGTAGCCGACATTTCTGCCGACGTAAATTCTGTACAAATAGCAGTACAACCTTAAAATGTTGTAAATGTGATCGATTTATATGTAAAAAAAACATTCTGTAACCTGCATAATATGCGAATGCTGTGAATCTTCAGAAACAAATATCGATTCCCAAAATAGTTAATACGTAATACAATTATTTCATTGTAATGCCTTAATGAAACATATAGAATAAACAATTTGTATCTTAGATATACTTTGTGTATTGATTATTTCGTGATAAATTGCAAAATTTTTTTGAATCATCTAGTTCATTCTTTCCCTCGTAAACCAAGCGTTAGCTCTGTCCTTAGAATACTACGTAATGCGATAGCTCCCGAGCCTTTGTAATTTAACGAAATTTTCGTCGACATTCGAAAAGAAATAGCTGTTCCGTTGGACAGCGTAAGCGTAAGCGATACATCGCGCAAGCGCGCAACAATACGAAGTCAGAAGCGAAAATAGCGGGAACATTCGTGCCAGAACGAGGCACGATCTGTTCGCGTCTTCGTCGTTTCAAGAGAGTCGCTGGTCACGATCGTAACTGTCGTGGCATTCCAACATAATCGTCACTTTCCAGATATAACGTAATCTCCAAACTGGTTTCGTCCTGTAGGATCGCGTAAATGGGGGAAAGAGGAAGCTGCATAACCACCGTCGCGCGACGCTTCGTCATCCGGGGCAACTGTATTTTTTCGGAAGTATCTTTTTCGCTCGCCAAAACGAAACATTTTCAGATAAAAAACATTGTTCTTCGTTCTCTTTCTAGAAAAAAATGCCGTCCAGAGTTTTTCGACGCGCGTTCTAACCTGAAAACAAGATCTCCGGGGTGGAATCAGGGCACTTCCGGAAAAATTCGTGCCATCCGTAGGAGCCGGTCAAGGCCATCGACTCATCGAACATCCTTCCATGGCAACTGCTAAGCAGAATCTGGAACGGCAACCTGTCGCTCTACACATTGACGTACTACCTATCAACTACATTTCTCGATCCACCGATCGAAACGCTTTGTACCTGCACGAAACACGATACCAACGATGCATGATCTAGAAATTAACCCCTTGTCCTACAATATCGAGTCATACTCGTGATAAAGATTCTGAACAGAGTCTAAGAAATATGTACAGTCAAACCTGCTTTTGTGCGGTAGATAGGGACCGCATAAAAAAAATATTGAGAAACTTCATAAATAGCTATAACAAATAAATAATTGTGTACAACGTATCAAAGAAAATTTTTTATGCGGTGGAGAGAGACCGCACAAAAAAGTCTCACTTAGAAAATATGTGAAAGATTTACGAAACAGCGAGAAAGCGCTTCCCAAACAAAATTAATAATTAAATTGCACATGGAAACATTAAAAAAAAAATTTAATTTCTCGTTTTAAACATGGAGAAATTTTCAAAATGCACACAATTCAATACTACTCGTCGTAGTCCAAAACGTGCATCTTCTTGTGATGAACTGATTCAAAATCACTTTCGTCACTTGAAGATATTAGAGTTGATTTATTTTTTGTTACCATGAAGTCAGTGATAAGTTTTTGCGACGACGGTCTTTTTTGATCAGCTGCTCGTAAACGTCACGATAGCCAGATATACACGATCGAAGCTCTTTCTTGTTCTTCTTTCTCGAGATTATTTGAAATTTGATAAATGCGATGCGACGAACAGACGGAAGAAGTTCCATTACATTCCATCGAGGTTCAATCGTACCGGTGTTTACGACACTGGCAAACGCGTAACGAACGCAAAGTGTTACACAGGCTACATGTAAGATCGCTCGTCTTGCGAGCAGAGTAATTAATCTGGTTTCGCGGCGCAGCGGTGTTGTGATCGTCGAATATCGGATCGCATTTTTCAAAGTTAAACAATAAATTGAGGGCTCTGTGTTTCCAGTTATGGAGGCGGAATCCTCGTACCCCACCTCTACAACAACGCGAGGAAATTAACCCGAATAAACTTACCGTTAGACCGATGATATTCTATACTTTACGACACGATATTGTGTACTCTACACTCTAAACGTTCTCATTGCGGCCCCTTTCGGATAATCTATGCTTTCAACCCGCATCGTTCACCATTTTAATTGTATTGACAAAAACTTTCATGTCAAAATACGTAGCAGCAATTTTTGTTTTTCTTTATTGTAACCTTACGTAAACCCATGCTTGGTGTCCGCACGACTTCCGTGCCATCTATTAGGGGTACCCATAAGTAATCAATTATTTGCAAAGAATTTGTTTTGCCTTTAGTTCTTAGGGATTGCCAATCCTTAAAGAGGAAACACGTATTCTTTGACAGTTTTCGGTAAAACATTTTGTGTTCAAAATATTCTACAAAGTATAATTTTTTTTACAATCCTGTAATAAAATGGCAGCGTCCGTACCTTCCGAGGATCATATTCGTCATTGCATACTTTTACACATTCCTGGATTTCTATAATAGCGGGATTGAAAATTTGCAGGAAAGATGGCAAACTATCCTTGACAATGATGCAGATTGTATAATAAATTAAGAAACAAAAACTTAAATTTACTACAAATTTTGTTTTAGATTTCAAAATAATTGTTTACTTATGGGTCCCCCTAATATTTGCGTCTGCTCGTTGTAGTGTTGTGCTCGGGGAAATCAAAGTAACAAAGATTCTACTTACCCGTGAATTATATAGCAAACAGTATTTTCTCCGTTACGTCGTACGATCCGAAAGAGAAGCGAAAACTATTTTATCTCGTGCGACGAGATTAAAGTATGTTTCGGAAGGCGACGTTACGGAGGAAATATTGAACACAGCCTCGATCCTTCTGGAGTCTTCTGAAGAGTGCACTGCGCCACCTTCGGTTTGTAGGAACGAAGAACGAAGAACGAAAACTCGTCGGTCGAGCAGCTTTCGCTGCCGAGAAAATCGAAGGAGGAGTAGGAGGTGTAACACAGTAAAGAGCAACTTTGATGCTTAGTAGGATAGATGACATTTATTTCATTATTTTTATTACTATTACTTGCTACTTGAATGCTATACTCGTATAGGTTTCTATAATTATGTCGATAATTATGCGTGAATTTAAAGAATATGTGAGCTCAGCCGCAAGATGTACAGCCCGCGTCAGTATTACAATGATCGAATAAGTGAAAATAATTACAAAAACGAAATTTTACGTTCACTTTTCAATGCAAACACTCGTCAAGGGATAAAGGAGGCAGGAGGAGGGGGTAAGGTAAGGTCGTGTGGTAGTGGTGGTTTCGTGGTGGTGTGGAGAGGGGAATAATGGCGGCTCATCGATTTCCTTTAATAACTACTTTCATCTTGTATATCCTTCGATCTTGATTTACACGCGTTGGAAATCCTACCGTTCGATCGCTATTGAAATGTACCTTTACACCGTGTTCTTAATTTGAATATTCTTTTTTTGCTTTCGTTTTCGAACCACTATAATTTGTTGCAAACCCAACACTCTTACTTAATTAACCTAGTTTTACCTTACACGAAATCTCGTAACGCGCATTATACTGGTACCAACGCATACCATATTATTTCTTTCGCTTCTTCTTGTTTCCTAGCAACGAGTTGAACTCTCGTTTCATCTCATTTTTTTCGATTTTTCTTTTGCTTTTAAACAATATACAAACATCTCTCTTTCTCTCTCTCTCTCTCTCTCTCTTTTGTATCTCAATGATCGTTTTAAAAAAGTGTAAATACTATATACCGCGTTACTCTGAAAGTATTCATCTTTTTGGTCTATCCTTCACGCAACCGTTTCTTCTACATTTGGAATCAGTTCCATCAGAGGTTCGATCGAAACGACAACACCGGTTGTTCGGTTGATCTTCTACGGAAAAAAAGTTTCCCTGTGTGTTCGTTCGTCACGGAAATCGTCAACGGAACGACGATCGCGCGAAGGAGTATCAAAGAATAGAGATTAATCGAATGAAAAGAAGATACGTACGAATTTGATGCTCGTTGGAGGATGGCTGGGGGATGAGCAGTTAAATATACATTAAAGGTAAACGCGGAAACGTGATCGATAGTATCGAGGTTTCGACGTTCCCGAGGTTTCATTGAGAAAAATGTGTTCCGAGTTCGGGTGCCGCGCGGACGCACCGAAAATTAAATGACCAGCATATATTATTTACGAACAACGACAACCGAACCGAATCTTCCGTACGTTCGAATCGTGAGTCGCGAGAAATCACGCGGGCCAACCCGAAATCAAAAACACATATATCCTGTTGTCCCGTCTACGAGACACGCGGACGATCGATACTATGCGAACGAATCGCGCGCATCGTTGGTAACGCGTCGCGCGTTCCAACACGTAAATCGTAAATTGTACATCGTTAAGTCGTAAGTCATCTAAATCCAAATTGCACTCGACGCTTCGGTTTGTACAAGTTACACATTTACATAATACGCCGAAATATCGTAGTATACACATGGTGCATGTACACGCCGCCATTCCCGGAATCGAGCACGACCAGGAAACAAACAGCGGTCAGAGGTGAAAAGAAAATTACACGTAGAATGTCCGTTCGAGCACTCGTGTCTCGAACGGTACAGAATCCCGCGCGCTTTGTAATCGTTCGGATCGCGCTGTCATCGCGTCTCGAGCTTCCGACGATCCGTTCTTCGCCCTCTCTTGTACTCTTTGGTTACGTTCACCCTGGTCCTCGCGTAATTCTTTATCATGCGTTCTCGCGTGAAAAATCCAATGACGATTATTGCCAAGTTTTCCACCGATCGAATCATTTCTGTCCGTTTCAAACGTGTTCTCTCGCGCCCGATCTTCGACGATTCTGTCCGATCAGAAATTCGAAACGCACACAGTTTTCCTTCGTCAGCGTCGCAATTCCGGGTCGCCAGCCGATACAGTAAATTCTCGTTACGAGTCAGTGCGAACCTTATAATTTGGTGTCACTGGAAAAACGCCGCGGTGAGTGGCCGAAGCCCGAAAGCCGCCAGAAGACCACTGCTAATCCAATTACAAAACTTTTTTATTCTTTTTTTTTTACGAAACTTTCACCAGCATTTTTCTGATTAAAATGAAACCAAATATGATATGATATAATTCCGATGATATTTACTTGTGTAACGAACGATGGAACTTCATCGGTCTTCCCATAACAATTACATTCATAGAAAATTAGTGTACATGTGATCCGAATTATATCCTGTTTGGTATCATTTTTATTGGTGAAGGTTTCATAAAAAAATTGATTAACAGTAAAGAAGTTAAATTTTTTATCCAAAGACTCTTTCTTTCCCATACGCTGTCCTTCTCTGCGTTCGAAACTTTCGTCGCTCGTTACACAAGTAAATATCATCGGAATTATATCATATTTGATTTAATTTTAATCAGAAAAATGCCACGAACATGTTCGTAAAAGCTGACCAAAAGAATAAAGAATAATAAAGAAATTTTAGAATTGGATTAGTAGTGATCTTTTGGTGTCACACCGATATAGCCAACAGTGTGCAACATTGTATCGGAGACGGACATTTTCGCAGTCTTCTTGTCACTATCGGTTAATAGTTATAGGCTTATGACTTATAGACGTGACTCTTAGGTTTCCAGCGTGCCCTGTGCATTTTACTGAGAACCTTCGATTCCGTCTAAGAGTCAGTGAAAAGATCGGCGGGACAGACTCGTAACGAGAATTCACTGTAGATAGAAATTGCCCGAACAAGGGAAAACTGTGGCTCCGTAACTGTAAAAGTCTCAGATGAAACGTGAACGTAACGGACTCGCGTGTAATCGCTAAAAATAAAGAGAAAGAGATTATAAATGTATCCAATACTGGCAGTTACGCGTTTACAAATTCGTCCGTTCGCGACGACGATCAACGATCGTCTCGAATGTTAATAGATATATATATATATATGTATATACGCCTAGCGTGTACCGCGTTGTATGGATGCACACTGGCCAGATCAAGTCCTAGCTTCGTTTCCGAGATATATCGAGATACCGTTTTAAATGGGTAACGTTAACCACGTGGCTAACGTTCGAAAGGTCTCGTTTGCCTTCCCGTATAGTACAATGTTTAACGTTATCCGCCTCTGCTTGCTCGAGTTTTCCCTTGTTAACGCAACGTTCCACGGCGCATTCTGTATCACTCTATCACTTCTATTACTCTATCCTACGAGTACGCTGTTCATAGTTGCGATCAGTCGACACTATTCCGCGCGGAATAGCGTCTACTATTCCCGAGCATCTCGCCCGTGTTTCCCAAATTACGCGTCGCTACCAAGGGAAAACTGTGTTGCCGGCTTGTTCCGAAAACAACCTTTCAGTCCCTAAATACAATGCGCTTGAAATTGTTAGACAACGATTAATCCCCGACTAATCTCGCGTTCCCGCGAGTCAATGGAATTGAATCGAATCGTTAGGTCCGACTGTGAAATGAAAAGTGTGTTCTAGTCGCGGATACCTGTAAATACTGTGCGCTTCTTTGTTGTTTCCGTCCGAAGCCTACGGTTTGAACCGGTTTCGAACACGATGCGAAACGATTCGGAACGATTCGGGGGAGCGCGTAACCGCACGTAATCGCACTGAACGCAATAAACGCAATAAACACAATAAACGCAACAAACGTATAAACAAATGCCCGTAAAAATCTTTCTTCGTTTCTAGCTATACCCACGGTTCGGATAGAACCGCGACGATACTCCGGGTTTCGAAACGACTCTCCAGGCTTCCCCCGCGCCCGAGTCCTTTTGCAGTCGAAGGGCTCGGGGCTTTCGACTCGAAGAAGGAAGGACACGGAAGACCCGTTTCGGTGGACTCGTCGAGGATTCTCGTATCGTCGCGCGGGATAATCGATACTTCTATCGGAATGGATTTACCTATACTCGTTAGAACGAGCCGCGCGGTGGTTCGTTCCATTAAGCACCGGCGAAGAATTTGTCTCGACAGTTGGAAATTGTTTTCCCCGATAAATGGTTCGTCGCTTTCCGCGTTTCGAATTCGTCTTATCACAGTCAGCATAGTTTTACAATTCGCTGCCTCGAAAGCTTTAGAAAGCGCGCGCCACGTGCACCGACGATCGAGGAAATCGATGAAACGTCGCGATCATTTTTTAATCATCGTCCAGTGAAACGTTGCAAACACCCCACGCTCGTCGAAATATCGATGCCGTTCGAGGACTCGCTGGAAGGATTACGGGGCGGGGCGGAGCGGAACGGGGCGGGGAAAACCGAGAAAGGAGGGGGGAAGGGGCCGACAACTATTCGTCGATAGAAAACATTACGCGTCGCGCACCGTTCTGGCGCCGAAGCGATGCTGGCTTTTCCTACTGTACAAAAAATAGAGCGCGTTTTCTTTGAACTTAGAGCCAATAAGGAAGCACACTTACTTACTCAGGAAACAGAATCAAGAATCCTAAGCGAGTAGGAGAGACGAAGGAGCGTGGAGAGAGACGATTAACAACAAAGCGATCACCGGTTCGTGCCAAAGAAAAAACACGGTCGAATCGAGTACGCTCGCGTGCGTGCGCGCGCGCGCGCGCGTGTCACTTTATCAGCTCGATTATGCGGAATACTCGAGCTTCCATCGGACATGTCACGTTGCGCGTTAAACAAAGATTATCGATCAACGACGATCCAAAGTGATCGCGCTCGCGCTGCCCTACACCAGACCTGGCCAACTTCTTCCCCGCCGTCGCTTCACCACCTTCACTACCAGTACGTAGGTTCCCCCACCACTTGCCACTTTATACTACCCCAACGTCCTCTCCTTTCCCACTCCATAGGAGCATGGTGGGGGTCTCAGGAGTGGGAAGAGGACTCGCGTGTGGCTCGCGAGCCACCAGTTGCCCAGGCCTGCGGTATACGATTGTTCACAGATCGTGCGATCGGATGTTTTATAAAACAGATTGAATTACTTTTACTTGAAAACATTATGCCATTTCCGTATCCGAACAGGACAAACATCAATAGACGAAGCTCCGTTGCGTTACGTTGCGTTGTGTTGCGTTGAGTTGCGTTGCGTTGCGTCGCGTCGCGTCGCGCGGGGGAAGAATCTGCGAGTCTTCTTCAGCGCTATACCAACAAGGATCGACTCCCTGTGTACCGTTGTTTTCTGTCTTTCTCTATATCTTTTAAGTATCATTTCGTTTCCGTTAGATTCGCGCGCGTCCTTTCAAACATCTCGCTTCCAAAGTTGGGTGTGGGGTGGGGGGGGTAAACAGGGCGGAGACAGGGACGACGACGGGGGTACAAGTAGAGATGGTAAAGGAAGATAGAGAGGAGGGGGATGATTGTGTCGCGACTCGCTTTCTCAGAAAGTTAGTTTGGTCTCGGAGTGCTATGACTCGCGAAGAGTTACTGTATGAAATAATCGGGGTGATCAGAGTCCTTCTCAAACCTCTTCGCCTCTTCCTGCATGCTCTCCTTGATCTTGAGTATGGCCGCAGACTCGGTCTGATCCTGTGAATCAACCAACACCAGGCCGGTTACAAGTAAAAGGTTAGGCAAGACCACCATCAGGCGATACCTTGCCCATGTTCTTTCTTTTTCCGTTCTGCTTTCAGCGTGTTCACCAGCGAGCTGACGAAGGAACACGGCGCGACCGAAACAAGCGCTTTTCTTTCGCGAGAGAACCTCTAGCGTGCTCGCGCACGCGAGAAAACAAACATTGGCGTCGCAGTCACTGGAAATAAGGGCCGTGTCGCCGAAACTGTTCTTAGTTCTAGTGAAATTCTGCCTGTATCGCGTGGAAAAATTGTACAACACGGGTTTCCCTCGTTAGCGTCGCGCGCGTTCTCATATCTCCCACCGCGTCCAACGCGTGGCGCATCCAACGGCACTGCTCTTCGTCGCTGGTCACGCGACTGGTCACCTAGTCGTCGGCCAATAGGAACTGGTTATCCCCTGCTCGATAGCGTCTCGACTCGTTCGACGCTAACGAGGGAAAACTTGTGGCGATGTTCGAGTAGAAAGATAAGTTACGATATCGATTGTAGGTAAAAAGCTTCGCGAAACAAAAAATAAAGAAAAAGAAAAAGGAGAGGAAAAAGATAAGAAAACGAACAAAAGGAAAAAAAAACGCTCGTCTCCGGATCGCCCAGTTTCCTTCTGAAAAAAATTTCCTCCTGTTTCTCGACTCGTCGCTCGCGATCGGTCCTACCCGTTGCGTGCGAGAGACAGAGAGAGAGGGAATCCACGGAGAGAGACGCACACGCTCTCTGACTCTTGTATGCGCTCGTATGCGCGGCTCGTATGCTCGTATGTACGGCATACACTACCGCTCAAAAGTATCCGGACATTCCGCGGTGGATACGTCGATGAATCTCGTGTTTAATTTCGGTGTAGTATTGGTAAGCACCGCATACGTAATTTTTCATTTTAAACGTTAGATATTTCTTATAAGAAGCTAATGAAAATCTAATGAAACTAATAAAAAATAAGTTAGGCACCGAAATAACTTTTATGCAATGCCGATACATATTTCTCAAGTGTCCGGATACTTTTGAGCGGTAGCGTACGTATCTCGCGGAATTCCGTGTGCGTCGCGAATGACTTCATCCGATCGCGAAATTGGCGGGAAATAGTTATATCGTTGGAGCGACACGCGTCTGGGTTAGGAGATTCGCAACAGTCGGGAGAACGAATCGAGAGACAACAAACAACACGGGGGGAGAGAGAGAGAGGCGGGAGTGGAAACGACATGAACGTTTTCTCCCCGAGTGTGGAATCGAAACCCAGCAATCGCCTGCCTCTCGTCTACGTCCGCGGCGAAGGAGGAGGATTGTAATCGCGTGGCCGAGGAAATTGTGAGCAGTTCGCTGGTCCCGAACGAATCTGGGCAAGAAAACGCTGACGTGCTGCGTAAACTTAATTCTCTCGTCTCGACGCAGCGCCTGATGACACGGTGCGTCGGTCAAGGGGTGGGGAAAGCTGTGTTTTCCTTTCTTTCTTTTCATTTTTCTTTCTTTCTCTCTCTTGTTGGCTCGTCGACAACAAAACTTAGAACAGAGGATCGTGAAACAACAACTAGGGAGTGAGAAACGATTCGATGGAGGAACCGCATCCGCTGCAAGAAATGTGGTTCTTCCATGTTCCCAGGGCGCTCTGACCCACAACACATGGACGTTATGTATAAAACAAAGTGAAGCCCGTATCGACCAAAGAAAGAATCAACGTGTACGAACAACAAATAATTGATATAAAAAAAATATATAGATATATAAACAACAACAAACAACACACACACAGAAAAGAATATATCATATACAAATCTATATATACGTATACGTATACGAATACGAGTACGAATACGTATATGTATAGATGGATGGATAGATAGATATATGTATATATAGATCTGCATATGTACGTACGAACGAACGGACGAACGTTCGTTCTTGCGTATAGGCGCGCGCGCGCGCGCGTGCGCGTGCACTATTATCTTTCTGTGTCTCCGGCCCACCCCCACACTGACGCACATCTCACCGAGCCGTTACGTCGATCGGAAATAACTCTATCGTTTTATAGATATTCAGAAAAATGCTTGTAAAACAGAGAAACTCGACGTGTCATCCCTTATTTGTTACTTTTTTTCCATTAAAGACTTTTCCCTTCTATTTTGTCCGCATTAATTTAGCTTTTTACTGTTTTTTTTTTGTTTTTGTTTCGGATCTCGTTCGAATCAATCGTGTATCTCGATACGATCTCGCAATCCACCAACCGCTTTTGCGCTCACGCATCCATGTGCTACAGGTCAGTACAGGCTAGTACTATATACAGCTATCAGATTTCACCGGTTTTCCATTTCATATTTCTCATGTCTCTAATTACGTTACAAACACCTTCGTTCGAAGCATTGCGAATCGATCATGATATAGAACAGTATATCACACACATTGTGTTCCACAGTATACTCCACGTTGCAATTGTTACATGTCATACGTTCGGTGTGCTATCGTATAGTTAGACAAATTCTGTTTGCACGTGCGTTCGATATATATATGTATATACCTAGCAGTGTATGTGTGCGTGCTAGTGTGTATGTTTATCTGTGCGTGTTGCGTGTGCGTGTGCGCGTGTGTCGGACTAGCGAAACGATTGCTCTCGAAGCGTGAGTCTCGGATATGTTAGTTAGATCGCTCAAACGAGACAAGAACGACACAAACAATTAGAACTTTTCTATCATTCTTTTTTCGAAGCAAACGTTAACGGATACACGTGAGCGTGTATGTACCTCTCGTGCGACTAGAACAAAGTTTTCACAGTATGACACGATCGTGTGGTAATGTCGTGTACACTAGGACCAAAATAAAAATTGTAATTTCATCGTTTTCGATCCTTCCTCTTCTCTATCTCAGGCATGAGCATCGAACAAGTGTCGGATCTCTCTCTCTCTCTCTTTCTCTCTCGCTCGCTCTTTCTATCTCTCTCTCTCCTCTCTTCGCGTAGAATCCCCTAAGCAGAAGTTGTTCCGATTTGAATGGAGCCAAGCCAGTGACCCAAAGGGGCTGCTGTCTTTGCCCATGCCTGCTCTACTCCGCGACAGAAGGTGAGAGAAAAAGTTGTTCGATGCACCGATGACTCTTTTATCTTGCACCGTTGCCGACACCGTTTCTCGCTACAGCAAGCGTTACAAAAATCATTTTTAGACAACGAACACGGTGTGTTGCTGTATACCAATCAGAATGGCATTTCGTTGCACGAAAGCGAGAGACAGCGGTGCACGAACAGGCGTTCCAGCTACGGTAAACGACGCGGCGATTTATGGGATTGTCGATCGGATCTAGCGAACCATGTGCGCGGGCAATGTGAAACACAAGTGACATGTGATTACCAGAAAGAAGAAACGTGTCCTGCGGACACGGGGACAGAGAAAATTTTGTTGTAAAACAAAGAATTCATTGGAAACGGATAGTCATATATAAAACATTTTAGTAGCCAGCACCCTGATGTGGATTCAAACAGCGAATAAAAAAGAAAAACGCAATATTCTCAGTGTAACAGGTTTACATTTATTGTCTCGATCTCCCCTGGCTTAGGCATATATTAATAATGTAAAATGTTTCATCGCCATTCACTTGTGCGGCTTACAACGTGGGGCTTTGTGTTACGTTAAAGTTTAAAGTAAAAATATTCGGCGTCGAGATTAGCCGATGGGGCGCGCGCGCGCGCCTCACGCAACGGTCAGGAACGAAGCATGCTCGCTCTCTCTCTCCCTCTTTCTTTCTTTCTTTCTTTCTTTCTGTCTTCCTTTCTTTCTTTCTCTCTTTCTTTCTTTCCTTTCACTTTTCACTTTTAATTTTTCCTTTTTCTGGACTAAACTGCTTCTCACCGTGTACGAAACAGAGCTGACGGCGTATGTGTGTACACGCGCGCGCGCGCGCACCACGCGACAAGAAGCGACAACACGCGACAAGACGCGACAACGGACGAGTCGTGTTACAAGCAACAACAAAAATCCTATTATTCCCTCGGATCGAAGATGGATCTGACGTGAACAAACCGACGCGTCCGGACGAAACTGATCGATCGATCAAGCGTGCCACAATTCGGGACGCACGCGTTCACAGAAGGTTAATCGAAACACCGCAAAAATGTTGCGAAGATGGGCGCAACGATGACGGCAAAGAGAAATTCCTTCGAAAGATACGGGGCTCGAGAATTTTTCAACATCATTGTTTACATCAAGTCCATCATCGTTCGAAACGAATAATACTATTCCTCGTTATCGCGCGAACAATATCCTGTTCCTTGTCCTCGTTCGTACTTTCGAATCCCGGCCGCGAAAACTCTTATCTGTTCGTTCGTTTGCGGGCGATATTGACGTTCCTCATCGTGCTCCAAGAAAAAAAAAAATTACATAGATCCTATTATACTATGTGGCGTATGTGTATTCCTTCCACTTCGAAACGATCTCTCTCTACACGTATCGACGATCTCGCACCCGATCAAATAATTCGTTAAGTTGGTACAAAACGGAGGCTCAACGTTGTCTCTCTCCCTCTCTTTCTCTCGCTCTTTCACTCTCTTTCAGTGTCAGTGTGTGTATTGTACGTGTGTAGTTGTTACGTGTATGCGTGTAAGATGATTATGTACGTATGCGCGCGTGTATGTGTACGTGCGTTGTGTGCGTGCGTATGTTCTCCGGAACAACGGCAAGCGTTCACCATTCTTAAGGAAAATTTGCGAAAACTATCCGAAAGATCAACAGTCTTCACGCGTCAAAAGCAAAATCGGGACTCGGTCACTGTCAAACAAGTGTCAATGTATTTATCGTCCGACTAGTTTGCCGCGTATTCTTCTATCTACAGATCCAAATATATGTATTACACGCGTACATTTATACTTTCGTCTGAACGTCGTTAATGTATGCAAGTATACGTACACGGTATGCATGTTGTGAAACGTATCGAAAGCTTTCAGGTAATTAACCGTGATCACGAAAAACAAAAAAAAAAAACAGCGAATTGCGCGATAATAAAGCCCCACCCGGCCTCCCCCTTCTCTCTTCCTGCGAACACTTGTCTGTCGCTCGATTTTCACAAGGAAACCTTGATCAAGATCTATCGTTTTGACAGAAATATTAAAAGTGAAACGTGTAGTTCTAATGCTAGAATGAGAAACGTAAGCTAACAGACAATAGAAGAGCGTGGCAATCATGAAACGTGGCACGTGGTACCGAAATTAATTAATTGTCGATCTTGCCGATGCTCTCAGAGCGTATACTCGCAAATTGACTCTTTCCCTTGCACTCGTTCATTCGCTCTCTCTCTCTCTCTCTCTCGCACTCACTCACTCACTCACTCACTCACTCACTCACTCACTCGCTATTACCCTTCCTTTCTATCTCGTACGGTCTCACTTTCTCTCCTTCTCTCGTTTTATATCTTGCTTTACATATGTATAATCTATGAGTAGGATTAATATTTTAAATTAATTTAAACACAACTAACAGCAGCACAGCATAGTCCGGTACTGACCTATAACCATTACGGACGGATGGATTCCGGAGGTTCGCACGATATTTCTCCATTTCTTCGTGTTTTCGTATTTTGCTTTCTCTTTGCTTCTGTTACACTCGATCATTTAGGTTCAGTACTTACACCGTCTACGACACTTATTCCATACAAAAATAATATGTATGTATAATATATTTTTATATATATTTATATATATATATATACTCATATGTATATATACATATATATATATAGCGTATTGTTGTCATACACACGTTATATATATATAACATTTCCTTCATATATATTTACTTTTCTCCACCTTGTTCAAGTACTTCTTTCGTTAAGTTAATCGCAGAACCATTCCCGTCGCAAAACTCGTCGCGCGATCGAACGTTATTATTCATTTGGAGAAGGAAAAAGAAAGAAGCAAAAAATAAAAAAATAGAAAACAAAAGGTTGCTTCGGAAGCGATAACCGGAACAATGACGAACCAAACGGAGGAACTTTATTCGCGTGGATTTTTCTCGTTTGCAATTTGATCTCGTGCATGCTTGTTCGTAAACTAATCTCTAATAGGAACTTCGGAACGATAGGAGAGCTTTGAACTGCGACGTGAAATGAAACCGTTTAGCTATATATCCTGGTCGAACTCCCATGATTCTCAGTCAAGTTCAGTTTGAGAACCGTAATGTGTTCAGTTATGTTCGGAAGCATACTCGATCGAGCAATCGTGCGACTAGAATTAACACGCTGGAAACAATGCGGCAAAGCAAACGAAGGCGCCGTCGCCCCGTACTTGCGCAACTTCGTTTTTAAGCCTTTGCGATCGTATGTCTACTCTCAGCCACCACAGCAAAGAACCATAATGATCTTATATTAAGTCGACAAGCTTCGGAGATACGTAGAATTCGAAATAATATTTTACAAATTCTATTTAAGCGTAATTAGACATTTTCGCTTCTTAACTCTTTCATTACCACGGATCAGATATCTCCATAGCAGCACGAAACAGAAATTGCAACGCGAGATATCTCGTCTAAAATGGCAAAAAGGAAGTTACCGAAAGAAGTGTAGCGTAAAATTGAAAATACCGAATTTGATTTTGACTCTTTGAACACTCACGTTGATACAGAAAGTGATAACGGTTGTTTTGAAGATTCGAAATTAAAATTTTTCTTTTATCGCTTATTTTAAAGTGTTGACATCAACAGCTAGGTCATTATCGACCACATAATAAATTTAGTTTTTCCGTCATAATCCTGCATATCATGTAATACCAACACGACACCTGTGTATAAACTTAATACGACCGCAAAGGGTTAATCTGGAGAAGATATTGACGTAAAAGGTATCGCGTTCTCTCGTAAGTCGTTTGTCCGAGCAACGAGAACGTACGCCCGAGATATTGCGACGTTAATAGCTGCGAAAAGATAGTGCACATACTTGCTTCTTTCTATCGGTATTGAATCGTGAGCAAACAGTGGAAGGACTCGGTACGAGTTCGGCCAATTTAATCACCTCATTACAGAGTTTGGTAAAAGTCAATTCAAACAAAACGAACCAAAGAAAAAAAGAACACTAAAGAGACGTTCGATTCGAAACGATTAAACGAGTCTCGATACGCGCGTTCGAAACATCATGGTAAAGGAATACTGTTACGGAGAAAAAGAAAAAAGAACGGTTAAAAAGGAAACGATCTCTCGTAGAATTCGAGAAACGTCTGAACGGCATGTCGCGGTCATAGGAAAAATTTCTCGACCGAAATTCTTTATGCTGCTCAACGTAACAAATGTAAATACACGGCTCGCCCCTATCGTGAACGTGTAACCTATCCTTTTTTTTTTGTTTTGCTATCCTAAAAGCTCAAAAATCTAACTCTATAATGGGATGAAAAATAAGCCAGAGTCGCCAGTTGACGAGCCAGCGATGCGATTACGAGATACAGGCGGTTTAAATGAACAATTAAAAAAAAAAAAACAAAAAGAGATTAAGGAGAAAGAATATGAAGGATAGAAAAAAAGAATTAAAAATCGATTAACAATTATGCGATTGATAATCACAGTAGTTCGTGTTTTTCAGGCACCTTTGCTTACAAGCTAATATTCAAATAAATATAAATAATAAACGTTGTTGGCGTTGACACGAGTCGATAAAAAAAAAAAGAAGACGTATCGTAACTCTATCGATAATGAAATATGAATATAGAAATAATCGTATTAAAAAAAAGGAGAAAAAAAAAGTAAGAGTAATAGTAAAATTCTAAACTGCAACCTCTTGAGTATTTAGCGAAGCACATACATGTATGCAACATTTATGTACTTTCAAAAGTTCTTTCATAGTACTATATTCTGTGACGAATCGAGTATCATAGTTTCGTAATAACAGCGTAATGAGCACTTAAACGCTAACCTAATCAAATTATGAACGATTAATCAACGAACGCGCATAGACGTAGCGTATGCGTTTATCACGAATGTTCTGTGTATTCTTTCACGTTTTGCTTTTTCCTCTCTGTTGTTGTTCTCTAGTTGCGCGTTTTTTGCCATGAGCGAAAATCATGCTTGAGCCATTGACAAAGTATATTTACGAACGCGCGCGCGCGCGCGTATGTGTGTGTGTACCACGCGACGTCAAGCGTCAGCGTATTGCGTATGCGTATTCGTAATTCGTATGCGTATTCGTATTCGTATTCGTATCCGTATTCGTACTCGTATTCGTATGCGTATTCGTATGCGTATGATCCTTTTTCCAAATTGCGTGATTAACCGGGAAATTCTACGGCATCTATGTACCCGGGGCTGGATCCAAGGCGACTTGTCTTTTTAAAAAAACTGTCGGGAATACAGAAGGCGCACGTGCGAGATTACTCATTACACTTTTCATTCGGAGTCCTACTCGCAATCCGAAGTAATAACGTAAACCAATAAAAACTAATCTAACAGACTTAATCGACACCGTTCTTACGCGCTCATTGAAAAAAGAAAAATCAGTTACATGTACATACGCATCCCATAATGTGTACCGTGTGTTTCAACAACGAAAAAATTGTTCGGCCAACAGCGAGACGCTTTTCGGTTTTCAAAGAAATATTTCAGAAGAATTTCAAATAGTTTTCCTTGTTTTTCTGGTTTCTGTTGTTTCTGTGAAGCAGCACCACCAGCCGAATGATAAATAAACCGATAAATCGTAACACCAAAAATCGTCTGGTCACGAAAATGTCTTCGTTGCCGTGTACGATAAACCTTATGAAATATCTTGCGTATGTTTTGTACTATTGTACGAAAATTGATTCACAATTGAATTTGTCGTCGTATGAAGCAGGTATAAAAGTCGCTGGATATTTTTATCGAAATTGATCTATGGCTTGATCTTGACAACAATGATGCACAGGGTATCGTCTCTGATCCGACTAGTAGAAACAATTGGAACTTTTCATGTAATCTCTACAATACATTGGTTTGACTTTATAATGTGTATCGCGATTGTTATATTTGACTTGATCGAATTTTTCGGAATGATTACCAAAACGAATAGATTTCACGAAAACAAAGAAAAAAAAAAAAAATAAATAAGTGAAAATAAAACGAAAACAACAGATTTTTAGACGCACTTCATACTTGCATCATTAGTCATACCGTTAGTATGATAATAGTTAGACACAATTGAGCCAGTTATAACAATATTAGATGCAAATAGGTACTTTAAATTAAATTTCCCAGGAAGCCTATATACGATTAAACAGGACATATCAAGTTCTGATATAAAAATTGATATTTTGAATAAGCATTAACTAGGTTGTTGGAATAAGCTGGAGGATAAGCCCTCTAAATGTGATAACACCCAAAAGTATTTTAATGGAATAAGTAATAGTCGTATTGACGAAAGCACCTGAATCTGTTAATTGCTGAATAATTAGAAGAAAGATAAGTCATAATATGAACTTATATGTTTTCTGATTCTCCATTCGTCTATTGACTTTTAATCGATCTAGCAAATCCAAAGTCAATGCGAACTACTCCAGAAGTACTAGAGAAATTGCCCGTTCGAATATATTGTCCGCCAGCCAGCGTGGATCGTGAAATAACGAAACCAACACGTTTCGCGAACTCTCGTGAAATATGCGAAAGCAAAAAATAATGCATCGAAGAGCTAATCGTCACCGACATATAAGTTCATACTAACACGTCGAGTAACTGTCATAGGGAATTGTTATAGAACCTACTAATACTTACATTTTCTCCAGGACCTCCGAAACCACCCAGATTATAGTCACCCATTCCACTTCCACTGTCTTCTCGTGGTGTACCGGGACCTCCGTTAGCCGGGCTGTTTTTCATTCCGTCGAGACCATCGCCGTTTAGAACAGGACCCATCGTGTTTGGTCCCATCGGACCCATTGGACCTCCTTCTGGTCCGCCACTCATGGGAAAGTCCTGATCAAATTAGCGGTATCATTAGAAAAATTCCCAAAAATTATATCATCGTAAATATCAAACAATCGGTTTTACGAAATATATAAACATACTAACAAGAACAACAAAGTGTACTTACGCCAGGCATGTTTCCTCCAGGTACTGGTTTCATCATGGTATACATATTTTCACCGCCGCTATTACTACTATCTTGTGGACTGGGCATAATTGGAGTACCTGGGCCTGGAGGACCCGTTGATCCTGGTGGTCCTCCATAATTACCAGGCGACGATGACGAGTAATTCATTGGCTAGAAGCACAGAGAAGTCGCGTTACCGATTATGAAATTTCAAACCTCGGTCTACTACGTACATGTGTTTGCTCACTAGTGCAATAAATTATTTGTTTCAACGAATAATGTATAACAATGAATTTGTACTGTGTACGTACCGTAGATGTGTTAGGTTGCCACTGTTGTCTGCCAGCTGGCCCAGCCATACTCATGGGTGGCATTCCAGGTCCTCCTGGACCTCCGGGACCTAAGCTACTGTTAGGAGGTGGTCCTCTTATTCCTGGTCCGTAACTTCCTGGTCCCATCGGACCCATTCCAGGTCCCCTTGGCGGGTTCATCCTTGGATTCATGGGATTCATGCCTGGAGGAGCTAGTAACAAAAGCAACCTTTGATACATCTGTTTAGAAACGTACAAGTATTAATACTGTTCTAATTCCATGTTAATACTAAATGCTAATCGTGAATCATCGGACTAACGGCAAATCATGTGGCTTTCAAGCTTTCTTTGTTCCTTTAAAGACGTGAGATGCTTAACAAGTACATAACGAGAAAGAAGGTGTTCAAACACTGTTTCCCCTTTTTCGACACGCTAAAAAGTGAAGTCATGCTTTGCCGAAGTCGAATACATAATGAAGCGAGTGGACGGCATGCTGAATTGGTAATTGCGTCTACATAATAAATAAATCAAGTAAAAAGCTCATGCGTAGGATGAAAACAGCACTACCAAATATTGTTTTGCAAACTGTTCCAGTTTGAAAACAACCGATAGAAAACAATGGGTTTTGTTTGTGCCAGACACATGACAAGTAAGACAATCAAACAGCAGTATCTACGTTTAATCGATACCGAACAGCAATATCTACATTTAATCGACACGAACAGCATTATTCACATGATGTTGTCATACGATCTTTTGTAAATATAAAAGCACAGTGGAATCGAAATATTAATGCGGTGTACATATTATTCATGTTTATGCGAATCATCGCGAATACGTTAAAACACTCAATTCGTATCATGGTGATTTGTAGTTACAGCAAGGTTTGTTAGCCACAATATTCCATACATTTAATTACCTATGTGCAGAGATTAAACTTGACAGAGTTCTAACTTGATACTCGACGTAAACGAAAGTATACACTTGGTAATGTTAAGTCTGCCACTCTTTTTCTTTTTTTTTTTAAGAGAACATTGTTTCTCATAGGCAAAGTGGGCTACTCTATTAAAATTGCATCTAATACATTGACTTGAAGATCAAGTGAGCAAGTATTTATACACAGAAACTAAGCTAGTGCAATTATTCATGAAAGTGAGAACAAAAATTTTAAGACGAGCAGGAGAAAAAAAACTAAAAAGTTAGGCTTGACTAAGTCATGTGAGTGTGATTTGGTTGCTGGGTTGCTTCCTACCTTGCCACCCTACAAATTCTCCAGCTTCGCCTGAGGAACACAAGAGCACACATTAGTACGGCAGGTAGGTAAGGTCAGGTTGATGGCGGTAAGGTCTAGTTACTTTGCGGTCGCATAGTGAATAGATTCGAAAAACCATTTCGACTGTGAAAATATATCATTACAGCATGTTGACGAAACAACAAGTCCAACAACTATGCGAACAGTACACTTTGAAGAACCAGAATTTATTCATTCTTGAAATATACAATATATTCGTATAAAACATTTATCGCAACGCAATTAGATATTTAAAAACAACCAACAGAAAATAATGTAGTTATTTTTTTGTTACTGTGAATTGTAGTCGTCGATCCATAAAAATTGTTAAACATATTAAATTAAAAAAAAAGAAAAAAGAAAAGATACAAGTTTAAACTGTTAAAACGAACGAAATCGAATGAACTTAGAAATCTTGTTTGATGTGATGCATCTACACTCTATGTATACGGACAAATTCAATTACAAAAGGATTTAAATAAACAAAAACTACACCACTGCATGTAACTAGACAATTCAAAAACCAATCCACTCCACATCACAGCAATCCAATCCACTTTCAATAATTACTGATTTATTTATTGCTGTGTGGTTTTTGGTATGCATGCGTCTATGCCATTCTCCTCTCGCAATTATCATCAATACCAGAAAAAAAATCAATGTGTATCTAGCATAAAATTAAGCTCTTACCTTGCCTAGTTGGATCCATACTGTTTGGCATCATTGGCTGTCCAGGAGGCTGAACAAACCAGTAGTGGGTAAGTAAAGATCGTGTGTACGTAAAGGCATAGCATAATTAAACTTCAGTCATCACCGGAAACCTATCGATAGGCTTTCTAATTACTGCTGGACGTACTGTATGTTCTAACATTTTCTCTTAATTAATCGCTATCGCTGTAGAATGATGTACATATTAAAATGTCACCAATCATCGATTCTCAGCGGAATATCGAGCGACTGCCGGTGTAGCTGAAGCGTTACGGTACAGATTGCAGAAAATACTAACACGTACCCCGTTAAAATCATTTCCCATCTGTGGCATGCGAACTCCAGGTCGTGGTCCAGGTGGATATCGTGGACCCATGAACTGTAACAAGTCAGGAACATTTACGTTAAATAATTTTCATCTTGAAACATTGTTGAGAGGGTAAAAAAAGAGAAGGTCAATCACAAATCGTAGCTATTATATAATACATTGTGAGAGTCACATACCAGGCAGCCACAATAAGCAATAGATCACATATGTTAGGTCACATAACATTTGCGCTTCGATGAAAATCAACACAGTGTGCTCTATGCATCTTTCGCATGTCGGTGTGCAAAGAAAATTACAAACAACAAGGATCCATATTCAATGAAGAGTAGATTGAAAAGTAGATTGAGGTAAGTCGAAGAATATTGTACATTTAGATCGAGTCTTACCTTCAGATACATCATTCTAATAAAACTGGTAATTATTGTTCCTTGAAATCTTATAGCACCCAGAGAATTTGACCTTACCTTAATGTACCGTAGTACTACATTGTGCGCTTTCATTGGAACTATTTAATAGCGCGATACTGTTAACTTTGAATACACACGTTAACTAAAAACACAGTTACAGAGTTAGCTAGTTAATCTAGTATATCGGATTTCACAAAACTATAGACAACTCGGGTGTTTCTAGCAGTTCTAATTGCTTACTACACTTGTGAAAACATCTTTCGATATGTTTTGTTTGTACAGTCTATCGTGTTTGAAAGTACATAAGCTGAAAATCGTAAAGTAGAGCTAACTTTGACAGGAAGGAAGCAACTTTGAGCGAACAGTCTTAGGTACACAATGATACAGTGTAATGAAAGTGGATAAAGTGATTCTCCATGAGTGACGGTGTACGTGTCGAATGAGGCTTACCTGAGTGGACATCATCTGCGAGTGTGGGGGCGGGGGTGGCTGGGGGTGCTGGGGGGATGGCTGTGATGAGGGGTGTGTGGGCGGAGATGGTCGCATTGTCGAGTTGTTCTGCAACAAGCAACGCAAACGACAGACATGTAGCAACACTGCGATCCAGGCAACAGCTAGACTAGAAGGCTTGGGTATGATTGTGTTAATAACTATGTCAGACAGCACCTTAAAAATCTAAAAGATAAAATTATCAAAATGATCCGCACCGACATTATAGTTGAATGTAACTTTGCTTGTCCAATTCAAATTCACGGCAAGGAGGGTGTTTCCGGTACCGTTACAATCCCTATTGTACGCGTACCGATTGTAACATACAATGTTTACTTTATCCCCGATACAATGCCATTTGCAATAACAATTTTGTGTCTCCAGTATCTCGAGCAATTGAATCTCTGCAAATTTTCGTTTTCAAAAATGTTTTCTTGAACGCTAAGCTACTTTCTAAGCAGGCTTCTGTATTGACATATCAGATCTTTGAAAAAATGCAATCATAGCTGACATTCAGCGTCTCTGTGGCACACAGTGTTTACATATAGGAGAACTGTTATATCAGTTTTACATGTAATTGTTTCGAGAATTAGTACATGCTCCCATGTATAAAACTCATAAAAGATCAGAATAAGGGCATTCATCTTACATATATACATATTAAAAACAAGAAAACATTGTATGTAGTATACAAGTGTGATCCTAAAGATGGAATAACCAATATTTTGTAAATGTTTCAATAAACAATACAACTCGCAACTCATAAAGTCAAGAAATGATTGCAAAGATCTCGTACGAATAGTAAATCAGCCCAAGGTAGAATATTCTAAATTCGTTCACCCACTATACAAAAATATTAGAGCTAGAACTATTTTCTAACATCTATAGAAATCTCTTCTGGTATACTTTCGAGGTCTGATGATCATATGCAGATAGGAGATCGTAGAGTGAAAATGGTAAAGGAACGCACATACAAGTGTTAGATACGTAGCAGAGAGAAAATAAGTACATAGATACAGTGTAAACAAGCATGGCATGAGAATCTTGATTAAATGTACACTTGTTTCAAAACTTATATGTAATTAAGTTCATTGTGTATTAGTTTTCTTTATGCTTACTAGAATGTAGTGTATCCAAGTATGCATGTATCTGTGAATATATGATTTTTACGTGACAGGACAGACCTCTTGTAAACTAGCATATATATCCCAAAATTATATTGCATGTACAACTTATTTGGCATATAATACTTCCCTTCATTTGAACAGTATGTACAATAGCATAGTTACGTAGATACTAATTCAAAAAGACAAATACGTGTTACAAATCGTATAAATGAAGTACAATTGTTATCAATAACTTTAAAATTTGTAGAAACGCGTCCTGCTTGTAAAACATTGAACAACTGTTACACGCTTTGAATCAAGTGTAGAATTGTAATGAATGAGAATTGTAACTAGGCATAACAATGATAACAGATAATTATACATAGTCCTGTATATACATATGAATACTAATGACATATGTCTATATACATTAACAGTTTGTCGAACATTCTCTCATTTTTATAGTCGTGAAAGAACAAGTAGTAAAGGAATTATTGTGCGAACAAGAAATTGTTATCCACATATACATATCCCTAAAAATACAATGAAAACGGTACTGTACTGTAATATTAGAACATATTTGAGTTAACAAAATAGTTTTCTAGATACATTCCTTTCTTGTCCGAAATTTAACAACTCGAACGTGATAATAAATTACACAGACATATCAAAATAGATTAATATCGATTCAGAAATTTTTTAGTTTCTTGAGTAGAAACAACTTATTCGACGAATTCAAGGAAAATGAAAGTACCAATGTTAAACAGGTGTGTATAAACTTACAGGAAAGAATGCAGAAGGCATTGGTCCTCCGGGCATACCATCGTTGGGTGGCATTTGACCTATGGGGGATGGCGCGGGTCCAGCATTCTGAAAATATTTTACAATTATTTAACTAGCTCGTTATAACCTTCAAACATTTCTACATTCGATATAAGCGTACTTACATGAGCAATGCCGTTGACTCCGTAACCGCTGTTTACAAAGCCCTGTCGACAGAAACATTTTTTAAACGATATTTATATGATTCGAAAATACAACATGTACATAGTAAAGTTAATATACACTAACATAGTCGTGAAAAGCTTTGGCTTCGCTACTGTGTTCGCAGGAATCTCGTCTCTCAGGTGCCGCTGAATATAGGTCCCAGAATACACTGAAACGTTTTACAGTAAATTAATGTATCTTAGTATTCATGGTATCTTCTAGACTCTATACAAGCAACAGTGCTTACCACCACCAAGAGTGTAAAAATCCAGGTGGTTCCCCAAGAGTGATATTCTTTTCCCATCGTATCTGTGCGATAAAATAACGGTACATAATTTATCTCGAAATTCGTATTATTCTCGAAGAATAGAGTACATACCTCTGACAAGAATGTCTGTGCTGCTTTTTGTGCGCCAACATGCAATAAATATTCGTACACGTACAAAGCTAATCTGAAACAGTATAAATTATTTTAATCGTAGTACGAGGAATACGTTCCAAAACATAAACGGATTCGTTTGCCAGACGCTTAAAAAAAAAATACAAAGGTTTCGCGTCTAAGTAAATTCATTGTCAAATAAAATACAGACTTCATAGTCTATAGAATCTTAATTGTCGGTTACTGTTACGAATGAATCGGATTCTCAATTACCGGTACGCGGCACTAACAAAACAATGATGTCCGATCAAGTGTCATCGTTCTGATATTTTCCGTATACTACTTCGTGGTGTGTAAATGATAAAAACATGGCGCCCGATCGGCCTGGCTCGCGAGACAAGTGATTCCAGTGAGCCATATAGCACGCAGTTCCAGGTGAATTTACGAGAAAGCAGTTTGTGGAGCAGACTGTCAGGTAAACAACGTCGATTCACGCGAACACGTTCGTCCCGGAGTTTCTCCAGAGACAAAAGAAAAAGAAAGATAGACGGATGGGCATATTGTTGTTTTGAAGTAATGTTTAGGAAATCGATCGTACCGTTTGTAACAGAATCAGTGCATTATGCCCGCTTCTGTTAAAGTGTCAAACAATTTCCGGAATATTTACGTCAAACGTATTCTACAATTACAAGCAGATCATTGCAAATTGCAACTCGAAAGCAGAATCGAGCAACACCGCGAATATTCCAATCGGTAAACTGGAACGATCCGATTCTCCGGTTTCGAACCGACCGATAAGTACGTGCACGCACGCTCGGTGTATAGAGAGAGAAAAAAAAATGGAGTCACTGATCGATCAATCGGTAAATATTTTTTATGCCTTAGTTTTCTATCGGAGCATTTGCTGTTTGAAATTATACGTACTTTTCTCTCGCCTGTGAGTCCGAGGGTACCGCGGACCCCTTCCCCTTCGCGTACATCTTCGAAGACTGTCAATTTCTTCCAGTGTAAACAGAACCACCGTTTCGTTCGAGCCAACAATGTCCGACAGCGGCGCAGAACGGGGAAGAACCGCGAACGTGCACCCGTCCGTCGACGTATTTATTTATTTTGTTCCCTCACTATCGGTGTTCGAAGGAACGATTCGAGAGAAGTACAACGCGCATACTAGATATCCGAACGGAAAGAAAGAACAAAAAGGAAAAGGCAACGAAGCCGAACACGACGGGAATCGTATCCCTTTGGTCACACACACGTCACGAACACGTCGAGCCACAGCCGTGGCCAGCAGCCTATACTAGATACAGTACTTCGCATCATGGCTCGACGAATTGCGGACGCATGACCGCGGAACGAACGCGCGTCGTCATCGTTCGCAGACTTCGCGCTCTTCTTTCCCTCTCTCCCCGCCGCCTGTATACGCGTTCGTTCAGTTCCTCGGTCTTTTCTTCTTTTCCAGCAGCTTTTCACCCTCGTGTACCTTCCGTTCGGTTCTATTCCCCTTTCTCTCTTTCTCTCACCGATTAATCACAGTCATAAGTCACCCAGCCTCTCTCGTTCTTTATCGTGCGTAAACGACGTCGCGCGTCCTCTCGGCGAACTTGCGTTCGGTCACTTCACTCTCTTCAACCTCGGCTCGCTCACCTTACCTCTCCTCACCGCGCCTCGCCTCTCCTTGCCTCACCTCACCTCACCGCACCGCACTCTACTCCGTGTCCCACCTCACCTCATTAAAGATACAGACGAACGAATGGATGGACAGACGGACCGACCGACACACGCTCGTGCTTCGACTCGTCACGAAGTTCACTCGAGGGACCCGATACTGTATCTACACTGTACACCGATTTCCGAACCCTTGATATGCGTCCGTCGTCACCGGTCTCAGACGCATCTCCTTCGTCCCCCCCCTCCCCAACCTGAACCTCTATGTATATTTTTCTGCCTCTTCCTTCTTTTTTTTTCTATCCGTAGCTACCTATCCGGTAGTGAACGAGGACGAAGCGTACGGTGTCGTTTCTACACACGCTCTCGCGTGCGCGCGAGCGAGCGACACCAGTCGACTTCTTCTGTGTAAAACGTGCGACGAGCCGCGCACAGCTGTGTTTGTTCTCTTGTTCGTACACGCCGCGTACGCGTAACACTAACAAAGAAACACGCCGACCACCGACCGACTGCCTGTCTTCCTTCCCCCTCTTTTCGTTGCTGTCTGCTGTCTATCCTTACCTAGCGTGCTACCTCAACGAAGCTGCGCGCGCAACCAATACTTTTCACGTCAGGACCGTACGTAAGTTAGTTTTTATCGCCCCCCTACTATACGACTTCGATTTTTCTCTTTTTTTTTAACAATTTGCTCGATTTCTCGATACGATCGATTCCTCGTTCGATGGACTATGCTCAAAAGTAGATATCGGTCAAGAATTTTTTATAGTTTCACAAGTTCCGCGCTGTTCGGATTTTTTCCATGAGAAAGTCACGCTTCGAATAGATATGATTTAGAATAGAGAATTTGTTATTATTCAACCCCGAGAACCGTGTTTCGAGATGTAAGTACATTGATTTCGTTGGATAACAACGCATTCGATCGGCGGAAAATAACCGGGAACATCCTCGGTACGTCGTTGTGGACAAACTGTCGGAAAAGTGGATACGGATGCACCTATCAGAGATACGTTCCTGATTGCAACGCTACGTGCTATTGGATGCCAATCGTTGCACGACGAGGTGTTTGCTGTATCTGTATACCCGAGCACGCATACATTAACATGTACGTATGTACGTATGCGGACGTACAGGCTATCGGGACATGTATATACGTACGTATATATACGTCTACATGTATACGTAGAGGGGATAACCGAATACAACCGAACACCGGCGAACATTGCCGATGCAAAATAGCCGACAATTGACTGAACGTCGAGGGGTCGGGCAGAAAAGAGACAAGCCATTCCTTCGGGTGTGCATCTTCCCCTTTCTTAATTTTGTCACGATACGAATGGATCATGCGTTGCAAAATACCGAAAACTCAAACACCATATCCGTATATCCTGTCTTTATCAGAGAATACAACCTATACAACTTTACGGGTCGTAGCATATCTTTGAGGTTTAGCTCATTGCAAGACACGGTTGTATACACACATCCATACACAGATGTATCATAATAGATGCTGTTTTAGTAAAACTAACTATCGAAGAGATACATTTTACCGATAAAAATTAAATATCGCAAGGTTTTATGCAAATGTTTCAGATATTCCGTCTAAAAATTATTTCGAAACGAGTTAGCTGATCGGGATAACGATAGGAGTGGTAAGGAGGGGGGTTAGCGGCTGCGGCGGCGACGGCTGTAGTGCACGTTCATTAATTAATTCGAAAACAATCGCATATGTACGTTATAGAAAAAATATTGAATTGATATGTACTAATATGGTTGTATTTGCATAGTTTTACGAATTCCCCGATGGATGGTCCAGGGACGCTCACGTGGGAAGAATTTATCGAGAACGCCGTCAGTTTTATAGAACTATCGAATAAAATTTGTGATGGATGGGAACTACGAGGCAACAAGGTGAATCAAACATTCGAAGATTAATCGTGCTTCGATCGATCGTTCGATACATCGAAATTTTCATTGATTCTGTATATGTACATAATTTGCAGGATGTACCCGGAGAGGCGTATCTTGTTAGACAGAAAAAACATTTGTTCCCTGAGAATGATTCGATGTTGAAAAGTAACGACACCGAGGACGATTTAAATTTCGAGTTAACGTTAACGGACGACCCATTCGAAGCCCCCTCTACAATCGAGAAACCATTTGTCACGGAACACCATGTATTGTGGTCCATGAGCTACGGTGTTCCCGTATTGTACTTTCATGGCTGGAAATCAGGTTGCGACACAATTATATGTATATTAATACATATGCATCTCTATATGTATTGTCAGAAGATGAATTTCGAAAAAATTAAACATCTGATCGCGCATCGCGTATCGCGTTTCACGACTACTCGTGGTTATTCGTTAATCTCACGACGTCCTGTTCATCAAAAATATAAGATTTCTATTACAAGCGCCGACTGATCACCACTAGACCTTAATCTGGTATGTACCGACTGTTGGAAGTGGCGAGCGACATAATGCTGATTGTTCCTTCGATTTTAGCCTATCTCGAACTAGGCTAAGAAGGCACCGAACAGAATAAAACTGACTAAAGACGAAAGATGATGGGGAAACAAAAGAAATCTGTGTTTTACATGTAGTAGATGGATAGCGCGCATTTCGATAGTTTGCCCGTCCGCTGTAAGAATGTGCATACCACACATACGTTTCAAAGACGTTTGATCGGTTGTGCCAGTAGCTTCTTCGTTCCCTTAATATTCGCTTTTCGACAATAATTTTCTACACGATATATCCTTTATGAACGATGCGACGATAAATAGTGATGGTAATTGTTTGCTTCTACAGACTTCCCTGGCATTAATCCGATAACCGTGCAAGAGGCCCAATCCCTAGCAGGTTTAAACTATAAGGAATTGTCGCAAGCCATACATCCTATTCTTGGTACTCCATTCCTATATTTGCATCCCTGCAAGTCGCAGGAACTTTTACAATTAACATGCAAGAGGTATCTAACGCCGCGGCAAGTTTAATCGTCTCAGCGATTAAGCGTTATCGATTATGTAATATTTGTATTTTTTTCCAGTAAAAACAAACTGGTCAGCTGGCTGAGCACCATCGCCCCATCTGCTTTTCTGAAGCTACAACCTCTATATTACAATTTGACCGTATGAGTTATGCTATTCGGGTAGGAGCAATTTAAAATTTCGATACAATGTTCATGTAAAATTTGTAATAGCGCGCTAACGCGAATCTGTCTATAGAATAAACAAGAGAAGAGAAGTCTTGAGGTTTTTATCGTCGACTTCGGCCATGGTTCAGGGTAGACGCCTTTAATTAGACGGATAATGAAACGTTCGAGAGAATCACCTGCGACTTACCGCCGCTGCGCAGATGACATGTGTCAAGAAGAGCCGAAGATTCGGCTTAAGCAATGGTCAACGATTGGTCGGCTCGGCAGGTTAAATTTGCGGGAGCCAATCACGCTCGACAGCTCGTGCCGTTCGCTCGACTCTCCCCTCCTCTTCGACGCCCCACCACCCGCGCGCTTTTCGAATGCTGCGGTCGGATTGTACATTCCTCGTAGGGACACAGTCCCAGCAGTGTCATCGCACAGTATACTCGTACATGAAAGCGTGCTACGACCAGTGATTCCGACGTACGCGTACGTCATTTTTCTCCTCACTGACGCTAAAACGCGCCTGTATCCGTTTATCCGGTAAACACCTACGACCATAAATTCGGGTCTCGTATTCGTTCTTTTCGTCTCGACCGGAATCGGTGCGTGCTTAACTGTGCACACGGACTGTCCTTTTTTTCGAACAAGGGAACGAACACGCGAAGAACATTTTCCAAGGTAAAGAATTCATATTACATCGTTTCGATCGTCTCTCGCCGAATCGGTCGTAAACATTCGAGCAAGCGAGTTTCGATCGACATTGAAATTTTCAATTCAGATACTTTAAGGCACGTCGAGTCGTAGATTATCCAATGAAAAGCATGTTGTCGCGCGTCGTTAAAGTCGCGTTTCTTCTATTAGAGACGATTCTTAATAGGGTCCCATCGGGCTAATCCGTTCGTAGGTGCTGACCCATTAGTGAGCGACATCGACTGTATATCGATACCGAACTAGACGTATATGTGCTTACTTATGTATGTATATCGTATCCCGGGTCGACAGGCGGTGCTGCTACTCTGAAAGTGCAATCTGCGTAAAATTACGTGCGTTGAAATCGATTAAAAGAATAACGCTACCACCTACATATCTACATTGAAGAAACAAAATCTTTTTGGCTCCTAGCATGGAAGAAAGCCGATCGTTGTTCGTTTATCGGTTGTACGAAACGGAAATAACGAATTTTTCGTTTTCCATGAACACGCATAATTTCGTAATTTGATCTTGATTATTTCGCCGAGAGAAGATTTTGCAAGTTATAACTTTCGAAGAAAATTGTCCGATTTAACGTCTTCTAATTTTAATAGAATTTCGATCGATTGCCATTCGACGAAACATATTAAATATTGTTGCGCTCGTTTAAACATACGGATCGTTGGCGCCGTTTGATCGCATGGTGTAAAAATCTAGATTTCGCTCGGTTTTACTCGGCCAATTTTGTTTGAGCAAAGAATTTGCAAAGTAAGAAAGGGAAACGATATGAATTACCGTTAACCCTTTGCACTCGAAGCTATTTAAACCCCAAAACAAAACATTTCGTTCGACCTACAAACGAAAATGGTACAATTTACTCGTACAATACTGAAATGTTTAGTAATTTATTAAATACGAACAAATTTAATAATTTAATAAATATTTTGAATAACAGCCACCATTCGAGTGCTAAGGGTTAATATCGAGAGTGATTAGTCGCGAGCAAAACCTAACCCCACTTTTGCAAATTAGCTATTATTGTTGCAAGTCAAGTTTCCGTTGCTCGAACCGTGAACATCGTTAACAAGGTGAAAAATTGAAGATGATCCGTCGACTTCCAAAGCAAAATGAAACGTAATTGGTTGATTCGAGTAGTTTCCTTCGAACAACCGGTACAGCATCCGTTTTACGCTGAATCGAATTGAAACTAATAATAATCAAATCCGATGAGATTACTCGATGGAGACCATTCGATATATTGTTCCAAAAGGAACGTGTTCGATCGAGAAATCGTACCGCAGCACGGACAAAACGAAAATCGTTTGCGCGGGGATTTGGCGCGCAAGCGTACAAGGACGATCGACCAATTTTTACGCGGGAGAAATAGCCGCGACGCATTATCGTATAACATTCGTTGAAAATTGAATGTTTCGATCTGAAATTTCGACAGGGATAGCTCGATAGGTTCACAGTTAACGAAACGACGAGTAAACCGATCTTTCCGCGTTCACCAGGTAATACATTTGTACATATTTATTTATAAGAGAGACCGATCGTCACGTAATCGTTACGATAAGATACGACAAGATAGTTTTTTCCGTTTTTGTTCATCTTTGCAGAGGCTACGCGTCGCGAAACACCCGGTGACAAAACGCGTACGAGAAACAAGCGGGAAATTCGATTTCTGCGAAACGGGTGATCGAGATCGGCGAGCCTTCCCGATTTGTTTTCACGATGAGCACACAACGGACACGTAAATTGGCCTTTGAAAGTGTAGCACGATAATGCTCATTCATTTATACTGCATAAAATACCCCCGCAACCACGAATTACCGGCAATTTAATGAACTATTATAGAACCGGCCGCGTGACGCAATCGGCCGATAATACACAAGCGGACGATGGGATCGAAACGTGGGCGGAAACTGTTCGAACTGTTCGAATCGTCTTTTGTGGTCGCTACGTATCATTTATCGGTCCGATCGGACTCGATCGTTTCGCTAACGAACAAACAAACGTGTCGAGCGAGTCCGATTCAAACACTATGATGAATATTCAAAGCCCTCCCCGAGGATAGAGCCCCCGGCGAAAAATCACGATTCTCACGCTTCCTGCTTGTTTTCACGCGACAATCTTTCTTGGCTGTATCTCTCGCTGCACCCGTATTCTTTATGTCGGGCAGCTTTTGCCAAGGTATTGTTGTTTCACCTTGATTCGATGCATATTTCAAACTATACTTATTCAACGTTTCGTTACAACGTTTCGAACAGCTATTGGGTTGTCCGGAAAGTTCGTGCCGATTTTTAAGGGAAACTCAAACGCACGTACATTTAACACTAAATCTACCGGTGAAAATGACCGGTTCCAGATTTTTATTGTACAATTACTGACGTTATAAAGATGCTTTCGTAGGAAATGATTAAATAAAATAGATTTAGTAGAGCATGTATTATAATACGAATCGCACAAGATTCTAAATATTATAATTGAATCAACAATAATTTTTATAAGAAAACATGTATCACTTAATTTGAAGGCTCGGTGCGTTTAGTGTTAAATTTCGGTATACATTTATTGAATTATTACAAGTGCCATTTTGTTCCACAATCTTTCTGCATCTTTCACGCAACCTGCGTTTTTCGGCGAAATACTTTGAAATATGATTGTTTATGTCGACCAAAGAGTTAAAGTTTTTGTCATTATGGAAATTTTGTATTGACCTAAAGAGATGAAAATCTGAGGGTGTAATTTCTGGTTAATAGTCATAGTCAACCATGCTCCAACAACTTTTGGTAGAAAAAAGCATCAAATGCCTATAATTCACTCTGTTTACTTCCATATTTAACGCTAAACGTATCGAGCTATAAATGTAACAGGTACATATTTTACCTTATAAAAATGACAAGATTTAATTTATTCAGACTGCGCAGTTCTTATTGCAATGCGTGCCCTACTAAAGATATTTATTGAGTCGTTGCTCATGAAAGCATCTTTATAATTTCAAAAATTATCAAATAATAAATCTAGAGCCGGTTATTTGATCGGTGATGGTGCGTTTACTGTTAAGAGCGTATAAAACTAACAAAAATTAATGTATTTTAATCAAAATTTTTTCTAAAAACGCCTGAAAGATCACCTTTTCAGACTATGTACACATACCATTTGTTTTCAATCATTCCAATAATACCATTTACAGAAAAACGGCACGAACATTCCGGACAATCCAATTATTTGATGCGCGGAAAAATGAGATTCCCATGTCGGGAATCAGCGCATGAATCTACATTTACAAAATTTCCTTTTTTTTTTATTATTTTCCATCGGAAACTGAAGCAATTGGAACAAGCAATTTTCCTAGGATCACGTGCCACGAGTTGCGAGCAAGCCACCCCCGGCAAACTCCGTTTTACCGAGTCGCTCATTTCACGTTTATGGAGTCGCATTACGATCGCGTAACGAATTCGCGGCGTTATCTAATTGCGTACAAACCAGAAGCGTTCGCGTGAATGAATAATTGTTTAACCCACGGCCTCGCTGACACTCTCTTTCTCTCTCATAAGCGCGCATACACACACGCTGCCTCTGTCTTTTGCTCTCTTTCTTCTTCTGCACGTTGATCTTCGAGAAACTATGCTGCCGAGCCGGTTCGGTGATACGCAGACGTAAACATTTGTCGTGGCCGCGCAATCGTTTGAATCAACGAGGATCAACAACGAGAACGGCGGATCGATCTCTCGTTCGATATCGATTTTACGGCTGTAAAAGGGACCAGCTCGAATCAGATTATTTCATTTGACAGTGGGAAAACGTTCTACCGCTTTTGGTCTCCGGAATAATCGATTTTCGAGGATCAAACCGCATTTCGAGTAGACCTCTCGACGAGCCTGTCTGGTCAACGCCGACCGATTCTACTTATTCCGGCAGTGAGCTAGTCGTAACAACGCGACGACGCGCGTCGCGACACGACAAGCAGCATTTTCAAAATAAATTGTTTCGTAACGGAACCTTGGGCACGGAAATATTGTTGCACGATTTCCGTACAGTTTTCGTACGGCCGAACTTGACGTTAATTATTACAATAACGACGGAACGGAGGTGGGATCGAGGCGAGGGACAGAGTCGCGTCCGCTCGTTTTGTTTCTTTGGTGGTCAATGGGCACAAAAGGGAGGAGGAAGGAAGTTGTAATACTTTGAAGTGTTTCTCGTCGGTTCGGCTCGGTTCGGTACGGTTCGGTACGGTTCGATATGGTTTGTTGCGGTGCAGTGCGGTGCTGTGCGGTGCGGTGCGGTGCGGTGAGGCACGCCGGTGGCAGGAAGGATAGAGATGGGTCAAGTTTGTAATTGATTTCGTTCGGGTCATGCGCTGAATTAAATTAAAGAATGGGACACAGGCCTCGACGATTGCGATCTCCTCGGGTCCGAACGGACACCAGCTGGTGGTTGCGTTCGAAATACCCGCCCCACACCGGACGACCAAAAATATCAGCAATTTGATTTCGAAAAGCTCGGCACTCCTGTCTAGTAATGGTTTCGTTGCCGACAGATGTTATTGCGCTCGTCGGACCATGGATCACGCGTGAAACCGATCCGACAGACGATTGTGTCTAAACGAAGACAATGCCATTGAGACGCGGAGCTTCTGGGAACGAAATTAAGTTTGATCGAGAAAATGGTCATTTAGCGACATAACTCGAGAAGCTAACAACGTGAAACTCTTGTAAATCCGGGTCAACGTAAAGCCGAGCTCAATTGGAAATTCGTCGCTCGATGTAATTTCATTTTGTCGTGCGATGTATTCGATAGTACGGACAAAATCGAAACGATCCCAAGCTAAATTGATTTAAAGAAAAATGAGCAAATTGATCGAAGGTGGAGAGGTTAAACAGGTCGAACGTTAAACGCCTGAAAGCAACCGGGATAGCAAGACGCGAGCAAAATGGGTCGCTTTTACGAGCCTTGCGAGTCGAGTCGAGTCGCGGCGTATCGTGTCGAGAGGAAGAAAGCCTCTGCACAGGCAACCCCGTTTACACCCCATTTTCGGTCTCCGCAAAATGGACGATAGAGCGTGCTGTGTCCTTTTGCGAAAGTCGAGCTCTATAATGTTTTACAGTATTCCAGCGGGCTATACATGTAGTTATAGCATTCTATGTGTACGAAGAATGAACAGAAGTGTCGCGCGACGGCGCGGCGCGACACCGTGGACGGGACACGTATGTACCTATAATTGGTAGAATCCGTGCAAAAGAAGATGCATCGGTGTCGGGGTTATCGGTGGCCAACAGGCCACTATGCCGCTAATCGCAGTCGCGGAAGCGTATCACGCTTGACTGGGGTTCACTCAAGTACACACGCACCCGACTAATTATCAAAGTCATTTCTCCCTCTAGTTGCACCACTTTCGAACTAGTGCACGCGCACCCGATTAATTCGTTTATTTTCTCACCGTGGAAAACCGTCCGTACATACTCGAGAGCGCGTTAACGGTTACCGGTTACGATTTGCCGCCCCTGGAGTCCTCAGCCGTGTGTGCAATCCTCCCAGAGGTTGCCGACGTTCCAACAAAGTCTTGTTCTCAACGGTGCAGCTCGAAGGAATCGTACGCGAATCAGGGAAAAATCGACCGGCAGTTCTGAATCATCGTGGGACAGACAAACGGTCTGGGACGTCGCTTCGTCGTTTGGACGTGTCGGAGGAAGAGGAATTTAGTCCAAGTCGGAGAGTATAGTAGGAGAGGAAGAGGGAAGGGATCTGGCTTATATCGGAGGAAGGGCACGGGCGATCCTCTCCCATGTGCGAGTAGACAGAGAGAGAGAGAGAGAGAGAGCAAGCCGAGATACGAGGTGAGAGAGATGTCGAACCGACCGGCGACCGTCGACCGTCGAACAATAGACCCATAAACCGGTGCTCTCGATGGGGTCGTGGATCGTGGATCGTGGATCGTGGGTCGACCATCGCGTATTTGTAACGTATCTGGCGATGATAGGCCGTCACGGCAGGAAGAGATCGTCGCTGGGGGATCGCCATAGCTAATCGTACCACCCAAGGTGGCACAGATTGAGAGCTCCATCAGCACACATCCTCTCCTCGCCGAGCATGCTGGCGATCCACCGTTTCACCACCGATGCACCACCGATGCACCACCGTCGCGCCATCGCTGCACCACCCCTCAGCCTTGTCGTCCAACGACAAACTGCCTGTTCGCACGCTCTCGATCATTTTTCTCTCCCTCGAAACTAGAGTCCCTTTACCGGTAATGCTGAGCTACTCGTAACAATTTAAGTCTTTATTCATCGGATCGATCGGCTGAAACTGTTGGTTTCGCGAGCGGCGTTTCGACGAAGAGGAGGAAGGTGTCCCACTCGTGGTCGGGATCGTTTGAAGTCGTTGCAGTCGTCTGTAGTCGATCTTGGTAGTCGGTAGTCGCGTCGATACCGCGGTCAGCGTCGGTTGCCCGCTCTCCGGAAGAGCGAGACACCGGAAGAGCCGGAAACTGTGCAGAACCGGACGTGCCGAAACCGGAAGCGTCGCGCCGCGCCGCGCCGCAAAGCGGAAGAAACAGGGAGCAAACGGGCGAGCGTCTCTCTGATCGGTCAGAGAGCGGTTCGGGACTTTGGACAGAGAACGCTGAAATCGGCCGTAAACGGAGAAGTTCCCTTTTTGCGTTCCCCGATTTTTGCGCTTGTACTTTCTCGCTTTAATTTATTCTTCTTGTCGAAGAGCAGAAAGAAGAGGAAGAGCAACACGGATTCCATCGTGGGAAGGACCGATATCGAGATCGAGCCGGGATTGCGTGATTCTTCACCGAACCACGACAAATCCGAGATTTTTCGACTGACCAGCTGACCGGAAGCGACGCTCTACACTCTCTACTCTCTGTACTATATATGCGATTAGGCGAGCATCGTCTTTCGTCGTGACACGCCAGCAGAGGATCCGGTCCCGTCATGGAAGTCGCCACCGAATTGTACGTAACATCCACTTTCTTCTTTCTTCCTTCCTCTCTTCGAGTAACAATTCAACGAGCAAGCGGCTCGATCGTTACGTAATCGCGATTCGCCTTTCCATAAGTATGCCGAACGATCAAGCGTATCGGCCGCCGTGTTCTCGATGGATAGAAATTTCGTGGACAACGAGAAATTTCGAAAGGTGCCGGCTCGAGGTCTCCATCGAAAATAGCTTTTGGGGGACCGATACGGTGGCCGAGGTATACTATTCATACATTATAGTACGCGTTGGCGCGATGCGTAGCCGCGGCACAACACGGTATGGCAAGGCCGAAGAGGCTGACAAAGTTTCAAGCATTTTCGACTTTGACCGATCGTTCGCCTTCTGCTCGTCGAAAAATATTATCGATGTTTTTGTTTTATTTATTTATTACAACATTCGGTACAAAGAAAAGTACACAGAGCTGAAGGCCCAAACACACTAAAGCTATAGAGCATTTTCCCCCTTTTTTTTTTTGAACTCGAAGATTACAATTTTTTTTAAGAACGACAATACACGGAAGCAAGCTTCAACACCGAGGCCAGCCGGAAACAGAAACGTGTCCGTTCAATGTCTGTTTCGGTAATTTCAAATGATTCGTTTGATTCCGTTCGAGGTAATATTGGTAGACCGATTGAACCGAATCGAATCGTGTCGAATCGAATCGAATCGAATCAGAGACACGAAGCGGCAGTGTCAAACGTCTCGACCGATTATTTAACTCGATTAGATTAGAAGGTTGCTCGTCGCCGCGAGAGCGAGCATGTAAGAGTGCGAGCGGGAACGCGAGCGGCAGCGCGAGAGCGGGACCAGGCGGCTAAGACGAAGAGAAACGTGCGCGGGAACGTAATAACGGGGCTGGCCGAAGACGTTGTCAATCATCGTCTTCCCTGCGCGAGCCTTCTTTCGTAAATAGCGAATTCGATGCGCATAAATAACGTTTCTCGACGCGCGAGTAAAGAAATATTTTGATCGATTGTTTGCCGCTTTACCTAGCTGGAAAACGTTTACTAGTCATAGGCTGAAAATCGTGAAAAATTGCAATTTTCACCACCGTCAGCTTATTGCACCGTTGATCGATTTTCATGAAATTTTCAGGATATTTCTCATTGACAAAGATCTACAAAACGTATTGTTTAAATTTTCAATATAGGCCCACATACAAAAGTTGTAAACAACAACTTCTAGTATTTTCTCTGTAAATTCCACCAATTATTATTTACTAGAAAAGGAAGAACTATTTGCGAAGGTTAAAATGTATCTTTAATATCATTATTGAAGCGATACTCCCAATAAATTGAGTTCTTGGGCGATATTAATTTTTCTCCCATTTTTTAAGGAAATCGTCCATTATGCGCCGTACCGCGTATTAAATAAATAATAAAATATTTCCGAAATTGGTGGGAAGCGACGCCAACGTCGACGCGAACACTGCTGTAGCCGTTCAAGTCACTGGCTCAACACGTTCGCGTTGCACTTAGGGACAGTAGACGATCCGTCAACGTTAATCTCTCTATCCACGTTTTATGCAGCTATCGAGGATAGTTTGTAACTGAATCACACCGCGATATAGTAATCGTTATTCTTGGCGAAAACGCGTCACGAATCTACATTTCTTTTTTTCCGTCTCTCGACGATCGCATCGTCCGTGTCTAGTTATTACTACCACCGACTCGCAGACTTGGAAGAAATGGCAAGATTGGTTGACACCGTTAACAGATTAACCGACACAATTAACCCCCTTTGTCGATGTAAACAGTTATCCTTCGGACGAAGGATTTTCTTTCCGGGAAATAGTCTCAACGATGTTGCGTAACGAGCAACAACGCGGACTCATCTGCGACGTTATGCATACGCGTATGCACGTTTATATGCAAAGTCGATTCGCAATTAATGTCACTCGGTGACCTTATTTGAAATTCCTTTGGTTTTTTTTTCGAGGCGATTCTGAATCGATCATTGTCGATTACGTTCGATCACCAACGATAACAACACGGTTCCGCTGGACGCGATTTCGGATCAGACGCGATTTCAGAAGTCAGAAATCAGGAATCGGAAAAAGGAAATTGGAAGTTAGAAATCAGAAATCGGAAATCGGAAATCAGAAATTAGACATCAGAAATTGGAAATCGGAAATCAGAAATCAGGATTCGGACATCTGAAATCGGAAATAAGAAATCAGAACTCGGAAATCCGAACCGTTGTTGCGAGAACGCCGTTTCGTTGAATTAATTGTGCTAATCCGTTTTTTCGATCGTAGATCGCCGTTGTCGGGATCCGGCACGCAATGCAAGATTGCGGAGCGCACCTCGTACTACCCTCAGGAGCCGAACAAGAGACCAAAGACCAGAAAGGAAAAGATCCGATCGTGCCTGCAGCACAATGCTCTGACCATGCTGACGGTCGGCGGAGTGGTCGGCGGAGTTATTCTCGGCATCATCCTGAGAAACACGAGGACGCAAGGATGGACACCGCGCGAGATTATGTACATCAATTATATCGGCGATCTGTTCCTGAGAATGCTCAAGAGCTTGATACTACCGCTGATCATATCCAGCTTGGTGTCTGCCATCGGCTCGTTGGACCTGTCGCTCAGCGGCAGGATCGGTTATCGAGCGATCACCTATTACATGGTGACCACCATCAGCGCCGTTGTCTTAGGTCGGTCCAACGAACGAACGATCGAGACGTTCAGTTCGAATCGGTTCGATTAATCCGTGTTCGATGGTTTTTTCTTTCAGGTATCATCCTAGTGATCACCATTCAGCCCGGTGTCGGTAATAATCCGCATGTCAAAACGAAATCACCGCCACAAAACGTTTCCACCGTCGACACCCTGATGGACTTGGTCAGAAACATGTTTCCGCCGAATCTGGTGGAGGCCTGCATTTCTCAACATCGAACTGAAATGCAAAAACCGGAGAACAGCACCTCGGGTGAAGACGATATATGTATAACTATTATGTATAGTACACATACCAGGGCTCGTCGAACGGTCGAGCGTCACTCTCGACCCTAGACTCTAGTCGCTAGACCCCTAAACCCTCGATCGGAAAGAGGGAGAGAGAGAGAAAGAGAGAGAGAGAGCTAACGCCTTCTTTCGTTTGCTTTTTCTTCTTGTTTCGAGCAGCCAGCATGGACGACTGGGAGCCGGTGCAGAAGAGCGTCTCCGGAACGAATATCATGGGTCTGGTTGTCTTCGCCACGGTTTTAGGTATTACTTTGGGGAAGATGGAGGAGACAGGAAAACCGCTGCTCTATTTCTTTGAGTCCCTGTCGGGCGCGATGATGTTGATTACTCACTGGGTCATTTGGTAAATTCACATTTAACAAACAGACCCGCGATGCATGTCCGTGTTGCTTAACGTTTTGCTTACCGTGTTGTCACCGCTCTTACCTGCTACCAACACAATTTCTTGCCAGTTGTTCGACTTGCATCCCGCGCGATCTATACGCGGTACAGAATACGCGCTGTCGAACAATTCAAATAAATAGTTACTTTAACGTTGCAAACGGTCGCAAACAAAGTATCTTTTGGCGCGCATAGTTGTTCGAACGTTTCGTTTTCTTACCGTTGAAATCTGCGTATTGAGCGTAATTTTTGTCGTTTTCTTACGTTTCGATCGGTAAAAAGACAACGTTGCTTCCTCGACGAGACAACGAGACAACGAGAAAACGAGAAACGATGTTAATAGACATAGACATAGGCATAGACTATAGCTTTACGGTCGCCGAAACTGGAAAATGTCCGTTATCGTGATCCTGTTTTTCAGGTTGTCACCTGTGGGAGTGTTGTTCCTGGTAGCCGCAAAGATCACCGAGATGCAGTCGCTGGACGAGGTGGTCGCACAATTAGGGATGTACTTCTTGACCGTGTTGATCGGCCTGTTCATACACGGTTTCCTAGTTCTGCCTCTTCTGTATTTCGTGATCACTAGAAAAAACCCGTACGTTTACATATCGAACCTGGCGCAAGCTCTGGTCACTGCTTTCGGCACGTCGTCGAGCTCCGCCACTCTGCCGATCGCCATTAACTGTCTGGAAGAGCGAAATCATGTCGATCCACGGATCACCAGGTTCGTTTTACCTATAGGCGCTACCATCAATATGGACGGCACGGCTCTCTACGAAGCTGTGGCAGCGATCTTCATCGCTCAAGTGCGCCAAGTCAGCCTCAGCTTTGGACAATTGGTCGCTGTCAGGTGAGAGAGAGAGAGAGAGTCCAACGATACATATATTAGGGCTACCCATAAGTAATCAATTATTTGCAAAGAATTTGATTTGCCTTTAGTTCTGTACCTGTCGTGGCATAATTCACTTTGAGTTTGTTGAAACCTGGAGAAACAGTTGCTGCTGAGTTGTATTGTCAGCAATTACAACGGCTGTATTCAGGACTATTGAAAAAGAGAGCATCTTTGGTCCACAGAAAAGGTGTAATACTGCAAATTGACAATGCTCGGCCCCATACAGCGAAACTCGCTCAGGAAAAAATCAAAGAATTGCAATGGGATATTGCTCCCTCTGACTATCATCTTTTCTGATCTCTGGAGCATTATTTAAGAAATAAAACATTCGCTTCTGTAGAAGATGTAAGGAGGCACCTTGAGTCATATTTTGCTTCACGAACCCTGGATTTCTATAAGAGGGGGATTGAAAATTTGCAGGAAAGGTGGCACACTGTCCTTGATAATGATTGCTAAAACTACAAAGTTTGTTCTAGATTTCAAAATAATTGATTACTTATGGACCCCCCCTAATACTATCCGATATGCCATTTTATCCGACGTGTATGTCGAGAAACTAATTTTTTCACATACTTCCGGTTCTAGTATCACAGCGACTGCAGCGAGTATCGGAGCAGCTGGAATCCCACAGGCAGGCCTGGTGACCATGGTGATGGTACTGGATACGGTTCGCCTACCAGCCGATGATGTTTTTCTGGTGATCGCAGTCGATTGGTTGCTGTAAGTTGGTTCGATCTATCTATCTGTACCGCTCTCGGTTGCTCATCCCTTGGATTCGTTTCGTTTTTAGAGACCGCTGTAGAACAACGGTGAACGTGGTGGGCGATTCTCTCGGGGCAGGTATAGTGAATTACCTGAGCAGAAACGAGCTGACCTCCCTGCCCCACAGCGCCCAGTCTCAGAACGGAGGAGACCGTCACACCTCGACGTCCATATGAAATTAGTATTGGTAACTCTCTTTCTTCTTCGACGCTGCATATTCCTACACAAATCGATACTATCGAACACGTACACGAAACTCGAGACGCATAAACGGTTCTGTTACGACAGCAGCAGCAGCAACAACAACAACAACAGCAGCGACAACACGCGGTACCTCGAAACGAAATCTTACTATGCCGTGAGCATCGATCCTTCATCGTGCAAACAACAACTCCTTAGCACGACACGTGATACGCGATTCTAGACGCGACTGGTATTACTTTATATTTAATCTCGTTCGGTTCAAGTACAAAATGATCCATCAGCCCCGATCATGTTTTAATGATCGTTCCCAGCCGTCGCGTCCCGCTTCAGCTCGAATGGGAAGACATTGGAGGTTTTACACCTGATTTTCACGTATGAAAATGTAGAGTGTAAGATCGCGTGTCATACACATTCCGAAAACACTGCGATGCCGAGCGCAATTCTTGTCGGTGTTGCTTTAGAACCAGGTCCTTTTCTACTTACACGGAAACCGTTTCGATACGCACGGTTGGATCTAGTAAATACTGTTAGCAACGTTCGTGTCTGCTCGACGTAGCTCGCCACCAAAAATTCTACACCCTTATCGTTAGAAACGTTCCGATAAATTAGCACGAACGCCCAAGTTACCGCCCAAGTGTTCCAATTTCTTCCTATACATATATTATTATCTAGCCACTTCCGAATATAACCACCGTCTGCTCGTCCTATATTTTTAGGGAATCTAATATTGTTGTTATACGAAGCGAGACAAATTTTTCGATGATTAGCTGATAATATAGACAATTCGATATAGTCAACGTTAACGTTGACTTTGTTCTGTTCAAGTTGTGATGTACATGTGCATTTTACATTTATAAGCTTGAACGAGCATGTAACCAGTTAGAAACAGCGACCAGTTAGTAACAACGACAACTGCGATGTTCACTAAATTCTTACACACGCACACACATACACACGTACGCACACACTTGCTACATTAAACGTTGTCTTCCATTACTATATGATCTATATATACATATACAACTTATTGCTAGTTGAAAGACGAAATAGTTAAACAAGTATAAAACGAGTCGTTACTACTTCCCGATATCGTGAAAGCAATAATACGAATCCGTTTTGAATGTGTTCAGTTCTGCATAGTATTATTTGCGGAGAAACGCAGAAAAGAAGTTGTTGAATGTCGATATGTAGTAACCGTAGAGCCAGCGATCAAAGATGTTATAGTGTTCAATATCTTACTACAGTACCTTACCGACGTACTACATATTTAGATTCGAAAAGTGTTCACCGAATCTACGAGAAGTTCAGAGAATTACTGATTAGTCGATCGTGAGAGTCGTGGAACGTGTATTACTACATGTATTTGTTTACGCAGTTACATCGGTGCATGCGCTGGATGTAACTCGACAGTCATTTTTATTTTAACTTATTCGAGTCATCGGATAACTACGTGCTGCACTATGTTTATCGTGACTCCGAGAATTTTATCACGTTTCTTATATTAATTATTATGTCAACACGTTCGAGAAGCGTAGCATTTGCGTATTTATGGATTTTAGTTGAACATTGCTTTTTCAGAAAAGCATGTATCTGTAAAAATGATAGGGTATCGTTGTTCAATTATCTACTTGTACGGTCACTGTTTGTTGCTATCGATCGATCTGCTAAGAAATTAAGTTAACTTTTCTCTTAACACAGCTTCGAGGAATGAATTGCGTAGTCAAGTTTTCTAATTGAGGAAAGCTAATGCCGAAGATTAACACCGCGATTCTTCTCGAATACATATATATCAAATATCAGTGTTGTTAATTTCGCGGACCGATATACAGTTGCAAATTCTAATCAAATTCTATAAATAGAATTCGATGTATGTATGTATATGTATATGTACCTGTACGTATTTAAGTATAATGCCATAGTTGCTTAACAATATGCTGTATCATATTTATTTGTACAATAAATGTACAAATTGACATAACAATAAAGATATTGCTTATTTCTAGATAAAATCGCGTATCACGTGAAAACTAAAAAACATAGTACCTCTGTCGCGGCAAGAAGACGTTTGACAATGAGAAAAATACAATACGTATCATTTATATGCGTATTCTAGATCGTTTGATCCAAATTGAAAATAGATGTAACTTGATAGAGGACGATATGGACGATGCGTACAACAGGTTCGGTTCAAGCGTGAAATAATTCCCTTCGGATCATTACTGAAAATCATTTATTTCAGTTATAGCGTTATCTGTGCATAATATAACATTTCTTTTCGTTCCATTAGTTTTCCCCGGATTTGCGCTATCATGAATTAATATTAAGTGGCAGTTACAGAAAAATAAAGACATACACGTATTTATGGTAACTCGTTATTGCAGAAAAAGAAAACTTATTTTATAGTTTCGGAAAGTATCAAATGTACAATATATGTAAAATAGTAGTTGTTGCAAACGTTTCTATCACATTTCGAACAGAAATGGAGCGTCTTGAGAGGTTCTCTATTCTGTCGTCTTAATTAAAAAAGGAATACAGGAATATGTGAAAACGAGTAGCACGGTTGATTTAGCACGGCCAACTCATCGGTCAGCGGACTTGCTATGTCGAAAGAATTAACAATTCAGATAGACTACAGATATGACAATCGTTTAAAACTAAGTTGCTCAAGGCAATGTGACTAGATAAAATGCAAGTTCCCTCTAATACTTCCATGGAAAAGTGTCTTTATAAAGGCAAAAGAGAACACGGAATAAAAGACGATAAAACTAATCTCTCGTTAAACCGAATAAAAAGTCTCATGGACTCTGGATTTGTTGCTAACCGAGAATCTTTCTAAATTCTGTGCCACCTAGCATAGCATAAATGCGCACTCGACACGCACATGCGTGTGCAGCAGCCGACAATGTCGTTGAATTTCACGTGGTAAACACTTTCTTTTCGTTTCTGTTTTCGCTGTGTGAAGCGTGGACCGACAAATTTGTCGTAACATCATCACCCTAACCGACATCGTACGAACGTAAATATGAGTAAAATAGTAAATATGTATATCCTCGTTACACGACTAAGAACGCGAACTAAGTTCGAATCAATTTCTTTCTAATCGTAAGACAAAAAGTACATCCAACTGCGTTTAATGCAATAAACAGGGTGACTCACCAGAAGCAAAATGTATAAATATTGCTAATGAATTTCATGTCGTGCCGTGGACATCTGCATGAAACAAAAAGATATACATGTACGTACATACGATATATATATACACAATTATACAGTTGGTTGCACATAGAAATAGATAGATAGATAGATAGATAGATAGAGAGAAAAACAAACAAGAATTGACAAGTTCAAAAACCTAAACAAAATAAACAAAAAAAAAATTGATACCAATATAGTCACCAGAAAATGTTTCAATACTCTGATTGTTCCGGTGACCCGCTCTGTGTATAACTTCTGCAACTAGACACTGGGTGATCGCGTAAAATGAAGCAACGTTCCGCGATTCGAAACGATTTCTCTCTTGCCGAACAAAGATACGACGACGATTTCCTAAAATCGACCGGATGCGTGTTTACAAATAGTCTTAAAAGTCTTAAACAGGCGTTGTTATGTACATAATATAAACAATAGTCGCTATAATATTTACAAAATAAAAACAGTTTGCGAGTGTCGCGTTTAATACTAGATGCCTATAGAAATCACAATTGTCGCCTCGCGACAGTGTGTCGAATATTGTTCATAATCGTCGGTAATAAATTGTGCTCGATACATGTGTAAACGTTGACATAGAGAACAACTTTTTCTTTCTGCTTCTGTTCGGTTGTTTATGAGCTTACGAGTTGTTCGTTTTCTTGCTCGAAAATCGTTCGAAATGATCTTTGCCTATTTCTAATTCAGCGAGATCCCTTGTATCCACGAGCTGAGATCGTTCGTGTCCTCGCAGCTAAGGCTCAACGAGTTCTTGTCGTTCTTTTCGTTCTTTCTCGACTCCAAAAGCGCTTGAGCAGCCGTCCGGCCGGTCAAGTAGGCGCCATGCACTGTACTATAAAAGGAAGAATGCGTGTGCTCACCAGCAAACGCTATAATAATCTTCGACGGATCGTTCTCCTGTCTGATAGGCTCGGCTAAACGATTGATGTCTAATTGACTCGCGCCAATGGCCATCGCGGTGTACGAACCACGACAATACGGATGAGAACGCCACGAGGTGTGGATGCAGTTCTTTGGCGCCGGCACGAACGGATCGTTCAGAAATTTTCTCAATATCGTCGTACACGCGTCGGCCACCTCTGTGGCGCTTAATTTCTCCATGTACTCGGCCGCTTTCCCCGATATCCATCCCAGTAACAACGTCTCGGAAATCTTTGTGAAAGAATAGATTTTTCGGAACCACGTTTTACCAATGTCCTGTTTGTCCTCTTCCACTAATCGTCTGTCGTCCCAGAGAAGCATCACTTCCGATATACCGGGATTTAGAAAAGGTCGTTCGTATTCTAAAAATATTTTGTCCACTGTACCGAACAGTAGTCTATCTATGGCTTCGAGTTTATAATTAGGTAGAGGCGGTTCAAATATATCGTTAGCTTTTTCCTTAAGAACTCCTAATGGCAATGTACAAATCACATGTTCCGCTAATATCCTCTTCCCATTCTCGCATTGTACTTCGATCAAACCGTTCGAATCACAACAGCTGTCGTTCGGGGAATTGTCCTCCGCCGCATGCTTCTTTCTCTGCCACCTACGATCAACGGAACTCGTGTAAGAGCGTACTTTTTTCGCGCGCTGCCTCCAATAAATACCATCAGAAATAGGAAATTTTAATCAGTTTACCGAATTTTAGTCGCGACGTGTCTAATGAGAATGGTGTTCTTTGGTATGTGTTTTGCTACTGGTTCCAATATCGCGCTGTATCCATCCGGAAGACTAATGTTCCCACCTTGCAACTCAGCGTAAGAACCCATTTCCAAGAGATCAACATCTTCCATGCTATCACAGCCAGTAATACAGGTTTCTCTTTTAAGTAAACAATCGAACAACAATTGTCTGACTCTCCGTTCCTCCTCGGGCAAGGACGACAAGTAAATCTCAGCTTCCAATGCCACGTGCGCGCCGACGCTGTTTATCCCGTCCGGTGGGCTGTAAGGACTTAAAAAATATTCTTCGCATCGTCTTAAAAAACATATATAAGCTTCGTAGATCTCTTGCAGGACTGGAAACGACAGCTGCTTGCCATCTTCCATAGCCGCTACGACTTTGTGAGGCCTCGGTACTCTTACGATATCTATTAATCCATTGGCCATTGCCAATTCGAACATCGGATTTCCTAATACTCCGTGGATCCAGTTTGCTCCTAACTCGACTTTCTCGTTACCTGAAGTAAAATGTATTTATGCACAAGAGATATCTACGCTAAAATTTTCTTCCAAGAGACACGGAACTCTGATTTACTCTTATAAATAATTATACAGAAATCAGAAAACGTTCAACGATTCCAATGAGAACGATTCCATACCGTGTCACGCATTTTTCTCAATTTTATAACGAATTCACGATGCAAGTTGTTCATGTGTGCAAATTAGGTACCCCCTCACTGTATACATACATGTCTGTACGCGTTAACGAAAGAGCAGACCGAATGTTGTTCAAAATAGGGAAAATGTATTCAAAGTAAGCGATAAACGTTTCAAATAAAATCATTCGATCGGAACGTTAAAGCGACACCCTCGTAAAGAAAATTCGAAAAACAGGTTAAGCAGAGACTTACCGATTTTCAGTGCAACAATACGACCACCTATACGGCCTCGTGCCTCTATTATCAAAAAATCGGTCTCATGATTCTTCAATAAATGATTTGCGGCCGACAATCCGGCCATTCCAGCTCCGATAATCAAAATTTTACACTTAACTTCATCGTCCTCTGTCTTCTTTGTGGACTCCGCCATGATCATATCATATCAGCTGTCAACGATAAAACGAACACAGACAGCTCATTAATTTTTATCCAAAGAATAACGAACACGAGGACCACTCCATTTTCTTTTAAATACTGCGCATCGTCTTTCCCTGAGAAAACATTCGGAGGTAGGTACCTCGGGTCAGGCCGTGATCAGAGTTTGTTCACTGTTACCATTTTCTGCGTGCAACCGGGAACGGGAACAGGAACATAAGTACTTCGACACGACTTGCGCATCGGTTGTTGTCATTATCTATCGCCTATCGCATGACTTTTGCCACTTCGTCGCTTGAAATTCGTACGCGAATACGCACGCATTAACAATCGTCGATTATTGTGTTTTCGAACATTTAATTTTTTCTATGCGTACAGAACATGTCCCGCTATGAACATACGTACGGCTGTACGGCGAACCGCCAAAACGGTTGCGTATAATCGCCGGTAGATGTCGTTGTCACGTCTCGCACCACACAATAGCAATCGAAAGGGACGATCTATCGAAATTCGAATCTTGGAGGGAAAGTAAGGCGTGTCTCGTCATCGTCTCGGCTACAAAATTTACCACTACTAATTAAAAATATAAAAGAAAATAATCGAGTAACACCGTTACGAACTTTTTTTTCCTTCTTATCATCGTATTCGAAATTTATGAAAATATTCAATGAATTAACAAAAATTATTTTATTTAGTAACATTTTTAATACTTTCTTCCGTCGAAAAAGTACTATCATTATACAAATATTACACGAGTAACAACAAAACGTATATATTTACATAATGCAAATAACAAATGACGGTTTTTGACTGCGAACAAATTCTCGTCAAGCAGTTCCGACAATTAAAAAATGTATACTCATGTACAATGTATAAAAGGATATGACAAGCGTTTCCCAAACGAATGATATAACAGTGAACACTATCCCGATCTCCGCAACTAAAAGGCTAAAACCGATACAATTTAAAAGAAACCCGATTATCCGACTTCGAATTCGCTTCGTAACGCTCGACGCGTTGTGAACTATGTTTGGGTGTTAGTAGCATTTCTATCTTTAATGGACATGATTTAGTACAATTTATAATATAAGCGTTTCTGTGTTTTCTATGTTGATAGCATACAGTTAGAAAATATTTTCTCCCCGACTCAAGAGATCTACCTTAATGTTTCTCAGAAATGTTTCAACTGTACATCTCCAGCATACGAATGTCGCGATCTATACATATATGTGTATGTGTATGTATATGTATATGCATATGTATACGTGTACGTTTATATACGTCTATGTATATGTATTTTTGTGTATCTTGCCTGGAGAATCGATAACAAACCAGGAGTAACTGGTGACAGGATTTAATCATCAAGTATATAAAAAATTAATTCAAGCACGGTATGCGTATCCTGACTGCTTTGTGCTGCTTTATGCAAAACTTGAATTAATTCGTTGTCCAGACTGTTCATGTAGATCGGTGGTAATTTCATGCCTTCGCTACCGGCTTCGTAACCCACCTAGCATCATTACAGTGTTATTATTATTATTGTTTGGTTGTACAATGTTCTTCATAGAGATTAAGAGACGATCGTAGAACGAAACGATTACCAAATTATCGATAGCATTTATAGCAATCGATCGACTTACATTGTCAGGATGAATGGTTGTTCTTACACCGAGTTTTGTGAAACCAGCGGCACTCAGGAGATCCAATAGCTTTACCAAAGCCGTAGAAGTCGCTTTTGCTATATTCCCTGATAGTTTGTTTATGTCCAGGGGGTCGTGGAGACCATTTGGATGCTCGTCAGACTTTACACAAAAGGCAACATATTGAAAATCGTTTAAGATGAATCATGTTTCGTGGTAATAATCACTGTGTATACCTTGATAATGAACACTTCTGTCCAACGAATGAATCTGGTCGTCCCCTTGTAATCGGTGCCATTGTGGACTCTAATAGATGGAATACCGTCCATCAGTTGTCCATCGATTGGGCTCTTTACACTGTAACGAGATTCTTGGTAATACTTCCAACCAGAAATTAAACAGGGAGAAGCACATATGTACACAAGTAGGTACTAAGGACATTTACCCTATATTGAATTGTACATCGTTTTCGACCCATTTTATGTTCACTGTCTCATCTGGTTCAGGTGCACCCTGCCGACCACAACCGATTGAAAAATCTTGCATATTTTTCAAAGCTGCTTTTAAAGCTTCCATTTTCTCTGGCATTATTTCCACCATCAATCCGTCCTCCACTATGCTGGATTTAGCCGACAGTCCCATCGACGATTTCAACGCACCATTGATCACGATAAAACTCGTCCCCGTTACTAGAGAAAAAAAAGAAAAAGAATTCAGTCCGATTTCCAGTTAACAATCTTTCCGCGTGTTCGTTGCTGCTAATCGAGCGTACACACCTGTCCTCGGTTTGTTATTGATGCTTATCGCTTGCGTCTGATAACTGCTCTCGTCACCCGTATTTGTTTGTATACAGACTAAATGGGAGTCTGCTGTTATGCTAAAATTCGATGCATACGCTAAGACGTGATCGTTCGAGTTGTTCAAGCCCTTTATCACTTGGTCGTATCGGTTCTTCGGGAACATTACGTCCGTCATCCTGTTCCTCAGATGTATCGTCAATCCCCTGACTCCTGGCAACGTGTATCCGTAATTTCGAAAGTCCGCTAGCACTTTCATGACCGTGTGGCCTATCTCGAAGTACAAAGCGTCTCGAAACCGCACAGAGAACAATGGACAAGGATAGTAACGATACTCGGCACCGAGACGTAGAACAAGCCGCAACGGAAACACCTTGGCCCATGGCATTTCCCACCTAAACAGACTCCCACGACACTTTAGCAGCGAACGCTTGCAACGAAAGTTATTGTAAAGTTAGTCTCTTGAAACAAACCTATGTACTAGAAGACCGACTAGGAAAGGAGCAGAGGGCAACACAATCTTCTGCAAACACTGTAAAGTTTGCCTTATGAAAAGGAATCCCGCGTGTTCCCGGGAACCCAAAAGATTTCCTCCTAGATACAGCGAGAATCCCAACTCGGAGACGGTGTTTCCTACGGTGAGATCATTAATAATTACCCAATTCGTTTGGTCGTTAACGAACTCTCGAGATAATTGCTTTCGTGAACAGGACGCGATTCGTTGTAATGGAGATAAAAGAAAAGTACCGTTCAGCCTTATCGCGACGCGATACATAAAGTCAAACCTTTGATAGCTCCAAGGTACAACTGATTAATGAAGATAAGAAGGTCCTTTGGAACCCGAATTTCGTCGGGTAACGTTTCAATGAGTAGTATAACTTCATCTTGCCCCACACAAGCCAATCCTTTCGACGTCACGTTCCAACATATTTTGTTTATACAACAATTTACTGGAACAACATTCGACTACGTTGAATTGCCTTTGTACATAAAATACATTCTACACTTACAATTTAGTATTTTAACACAAGCGTAGAGATTCCGGTTGACAGCGAATAGAACAGGCGGCTCACACTCATTTTTCAGCGTTGCATAAAGATGACCCTCGTCCGTTACAGCATGGTACGTTACCTCTGTAAAGTTAATCGATCGATTGATTGTGCATGTCGTTGCAATGTTAACACATTACCTACCGGTAGGTACATTTGATAAAGTAAAAATTTTCGTATCGTATCGATATTGCCCCTGGTAGGTAATGCGTTCAAACGAAGCGAAGTAAATCCTCGGTGGGAATTGTCACTTACGTCCTTTATGTATTGTCACGGTCGGAGGAAGAAGATTTGGGTCCACTGGCACATAACATGCGGTGTTCGGGTCCAGACGCGGTAGGTTTTGTCTTTTGGCAGAGGCACTGGGCACGGACGAGCCAGGCACAGGTGACTTCTTCGTTCCGGATTTTCGGTACGGTGGTTTCAAGTCCCAGGACATATCTAGTTCTGTCAGGTCACAGCCAGGCCTTATTCCTGTGTTTTAGTTAGAGGTGCATAAAACCAAAACAAAACCGGAAGGATCGAGGCAGACCAGTGATGTCGGGTTATCGTTTCCAGGAGTAAAAAAATAAAACTCGATATTGTAAAGGGTACGAGGATGTAACTTGAACTCATAAACCAAATGAAACACAAAATACGAGGACTGGGTTACATGCAGACTAAATTGTGTAAAAAATAATAAAATAATGTCACACAGTCACATACGTACTTATATGTATACTACAGAAGTAAGTAATTTTATAGTTTATAGTTTGTAGATAGCATTATTGTATATTAATCATTTAACACAATGCAGCTCGTATAGAGAACACAACCACTTACAATCAAAATCAATGCTCCGTTCCAGCTGCATATTCGTTTAGCATAGAAATATTATATCGTGGAATATTATGTTAAAATTTCACCTACCATCGCTGAACATGACAGACTTTGACACTTCCGACCGGTTCTTCGTACCACCTTCTCTTTTCAGAACTCCTACAGGCACCATGACTGTGGGAGGTGGAGGCAATCCGCCGGCTAACTGTTGCAAGGGTGGTATAGTTGAACAGTACTCCATGGGATTATTTGGATTAGGCTGTCTCCCCTATAACCATTTGTCGAATACTCCTAACATTCACATTTATTTCTTCGTCCAGCAAACACAGATCGTTCTTGCAAATCACACGGAAACACGGTTCGATCCCAAATCAAAAGAGAAATAATGTTAACAGATTTTCAGACCACACGATATAGAAACTGTCTGCGTTTACTGAACATTTGTTGCAAAGAAAATATAAAGCAGGCAAGTATCTTCCACAAATTATACCTACAATTAACGGTACATGCTTTATATTTGTAATGTGTAAATTAATATAAAACACAAACAAAAAGAAATAAATGTCTAAATTTCTCAAGAAACACGATGCAAACGTATTATAGATCATGCTACTACAAATTTACGCTTTTACAATTCAAACATAGAATTTCTGCAGAATATTTCTGCACAATCAAACGAAATATCCCTTTCTGTCTTGTAAGCGTAAGAAGATTGTGAAGTATGTAACTAAAATTTTCTGTTTCTCTGCGACTATATTTAAGCAACAGGAAAGAAGTATTCAACAAGTTGTTATAGGTGATTAATATAAACTTATGCTAAAAAAAAAACTAATAAGCCTTACAATCTTCCATTAATAATTCATTATTAGGTAAACCTATTAATCTATTGAGTAAATGGAAACGTTGAAAGTCGAAACTCATATCTATGTATAAGGTATATTTAAGCATATCAACAACTACAGTGGCTAATCTACTATGTATCATGTATGCACCATATGTTGCAACATGTAGTCACGAAACGTTAATCTCCGACTAATGAAATGTACAAAGTTGTACGAATACTCGTACATATATGGGAAAGCTCTATGTATACAGTATAAAGTTCTAACGCGCATAAAACAGTATGTATTTTGTCGTCAATGTACCTGAGGCGAATTGATGTCATTATTAGCGATACACGAAGAGTAACCAGGGGACCATTCTCCCAGACTCTGTTCTGCTTCGGCTGAAAAGCGAAATTTGTTCTGCACTCTAGAGAAACGCTTCGACGATGTTTCAATTCAAAGTTCTTTAGATGGAAGTCGTTACCTTTTATAAGAAGTTGATAACAGGAGACGCAAACGCGGCAATCGATGTTTCCTTGGTACTCCAATTTGTATTTCATGTTACAGCATTTGTTGCATAACACCTTGCCACATGCACGACAATGGTGTCGTCTTTTCAGTACTGTGAACTTGACATCGCAGAACATACAGCTAGGCGCGACGCTATCAGGAACCCAAAACGGTGGTTGCTTTCCGAGAACCGAATTCGATTCGGGTACCGAATTATCTAGGATGTTTGCCGGCGGCGGTTGTTCTTGATCTTCTGCCGGACCATCGACGTTCGATTGCGTTTGACCCGATGATGTATCGTTCGCAGAACTAGAACCGAGCGTTTGACGTTCGTCCGTATTATTCGATAGAACGATATCCAAAGTCTGAGGACGCGCCGGTTTCTCCGATTCATCGTTTGTATCGCTCGTGCTCGTGCTCGTGCTCGTGCTCGTGCCTGTGCCCGTGTTCGCGTTCGCTCTTGCCATAATTTCTTTCAGCAAAGTGTTGTTCCAGTACTTTGTCGTATCATCTAATAATCGCTCTATCAAATATTTTTCTTCAGGATTATCGGACGAAGGCGAGGCGTCGCTTTGCAGCTTGAGTTCATCAGCTTGACTATCGCGAGTAACGTTCTCTTTTTGTTTGTTCGGCTGCTTGTCCGTTTCATCGTTGCTCAACGATTCCTTCTTTCCATTTGATTTATATGTACAGTGCTCTTGACCGTCTTTTTTACTTTCCCCGCTAGCCATGTGTTCCTCCACCGAAACTGCAAGTGCATCTCCGCGTTTGATCTGGTTCCGTTGTTGCACTTTGCTGCTCGTATTATCGAAAACGTTATCACAGTTATCTTCTTTGACGCGATCATCGCATGGTTCAGTTTTCTTTCTCGCTTGGTCGGCAAGCAATTCTTTGCACGCTTCTTCCTTCCGATGACTAATTACCGTAACGTTTTCTACTTCATCGACAGACTCTTTTTCAATTACATTCGCAACCTCCGGATGTCTTAAAATCTGCGACGACGAATCCACTTGATCCGATTGCACGGCATTTTGCACCGTGCCCGTTGCTACAGTTTGATGTTTGTCAACTTCTTCCTTCAATTTTTGGTCTTGCTCCAATTCGGCCAAATACTGGGTCAATACGTCCTCCGATAAATCACCGATCTTATCGAACCTAAGCGGCTCTTGTACCGGATTCGTGTTCTTTTTAGATTTTTCGGTTAAATCGGAATTAATTGCGCAGAAATTTTTTTGATTTCCATCTGACTCATTTTCTATCTGAAATTCCTTTTCATATTCCGGATCTTCGAACGCTGAATTACGCTTCTGGTCTACAAGATCGGAATCGAAATTACGCGAACTACAGGTAGCTTCGTTCGAGACTTCTACCTTATTGCTCAAGTCACTGGAAACTTCGGTTATAGTTACATCTGTAGGTAGTATTGTTTCATTTTTTGTTTCTTCGTATCCTGTCGCACGAACATTGCTCGCATCGTCTTCCGTAGCAGTGGCATCGAGCGTAACAAGCAATTCTATGCTCGTAGGTGCTGCAACATTCTCATGAACAGGAACAAAAGCTTCTCTACTTGTACTCCTCGCATTGTTTATTTGTTTATTCGTTATACTCACTCTTTCGTCTATATCTTTAACTGAATTACAAATTAATCGAGGTGCTTTGGTTCCATAACAAACTGTTTCGGGTTCTATATCGGATTGTACTTCTCGATCATCTAATACAGAGTCGATGCAATCTGAACTTCCAGGCGGTGCATTTATGTATTCATTCAAACTGTTAAAGACATTACTAACGCTAGGCTTTGAATGAAATTGATTGAACTTTTTATCGTACCTATTGTCGGCCTTTGGACTACCATGACCATTGTGTTGACTCTGCGTTAACTTTTGCGATATGTCATTGTGTATCGTTAATGGAAGCGGTTCCGTGTTGTAAGGTAGGACAGACTGTTTCTGCGTCAACTTGCTGTCGTTGGAGCTTTCTTGTGTATAAAAGCGATCAATGCTCTCCGTGCCATCCTCTTTCGTCTCATCTCTGCTATAAGTCGAATCTTCGAGAACCGTACTCTTCTCTTCGGAGCAGCTGCTTCTCGCGTTCTGTTGTACATCCTTATGCCTCTCCAACGGTACTATAACGTCGTGTTCTTTGTTAGTTTTCCTAGATTCTATTAAGAGATAATTATACAGTATTGGGGGGTCTACGTTGCACTTGGCCCCCGAAGACGATGCATTGTTAGAAGCGGTATTAACGGATGCTGTTTGTTCCGCACAATCTAAAAGATACATTGTTCGTTTTAAATGTCGATAGTAAAGATTTTGCAAAACCGCTGGCTATGCAACGATCAGAGCCTAACTTACTAGGAAAAACAGAGACTCAATTCTCGGATTCTTACCTTCGTTAAATTCAAAATCGTCCAGAACCTTGTCCAAATCGACGACAAACTTTTCCATCGCGTCGCAAACGTCACTCGCACTAATCGGGTAAGGTCATTTAACGAACATGTCTATTCAACTTCTGAGAAACAACGTATAGAATGCCCGTGAACGGCATCCGTCGGCGGAAAATCTACGACGTAATTTTCGATTTTCCCGCTGGCCGTTGTTCTCGAACGATTTATGTCACGTCGTCGCGTCGAACGACAGTGTCGGTCAGTTTAATCGCTAAGGCAACGAGACATATTCGACGGACACACGGCGAACCTACGGGAAAACGAATTGTTTCGCGTGCACAAATCACTCTGTGTTTCTTCTCTGGTATCCTTGGTCAGTAATGTGTATCATTGCGTTTGCCCATGGCGTGCAACCGTGACATTGGCGACACGAATTTTCATTCGAGTCACGCCTCTCGAGGGAACATTCCACGACGATCAAAGGAACAACCGTAAATCCTTTATCGTCACGTGGATTAATTCACAGTTAAATAATCCTTTGTACATGTTAGCACAGTACTTTCCCATGGAACTGTCATTCTACGTACGAAGTACGAAGCTAGAGCCAGGGATACGAACACGAACCTTCCATCCTATCGATAAATCGAACTTCGCAGCCGCGCGACGGTCTCGATCGATCGATTGTTCGAAAGAGACCGGCGAATTTCATTCCCTAGATTCTAGGCCTTAGACACTAGTAACTACATAGACACTAGATCCTAGACGAGCGAATCGTTGTCGACGAGCTATCGAAGATTTACTGAAAAACATCGAATGGAGATTCTTATTCAACGACGGCAACGAGTTAATCTATATACTCATTCGTCTCGTGTTACGTTAAAACGAACCATTACTCTGTTGCAGAGTAATATATATAAATCGAATAGATATATATACCTGATCGATGGAATCGATCAGTCTTGAACAACGTTAAATATTTAAGAATTATTTGAATATAATAAATTCAAATATAACGTATATTATATTATTATTATTATATTTTATCGATAGATACATACAGAATATTTAACCTTTCGGCGGGCGCGCCCATATTTTTGTAACGGCGACGGGCGCGCTGTGCGCACAGTGCACGAAGGGAGTAGAAAGGACAATTTCAAAGAATTTAGCACTTTACCATTAAATAACCATTACATAAAAGATGCTTGACATATACAAATGGTTATTCTCTATGACAGGCCTGCTCAGCGATGGCTCGCGGAACAGATGTAGCTGCTTTTCTTATTCGCTTATTCGACAAGTCAGTTACCAGCATGTCCGCGTCGACTTTTCCTTCGCCACTACTACGGATTCATGTACATGTACATGCTGAAGTAAAAGTCAGCGTTAATAAATGTATTAAAAATTTTAGATCCCAAAGCACATTGTAGATAAATTATAACAAGACGTTTTGAAAGACAAAACAAGACTAAAAGAATACCTAAAAGGTCCGAAACTGTTAGATGGGGTTTTACTCGCTTTACCCCTATAAAACCTACCTGCGTGCACAATTGTTCGATCATGTACTCACCGATTTTCTGTTTTGTTCTCCGAACACAGGGGTGGCGCAATACGCGGCAATTTTGAATTTTTCAAAAATTCATCGCAACAAAGAGAAACATTACCTCTGCTATCCATATACTTACCATGCTGGCCACAAAACCGCAAGCCGCAATAGGTCAGAAAATATTTCGCCTGCGAGTACGCGGGATCTTCAAATAAATCCATGGCAATAGGTAGCCACGTCAGTATACCACATCGATTCCTAGATTCCAACGAACGTGCGTACAAGTATAAGGGAGATAAGAAAGTGTCTGCTGCAAGGGAAAAATTGTTCGGGCGCCGGGCTGTATGATAATCATGCATGTAAACGTACGTACAGTTTAAATTTACATAGAAATTTGCACGAGTGTGAAATTTGTTTGATTTCACTGAGAGAAACGAGCACGGTGTGTCAATACTACAGTACAATAATTACAGTCTGTTAGCCTATTAGGCAAAGGATTGAATCAGTAGTTGACGAGTGAAATCAGATGATAATTCAACCTTGAATCGCTTTCGAAATATTTCGGACTTTGGACAGCAGCAATCGTTGCCGACTAGTTTGTCAAGCGGGTTGCGCACGGCAGGGTTGCTTCGAACTCGAACGAACCGATTACGTTACCCGTTAATGTCATTTACTCTTCCTCTGGACAGAGACTTTCAAACTTCAGCGAAAACGTACATTATAATGCGTAAGGATCGACATTCGTTCAGGAAACAGGTCAACGTGAACTTTACGCTAAAGAGGCTGAATAATACCCCAGCGATTATTATTCTAGAGTGGAATGCATGTGGTATCTGTTTTGCTCGAAGCCTATGTTAATTTATCAATTGTTCCTCCAAAACGCTCGAACACCTCGAGTATTGGTAGCTACGAAGCTAAAGATATTGAATGTGGAAACGATTCAAGCGGTGCTTGTCGGTTCGCAATTTTGGATCGGTTCCTCTTTCATTCGATAATAATAGATTCAATTGGATTAAACAAAAATTTGTTTTCAGGTGAAACGTCTAGCTGCATCGTATTTGACGGCGTTCTTGTCAACGCTGTGAGCGAAGGTAAAGACAGCCAATAAACGATTGAAAGGAGTCAAGTATTAAGAGAGTTGTCTCGAGTATTTATCGAATAAGCTTCTATTACTAGGAATTTTGCCTAGTCAATACACCGATAATGTATAATATATAATGTATAATAATAAAATCAAATGGTATAGCATGTGATCTCCAAACTTCTATTTACACTATGTTTTATTACTATGACGTTAACTTTACTTGGGAAACGTCCAGATATTGTTTGCGGATAGTATGCTTGCACAAAATCGAATAAATGTGTTTTATCGATATTTACATCACGACGAAATAAATCGCAATATAAAACCGTGAAAATTTACATATAATATTATGCATGACTTGTCGCGTGATTATAAAAAAAGGTTCTCGTTCCATCAGTTATCAAGCCAACTGTAACGCCGATAATATGACCTTCTTTTACCTTGATTTAAACGTTAATATAAGATAGTTAACTTAATAATGTACCATAGAACATAATGCGTACCGTAAAATGCGACCGTGACCCCTGGTCTACTTCTAAGTCGCAAGTTTTCAACTTACACGTTACATTAAAGACCGGAACGGCTGAAAGCGGTCGTGAAACCGACATTCACGCTCGAAGAGAAACAAACTGGTGGAACACGTCGAGAATATGCGGATCCAGATCCGGCGTAAATAGCAGAGTCTCTAAAGTCGACGAATACTTTTGAACTTGTTCGTGATGCTGAAACAGAAAAGAAATGCACCAATTGATACAGCCATAACTATCTTGTTAAATAGTATTAATTATCGAGCACGATGTCTTACAGTTAAAAACACTTGCTGTAACCTTCCTATCGTCCACTTGTACCAATGAGTATTATAATCTATACCATCGGTATCGCAACGTACCAGATGCTCGGACAAAATCATTATAAAACGCTGAAAAATTAACAAATTAACACCGTTAATTTCCTATGTTTTCGAACCAATAAAAAAAGGCATAGAGGTATTTATGATTTATACTTGAAAAATGATAAGGAACAGATTTTTCTGATCAGCCTGCGCCGCCTCTAATTTCTCTTCCATTCTCTCTACAACATCCTCCGACGGTTTTTCTTTGTTTCTATCCTTATTGTTGTCATCATCCTCGGAGGATGATCCCGATCTGCTTTCCGCTCGTCTCAATTTTTCCCTTGCCTCGGCCAGTTCCGTGCTCAACTTGGTCACATGTTTGTTCTTCTTTCGGATCGTCAAGTGAAGTATTTCCCAAATGTACAGCCTGACGAATTGCGATTAGTACCGTTAGTTTGAACTCGTTAAATATTATTTCAGCCAAATATTACCGCTGCTAGAAATTTCGTAAGTACTTGGTAAACTCGGGTGCCATTTCTTTGGAAAATATCCAGTTGGCAATTGCACTGCATTCGATGATGCCAGTCTTTAACAATTTGTCGGTCAAAACCGCCATTATCTGGTAATGATTCTTCCATAATGCGTACATATTTCTTAAAATACATATCTGCGCCTCTTCGGTCTCGGCAAGTACCTAGACAAATGAAAACGTTTACTCTATTTTTCTCTCTTTCGATTCGATTTGACTCGACGTTTTACCTTAAATACATAATGGAATTTTCCTATAGCGGCGAAGCTATGACTGAAACTCTTTGATCCTAGATTCAATAAAGTCTGCACAAAAACATCGATTTTCAACGGACTAAAATTATTTGTCTCTTCGTTTTCTCTAGGACCTGGCAATGTGTTCAACACGTTCAATACTTCCTCCGGTGTACACTTCCGTCTAATAGAAACAACTAATTCGTGAGCCGCTGCTGTGCCAGGGAGGGAGCCTGGAACAAATTGAAATGTATACCATGGAGTCTTCGAACCAGATGATTTCCAGACGACTTGGACCACACATAACTTTGCAATAATGTTATATACTCACTGGCTCCTTCTGAGGTATACTTGTAAATAGGCTCTGGTGGTGGTGGAATCAAGTCAGCATACGATTCTGGCATCATATCTCGTATTCTCTGATAGTATGATAATCTAAACATATATGTATATCTGTTTATTATTTTAATGTGCAATAAATTTTCGTAATAATTAGATTTAATACCAGTGAACGGTCTCTGGCAGCTTGTTTTTGACTACTATTAATTTATGAGAAAAATATTGTACCGTAAAGCTTTAAGAAGCACCTCGCGAATGAACTTTGGTCGCGGGTGTTCCGGATCGCGTTGTAAACATGAATCCCAATCCTCCCACGACCAGCGAAACTGAAAATTACTTAAATGGTATGCGAACCACCAAACAAACCGATCGAAGGCAGTAGCGGCCATACTATCTATGCGACGAAATAAAATTTCCGTCGCTTGCGCCAACACCTACAATAAATAACGAATGAAAAGTATATAAAATTAGTCTTTCATGTCTTAAACCTTCAAAATTTCTCACTTGTGGCATAGTGGATGGTTGTAGCTTGCAGAGTTCGATCAAAATCGATCCGTAACAAATTTCTAAATTTTTCGGTGCTGGTAGTCTGAATAACTCACCAAATATAACTTCCACAATGCAGTAGTCTAATGGTATTTTTGCTTTGTATGGAAAATTCAATAGTTGTGCTGCGCTATAATATACACATGTATTTCTATTATATGTATATTGATACTAATGGAATACTATGGAACAACAGACAACAAAATACACTCACCAATCTTTTCTCTCGAAAAAATAATTATTGATAATTTGTCTCAAGTGCTCCTCTATGAGGAATCTTTCTATAGCATGACTACCAGGCAATAAGGGGCCTTCGGCTGGACAATCTGTATAGTCGAACATCCGAAAAACTACTGTAGGTAACGGATAAGAATAAGATTCATGATGAGGCGGTGGCATTATCGTTGGTAAATTATGTTGCAACGCTTCGCACAGTATCGAATCAAATGCTAGATAAGGTCTAGGTATATGTTTTTCCGCCCAATTGTCTTGTCGAAGTTTTCGCACTTGAGCCCACAAACAATCCAAATACTCTTCCTGAGGATGTGGTGTATCACTCGACCAAACTCTCAAAGTTGGTTGGTGCTTCTTGCTTCGTTTGTTTAAAAATATTTCTATTGTTACCATCAAATGATCTAATTCTTGCTCTTTTTTCTCATATAACTCTCGTCCGACCCAAGGTAACGTCGATAGTACAGCATACACATACCTATCAGGCACAATTGAAATGGTTCAATTTCAAATCGAAATATTACCTATTCTCTTGCCAAGTAACAATTTTTTGACTTACCAATCGCGTCTTACTTGAGGCACACCATCTTCGTTAGCAGCATCTAACATATTATCAAACAACTGCATCAAAGACCCACAAGATAAAACATGGCAGTTTACTAGATCAGCCAGAAATCTTAGCGAGTATCTAGCTACGTCCCATTTGCAAGCCTTCAATGCATCCTTAAAATTCTTCACCATGTAATCGACAAATTCGCCACCAAAATTGAAGTTTTTTGCATTTAACAATCCAACAAGGGTAGTGTATATTGTACATTTCTCTGGCATTCTGATCGCGCATTCTGTCAAGATTCTAAGTATTTTACTACGGAACAATCCAAGATCGGCTTCCAATACAGAAGCCAAACCTTCGAGATTACTTTCCAAAGACGACGTAGACTTCTCTCCGACCCTTAAAATAAGAGATTCGAGTCGATCTTCTATCTCTTGATTCTCGGATACCCTTCTACGTTTCTTGTATGCACGTTCTAGAAAAGTTTCTATTATTAATAAAGGTATGAAATACGTGGATCGACAAAATAACAGTCAACAATTTATCCGATATTTATCGAATCTATGAAGCTGTATCGAAATATTACAAATGAAATGCATGAGTTTACCATATCCATCGTCTTCTTCGTGAACCCTTCTGCGACTCATTTTTCAAACATCAAATATATACCGACAAATTTGTATAATTGTCTAAACGCCTGTTATAGTGCCACACTTATACTCAGGGATGCCAGATGCAGGGATAACATGGCGGCTTACGGGCAACGGTGACGTAGGTTGTAGGTAGTATAGAAAGTACATAGTAGAATGGAGAAATAGTGGTATATTTGTTTGTGGGGAGATGTCACCATTGTCGTGACGCAACAACGGTCGGTATGTCGTATTATTTTCGACGTTTGTATGAGATAAAATATTGAATATGAAAATTTATTTAGATTGTTAAAAAGTCCATTGTGGTGTATGTATTTTTTTATTTAAGATAATCCTTAGCCTTCTGGAAGTCGGGTATTGCAACTTCAGTAAGAACTAAATTTGCTATTGGTACAGTAATGATAAACACACACTAAAACATGACGGGGATTCCAGGCAGGGAGGGTAATCTCCCATGTATAATGTGTAGACTGTTCCAGGATTCTAGGCATGTGCGGTGGTTTTGTACCTTGATCACCCTGCAAAATTTTTAAAAATTGTTATGATTTGATTTTGAAAATAGCGAATTCTACGCCTCTTTGTAGCTCCGGAATAGATTGTTTCAGTACTTTCCTGCCAATATCACTGCCTCACTACCTTTTCCTCATAATATAGATACGTTACTGTTTGGGGGGGGGGGGATGTGCGAGAAAAGTTGGATGGTATCTCACCCAGAGAGAGTTCCAGGGGATTTCCAACCAAACCAAACCGCTCCCAGCATTTCTGTAACGTCAACTGATTTTAGAATAGAACTGGATAAGTTAGTTATTTTTACTTATTTTTCTTTTTAGGTTCTTGAAATATTTTGGACGTTATTTGTTTTTCCGACTCTAAGAAAATGTTAAAGACACCTATATCAATGCTACAAGAAGGCCTTATGAAATCTTGCAAACCTGCACCTGTGTACACAGTAGTTTCTTCTACAATTGGACCTCAAAAAACCGAATTTGTTATTTGTGTTACTTGTGATAAGCATGTGGCAAAAGGCATTGGAACTACTAAGAAAGAAGCTAAACAGAATGCAGCAAAAGCAATGGTAGAGTTGTTGGCTTCATTAAATTTCTCATATTTTTCATCACTAAAGCTTCCAACAGAGCAAAAAGATTTGGGACATAACTTACAAAGATCTATAAATTTATCAGATTCTTTTTCACATTCTTTACCCACATGTTCACAAGATGCATTTATAAATTACGTTGGATTTTTGATGGTAAGCACATTTTGAAATGTTATTGACATTATCAATGTCATAGCTAACAGATATTAATTATATTCATTACGAATGTAACTTTACAGGAGTACTGTATCAAAAATGGAATGCCTGATCCCTGTTTTGATGTTGTTTCCACCACTGGAGAATCTCATAATCTTACATTTACAATGAGTTGTACTATTGGCTCTGTGTGCAAAAAAGCATCTGCAACTACAAAGAAAGCTGCCAAACAAAATGTAGCCAAAGAAATCTTGCAACATTTAAAAGTCAATATAAACTGCAATAGCACAGATATTGTCGAAAGTAGTAAAGTAACCGAGGAATTTATGAATCTAAAGTTGGATTTATCCAATAGTCAAAAAGGTCAAGAAATCGAAGACATTTATGCCAAATTAAAAAATAGACCTATTACATCCACAAAACATATAATGGTGAAGGAGTATCATAATGTATTAACTAACATGTGTAAAAATACTTTCAAAATGCAAATGTATGATTTGAAGAGCCTGTATCAAACGAAGGAACATTGCTCAAAAAACGCAGCCGAAATAAAAGCCATTATTGAAGACATTTTTAACACATCCATAAAAATGATGAATATTAAATCGCAAAAATATGATCAATGTATACTTGGAATCAGGTTAACAACTGTCCCTTCTGTAGTTCAATTTGGTATAGGTAAAACTTTTGAGCAGGCAGAGAAGAAAGCCTTGAATAAACTACTTGAATATATAAATTTATTCAACATGTGATGTATTTTTATAATACATTTCGATAAATAATTAGTTTCTTTTTTCTTTTCGTGTATTCTAGAAGAGGAGAAAACGCTACTACAAAATATAATAAGTAGACATCGGATGTTTATGCAATTTCCAATTTTTATAGAAACATTTTCTAAGTTTTCTATGCAATAATTGAATAAATGATACAATCAAATTTGAATTTTCATTGTTCGGTCGCTCGAACTTGTCTGATTCTTGCCGAACCTGCCCGACGAAGTCGAACAGGTAGCCCAATGTGTCATGAAGTATCGCGCTCCCGAATTGAGGCCGCCCGACTTCCTGCGACCCGACCTGAACCCGAATATTGGGCGGCCCGCACATGCCTAGTTTCCAGCGTGCCCTGTGTATTTCAAATGGGACGCTCGGCGAGAACCTCCGATTTCGTATGATTGTCAGTAAAAAGAACGGCGGGACTGCTATACAACGAGAATTCACTGTATACAGGATGTTCGACCTGATAAAAGTCTATAATTTTTGTATATAATATTTCTATTTTAAAACAGGGTAAAATTTGATAAAATTGGACCAATTGATTTGATATTTTGTGACAAGTTAGAAGGATTAGTTTACTAGATGACATGCAAACATTAAAAAAAAAAGTAAATAAAGCCATCCCTAGTGATGAGATTTTGATCATATTTTCTCGCGCACGCGCGGCGATTTTAGCATCAGTGAAGTACAATTCTGAATAGGATAGGGTACCTTGATCGCCCTTCAAAATTTTTAAAAATTATTATGATGTCATTTTGAAAATTGCGAACTCTACGCCTCTTTGTAGCTCCGGAACAGATTGTTTCGGTACTTTCCTGTCAATATCACTGCCCCACTACCTTTTCCTCATAATATAGATACGTTACTGTTTGGGGGGGGGCGGGGGGGGGGGGGGATGTGCGAGAAAATCTGACCGTAATCTCATCACTGTGACAGTATGTATGTATACAGTTAGAACGTTAGAAGTTAAGAAAACTAGTACTTACATTGATAAATAACCTGAAAAATGTTGAAAAAACGTATCGACGGGCGACGTTTAGCGCAAAATGTCGGAGAACAAGTAATATTACTTGGAACTGTGGGAAAAGTAAGACTTATACGATATGTCGTGTAACCGGTTAGGTTGAACCAAAAATAATTATTTTCATTTTTTTAAATCTACATCACTGCAGAATATTCAATAATAAACATTCGTCAAATTCGTGTTCCCGATTTTGAATAGACTTAATAATTATTATTCGATTTAACTGATCGCATTGTTATCGTTAGTTACTTACGATTTAACCCAATATAACGACTTATTACTATCCATTGTAATCGATTATAGAAATCTTCGAACGGTAAAAATATAGAAATAAGAACGACCGATGGTGCGCAAGTTAATGTGACTTTGCCAGAGCCAATCGATGGAAATGCAGAAGGATACATAGAACTGCATGGCACATTACAATCAAAGTCTACAATGGCGTGTAGCAACTATATATTATTTCCACCTAGTTTAACAGAGAAATTTGGTAAGACCAGATATTCAAGTTCTCTTCCCTTTCTATCTACCATTTCAATTTGATCGTAACACAAAATATTTTATTATAGACGCTGATCAGTATAACGAATTGATGGTTATATTAAATGTACTGGGACCAGGAAAATGGAGAATGTCTGAAGATGATACAGGGATATAAGTAATAATCGTCAACAGTGAATATTTTGTAAAGTTTTTATAAGAATATACTTAATGTCTGTATGGTATTGTTTTGAGTAAAGTTATTTTTTCATAATGAAATTAAATGGTCATGTTATATAGTAGACAATGCCAGTCGTTGTTCTTTTCATATATTAAATTTAATCTATTGAACCTTCCAAAATAACAACCTTAAAACTAAAATAGAGCTGTTAATGTTATTTAATGTTCTTGAAATTTTTATACAATACTCACTCCTATTTTACACGACGCGTCCAAGGAGAAACATCTACAAGTACAGGATGTTACCGGACATTCAGAATGTTGGCTGTTTTAAAAAGATTCAAATGTACTATAGATCAGACAATATTGTGAAATACAATGATAATTCTGTGATCATATTACCGAAACCAATGCGTAATATGGTCAGCATGACCGCCGTGTCTGCACGATTGGCACCATGTGAACCAATTATTAAACTCTGTTAATTTGTTATCGCATTCTTCGTTTCTATTTGCACTAGATGTAGTCATTTGTAGTCCGCTTACAGTACCCATATGCATTAAACATATTGCACACCTTGATAATGGTTTTCGACAATTTGGACACGAAGACATCTAAATGGAAAAAGAAAAATATTGAAAGAAAACAAAGATTTTGCACGTTTACTTAAAAATTGAGTAGACTGAGAAATTACTATTTGCATTTACTTATATACACTCGTAAAACGTCCAAAATCTTTGCTTTTTCATTTCAAGTATCAAGAGCTTGTCAATTGTACAATTGTACATAGACTTTCGTGACTGACTATGGATTGAATATTAAACTCAAATATATTACCTTCAACTTATTGGGCGTACTACCTAATCTACCAAAAGGTCCTCTTGCTCTACTTAGACCTTGCATAAACGCAGATATACTTTTACCACAAAAGTTACAAGAAACATATATTTGTTGCGGAGGTGTTTCATTAGTTGAAGATCGCATCGCAATATCAAAATGTGCCCTTTGAGTCCACATTTTCCACGCATTTAAAAGATTTCTATAACTACGTTTGAACACCAATTAATTTTGCTTTTCATCTAGAATTTCTTCGGCAATCATTTTGAACTTTTAATACCTAGTTATCCATACTTGAACTTGAGTTTCCTGAAGTAATTTTGGTGTAAATGCTCTAATAGCTATAAGACTGCAACTTTGAACGTCGCCGGTAATTTCTAAATACCGATTTAACAAGTGTATACCTTCTGGACTTGCACCTGAACACATAATTACATATAGTATACATATAACAAGTGAACATTGTAGAAATTATCGAGTAGAAAATAATCGAACCTGTTAAAAGAAAACCAGATAAATTTCCCTCGTCAGTTAACTTTTGTGTCAATCTTTTTAAATATTCGTTTAACTTGTTATCTGATAAAAACATGAGTGCGAAGGCCACCCTGTCTTCAACTGCCATACCATTTTCATTCTAAAAACATAGACTCCATTCTAAATGATCGTTCCCCTTAAGAGACGTGAAACATATTATTCACGTTTTCTTACCAAAACGTTTTCATAGGAATCGTCCGCCGTTAGAAAAGCAAAAGTTGCTCTCAAATAAGGATCCGAAAGTTGAGATCTGCATTTTAAACACGATTCTCTCCACATGCTGTTTCTATCTTCGGAAAACCCGGATAAAGCCATGGCAACGATATTCAGATTTGTCGACATCGACATTTTACTGGCTCCACGATTTAAAATTTCTATGGCTTGTCTTAAACATAAATTAAATACGGCTATCGCGGCTGCTCTTGGGTATTCTCCTTCCCTTTCCAACCTTTCTAAAAACAAATTGTCGTAAAGAGTATTGGTATCTTTGTCGAACCTCCAACCGCATAAAAGTAATCCTTTATCTCTATCCGTAGACCTGCAATACGATATGTGTATAATACATATGAATTTATGTGAATTTCGACACATCGCCATTTCGGTGATTATACCTATAAATTTTTGCTGTGTGGTTGGACCCTATATCCGACCAAGGACAATACGTCAATTCTGATTTTAAGGTGCCATTAGTCCCTTGTTGGCCATCTAATTTCAAAACTGTTCTATGTAATATCAATGAATATTAATTTCTTCTATCTTTACAACAGAATCTTCGAAATTTTTAATTAAAGAAATGTTTGATTTACCTGACACCTGGATGTTTGTTGTCTGGGCTAGGTATGGTACCATCTTCGACCAAATAACGGCTCAAGTACAACCACTGCCACAAGTTCTTTAGGGTATCGTTCTCAGCTAATTCACCATTCTGAGCCAGTTCTGGCTATAAATGTATGTAGAAACATGTAGGAATACACATGTATTCGCGAATTTACAAACGAGATCAATTCAAATCTCTCTTCACTTACAAGTAATCCATATTCCGAAGCTGCACGTGTTTTAGTTAAAATCGAAATATCGTCAAGAGCTTTGTAAATGTTATCGTTATTGCAGATGTATTTAAAAGATTTCGATGCATGATTCCATGCCAAGTGAGATCTTGTGGACCAGTTTACAGTAATCCTCTCGCAAACCGTATAATCCGTCAGTCCTTCAAAAACCATGAACAAATGTTAATGAATTTTTTTAAATTATTCTTGTAATTTGAGGGTAGTATTAAGCCTTGACAAAACCTTGTTGCGATATAGCCAGCAATCTGTTCACATGCGTCGGGTGCCATGAAAAACTTATAGGATTATGCCAAGGAGGTGCAACAGTTCTTTCTAATGCTCCAGGTTCAGTATCTTCTCCTCCGCCGATACCACAATGTTGAATGTCAAATAAATGTAATGTAACTGCGATCAAAACAGTACTAAATGTCATAGAACTATTATAGCTAATTTGTTTCTGTGAGTGTGCATATGTATGTGTGTATAATAAAACACATATTTATAAAAAGTTGTGTCTTGTACCTGAATCTTTTTGTAGAACACCCAGAAGATTGTGTCTAGTTGGACACCATAAAACTTTAGTAACTTGTCTACCTTGCAACAAAGTTAAAACAGGTTTCTCGAAGCATCTAGTATCCCAAATAGTTATTTGATTATCCACACTTGAGACTAAGTGATAATTATTGTGAGGATTAACGGACACATTATAAACTGCTTTTGTTGCTGTTGTATTTATTACCTTTGCAGAATCTAGTATAACAAACATTAACACACAATAGAACCTCTTTATTGAATAAAGAAAGAGTATGTAATCCTATGAACTCTTTTATTTAATACCTCTAAAGTCAATGATTTTCAATTGCTTATTGTTTGCACCTACAACCATGCATCTCTGTTCGTGTTTGAACCAAGCAGCAGAATGTATAGTTTCAGAAACACTAACTTCTGCGATAGGTCTTATAGAGTCTGTTTGCACCATAGTGTGATGGTGCACTCTTTCGGAACCTTGTAATCCTTTGTTTACATCCCATAATAAAATGGAATGTTCTTTACTATGTTTATCCAAACCAGATACAATTAAGTTCGTATCTATGGGATTCCAAGCAACAGTATTGCATTGTCTTGCATGTTTTGGAACTGTAATAATTTATCAATGTAAAAAACATATATATACACACACACATACACAAAATCATGCTACAAACAATTTACCTAATTCTTTCCCTGTAAGACCTTGCGAATCAAACACTGTTGGTCCAAAAGTAGTTAATACCACTTTTCCATTTGCTTGTCCCACAGCTAACAAAATATCAGGTTCTGGCTGCGGATATATATCAATACATTTAACATAATGATGATTTGTGTTTGTAGCAAGTAAATGAGCTACCGTAGAATCAGAAATCTTGGTATCTATTGAGAAAACATACATATATATATTAATAACATTTTCTTTGCTCAATAATCTCTTTGTTACAGATAAAATAGATTTATTTTCAATAATATATAACGTACAACATATACTTACATAGTTGTCTAATATTATCTTTGACTTGTGTAACCTCATACAGGCAGATTTCAGTGCCCCAGGTAATGAATTTATTCGCATGAATAGGAGACCATTGTACATCGAGTTTCACGCTACTCATTTTATTCTAGCTCTATAGAATTTGATTAAAACCAATACAGTGCATTTGTTTTCAATCTAGGATAAGTAGAACATTAAACCAAGTGTCCACCGATATCTGTTCATCACAGTGACAGATAACCTCGCATAAACATCCTTGTTCATTCAAAGATCTCATTTAAATGCACCCAACCATGCATCATAGATATTACAGATACAACATTACAACGATACAAGATACAATACAACCTACATCGAAAACAAAATATCAAAAGCAAAAAATCTGTCAGAATTTAAGACCACTGAATCTCCAATACCTTGGACCTATATATATATATGTATACATACGAACACTATTACTGTTACCGCTGTCTCAAGTTGATATCTCTATCCTTTGTGTTTGCCTTCTAGAAGAAAGAGAATGAGGAGATCGAAGAATTGCGATAAATTGAATATGTTGAAAAGAGCGATGAAATTTGAAAGGAAATATGGTACAGCGATGTAAACAATATTACTTTTTCAAAATTATACACAAAGTATTCTGTGCACCGGCATGAAAGAATTATCAGTAAAGTTAACAATATTTTAAGAAACTATGCAATGATAAAACGTTACTTTACACGTCTCATGATTCGTGTATAGAGTATATTAAAATTAGAAAGTATTTTACAATCGAGCCAAATAGAAGTACATACTTACATACTGTATATACAGTGATACTAGACGCCATTCTCACCCCTTTAGCAATCGTAATCTTAGATCGGCTTTATGATTGTTAAGAAAGCACTTAGCAAGTTAGCATTTTAAAATATATATGTATATGATATTCGATATATGCGCATGTATAATGAAAAATAAGGACTACAGTGTTTTCGGTTGTATTAGAACTACTTTTCTACATTTATTCAATTCTGTGCAATAGGTAAATTAATAAGACATAACAATTCATAAATATTTCTTACAGTTTCGTTGAATCGATTCAAAACCAGTAATACATATAATTAATACTTGAAAGTATTTAGTGTAAAAGATGCATGAAATATTTCCATCTGATATACATATATATAATATATACATACATATATATGCATATCTATATCACACATTTTACTAAAAAGTAACTATAGACATGTGGTCAATTTATGTCAATCTATGTGATTCAATTTATTACAAAGCAATAACTCAAGTATACATACTTGCAAATATTTTCCAGTATTGTAACATACAAATATTTATAGGATGAAATATGGTTGAATCTATACGTATCGATAAAATTGCTTTAAAGAATTCTATTAGAATATCAATCTCAGTTCGTTAACATGTGAATACTGAAAAGGCACAATAAATTTCAATAGTATAAAAATATGAAAAGTGAAACTCGCAGAGGATATTACTTATCATCTAATAAACTAGTACTAATAAATATATTTCCAAACCATAATCATCCCGTAACATTTGAATGCTTAATAAATTGTAATATATACGCGTATATACATATATGTATATATTATATTATATTATATATATATATATATATATTGTAAAATAAATATATCGTGTAAAGCTGTATATGTATATATATATATAATATCAAGACACTCTTATTATATTTTTGCATAAATAAATGCACCTCATAGAGGCTCAAGTCTTTTCAGAAAAATTCATTAATCATGCGATCAGTCTATTGAAGTTTATTCATTCGTAGATCTGGTGCTTTGTGTTTAACTGTGTTCTTAGTTTGTTCTAGAAATATTACACGAAGCCTTGCAAAATAAATGAACATCTCAAGTACTCGCATGTACATTTAAGAATCTTTAGAATTATTCTATAGCGGAATTAAGAAAAATCAAACTTAACGAGCCTTTTAAATTGCGTCCAACGAAGATTACGTCTCTATAAGCAACATATCTAAACCGTTTTGCACGGTTTTCTTACAAATCCTGCAATTTTATAGACGTCTGAATTTCTTCGTTCAAGACACAATGGCATATTAATTGTAGAGAAGTGACAAATTCCTTTCTGCGTTTGTACACGTGTACGCACTGTATACATAACGAGATTTGTGGATTACAACAAGTAACGGAGAAGCAAATTTAAAATGAATTGCCACACATTTTCATTACTTTACAGTTTACAGTATCGCGATTCTCCTAACATGTAACAGATAGTTGAAACAACTCGAAATCGGTAAGCTTTATTAGTAAATATTTAAGAGTGCTGAAATCGTTCAAGGTTACAAATAAACGTACAAAACGTATTAGTGAAGATATAGTACTTTTATTTGCAGATAAAGTTAATTACAGCACGCTCATAATGTTTTGTAACTTTTTATCAAGTAATCTTTTTTAGTGGTCATGGAATATATCGCGCGGAACGTACGCATACATTCTCTGTTCTAAATAAATTAAATCTTCACTTTCTTCGAATGTTAGTTTCAATGATTGTACATATTTCAGCACTCTAATTGATGGTGTATGAAAATTAAAAAAAAAATGTCACCGTTGTACAAAGTACATTTGTGCTCTACCAGAAACTTTTTTTAGACTCTGTATTACAGCAAAATCTATGTTGTAAGTCGGTAACGATGAATGTGTTTGTGAATAGCGGTGCACCATTGATGAATCAGTTGCTTTACGAAAAGAACAAAAAGAGTTGAAATTTTCGAACTCTTAATAGAATATAAATACGAATAGTTTGTGAAACTTGACGTGTTCTCAACGCAAATGTTAGATCTGTTCAATGTCGTTTCACTGTAAAGTGTTAAAAAACTTCCATGTATATATATACATATGTCATTTCTCTTACTCAGATTTTCATAATTAGGAGTTGAACGTTCCGTTACAGAAACTATACACATTGTTTTATGTTCGTTAGAGCAAACGGCAGCAGTTTCTTTTCTTCTTACGTTCGTTTCCGTCCCCTTGATTTTCCTGTGCTTTGCGTGCGACTATTGCACGCATTAAGTCAAAGAATACCTGTAATATGATAAACAAGGATCGTCGGTCTTCGATATACATTTTAATCTACCTACGTAATATGAAATTAATTCAATGTAATATGTTAGATTATTACCTACTCAATTTTAAACATCAGTGTTTGGTGCTAAAACTAAACTTTCTGTTTTTGTTATTCATTCAACTACTACCGAGTAGTGTAATTTACTACAATAATTAGTGAAATACTCGTACCCAACGAATAGAAATGGACAGAAACGGGATGTACAGTATTTGCATTGCTAGAATAAACATGCATAAGAGCAGGCTATATTTCCTATATATTTCGCAACAAAGATCGTAATATCATTCCAGAAGTTTCATATTCTAAATCGAATGTTGAATATCAAAAACAAAAATAGATAGTCATTCTGTGCTTTTACAACTGGGAACATTGAAACAAGGTGATACATGCATAAACAGTATTTCAGGCATAAGCAAGTGTCAATCTAGCAAGCAATATATAATAAATTTCCTTTCCTTTTGTACGTGCCTGTATGGTACTCTTGCAGAAGGTTGATACTTCTGGTATAATTGTTACCTGCTAAAAATGATACCCGTACATATTCTCTGATATCTCCAAAAACGAAAAAAAGTGAATAAATGAATAAATAAAGGAAATTGAAACGATACTGTATTTATAGGAATTCTAATTATCGTCCAGTTGATCATTATAAAGGATTAAAAAACAGTGCTTTAAAAAAGTCAAACCTATAGAATAATGCACTTCTTTTTCTTCCTCTTCGCTCGGTCTTTTCCACGACCGTTACTTGCTGATTTGTCTTCAATCTTGCGCGAACTTATTTCACGCATCAAATCGAAAAATACCTGGAAATGTGCAATCGATGCTGTTTCAAAGCTTCAAGGCTCGGAAAAGGTGCTTTACCGATTAATAGAAATATGCAATGTGTACACATGTACTCGGTGCTTGTACAATACGATCTCACAAAGTGATATTCACGTGAATAAGCTACATAACATATGCACAGAAAAAGAAACAAAATATGTATAATAAATTGCAAAATTAAGCTGTATAAACATTTATCTCATGCAGCTTCTTTGTGTTCTAAAGCCTATGGCAATAACGAATCAATATAGTAAAGGAAATACCAACGATACGTATATGTTACACACTTTTTATCTTAGATTCGATATTGCGTAATAACTATCTCGCCTATTAATAAGATACTGTTGTAAGTATTAATTACTGTATCAAATAAAACTGTTTCCTACGGTATATCCCTATCGTTTATGCTACTGGTAAATATGTCAAAATAAAAGGATGCGACAGAGCGTAATTAGCCATTACCTTATCCACATTTTCCTTTGTTTTTGCACTTGTTTCTACATATGGTACACCCCATTGTTGCGCTCTTGCTTGAGCTTCGGCTAGGCTCACCTTCCTTTTCTCTTGTAAATCACTTTTATTTCCCACCAACAGAAATGGAATGTTCTCGTCATTTTTTACTCTGAGGATCTGTTCTCTGTGCATACATAATCACATGTTTTACTAGTGTGTGTAGATCTTTGTGTACATATACATTGGTCTTGTTTACCTAAACTCCTGAGTAGCCTGAAAACTATCGTCTTCTGTAATAGAGAAGACACAAAGAAATCCTTCGCCGCTTCGAAAATAATTATCTCGAATCGCTGCATAATCTTCTTGACCCGCTGTATCTAAAATATCTATTTGTACTTCTTCCGCATCTAATACAACTTTTTTTCTATAGGAATCTGCTTTTGTGGGTTCGTAATCCTGTACAAACTGACAGAAACAACCAGAAAAAAATATTAATATTTTCATTGTCATGACTTATCTATTTCCTTTTATAATTATTAAATACTCTGTATACCTCATCATACATAAATTGTAATGTAAGAGCAGACTTTCCAACACCTCCACTCCCAACCATTATAACTTTATGCATTGCTGGGGTGCTGCCTGGCTTCTTTGACATGTTACTAAAGTTATCTGAAAAGAAATGATTGGATTGAATTAAATTAAACTAAATTAAATGAAACTATTCAATGGAATAAGAAACACGAATTTACAGTTAAAGAAGAACGACCATTCGTACAAATGTTTCCCTCAGTTCTTTGAACCATAAATTTTCTTAGAAATTAGCTTTAGCGAAGGAAGTTGAGAAAGGCAGGATGTGAAACTACTGTTGTCAGCGTGAGAAATCTAAAAACAAGGTCAGGAATATATATTTACATATATTGTATTGCCGTTTATAACTCGGCACAACTCATCTCGTACAAAGAAATTCGGTTCATTAATTTCTCATCACAAATTACAGTTATCAAAATAACCATCGAATATGATCGATAAATATACATATGTATATGATAAACGATCATGTGTATATTTACCGATCGCTTTGAAATCCTAATTTTCAGACAAGAAAACCGTATTAAAGAATGGAAGTGTCAAGAAAGTAGTTGATTATGTAGTCACTTTTTACTAGAAAAACTAGAGAATGGAAATGAAATAATACGTACTATGTATACAAAGGTTAACATAATTTTACTACCGTAAAATGAAATTGTCCTTATTGGAAGACTATCGATACCTACGATCGAAACAACACCGAATAAATAGTTTTCTGACACACAAAGTAATACGTTTGACTTCTCTATTTTGTGTTGATACAGGTACCTACTTATGTTACATTACACAGTCTAAGATACGAGCACAAGAATCTTTGAAACGGAACTCGCGGAAACTGTGCATACCGCAACGACGAAGAGAAAGTCAACATCCGTGTCATATTACATTTGTAAACAGTAACAAATAGAGTAATAAAAGAACATCTGAACACGTACGAATGACAAGTAATGAAAAAGGCGGTGCCACACGCCCAGTTTCAACAAACAATCTTTTTGATGTCTACATACATTCTATACTCAAATATATTTGCGTTAACGATCGACGAATCTGAATGGAATAAATACCTTTGAGAATCGCGTGTACCGAAAACTATGATATTCTTCCTACAAAGTCAGTCGTCGAGCTTTATGTACTTGGTTGTAACGCGACTGATAGTACCGATAATTAACTACTGCTACACTGCTACACTGCTATGCTATGCTACATACACACGAGATGGTACTACGTGCACTCTACCGGCATCTTTCTGTACCGTGATACGTGACACGGCACCGGCCCGGTCCGGCTCGGCCCGACTATGTAGCAGCACCGACGAGGTATAGGATAGACCAATCACCCAATGTATTTTTCTGTCTCACGCTCGGGGGGCTCTAGAGCCCCCTTACCATTCCGTGTCACATCCTACCGTATCGGCCAGAAGCAGTATTGTGGAACCAATATTCTAGAACGGCGCTGTTGCTGATAGAAATTTAAATCTCATGTCGGAGATTCTATAAATGATGAATGAAACAAAGGAATGTTGTGTTCTTTTAATTTCGTTATGCCTGTAACGCGACTGCATCGAAGGAAACATTTCTACGTGAGAAAGGTTATATTCAAGTAAATCATGTGCATACATATACTTGTATAATGTACATGTATGTATAGCGAGCATCAAGAAGCATAAATTCACACTCATTCGGAGGAATTCATATTAAAAACATTATTATGAATTTTTGCTAATATTTAAATATATCATCATTAATGTTACTTTTTTGGTAAATAATTAGCCTAATTATGTGTATTTATTTACACTTTATTCCTACACACTTCCTTAACTTCCTTTTCATTCTATTTATGGCGTGTTTGGACTCATTTTTACCAGAAAAATATTTACAATTTATTGTTCGTATTTTCATACCATAACAATAAATTATTGCAAAAATTAGATTTTCATTAGTAAGCAATGCTTATGAGCTTACATTGTTGTGTCCGGTAGCTGTTTGCCTGGCTCACAAAAAGCCATTGAAATTCCCAAGACCTCGATCGAAAGAGAGTACGAAAGGCAACATTGTAACGCATTGCCTATTAATAATGAACAACCAGAACCCAACTGTGTTATTATAAAAAATATCGTAATGAAAATCTTATCAGCCGATTGGAGATGTTTTTCTGATAAAAACGAATCTAAATTCGCTATAAATCGGAGAATAACGAAGAATAAATTAATATTGAAAACAGAGTATGTGTAAACTCCGGTGGTAAGCAAACAAAGCTGAGCGTTGAAAAGAAGAGGATTAAATCAACCATAAGCTCTTGAATATAATCCGGATGGTTGGTTTAGTTTCAACCAATTTTTTGTTGAAAGTACATTTGAAAAGTTAAGGGTTGAGAATACTTTTCGATTCTTTTCACAAACATAAAACCATTTTGAAAAAGTAAGCACAGGATCGGTTAGAAAATATTGCGCAATAGCGTAATAAATTTACGGAAATCAAAGCCTGGGTCAAAAATGATCTATAAGGTGCAGGAGGTTTAAGCTTTCACTTTTCGAGAATATTTTATAGAGTCCTGTAAAACATAAATCCTACTTTGTGGACGTAGTTTGAATACTTTTCCAAAGACGTCGAGCTTGAAGCGCGTGGTTTTCTTGTATATTCCAGAACATGCTTTTTACAATTAACACTTTGACTGCCAAGCTAGAGACCCCAATAATTCCATCAAATTAATGTAAGTTATTTAATGAAATAAAAATTGAAAAAAATTATATGTATGATATTGAGTAGTGATACAATTAATATATTAACGTAAAAATTCATTTCAAAATTTGGACAAATAATTCCGTCACCCACATATGGGTGATGTGGCAATCAACGTGTTAATATAAAAATTCTTGCACAGCAATAATAACGTAGAAGGAGGAGAAAGATGATCACTCAGCCATTCGTTTCTAAGAAGACTGAATGTGCTAGAAACTTGAAACTTGTGCTAAGACTTTGTGCTAAAAACTTAAGACTTGTGCTAGGACTTTGTGCTAGAAAATCGAACTTTCTTTTAACGAAGCAAAACGACATAAACGGGGTTAAGAGGAGGAAAATGGCGAGGACACAGAGCAGATTACCAAACAGATCGAAACGTGAAAGATGGAGGAGCGCTCGGTTTCGGTTCACGAAACGAAGAAACGGTCGGGTCTCGGCGCGGCACGGTATCGAGGTTGTTAAAGGTTCTAGGCGAAAAGGTTAATTATCCGGAGTCACCGCGAAGAATTCCGGAAGATGTTTGGCAACTGTGCCTGCAGTGGAAGCGAAAGCCTTACTCCCATTGGCCTGCTCGAATCGGGGTTACTGGTCAGCTCGCAAAACAGCCGTTCGATGCCTCCAGGCGGGCTTTCGGCGTAATATTGAATAATACTCGCGTTAAGCGTATACGAGTTAATTGTCGGTAAGAAGAAGAAGAAGAAGAAGAAGAAGAAGAAGAGGATGAGGATGATCAGGATGAGGATGAGGATGAGGATGAGGATGAGGATGAGGATGAGGATGAGGATGAGGATGAGGATGAGGATGAGGATGAGGATTACATAACAATTACATTAACGGAAAATTAGTGTAAATGTGATCCGAATTATATCGCGTTTGGTACCATTTTAATCAGAATAATGCCACAAATATATTGGTGAAAGTCTCATAAAAAAATAATTAATAATAAAGAAGTTAAATTTTTCATTTAAAGGCCTGCGCTCACGCTAGCTTCGATCTCTGCCGGCGGCCACGACTCTCTGCGGTTCTTTCTTCCCCATACGCTGTCCTTCTCTGCGTTCGAAACTTTCATCGCTCGTTACACAAGCAAGTGTCATCGGAATTATATCATATTTGGTATCATTTTAATCAGAAAAATGCCACGAATATGTTGGTAAAAGTTTCATAAAAACATAATGAAAAATAAAGAAGTTTTGTAATTGGATTAGTAGTGGTCTTCTAGTCTCACACCGATATAGCCGACAATGTTGTGGCCGCGACGCGATGGTTCTCGAGTTTCGCTGTCAACACCTCCGTACAACATTGTATTTCAAATGGGACGCGCCGGCGAGAACCTCGGATCTGGTATCGAAGGCGGTGTTAAAGGATGATGCAGGTTCTGTTCCGGGCTAAAAGATGATGCAGGTTCTTTTCCAGGCTAAAAGATGATGCAGAAAAAGTGGGGACACTAAAACCCCGGGCGTGAGCACTCTCATTCCTCTCTGACAAAAGGACACGAACTCACGAACGGGCACACGTACGGCGTTCTCTGCCGTGAGAAGAGACAGCGGAGCGCACGCAAACACGCCGCGGCGACGGCCGAGGCATATCGGAAAATTTAAATCGAGCAGAACCAGGCGACAACCAACCAGCCAACCAACCAACCAGCCAACCAACCAACCAACCAACCAACCAACCAACCAACCAACCAACCAGCCAACCAGCCAACCAGCCAACCAGCCAACCAGCCAACCAACCAACCAACCAGCCAGCCAGCCAACCAACCAGGTAAGCAAGCAACAGACAAGAGAGGAGAGGCAGGCACGCCACACACCAGGGCGTTTGAGGAACGGAGCGCGCGCGCGGTGTTGGTCGGCCGTCGGTGGTGCACGCTCGGTCCGCGAGCATGGATGCGGGATCGCGCACCCGTAGGCGCGTACAAAAGGACACGAACTCACGAACGGGCACACGTACGGCGTTCTCTGCCGTGAGAAGAGACAGCGGAGCGCACGCAAACACGCCGCGGCGACGGCCGAGGCATATCGGAAAATTTAAATCGAGCCGAACCAGGCGACAAGCGATCAGCCAACCAGGTAAGCCAGCAACAGACAAGAGAGGAGAGGCACGCACACACCTGGCCGTTTGAGGAACGGAGCGCGCGCGCGGTGTTGGTCGGCCGTCGGTGGTGCACGCTCGGTCCGCGAGCATGGATGCGGGATCGCGCACCCGTAGGCGCGTACAAAAGGACACGAACTCACGAACG